>CM021732.1:60588820-61010339 GCA_011075105.1 Heteronetta atricapilla | reverse complement strand
AAGAAAGAAAGAAAGAAAGAAAGAAAGAAAGAAAGAAAGAAAGAAAGGGGGAAATGAAATGGCAACAGTGATTTCGTCATGTCAGATTTTGGCTCTTGTAAGACTGGCAAAGTGACAGAGCTATACCTAATCCTGTTATAGTCTAAAAATTAATATCGTAGCCTACTCTCATTCTGTGCACTGGAGCATTCATTGTTATCTTCCTTCTGCAGGAAATACTGTATTAAACTCATAAACTGCACGCGCTAAGGGGCACACATTCCGTAGGAGCACCCATTGGGATTATGGTCTGAAATACCCACATGGCTGAGAGGATGAAGCATTCTCGTGACAGACCTCCAAAACAGGAGCAGAACTTTGTTAGTGGGACATCGGCTGCCAATGCCACAGTCATGATCAGGCAAAAGCTCGGCATTTCTGCCTACGTTTGCTACCTCTTTTTTCATTCATTTCCCATATGAAGGCCAACTCTATCCTGTTCTGACAGCACAGCTGTGTTGGTCAGAGGTGCGATGAGATGTGTTCTCTGACAGCATAAGCTGCGACCACACTCTGGCATGTTATTTTTCTCCAGTTATCATTAACACTTACAGTGAATAAACCTCTTAATGCAGATTGCAGCAAATCCCCATTTGTCTTCTGTTCTTTTAGGCAAAGAAACACAATATGTGTCTATGCTGCAGTCACAACAAAGACTGCGAGTTCTGCCCACAGTCCAAGCCAGTTTTAAACCGGCAGCAGTGTGGAGGCAGAGCTATCCTGCAGACAGCCAGGCAGATGAGCTCCTGCTGAGCTCCCTGCTGCCACGGCTCCTCCAGATAGTGCGAATAAAGCCAGTCCAGGTACAGCACAAGCACAACAGCAACTGTCAGGTAGAGAGACACTTGAGTGTCTCACACGCCTCATGGTAGAAATCAAAAATGTCTTGAGCTGAAGACACTCCTGTGATTTTCCTGCCAGAGATGAATCTTTGGGATTTCTCTTGAAATCCCAGTCCTTTTGAATCACTCAATTATGTCAGCATTTTCAACCTCAGGTTTATGAAAAGGAAAGCAAAAAGTAAATCTTTAGCCAGGAAAAAGTCAGCAAGTGAGACCTCACTTCTCAAAAAAAAGCCAAAAGGCAAATAAAAAGACAAACACCTCTGGAGATTTGTTTGAGTGCTGGACACATGAGGTGTTGCTCATCAAGTTTTGATTGATTTTTGTGCTTCTTACAAGACTTCATCTGCTGCTCTCTGCAGTAAATGCCAGTGGAAGCTTTGTCATGCTCTGTGCTTGCACTAATGTATGCTTTCCATTACACTAGAAATTTTAAGAAATACATGTCTTTGAGAGTCTGAAAAACAGCTACATAGACAATTGAGACTGCAGGGTTTTTTATGTTTACTTCAGTGACAGAACATTTTAAACTAACACATGCTGAGCTAACACCAGGTTCTTATCCCATGACTCCTCATCATGATATGACTCCATTACCAAACCCAAAGAAACAGGGACACAAGGTACTTGAGCTTACATGACAAAGAAGTAACAGACATATGCAGGCAGAAGGCTTCCTGCTCATCCCATGGTGGAGTGACGTGTCCTCAGAGTAAAAGTGCCATCCGGAGGGAGGCACTGCGTGGAGGCTGAGAAAGAAAAGAAGAAGAAAAAAAAGAGATCCAACAGGAGACAGGCAGCCAACAAACCTAAATGGACTTTCTCTTGGTTGGCCACTACAAAACAGAACTAGGAGTGATGCAATGAACATTTGCAAATGAGCACATTACCAGAAAAAAACAGCGGCAAAAATTAACCACGCACATGCACTGGGCCTACTACAAACAGAATTAATACCTTCCAGTATATGCATCAGTCTAAATCTCTTTGACCACGACACTAGGGTTAACTTCCAGTGAATGTTACAACATTGCTTTCAGTGGGGAAAAGGGAAAATGGGAGCTGCTGAGGCTGTACTACAGTCTGCATGCACAAATAAGGTAATGCCAAATAAAAACAATGCACTGGTAGGAATTTTTTCTCATTATTGCATTTTCTATTGCATAATGTGAATTATCCCTTTTAAGCTTTTTTGCAATTACTCAAACACAGAATTCCTTGCAACAGAAAGCAGGGCACCGTGATTTCAGCCTTTCCTCTCCTCCCTCCCTTCTTTTCCTCCTGATTCCTCGCCATCACCACCCATTCCCTGTTTACAATTTCAGCTGTATTTACTGATCATCACCAAATGTAGTCGAGATGGTTAACATTCTGTTTAGCCAAGATCTTCAACCTTGAGCTTGCAAATGTTGCTGTGAGCACTGGTGGCTAAAGACAGAGGTTTTCAATTAGAGCCAAGCAAGTGCTTAATGTGTGCATCTGTTCTGCAGAAAGGCTAAACATCTTTAAAATTTTAAAACAAGCACACTGACATTGCAAAAGGCAAATCAAATGTCATTGAAAAGCGAATGGTTAAAAAGGTTGCTGAGGATCTTATTTGCATTTTTTGGATGGCTAATTAGGTCACAAGGGTTAATATGTTAAAGAATGGTCTGTCTATTGTTATGTTGGCTGTCAGAGCCTATCTCAATCAAGCATAACTACAGATTACGGGGCAGCTGTCTTTGATCAAAATCTGAGTTCTTGTTTAGTCTCAATTCAAAATGAAGAGCCTAACTGTTAATAATTTAAAATAATTTGTAGCCTAAGCGTCATTGTCAGTAAAAGTCCCACTAAGGAAAACAAAAGCTTTCTCATGGAAAAAAAAAAAAAAAAAAAAAAAAAAAAAAACTGTACTTCTCACAAATTTAGTCAATCTGATGCTTTATGTCACAATAATAAATGGTGGTGTTGGCATCATTTCTCCCTCCAAAACAAAAACTAGTCCAGTACAACCCTGTTTCAGGAACTTTCAAAATCTGAGCAACATTTGCTGAGGACTTGTGTCCTTTCCACATATTTTACTGGAACAAAAACAATGGGCATATTCCCCTGTTATAGTGAACAATTACTCGGCAGTATAGGTTATTTTAATGGACACATCACTTTAAACTAAGCTTTCACATCTGTTCTGCCCTCTAATTACAAATGCAAAAAGAACATAATTCACAATTGCATCATAAAAAAAGAAGCTGTAAGTGATTTAAATGTATGTGTATGTTCTTTAGTAAACACAACATGCAATCTGCTATGTTTTTCCCATGTACTGGGAACAAATCAGATGGAAAATCTGAAGTACCGCACAGAGATTCCTCTTTGTCTCTACTTTTATTCCCCCAGTAGAAGAAAGATTTCACTGTATGAATGAATCTGTTGAAGAAGTAAACCTGGTAGAAGAATCAAGTCTATTCTCCTGGCACTTTCTTATACAGTAGAGAATTGAATAAAGCGGAGCAAGTAATTCACAGTTCCTAATTTATTTAACAAATTTTGATGTCTTCTGTCTGCACTCTGGCCCTCCCTAAGCAACTTTTTTTTTTTTTGGTAATTCTTTAAAAAAAAAAAAAAAAGTAAAAAAGGCCATACATTTTTTCCTTTTTTTTTTTTTTTTTTTTTTTTTTGGAAATACCACATTTTAAAAAATCATTTTCTACCCACTTTTGATATTTTTTTTGCTGCAGTTGCTGCAGATGCTGAAGGAATTTTGCTATCATTTTGTTCCCAGCTGACCATGGCTCATAAGCAATTCTGAACAGCCATCTGATATGTCAGTTTGAGCAGATTCAACTAGTTACTGGAACACAAGTTATTTGTTCCAGATCTCCTTACTCAGACCACAGTGGTTCCCAAAATAATGATGTTAATAAATAATTGTACTTTTAATTTTTTTCCCTCTGAATATTCACTTCAAATTCACAGTTGCTATAAATATACCCAATAAGAAACTCACATATGAAATCTGTGTATGAATATGTAAATAACCAATACAATCTTTCTGATGTTTACTCATTTCTCTCTCTAACACTATATACAGAGTAGCGAAGGTATGGCTCCAGCCTATCAGTTATATTTCTTGCTTTTCAAGTTGCTACCACCAGGTCAAGTGGATAGCACTTTGCTGTGATTTCCTCATACTCTTCTATCATCCTGTTCATGCTTCTGAAGAGCAGACCACAGAACTTCACCCTACAAACTCAGTGCTGTAATCTAGCACTGAACCTTACAGAATGGCTGCTGTAAGGGCTGGCATTATGGGGGAGTTTCTTTTTGTTTTTGTTTTCCAACTATCTACACTGTCCACCACAGCAGAAAATAAGACATCAGGAGAAATGCCGATGTGTCTGAAAGTTTTTCACCTATGTCTTACATAAGCCATCCCCTCAGTTAGATATCTGTTCTCTCATTTAGTTTGTCCCATATGTTTATTTGAGACATGGTATAACAGAGAATTGAGCTTTTGATCTTAATCTTTAGATCCTTGACATGATGAGGTCTCCAAAGGTTTTTGGAAGGAGACCTTCACTCATCAGTGATTTGCTATAGTTATAGAACATTATCTGCATATTTCAATACTTTTGCTGGTCACCTAAACAGAAGTTATTTTTTCTCAATTATTCCCATCCAATATAGCATTGTTTCTGGGATTTTTATTATTTTTTATTTTTTTTTAATCCTTTTCCTGTTGAGGCAATTGAAACTGGACAATGTTATGAACAGAATGGGGCTATCAGCCACTTTTTATACTTCTTTGAGAAATTTACCCATTAACACCTGTTGTAAGGACCAAACCCCCAGATCTTTCCTTTTCCCTTTCAGGGGTGTATTATTGTCATGATTGATAGTATACTACTCACTAAGTTTGTAGTCATATGAGAGTTTGGTGGTGTCTGAAGATGCTCAAAGCTCCCTGTCAGTGCTCCCTCCCTTACACCACCTGACTATGGTGGCTGAAGAGTCCAGGAACAGTGGTGCCCACAGGCTCCTGTTACTATGCCACTTTAAAGACAAATCTAGTTGGCAAATATTGAGCAAGGCTTGAAGGTTAATGATGTAAAGCTCTTAGGAAAAACATGGGTATGGAGATTTAACTGACGTCTGTTGAAAGCAGAACTTGCATGGCAGTTTGGCATGCTCTGTGTGAAAAATGCACTCCATGGTACATGTTCCTTGCACTTGAAGGCATTGTCCAACAGAGATACAACTTGCAGCACTGAAGTGTCCAAATGAATGAATGGGATTTCTTTGGCCAGTCTAGGGACTCCATTTAGAGAGACAGAGAACAAGGATTCAGATTCATACACAAAAACCCACAGCAGTGGCAAAAGCCTTTTAGAGAGTCACCAACCAACCATCCAGCCAGAGCTATGACCTAGAAAACGTCAGCCCTACTTTTGGTCTGACAGGCCCAAAACAACTCCCTCGAAGAACATGAAGTCCACACTGGTGTAAAACGTAGAGACAAAATTAGTCCTCCATTTTTGACTCCACAGCACACTCAGGAAAGAGAAGCTCATGACTCAGCTGGTGTGTTCCTCAGAAAATGCTGTATTTAGGGCCAGGTTTTCCCCCAGAAATGATACAGGAGGAAGCATGTTTGAGCCAGGCTTATCAGCAGCAGGAAAATAACACCCATGCCCAGGAAGAGAAAGAAAGGCACTGAGTGATAGCATATGAAGACAAAATGGATGTACAGGACAAAACATATTTGGCACCAGCTTCCCAACTCTTCCCTGGGCTATTTCAAGTCTGGAATGAGCAAAAGTGGTATCAGCCCAGTCTTCATGGGGTACAAACAAAAGAAGGCAATAACATTTACTGCTTTTCCTTTCCTTGCTTTTATCCCCTTCTTTTGCCACTGAAATGTGGCAGAACACAAGCAGCACCAGGCCACAGTGGGGCTGAATGCTGGACAATAATGCTGAGGCATCTTGACCCATGTTTGCTCCCTCTGCTTTCCCCCATCCCTCTGCTGATCCTGCCTGCAGCTGGCACAGCAAATGGCCACTTTCTCACCCCAGCAGTTGGTTTCTATTGTTGTGGGGCATCAATAGGCCTCCTCTGCCACATTTATATCCCGCTAACAGCAAATGCCCCAGCAAGCTGCCATGCTGTTTGTTTCCACCAGTCTCCAGGGACCATCAGGAAAGACAGCATTTTCTCAAGAAATGGCAGGTGCTTGCTCTTTGACAAGGTGAATTTAAGTCTAGCGTGGCAGACATACTGGGAAGAAAACAATACTTGCCATGATTATGACTCTAGCATGAAATGAATGTATTTTCACTTGGTAGTTTACATCTATTCTGGGCAGTTTTGTGCCCTCATGCCCAGTGATAAGGGGAAGTACAACATCAAGGGGAAACTATGCAGGGAGCCCAGCCCAGCCAGCCAGACCCTGGTACTGTGTGCTCTCCTCTGGCAGGCCTCCTTCCCCATGGCCGCAACCAGCTGCAGACGACCACTAAGGTTCCAAGGTTTTTGTTGTTGTTGTTGTTTTGTTATTTAGCTAAAGCTCTCCACCTTCCTCCTGCCTGGCCTACATCAGGAAAATTCTCCTTTTAGACAGGCCCCCAGCTGATGGCAGGCTGGCATAGCTGAAGCAGGGTCTTGCTTGCAGGAGGAACCCCACTGCTCCCAAATGAGACGTGAGAAAGTGCAGCTACGGGCAAAAGAGCAGAGAAGCCAGTGCTGCTGGCCTTTCTGGTGGGGAGCTAGCTGAACACTGATGAAATCCTCCCATTTGATGTTTTTTATCCCCTTTAACATCCTACTTCTTCTGGAGCACTGCGACTCTGCCAGGAAGTAGGCCGACCTAGAGAGAGGAACAGATACATTTCTGGTGATGAGAAGGGAGCAAGAAATGGGAGGGCTTCTCACTGGTAAGGAATATCCTTCACAGAACTGCATAAAATTTGGCAGCATTGAGAAATCTCTCTGGATCTCCTCGCCCCATCATATGTCATGGCTAAATGATAAAACACGCAGTACTCTCACTAAATAGCTGTGGAAAAATCCAGAAAGTAGGACACAGCATTCTCCTGAGTGGTACCATCCCTCAGCCAAAGGTGAGGTGGGCTGCAGGACTTTTGCCACCATATCTTAATATACATATATATATAGTATTCACCTCCTTCAACAGCTGTGAGCAAAAATAGTTGCAAGGTAATGCAGACAGTTGATAAATCAACACTATGGAAAGAGCATGGGCCTGTCAGGCAGTGAAAACCTAGGTCCCAAAAAGTAAAGCCTTCCACACTGAAGAATGAAAGGAAGAGGGAATGGCAGAGGTCAAAAAGCCTTTCAGTAATTTTCTAGCAATTTCATATTTCATATTTCCACATGATAATAGTGATCTTTTTGAGGGCCATAATTGCCAAGCATTTAAACAGCGATAACTAAAGAAGTTTTTGTTGTTGTTGTTGTTGTTTTTGTTTAATTGAAATCAAAAAAGAAAATAAAAAAATAAGGATTTTTTTTTGGGGGGGGGGGGGAGGGGGGGGGAGAAATTCTCATATTAGCAAACTATACATGAAGGTTCCCATATACTACGTGCTAATACCCACATTTTTAATTTTTCCACTTGCCTTGCTCCAGTGCAGGTCATCTGGTCATCTCATGTGGCAGAGGGGGCTCGCAGTTATGGTTCAGAAGGAAATTGAAACACTTGCAGCCTTTACACAGTGAGTACTTCCACTGCAGCCACCCAACATCTGTGCTAGAGCTGCCTGCAAATCTTTTACTGGAGGAGGCCCCATATTCTATTTGACTCAACTGACCTGTAAAAATCACATTTTTTCCCATCATTCCCTTCCTTGCAAGAAATAGAAAATCATCAGTACTGTATATTACCAACTCTTTTATCCCCCCAACTACATTCTTGCATGCCATGAAGTGTTATATATACACCCTACCCACCCCTAACTTATACAATTCATTTCATGAACCTAGAAAAGGTCATTTTCTTTCTTTATATATATATATATATACATATATATATATAATTTTATGTGTGTGAATTATGGCAGTGGCATTTATTCTGCTTTTCCATGTAACTATGTAATGCTTCAAAATATGCCTTCTTTACACCACTGTGATATTTTATCACAGCTATTTGGTCAGATAGTTACTGGATATTTTTGTAACCGAATGCCTGAGATTTTTATAATTTCTATACTGTCCAAACAGGATCTTTAAACTTCTGTTAATAAGTGGTCATATCTCCCTATATAAAATGCTTACTAGTGTAGTTATGTTGAATCCTGTGCAATTAGGAAATTAAGAGAGTTTAAAGTGAGTTGGTCACTAGAGAACTTACCAAGATGCAGTTGCAAAGCAAGGCACAAAAAATGCACCATACCCTTTCTGTATTTACGCTTTCTCCTCCAAGCGCTAGGCCAGTTCAAAACAAATGAGCATAGGGTTATCTCCAGAATGTATAGTATGAAATAGCTGATTCTCTATTAAAAGTCATTCAAGATGAGGAAAAATATAACAGCTAGGTTTTGTAAATATGACAGGTTCCCAAGAGAGGGCTGTGGCTGCTGATGCCACAACAGTTCATCAACTGGATAAGCATATACTTCTGTCTCTGCTAACAAGTCATAGAGCAGAATCAAGGCTGACATATTTAACTACTTTTAATCTCTTTTCTAATAGGATTAAATCCATTATTCATAGAAATTTGCATATTTTGCAATATGATGCAAAGGTGGGATTCTGCACTATTCAGTTATAACTGACATCATATAGAAGGGACCACAGCCTATCTAGCTCCACCAACACACATTTCTAGCCATGGTTACTTTTCCATGTTTAAAATTTTCTGTGGAGGAAGTTTTGGCCAACTGTTTTTTCACTTATTATGACTGCATGTACTTGCATTACAGTAGAACTTGCTTTGGCAATATTCAGTGAGCAGGCTATGATCACAATATTGTGAAAAGAGGGAATCGGAAAAAAAATCTAGTATTTTTTCATATTGTGAAATAAATCTATTTTTCTAGTATTGAGACAAAGAAGCTCACATTTCACAGGTGTTTCAAAATTTATAGCAGACATGAAAAATACTGAAAAAGACTGACTGAAATTGGGACATTATGACATCCCTACATCTCCCCTTCAAAAGTGAAATTCTAGATGTTGCTTACCAAGTATCATGATGCTTTTGAACTATTGTCTGCTACCAATGTATACCTACTACTGAGTCTCAGATCTACCTGAAATCTGCATTGAAACTGGAGATATAACTCAAAAAAATGCAGAAAAAAAAAACAAAACAAAACAAACAAACAAACAAAAACCACCAACACCACGACCAACAAAAAACAACAAGGAGATACTGGTAATGCATGCCACAAAGCTAAATCAAATGCAGCCTAAATTGAGCAGCACAGTAACATGCACTCCTATTAAGAATTTGAAGTGAAGAAAGCCAAAGTTGTCTTATTCACCTTCTGAAGGTGAATTCTCTCCTGAATTTAAAATAATTACAACAAATTAGCCATATTTATATTTTTCTTTTCTTTTCCAAGTGCAAAGGAGGAAGTCATTTTTTTTTTTTTTTTAAGGGGGGGGGATTAACAGCCAATATAATTTCATCTGAAAAGAGAAAGGGCGGGAGGAAGGAAGGAAGGAAGGAAGGAAGGAAGGAAGGAAGGAAGGAAGGAAGGAAGGAAGGAAGGAAGGAAGGAAGGAAGGACAAACACTGACTCTACCGGCTGGTTCCTGGTGGTAAGCTTCACAACTCAGAAAGTGAAAGAGAGAGCAAGGGAAAGAGGAAAGAGAGAGGGAGGAAAGGCTTTTCATGAGAGTTATGAAACGCCTTGAGACTTTCCAGACAGCCCAAGCCAGCAGGAAGCCACCTTGTCCTTCTGCATGAGCCAGGCACAAACTTCACTCGGTGCCCTGGAGGACTCAGTAAAATCCCTGGATCGCAGTGACCCCTAGGGGTAAACTATATTGCTGCAGGATTTCCCTGCTTCTCGTTGAAACGCATTTTCCTTCTATACGAAAGGTGTCTAATGAAGATTTAATTGAGGATCATCCAGATTCCTCCATGAGGAGCTCTCCAGTGTATACAGATATTTTAAATTGTGAATAATTCTTTCCAAATACGAACTTGACTAAAAAAAAAGTTGTTTCTCAGAAAACAGATTAGTGTAATAAACCAGCTGAGAACGTGATCTCAGCAAAGAAAAAAAAAAAAAAATGACCCTGTCTTCTGTCTTGAAAGCAACAGCAAAACTCAAACTCACCTTAGTGCATGAAGTGCAATGTGTCACTGCCATCTATTTATTGCTACACAAACTTCTGCCACAGCCCTGAAATAAATAAATAAATAAATAAAATCCAACATTCATAGCCTTACCACCTAAAAACCTATCACTTGTGAGTGTTGTTCTTTCAGTCTTGAGAAAGCCTGTTTCTCCTCTTTAAAACATCGAGACTGTGATGCCCATTTACTCAGAGAGACCTTTCTCTCACCAGCATAGCACGCAAGTCTTTAAGGCAGAATAACATGTATGCTGGCAGGTTACATTTTAGCGTGATTTCCTCTGCATGAGGAATTAAAAGCTCAGTCCCTGATATTTGTAAAAATTGCATAATTGATTTGTAGCATGCATTAAAAAACTCCTGGGAACTGGAGTGGGTTAAATTAGTGATTTTACTATTGTTCAACCAAGCTACACCTCAATTCTTAGAGAAAGTACTAGGAACTATTAATGGGAGGTTGTAACTTTGAAACTGACTTCACAGTTTTTTGCAGGCTTCTCCCCAGAGCCTGTCTGTCCTGTACTGGTGTTTCAGCAGCGGACATTCACAGGGAGAGGGGTAATACACCGGGAAACAATTTTCTGGTCTTCTCAGTGGCTACAGCAGACTCTGTAACACTAGCACAGGGAGCGTGGCTGTCTGCCTTCAAACCCTGGCAGAACTGGCTTTGAGGTGTCTCACTGCAGGGTTAGTGCATGCCTGTAGACATAACATGCAAAGACTTATGAAGTTTGGACATTAGAGGATTGGATCTGAAGTGTGAGATGAGTGGAGGAGGATATGCGTAGCAGGCCCTTGGAGAAGCCAGAAAGTGCAGCTCCCTGTCCACGTTACTGCTGGGGAGAGGTCTTCCGCCTCCTCCACCATGAACAATCCTTGTACATTGAAAGGTATTTAGGCAATTGATCTGTTTATTTCACCAGTGTAATTTTACTGCTATTAAAGATTCAAATAATATGAACCCCTCTGGAAAACTAACTAACTAAATAAATAAATAAAAATCATGAAAAATACAGCAGCTAGTTAGGAGAAGAATATGATTGAATTTATTGGACACAAGATAGCAGACAGGGGAAATAATGTTTAGAATAAAAAAACATGGCCCAATGCTTCTTTAAGCAAAGGAGAATCAGAGCAAAACAGCATTGCAAATCAATCATCCATTACAAACCAGAACATATTGGCATCTCAGTCTGCAGTCACTCAGGATGGGGGTGAAGTCTCCTGATGCCAGCATTGCTCCAGGCTTTCTGAGACATCTGGTCACTTCACTGAAAGGTGAAGACTCTGAACAGAAGTGAATATACATGAAAATTAATTTAAAAGAGGGGGGAAATCCTCTCACTAGTGCTGTTGGGATGATTTCAGGAAAAAGAAGAGTCAGTGCACTGCAGCACGTTGAGTAACAAGCAAGAGGGGGATTGTAACTGAGCTTGCTGCACACAGCAAAACCAGCATCCAAACCATTTCCACGATATTTCCTTATTCATAGTAAACTGGGTGAAAGAAACAAATAATTCGAACAGAAATTAACCGAAATAACACGAGAGGTCGCTCTAGAATAGGATTACCCGCATTGACAGCTCCCGCTGATCCTGCATGGTGACAAAACCCAAGCAAACACAGCTATCGTGTAGTGGAAGGAAGTCACACCAGAACGCAAATCAGGTTTTATTTGCTTGTTTGTTTTGCCCGTGTGGAGCTTTTTCAAACTTAAACGATGTTTTCACGTATCCATGTGTGAAAGTGCTATTACATTTTTTTCTCCTCTCCCACTGATACTCAGAAAAATCAGATGGACCCAAAGTCAAGGTAACAGCAACATACCAGAGTAGAAATAAATCCTGTAAAGGATGAAAAGGGAGATATCTTCATCAGTTATGCTCATTTTCTGTGAGAAATAGTATTGCCCACATTAAATAGTGCAGCTTCACTTTGCTTACTGTGTCAATTATGGGGCTCACCATATAACCAAAAATTGAAAATCAGTCAACAGAAAATAAGCAAATGTATGTTTGGCATCTGACAGCAAGGTCCACCGATGTCCCCTAAGTGTCTTCACACAGACTTGATAGCTTTAAATCTGCCCTTTCAAACTAAATCTCTTTAGCCATGTTTACATCTACTACTTGATTCCCATGCACACAAGCAGTCAAGTTACTGTCTATTGTCTAGTCCATGGAGCTATGCTGCCTTCGTTCATCATTGGCTCTCGGTTCTTTCCTAAAATTTATGACTCTTCCTGCAGCATACGACTCTCTTCATTGAAAGAAAGCTTGCCATTTTGTTAATAAAATTCACATTTTCAAAGAAAGAAGCAGAAACCTCTCTTCTAATTGCCTACACTCATATAAACTAATGATGCTAGGTTGGTAATGAATATGACAAATTCCTGTGGTAATTTGCACTTCACGCTGGCTCTGTGTGGGCTTGCAATAACATTTGCTACACTAAAAACATGAGGTGAAATCTTGGCCTCATTTGAATCAATGATTTTTTTTTTTTTTTTTTTCAGCCTCCGCAGGGCTGTGCCGCGATGGTGCCTACTGAATTCGGTGGCATTATCTGTTTGATTGCTGTGAACACGGCCATATGGACATATCCTTTGCCACATGGCATCACAAATGAATATCTGATTTTTTCCCCCAAGAATTACAAGATGTTATAGAAAGTGATGGTACCATAAAATATTTAGGTTAAGTCCCTGCTCCCGCCAAAGTCAACGGCAAAGATTCTCTGATCTCAAGGGAACATGACTTCATCCTAAAACATGCACCTAACTCCAAAGGCAGCTATGGGAGTATCAGGGTCCCTTATAAAAGGCTGCACCGGGGAATTATTTAAGCTAGAGTCCTGGAGTTTTGGTACAGTAGTACTGAGTTTTCATTAATGCAGCTATGCATTGCCTGTCTTTTCACTCCTCTTTCCCAGCTTCTGACTGCTTTTCAGTGCAAGCATTTTTTTCCTTTTACTATACATAAGATTGGTTTCCCCCCAACCCACACACCCCACCATAAAGTAATGGCCATCCGTCAGTACAGTGAAAACTAGTAAAGCTGAGCAACTTACGACAGACATGGGATCAGGTAAGACTCCATCCCACCTCCATTTTGAGAATCATTTAGGGCTTTCAGCTAAATTTCTCAAGAAATGGGCTGAGAACTCATTTTATTTTCTGTTTTCCATGATTGTGTTCAGGATTTTGTTGTTAAAGCCCCCTTTCTAATCTTTCTGTTGCATTCACCTCCCCAGTCAATTCAGGCAGCTCTCTTAAGGCTAGGTTCTCCTTAAGAATCAGCATCTCCTAGCTCCCTGACCAAGCCTGTATACCGAAAACTTTGAGCTTATTTTCCAGGCAAATCTTCAGGAGGGGCCTACTGCAAAGTCAGTGAGGCTGATTCAGATTTCACCCTGTAACTGTGAGCTTTGCATGCATGCACATGGAGCTTGTGAGCACTACCACTGTTCGTTGGGCTACAGAGATGGGGAATTGCCTTAGGAAGCACTCTGGACAAACTACAGAAAGCAGAGCAGTGAGTCCCTCCTAGCTGCATAGACTACTTTCGCAGAAATGGTATGGGGAAGATGCTAAATATTCTGTGGTAGTACCTAACCACATAAAAGTCTGGCACGAATAAAAGAAATTTCTGTTTATAAACTTCAGAAAATTCAGTAAGAGTACAGTTGTTCAACAACTTTGGGTTTCTCTTAATGTGCCTTTTGAAGTCTACAAAAAGAATAAATGCTTGAAATGTGTAACCAATCCAAAATCAGAATGGCTGCCAGTGAAGAAGTCCTTTCCAGGATTTTGCATGTAACTTCCAGTGCTTAGGCCAAGCTAGTTTATATAATGGAGCCTGTTACAAGTTAACATGATAGTGTATAAAAGAACTAAAAAGGGCATAGCTAATCCTGAGGGTAGCTGTAGGCAGCTAATAGCATAAAAGGAGTTTAGTCAGAATAATGATTGCAGCGTAGCTGAAAAAAAAAAAAAAAAAAAAAAAAAAAAAAAAGAAAAAAAAAAGAAGTATAATATGTTTTCTTTCCAGTGCCACTTCCACACCAAAAAAAAATTAATCAGAGGAGTAGCTTTCATGATGTGATGCTAAATCTAATAGGGAACTGGACCACTACTACCACTTCTTCTAACCATTATTCAGAGGTTACTTGCCTCCTAAAAATTATAAAAAATGTAACATCACTTTTTATTAAGAGGTTAACACAGCCTTTTAACAATACAACAGTCAAAGCAGCAAAATTGTGATTTTTTTTTCCCCCTACTTATTATTCAAGATCTGCTCGCTAGCAGTGAGTAGCTCTCTGTACACATAAACTTGGCTTTTTTTGGAGTTTATATGGTGTCAGTTTTACCTCCAATGTTTCATTTGGCAAGTAGTACTTGACAGCGCTAGCACTGGACTGTGAAGTAGACAAATAAAGTTTTGTGGGGAGAAAATGTTCACTCAGAGGTTCCGCTGCTGAATATTATAAAAACCTAGGAAAGGAATATTTAAGACAAGCCACTGGGCAATTTTCATTCCTTTCCATTTCCAGTATCCTTTCCAACTTCTTCCTTTCCTCAGCCACTTTAACTCCCAATAAAAAATAAATCAATACATTAAATCAGAAAAAAAAAAAAAAATCTCCAGTCCCTAATGTACTTGATCCAAAAATGTCACCAGGGTCTCTTTCAGCACAGTTGGCTAAAGCTTCGAGGCTAATGTTCATGTCCATTAGTGAACATTAGAGTTGGTCTGATCTCTAATTTTACAGTCATCTTATCTTCAATAGCCTGTAGGTTTTCTTTGGCAGGCTGCTTGTAATGATAATGAATTGATCACTGCTGGATTGCTTGAAAGCTACACGAGCTTTATAGACAGTGGGGTTAATCCTGCTCAGAGTTACAGTCACTTGTCTGCTCCAATTACCTCTGTTGCGGCTGTGCTGGAAGTGCCTGTCATAAAGAAAGGAAAGCATTTAAACTAATCAATGTGCTGGATGCTGTTTGGTTGCTTGTTTGTTTTGTGTTTTGTTTTTTAACAACCAAAGGTTTTAGCATCTCTGTGTGTATGTGTGTGTCTAGAATTCAAGGTCTGTCCAGGTTTCAAGCAGTCTGAGGTTTTTTGAATCTGTAATTCAGCATTTGAAGCTGCAGACTGAACTGAGGATGTGCCAAATAGAGGAGAAAGAATCCCTGCCCCACCAATTCTGCAGTTCTATAGTCCCAGGCATCAGGTCAATAAAATAAATGGATACAGGAAAACAGAAGGGGATGAAACAGTAAGACACGGGGCACTGCAGTAACTGGCACAGCAGGACACAACTGTGGTATTATTGTAGGCATCATAAGAGACAAGTCATTTAAGGAGATTATCCTAATTATCCAATGTGGCTTTGAATACACTAGTGATTCAAATTCAGGAGAATTGAGGAGAGCATTATATTAGAGAATATGACCCATATTTTCTTAAACCAGCTTATATTTTTAAGACTATTATAGAATACGAGGGCATACACACAGTGTTTCACAGGGTTAGGTGACTGATTTTTTAGCAATTTAGGTCAGTCTCATAAATATGAATTACAATGAAAACTTGTCTGATATCAAAATCTATCCTACTTTAAAACTGCAGTTGTCATTCAAAGTGTGTTCAGAATTGAATGACAAAGAGAATGCTATATCATACTGGAATAATTTGCTCTTAAATCATACAACCAATGTCACTTTTTTAAAAACCAAATTTTGTGTTTCATTCTGCTTTCTCACTCTTTGGCTAACCTTTTGCATGACAGGCAGCTTTTTACATTGAGATAAATCTGTAAGATAAAGATCAAAATCCTGTAGGATCATCTAATACTACAGAAGCTTTGGAGTGTTTATTTTATTTCACATAATAGGGTCTAGATATTGGAACATCTGGGCCATAGTGTAACATTAATATACAGACAACAGCTCAGGAGACAGGTAGCTGAGTCTGCTTTTATTCAGCTTTAAAAGTACAGATTTAAATTTACCCAGTATCAGTACTTAACTTACTGTCACATGTATTAGTGGCTTACATGAAATGAGTTAATGATTTCTGCTGGTTCCTGGGAAAAATTGCCAACACTAAATTTATTATCACTGTAGTCATGACTTCTCCTCTCAGACAGATCTGCTGCAATGGTCTCAAGGACTGTGACTGATTCTGCTAAACAGTACGTGCATACTGACATTGATGTTGACAGTCCTGCTGAAGTTTTACTCACATGGAAAAATTAAGACCTGTCTTTACATTCCCACAGCATCTCTGGTTATTTCAGTATTCAAATACTTGCTATGGCAACACCCGTCAAGACACTGCAGTACTTTTAGGCTTGCCTGCTCCCCAGTGAGTGGACAGTCCTTCAGAGCTTTCATTCCTCCACCTCTCAAAGCACTACATCTCCACTGAAAAAAAATAGAGGGGGGAAACAAAGCATAAACATTTATTAGCACTTCACATCTTGTGATTTCTGCAAGACATGGAAGAAGCAGCCATCACCTGTTATTTTGAAATTAAGATTTCAAATTACAGTTCTTTGATGTTCTTTAGGTGAACAGCTTTAACTTTTATTCATTCCTGACTAGCCTTTAGAAGCACTTCAGCTTTTAGGATGAGCTAAGCCAAGCAGAATTTGTTTTGTTGTTGTTATTAATATTGTGATTGTTGTCTGAAGGACAATTTTCCTCTGGGAACAGCCTAAAATGTTTTGTAGCAGGAGCATATGTTCAGAGTGGCAGGGGGAAGGCATTTGCTTTCTGCTATGTGATGGGAGGATGCTAGACGATAAAACAAATTATAAAGATCTATGCCAGAAGGAGCAAAAACTTTCAATGATGGAAATAAACAGAATGTTTAGTCATCATTTGGGTGAATTTTGAGATGATACAAAATGATATTGGGAAACTGGATATTGGGAGTATTTGATATGTGATACTTGGGATATTTGATATTGTGAGCCTCTCATATGTTTAGTATGAAATATTGATTTTCTTGGGGGGTATTTTGGGAGTGACAGAAGAACTGTCACAATAATTCATCCTCCAACTGCAACAGGAAAGAAACAAATGTCAAGTTTAAAAAAAAAAAAAAAAAAAAAAAAAGATCTAGTACAAAAACTTCTTCCTTATTCTCTATTATCTTCTATTATTGTGACTAAAATGACATTTAACTTATATAGAATGTTATGGGGATTTTTTTAAACTTATATGGAAGTAGGTGGTATTATTATTATTATTATTACCACCAAAACAAAGCAAAACCTCTCCTTCAGGAAGCCAAAGCTGTTCTCTGGTGCCATAGCTCATCTGGACAATTTCCTGTGCCTGCTCTGCTGATGGAGGCTCCTTGAAAGCCATGAGGATGTAGAAATGCCTGCTCTGCACCAACCTAAGGTCCATTTTGCCCAGCATCCTGTCTCCAGCTGTCTGGGGGCATACAACAAGAACAAAGATTAGACCATATGGGGAGTGACATTTCCCCAGAAATATTTGTCCTGTTTCAAGTGTAGAAATCACTGGGATTTCCTGAGTGAGAGGTGATGTATTTTATTTTTAATAACTATTAGTGTATTTTTTTAACATTGGCAGTCAGTTTCCCATTGAAAGCAAAATCAGTGAGGTGAAGTCTGAGTATTTGCCTATGCATTGGCTACACCCCAGAGTTGTCCCAATTTATATAAAAACACCCTAACCAGTGAGAACAGACAAATTCTGCCAACATAAAGGTGGATGCATTTCTAATTCATGAGAAAAGTAGCATGCTGTACCATTATAAAAACCCTCTAATCCATCTGGAATTCATTATGCCAGTCATTACAAAACTATCTTTAAAAATTTACAGGTATAAATACAATAAACATACAAATTGAAAACTTAATTAAATCAGAATCTTAATTAATTGAAACTTCATTGAACCAAGTATGTGAACCATTTCAGTAAGTTTTAGCTTAAACCCAATGCTAGTCTACCAAAGAATAACAACATAAAGAGTTAACTGTTATAAGAAATTAATATGGAAAAAGATAACTCCAGATTCTTGTGTGGCACTTAGCCTGCATCACTTTTTCTCTATGTGGAAAAACATATGTGGGTTTTAGGACCCATTTGCACTTGGGCCATTTTATTTTTCAGTTTTTTGAAGAAAAGTTTATTCCAAACAGAAATGTTTGGTAACTAACACTGTCCCTTTCATAGTATATGTCAGCTTTTGTTAGTTGTCATCAAAATAAACCATTCTTACTACACAAAAACAGAGCCATCTTAAATGAGTACCTACTGAAGGTGATTTTGGCTTATCAGATACCAAATAGCTGTGTGGTTATGAACTTACAGATACTCAACATCGGGGGAAATATTTATCTTGTTAAATAAAACATGTACCTGGCCCCTTAATTGTCAGCTATAATTGACAACAACAACACTTCAGAGCACTCTTTTCTACCTATATTACCTTGCTGTAATTAACTAGACAATATTTAATGATGCCTTGAATACATGACAACTTCAGAAAAACTCCAAGCATGAGTAAGACCAACTGGTTCCTTGGTCACCTTGAAAATGGTCAGCACTAGTTGGCAGCCCTTTGATGAAAATCCTAACTTGTTGAAATCAAAATGCTTTGTGCTTTTATCTACACCTATATCTATACACACACCGATTTCAATTTACTTCTGCCAAAATACAGCCAAAGCCTCATATGAAGAACCTCCCCAGTTCCTCTCCAGTTTACCTAGCAGGAAGCATTACGCTCCAAGGAACTGCAGTTCCAGGTGCAGCCATGGAATGGATCACTTCTTTTCATAACAACCTTCTCCACAGGGCACATATGATGCTTAGGTTCCAGACTCTTAAGACCTGTAGATAAAAAACCCTTGAGAAAGGTCTCTTGTGCTTGAGTTTTCAGTGTCTCTCATTGTTCAAGACATCTCAGAGAAAGCTGGCAACTCCCAAGCCAGGCTTATGTATCTGTGATGTACAAAACAATGGACAAGGCATTCAATACTCCATGTAGAAAGCAGTGTCTTCTTATGGCCACCCATATTCAAAAAAGATCAACTCGAAACAGGAAGGAAAGAAGGGAACTATTTAAGTTAAAAAGACTGTGTTGGCATGAGAACAAATAGGGATGAAAATTACCATTAACAGCAGCATCAAAATGAGGTGCTAGAATAGTCTTTTAGCAAAAATAATAAGGAAAAGAAATTTAAATGGTTTGACTGGATCTTGTTCAGTTAGTTCAAGAAAGGAAATATATGGAGTAGTCGCCAAAGAAAATAGGAGACTGGACTTGAGGATCTTCCAATCCCATGCTCCTAAATTGCATTTCAGAATTTCCAAACAAAATGTTTACATTATTCTGAAGGGCTGTGGCTTTGGCAGGCTTGACCTTTTTGTACGATTTTTCTGCTTTCAAAAAACAAGCTTCAGTCACAATCGCATGTCTCTATGTATCTACTTCAGATTTCACGTTCGTTGGGGATTTGATAGTGTACATTTCAACTTAGAGGAAAAGCAAGCCAAGGAAAGGACCACAGTGCCCAAGAGAACTTCCTGCAGCCTTTAAAACTATGGATGTAGTTGGGGAAACTGCCAAGTTTTCAGAAGGACAAACCTTTCTTCAGACCTGAAACAAAAATGGCACATTTCAAACTAAGTTCAAGTTAGAGGGAAAAAAAAAAAAAAAATCACTTAAATTTAAGGTAGCTCTCCTATTTAGACAAAATGAGAGAAAAGGGTAATCAACACTTATGAAGCAGAGGAAGAAATTAAGACGAGATCAGGTGAAAAAGTCAGTAGTTTCTGTAAGATGACTAATGAGTGTGGGACAAGCACAGCTGAGCAGGCAGCGGAGTGTGAGACAAGGTTATTGTACAGGGACACATGCCACCTGGCCAGGGTAAAGCATGGGCCTCTCCGTTGATGAAGTCACATCATGGACAGAGTCTTGAGCTAAGAAACTAAGAAACAGGGCAACTACACCCTATCTTTATGTTGGCATTTGGCAATCTTACAAACAACCTGTATTTTCTTATGCTGTTGGATTCAATCTCTCATCCTCCATTCAGGAAACAAAACAAAAGTATTTTACCCCTATTTCACTCACCTTCCATCAAAGACTATATGTAAGCATCATGAATTTAACGTTGAACAGGTATTCTGATCTCTTACTGGGTAAACACTTTATTGGCAGTTTCCTATTCTGTGCCATTCACTTAAAATCATCAGGTCAAAATCTGTCTAAATAAATAGTAGGAATTTTAGCCACCAGCCTGAGTTCTCAAGTTCAATAAAGGTAAGGGGGCTGATGGTATCCACTTCTCAACAGCCCCATCTCCATTGAGAATCGGGTGTAGGACAGATTATATCCTCTCTATGAAGTGCTCCCTCTGCTGGATGAAGTGATCACTTCCTTTACTGCTCCTTTTCTCTTTCTGAATATAGCATGGAGCAGCATCATTAGGATTGAATTACACAGCTCTCAGATAGCAAACCCAGAGGAATACTATTTAAATGACAGAAATTACTGTACATTACCACTTATGCAGATTAGTGCAAAGTTTGTCTCATGATGTGTGTCCTTCAGCTTCAAGGGAGTCTAAGTCCCTTTTCACTTGTGTTAGTATAAACCTAGAATAATTTCATCAAAGTCAATACATTATATCTCAATACATGTCTGCAACAGAGAACTTTGTGCTCACGGTTACTGCTTCATTAATTTCTGATTCTTTACAGGTGTTGAACTGCTAGTTAACTTACCAAAACATTACACATCTACAAGTTCAGGCATTAAAATGACACTAACTACATCAAAAGCAAAGAAGAAATGTAGTGGAAATTCAGAATTGATCTTTCTAAACAGTCACAGGAAATTATAACGTGACTAAGACATGAGAAACTAATTTCCATCGCCCCTTTGTTAAGATGACTCATTTCCCCACTATTCCACTTTACCTCTGTCAAAAACACTTTCAAATAAAAATCTCCATTTACAGCCATTTACACAGAACTTTAGATGTGGTTTCTCTGGTCTCTCTTCAGATTGTATTGTGCATCTTAATCTTAAAAAAAAAAAAAAAAAAAAAAAAAAAAAAAAAAAAAAGTGCTTTTGTCATAGATTTAATTCTGCTGGCAAACCAACCAAGGCCAGAGGACCATAAGATCTACTTTGCACCTGTCGTGACTCCTACAACACTTTCCTTAACCATTCTGGCAGTCAAAATTTTAATCAAAACCAAAACACATTAGCTAGGACTACTCAATCTGCAAATAAATCTGCAAAAGGCTTCAGGCTTGAGACATCTCAGTTTTCTAAAACAAAGCTGCTTTGTCATAGGACTCCTAAGAGGTTCTTAAAAACCACTTCAGTCGAAGGGAACACACAAAATCATGCAGTATACAGACTGCTGTTCTCCGCTCATTAAAAAGAAAAAAGGCAAGCAAACCCCACAGGGGGCAGTATTAGCTCATCAATCCTCTTTATTAGTACCTCTTACGTATTAGTACCTCTCAGTGCTTCTGGTTATTATTTTAGCTGCTGCTGCACTGAAGCTTCCACTAATTTTCAAAAGCAAACTGTGCCTTGCATTCCCTTCTGCAGCAGCATCCTCCTACTCTGTTTACCTAGCGATGCTTGCTCTTCCCCTAAGAAAGCTTTCCAGAGTGAGAACATCTGCTTCCTGCATGCCAGGACCCACATCTACTTGGAGCACTCCTAATGCCATTGTGGTACATGAAGCCATGGTCTTCCACCAGTAGAAACATGCTCTGAGTCACATGGTAGGTCCTAACCCTGCCCAGTCTGTTCTTAGATATTTAGCTGACCACATGAAGCAGAGGAAACAGATTTCTGTATGTCTGGACAACATGTAGGCACCTACACAGAGGGTCTCCAAAAAAAGCAGAGAACAGACTAGAAAAGAAGGAAAGGGATAAAGGGATAGCCTGAAATTTCTCATTCAGTTTTTCAGTTTTATTTTCAGATGAAGGTTCAGGTCAGTTCATGTTTTACCACTAAAGTTCCATCCATCCTTAAAACAAAGAGAAAACACTGATGGAACTTCATAATAGATATTAGAAATACAAGAAGAAACATTATAGCTGTAGAAATAAATCAGCTTTTTTTTACGGCTTCTCATCAGCTTCTTACACTTGATAGAGTAAGCATGGGGACGGATGGAGTTGAAGAAAATATATCGAATATATTATTTAGCTACTTGTGAAATACAAATCCTTGCAGGAAAAAAAAAAAAAAAAATGTGAGAATGAGTAACTTCACTTTCATCCAAATTCATACAGATTTAAACAGAACTCAAAGTTGCACAGGTTAACACTCTTAACATAGGGCAATGTCACCACCACGGGTTTTACTTTGTGTTGAAGGAGCAATACTGTTGGAATATAAATGATTCTCACTGCTGTTATTTTATTTCCATGGGCTAACAATATTGTAGTCAAGCTAGTTATATTCTTAGTCCCCAGACACCTAGGTTTTATACAAGTTTTGAATGATAGTAAAGATATCTATTATCCACAAGCAGATAAACACATGCACATACCATTTAGTTTAAACATACATGTGAAAATATCTCACCTAATTAATAGAAAAATACTTGAGCTGGACAAGGACAAGAAGTGACAAAATGATATTATTAGCATAATTTTTCAGCCACTTTTTATTCAAAAAAAAAAAAAGTTGTATTTTTGTAAACCTGACATTTCCAAAACAGTGCAAGTGAATTAGAATACAGGTGAACATGAACTTCTAAATACAGGTGACATCAATAAAAGTGAACACTTTCTTCCAACCACAAGTTCACAAAAAGACATACAATTTTACAATACATAAGGAGTGACATTCTAAGAAAAAAGTGATGATGCGGGTACCCTACTGCATATGCAAACCATGCTCCAAAAGCCATTATAGTCTTCACGCCAGTTTAATGAATGTACAATAAAGGAACTAAATCCTACTTTCATTTTTATCCAAGAACCCTTAGCATCTGTTTGGACTTGGACAAATAGAGAAATTAGTTCTGTGACTCCCTTAATACTTAAAGCAATATTATGCATTCCCACATCACATGGATACTATGCTTGAAACTTGTGCAAGTCTCCAAAATGTGCCCATAAACAGAAGACATTCAAGAAAGTCAACACTAAATATTGCCAAACACAATCTTTGTGCAACTGTGGCTTCAGCAAGCCAAATTACTCACATGACTGACTTGTAGGTAGGGCCCTTCCTTTTCATGTATCAAGACAGAGAGTACTGTCCTCACTTGGTATGCTCAGCATTGAGAAAAACCTTTCCTACTTTGAGATGAAAGGATTGTTCAAGTGGTTCAAGGGCTTGAGATTCACATCAAGCACAGTTTCTCTCTCAGATAACGCAAGTGATTTCCTCATTGTAGGTTTATTCAGTAAAACATGCCTAGCATTTTTATTAATAATGGCCAAATAGCAGGGCATTCCCAAAACAGTCTCAGAACATAGTAGCCCTGCTGCTGCTTGTGGTGAACTGACAGAAATTCACTACCAAGGGCAGAACTTTGGTTTGCAAATGAAATGCATAAAGCATGCTGTGAAAAGTGGCAACCGCTCTAAGCTCTTGGGAAGTAAAATTCGCCTCTGTGCTAAAGTCTGAAAGAACTGTGATTCCTTTCTTGAATTCTATCTTGAAGATAGAAAGTAAATGGGGTTGCAACAGTATGGGTTCTGCATTAAGTGAATTCTCCCTTAGCATTTTGTTTCCTTTCATATTTTCTGAGATTGTTTTCTTCCTGCCCTAAAAGCAACTGTAAGGGTACTATTGGAAAGAAGACATCTACACATTACAGAAATAACTTTAGGGTTAAAAAAAAAATATAATAATAAAAAAAAATCTCATGTGCTAAATGACACATTTGAAAATGTTAATGCCCCACTTCTAAGCTTCCAACTGCATAGCTTACAGCCAGTGCAAAGTGAGCCTCTTACAGGGGAAAGAAAAAATAATAAAGCAATGCCAATTCAACAAACCTTTTGATGAAGTTGTCCAAGACAAACAATGACTTGGTCCTGAAATGGATTAACTGGGAGAACCCATACAATGACTTCCACCAGCACTACTGCGTGAGCGGTACAGCACAAAGGAACTAACAAGCAGCTGACAGATGGTAACTTCCAGAGCCCTAGAAGCAATTTCTAAAGTAACCATGCCTCTGCATTTTGATACAATTACATTATATATTTTTAAAATTAAAATAAAAAACAGCTGAACTGTAGCACAGTGGTTTTCTATACATTCTTGAAGTACTCTACATTTTCATAAGATTTCTGAAACTGATTGCAAACAATTGATATTAGTGAGTACTTTATTTGGCTTCCCTTTCTTTTCTTCCCTTTCCTTTTTTTTTTTTTTTTTTCTCTGCTTCTATGAAGAGTGGAAAGATGCACTGATAGTATTTTAATATTAAGTATTAGTACATTTCATTGTCAAATCTGACTCTCATAACTGCAACTAAGCAAGAGCAACACTGTAATTTAAAAAAAAAAAAAAAAAGACAAGTATACATAGAAAAGCAAAAGCATGTGTGACAATGGAACTACTTAGTACATAACAGTGATGATACTAAGAATTTATGGATTATTCTCACTAATCTGTCCAGTGCCTTGATTTTGTTTAAGTGAGGACTTGTGCAGGATGAATAATAGATATTTCACCCTTTTTAACTATCTTCTTCAAACACTTTTAAAAGATGTTTCAAAGAAATAGCTATTCTTGATTCTTAAAATATTGAAATGAAACATTTTTGGCATTTCTGAAAGTCATTTTTTGTTTAAAAAGTGGAAATGCTATGGAGGCATTTTAATTTTTCCAAGGAAATTTCCTCATTTTTTTGATGAAAACTTTTCAAAATCAGTTTAAATTCACAACTTGTTTCTCTTGTCCCCTGAATTACTTTTTTTAGGGAAATTCACTTTTAATTATTATTTTTTTAAAACTCGGTTTTAAAGATATCAGATATTGAAAAATATTATGGCTAAATAAGTGGTCTCATTTCTTGCTTTTCAGAATACATTTTAAGCAACTTCTTACTCAATTCATACTTATGAATCAATTTCACGTCTAATTTTTATCTGACTTTCTTAGGTATTTTACAACAACAGAAAAAATACATATATGAGGTCTAAATACTCCTAGAAAAAAAAAAAAAAAAAGAAAAAAGAAACTAAGAGATGTCAGAAGAATCATACTGTGAAAAATTCTATAGTCTCTAGTATAATAGTGCAGTCAAAGGCTATGAGCCTTCTGGTTTTGCACTCTGATGCAAAATGTGCAGTCCACTACACGTGGTTATAGCAGGATTTGTTCTCAGCAGTTTTTTTTTTTTTTTTTTTTTTTTTTTTTTAAATTTTAGTTTAAAATTTAAATTACTAAAACAGATCTGTCAAAACAATAATTTATTTTAAGAAGACAATCAAATAGACTAATAGCTTTTATTTATTTTTTTTTTTTTTGGTCAAACAAATTGATATGCTTCATTCATTTAAGAATCATCTTCCGCCTAATGGGTGCAGACAGTTAAGTTAATAACTACTGATCAGTACTGTAGGAATAGGAGGCAATTAATGCCAGGGGGGAGGGAAGGGAAAGGGGGGGTGACACAAACTGGAAGCAGGTTTTTTTTTTTTTTTTTTAAATTTAAAGCTATAAATGAATTTGCAAGGAAGAGCAAGAATTAGGCTTGTTTTCAGATTTCTTGCATGTGCCCTATAATCAGGTTTCCAAACATCCAGCAGTTCTTTTACTTTACCCTTATGTGAGGAAAAATGTCCTGCCACCATTCATTCCCATTAATCCTTCATCTTCTATCATAGAACTTGATCCTCCTTTCCCTTAGATGAATTTTATACTAACACAATTACTTCATATTTACACAAGGTGCAAAGTACAAATAGGATCTAAAACCAAGTTTTCACAGAATTCCACTGTTTCTAGTCAAAAATCCAGGAGCTATTTGAAGACGTATGGCAAAAAAGTGTCTTTCATTTTTTAAAAAAATGTTTTTCTAAGGAATTACCAATGAACAAAGTGGCAATCTGAGATTCGGTAACATCTACACCTTGACTAACTTCCTTCTTAACATTTGATGAACGGATGACATTCTGTACTAGTAACACCCACATAGGGAATCTCAAGATCCAAAGAACATTTTAATACTTGCATCTACTTATCTCTCCTAAAATTAGCACACAAACAAACTCATGACTGGTGTATAAAACTCACAAGGCAAGTATAACGATCATAGCTTGCATTAATTAATCACTTGATTTCTTACTTTATCAGCAACAGGTCACAATCATTGACAGTAGCTTAAAAACAACCTCCTTAACATTAATAAGGCTCCATCTTTTTTTTTTTTTCTTTTTAATTTCTTTTCTTTTTTTTTAATTCCAAGGACTTTATCAATGCCACAGTACTTGGCCCAATTACATCCTTTTGGTATCTCAACTGTCCAGTCTTAGACTACAATACTAGAGACTGCAAGAGAAAAGCTCCAAAAGGAAAACATTAGTGATGTTTTAGTGATACAAGGTGAGCTACAAGTCTTGCTACATGTCACCAGGGAAACAATTTCATCCTCTCCCATTTAGGTCGGTGAAGCATAGATTCAAATACAGAACACCACATATGTATAATGCTTAAGGTTGTTTAGTTTATAAATCAAACACCAAATTCAACTCAAAAAAGAGACATAGAAAAGATTTTGGCTTATTGCCATTAAATGGTCTATATACAATATTACCAAGCCTTGTGAATTAAGCATATGACATTTCCAGCTACTTTTATCTGAAAATCTTTCTTGTCTCTTGCATTTAAGTTTAAAAGTACAATAGGATTTATATATACATATATGTATTTCCAATGATTTAGCCAGATATCAGTGCTTGAGTGAACTATATAGCTATTCAATAGAAACTATAAAACATTGATACAAATATAAAGACATAATCAATATAAAAAGCTTATATTTATAAAAAATATTTTTAGGTAACAGTCTTCCCCTGAGGGTATACCACAGAGTTGGATTCATAAATATTGCTCTGCACTGCAGCTTGGTTACCAAAGTTCAAAGTTCAGCTCTTATATGAAGTGTAAATTGCTCCAGTCACCCGACATTGCCGCAGTGGTTGCCTCAGGATACGTTCCCTAGTTTGTTAGAGTGATAATGACACAGCATCAATGGGGCCTCCGAAAAATCTGGAGAAGATTCCTTCTTCCACATATGGAAGATACGAGAGCAGGACCTATAGGCTAGCAAGGGTGTGTCACATGACTGGGCTTTTCATTTATGTGGGCAGTTCACTGATTTTTCTGGACCCAGTCCCAACTATCTTCATTTTCCTTTCTGTTCTTTTCAGCTTCAATAATTTCTTTGTACCTCCGGCGGAAGAAGCCCATCTGTAAATCAAAAAGAGATTACAGTGGTAAGTAACAGCATCATTAAATTGGAACTTACACTGGCAGAAAATGTCAAAGAAAAATAGCACAGGTATCAATATATAATTTTTACTCATAGAATCATAGCTCCTTGTTTATATCAGTATGAGATCAGACTGAGTCCCAAAACTTCACAAGTACTCTGCTACCTACAGCTGAACTACTCTGACTCCTCTTCTATAAAGTGATTTTTTTTTTTTTTTAAAAAAAGGAAGCACATAATATAACATATCTCTAACAAGCACTGACTGGACAAAGCAAATATAGGTTTATTGGTTTCAAATGAAGACTACTGCAAATTTTGGATATTAACCTAAAAATCAGGCTAGTCCTTGGGTTCCACATAAAGGCTGCCACAGTTTTATGAACTGTGCTCTCAGTGTCCACAAATGCATGAAACGAAAGAGATCAGAAAAATTCAATATGGCCACCTCCCAGACTCCAACTATCTGCTTTTTTCATAAACCCCTCTTCAAGAAAAGCCAGTATGGTCTGCTGGTGCTCCAACACAGCTATGAAGAGGTCCACTGCCATTTTGGCTCCCTGTTTCTAGAAGTAAAAGCCCATTTCTGTGTAACTACACATATTCTCCTCTTCCTGGCAGCAATGTAAACCCAGATCTCAAACTTTCTACTTAATGATCATTTATGTTAGGATCCTTTGGAGGAAACAGCTTCAGATTCTTATTTCTGCTAAATGCAATCCTTGTGCCATTGCTGCCAGTTGTGTAAGGTAAGAAGGCAAAATACAAGCCTGATCCTACAAAATGCAGAGCATCAACAATAGCTCCTCCCCAAGCTTTCAAGCTGACAATCACTTCTGCATATCTTCTTGTTTCCTAAACCCTTGTACTTAGTTTTGTTTTGTTTTTAAAAAAAAGCAGTTTTCATTTCAGTTTGTATAAAGACCTCTCGTATCTCTGTGGTTGCGGATTTTTTGTTTGGCTTTTTTTTTTGATAAGTCTTTCAAATAAACAAAAGTTGTTTTAATAATTGTGGTGGTTTGACCGTGTTAGGCAACTGAACACCACAACCGCTCTCTCACTCCCCCTCCTCAGATGAGGAGGGGAAGAAGTAAAGGGAAAAAAAAAATAACTCACGGGTTGAGATAAGGATAATTTTAATAAAGAGAAAAATATAGTATCAAGGAAATATTAATTAAACAATTCAACTAAAGGGAATAAAGGGAAAAGGGGAAGAGAAAGGGGGAAAGGGACTAACAAAACAAAACAAGTAAAGGCTATGTGAAAATGCAGAGGGAAAAAAAAATACTCTCTACTTCCCACAAATGAGCAATGCTTGACCACGTCCTTGAAGCAGGGCCTCAATGCACGTAGCCGGTGTTCGGGAGGAGGACAGACGTTTTCGCAACGAGAGCCCACCCCTCCCCTCTTCCTCCTTTTCCCACCTTTTATTGCTGAGTGTGACACCATACGGTATGGAATATCCCTTTGGTTGGTTTGGGTCAGCTGCCCTGGTGATGTTTCTCACTTTTTTGCCCACCCCCTAGGAGGGCTAGAGAAAGTCCTGATGCTGTGCCAGCACTGCTCAGCAACAGACACAACACCAGTGTGATGCCACTGCTGCTCTGGCTACAAGTGCAGAGCATAGCACTGTATGCAGGGAAAGTTAACATCCCAGATAGACCCAGTACAACATATCAGTCCATGGCAAATGGTAGGGCTGTGTTTCCACCCCTGGGGCAGTTGATTCCAGGTGTATTGGATGCCCCTCCAAGTGAAAGCAAACTGTGGCCTGCATGCTGCTGCCAAAGGGATGGAGAAAAATGCATTAGCGATATCAGTTGTGGCATACCACCTGCCTCTTCCCCTTCTCCCTCCTTCTTAGGAGAGGCTTCTTCCCTTACTAGACGAGCTGACTTCCATTTCCATTGTTTTGACTTAACAATGGAAACGGAAGTCAGCTCGTCTAGTAAGGGAAGAAGCCTCTCCTAAGAAGGAGGGAGAAGGGGAAGAGGCAGGTAGCAGTGGAAACAGAGCAACTGGCAGCGCAGAGGTAAACCTATCTGGGCTGCTACTCTGTGGCAATAATAGACTTTGGTAGGCATTCAGAAACAACTCCTTAAGTTTAGTAGTGCACCATTGAGACCACTGAATCAATATTTTGTTCATCTTAATTAAACATTTATGTAACTCCTACCACTCCAAACCTGTTTTCTTACTCCTGCTGGGTAAAACACGATGCTTTAGTCTTCCTCTATCATCTAGTTATTGCCATCCTTTATTCCCAAATTGGCTGTATGTAGGAATATTTTGTGCTGTTTTGTCACTGCTAAGTTTCTGTTAAGTTGGACTTCCTAATTTCAGTTCTTTAGCAATTTTAATTTTCTTCAAGTATATTTTAACTTGCAGGGGTTTGGAAGGCAGCTTGTTCAAGCTGCTGAAAGCACTCTTCCAGCAGAGCTTCCTATAAAGCCCAGGTCCTTGCAAGTGAGCCCCAACTGCATCCTGGATTCATGGCAACTTGACACCAGACACACACCACCTTTTCAACACCTGTTACCTCCACCATTTAGCTTCTGTGCAAAGGACACAGAAGCTGCAGCACAGTTTAACAAGTGCCTTTTTTTTTTTTTTTGTATAATCATGGACCACAGCCCTGATGCATGCTACTAATCCAGAGACAGGTGTACCCTCCTGAGTGCATGGATGTGTGTTACACACACAGCTACAATCACTTTAGAAATAGACAAGAGACACATATATAAATGCCTGAAATCTCTATTTTACAGAGTTTGATCAAGTGACCTTCCAGAGGCCACCAGGGATAACTGAAATTGGACCTGAAAAGTGATTTGTTCATAGTCTTGTACACAAACTATGAGCACAGCCTGTTCCCCAGCCACCACAAGCAGAGCTTGATCAGCTGCTCAGTACATATAAACACGTTGATAATTGTTTTTCTGTTTCAAAAAATGTCCTCACAAGAGATATTGTTGAATTTTGAAGGTCCAGGTCTCCCCTCACTTCCCATTCACAACAGTGGACTCAGGAATATAGAAAACAAAATAATTAAGAGAAGTCTCTAGTTCTCTGTTCTGCAATCTTGCTTCAAAAAAGCCAGATCAAGTTCCTCCTTCTGTAGAAGAAAAATATCATTGCTAGTACATACTTGTACATACAGTTATATCAGTGCAAAGGATGTCTTTGGGGAATAAATCCTCCAGATAAGAATGTCATAAAATCCCAGTAAAACCTCACTGTTGATGCCAGTGTAATTCGTATCAACAAAGACTTAAATTCAAGAACAAAAGTTTCCTTAGATTTTCATGCTCCAACATGGAGTCTCCAGTGAATAGTTTTATTGGCAATTAACAAAAAAACAAGTTACAACTTACTCCACCTCTGCTGTCCCAATATTTGTCCCAGTAGGATTAATCATAGGTACTTATTTAAGTCATAGGAACCTGAAGGTACACTTTACATATGCTCAGGTAGCAGATGTGTTGAAGAAGTGTGTGACATTTTTGTATTATCAGTTTTTTATAGCAGACCTACAAGTTCTGCACATAGACAAGAAAATTGCTGGGGGACTTGAATTCCTAAGATTAACAAGAGAAGTTCAATTTGTAGCTTTTAAAAACAGGTTTCAAACCCTTAAGGTTTCCATCCTTCATGCAACCACATCCTTGGTACAATAAAATCCTCACTTGAAGTTATAATCAAAATTATAGAAAGGCTTTTTAATTTCCTCGAGGGCCAAACAAACAAATGCAAACTCTATCCCACTGTTATTTTAATAAAAATGGTCTGTTTGTGAACATCTGCTTCAGGAATTATCTTTAAAAGTTGGTTATGATAGTTTTGGTATTTTACTGTTTTGTTACTGGATACAGAACGTTTTTGCATAGCTATCCAGCAGGGCAAAAAAGTGACCTGAAGACCTTAATAAATATTAATGAAGTATGAAATACTGCACCTACAGGTGCCACTGTGAAGTTATGTGTGTTCACTTGCTGTAAGTGCTGCAGGTAATCCAAAATTATGTAGAGGGCTTAATTTAAGCATAATAGAAATGAGAAATCAGACCTTAAGGATTTTTTTATTGGACACTTTGTAAAATAATGGTCAGGGATCAGATATATTTGCCATACCCAGAAGGCAAGGGCACGCTTTGTTATGGGATACTGTTCCTTAGCGTTAACACAGCATATTTCCGCTTAATGAGATAAAGGCCCTCTGATCACCAGAAAGATTTTTTGGGAATGGCTGTGAAGGAATCATAACATAATCATTGCCTCACGAGAGACCACACAGCCCACATATCTATCTCCTTACAATAAACTGATTTCATTAAAAATGACAGCAATATTAACCCATATGGTGATGGCGGAGAAGTGCCTGTGGCAAGGTGGAGAGAACAAGCTAGTTTAACACGCAGAGAGAAGACAAGGGGATAAAAAGGAGGACACATGGACCCAAGCTAGAGAAATGGTGCAACAGGATGATTATATACTGTCTCTTGTCACTGGGGCAGAAGTGACACCAGAGACCTATAGTCTCTGATACTTTTTGTGCTAATGCAAAGCCCTTAAGAGAACTTACAAAATCCAGTGAAGGCAGCTAGGACTCAGTGCTGGATGTCAAGCAGGGTAAAGGGGAGAAATTGTTAACTATTGCTGTAATCTCATTTGTGGAAATGGAGTTTTCAGTGGACCAACGGTCTCCAGCCTGTTTCATGGGCCATGATTCTCTAATATTGTTTCTTTTCCATAAATATGTGTGTATGTATATGGCAAAGGAACACCCAAGTCCAGATTCATGACCTCATCATGCAGTGTGTGAGTGCACACCACCACAGCAGAGAAAAGGACTGATGATGAACCTGTGCCTGGAGAAGGTACTCATCAGAGGAAGAGTAATAGATCCTATTCATAGGAGGCAAGTAGAGAGTACCGTGGGAAGATAAAGGGTTATAACAGAAGAGGAAAGACCAGCCACCAAGGGTAATGTAGGAAAGGAGAAAAGCAAACCCTAGCCAATGCTTCAACTTTGGGTGAAAATGATTTTCGAAGGCTGAAGAGGCCCTTAGTTTTGGGCGTTTTGAGTCAGTGTGAATTAAAGAAAGGTCTCAGGAGGGGGGCACTACTCAGCCTGCACCATGCTTTACTTTTAAACCTGAAAGACCTCACCAGAGGGGAACTGCCATGCCAGGGGCACCAGGTCCCAGATCCTTTCCTCTGTGTGGAGATAAGACAGGAGTAAGAGGGACATTTAAACCTTGGGAAACATAGGGACAAAATCCTAAGGTTACAGTGATACTCAAAATGGATTCACACCCTACACCAGGAAAAAGAGAGAGACACTGAAATATTTGCAAACCCACCAACTGTCATGCTACACCTCTGCCATGATAAACTGCAAAGGGATGTCTCCTTGCTTTTAAACAAATTCACGCAAATTAAGGCAGAACCAAGAAAAAAGGAAATAGCAAGTTGATTTACCAGAATAGACAAACAACGCCCAGTCCCTTCTGGAGGTGCTTCGAGTAAGGATTAAAACTGCTGTAAGTGTGGGGGGATGGGGGTAGGTTAGATTTAAAACCTAAAACCATCCATAGATTTTTACACATATACTTTAATTTAGTTATTTCAGTACGTGCACCTTTTTCTAGCATAACTTTACTGCCATCTACAGTATATTCTGAGCAGAAAGCACGATCCTGGCAAAACAGAACAACAAAGCAATAGAAAATCTGTGTTACTTCTGGTCTGGGGAATTACACCTGATAGTGCGAAATTATTTCTTGCCACGCAACAACATTGTCAAGTCATCTATTCAACCTTAAGTATTCAAAGCCTCTTTCACTAGCATACACAACTCCCTTCTGCTGCCATGTCAGGTTTAAATCCCTTAAAAATCACTGATAAGTCCCATCTACCACCACTCGCATGAAGATGCATTCTTCAAGCACTGACACAAACTGAAAACCGCAGTCAAAGTCATTCCAAAGCAATAACATCACAACAAATTATTGTCATTTTTCCTGCTGCTGTTTTCTTCATTCCCATCTGCATGTCCACAGGCTGGTCACTGAATTACTGAACTTTGTATTTTTCTAAATTCTGAAAATATAAATATTAGCTGACATTTCCTGCATTATTATCATGTGGCACTCTCTCTAGGGTGCCAACGATAAATATATTTGAAGAATGAGGATATTACAAAATAAAATTTAATCCACAGTTGGGAAAAAAAACAAAGCTGATGAGAGTGCAAGTTATACCACTATCTTTGTTACATTTACTGTTGGGTAAATGCCTAAAGCATTTTTATCATACCCAGTGAGACTCATTCTGACAAACAAATAAAAAGAGAAGTATTTTGAAATGTGGATTGCAGAAGAATGGTTATGGTATACATTTCTTTTAAAAAAAGTATTTTTCCCATTAACATCTTCTATTAAGAGACAAGAAAAAAAAGATACGAACAGCTACATACTTCTGTAAAATATCATTATGACTTGACTTACAGTAGTTTGCAGACTATAACTGAGCTAGGAACATAGGTTTGTGAAAAATGTTCATACAGAATCCATTACTGTGTGAGAGACTTTTGCCACTAATGTCAATCAGCGAGGTACAATATTTCATTAAATTTCTACTGCGTACTGATGTACTTAACTGCACACAGGCAAAAAAAAAAGTATTGACTTTTATCAGTATGCCTCTGCTGACAAACATCTTCTAATGGAGATTACTGACCACAGTGCAAACCAGCAGGTAAAGAGAGCAAACGAAGTGCTGACATGTGTAGCTAAGAAACAAAAATTTAAGAATCACCCCCATTGAACTAGGCTTTGCAAAGGTATTTTGGGTTTGGTGCCTTAATCACAAACCACCTTTTCTCTATTATACAGTTACTTCATCTACTCTAAGAACTATCCAGACATACCTGCTTAAGAGCTACAGTCTGGATTTATATAAAATCATAAGGGTTGGAAAAGCCCTCCAAGATCATCTGGTCCAACCATACCCCTACTACCAATGTCACCCGCTAACCCATGTCCCTAAGCACCACATACAACCTTTCCTTGAACACCCCCAGGGATGGTGACACCACCACCTCCCTGGGCAACCTGTTCCAATGCCTGACTACTGTTTCTGAGAAGAAATGTCTCCTAATTTCCAACCTGAACTTCCCCTGGCACAACTGGAGGCCATTTCTTCTTGTCCTATCACTAGTCACCTGTGAGAAGAGGCCGACCCCCAGCTCCCCACAACATCCTTTCAGGTAACTGCAGAGAGCACTAATGTCTCCCCTGAACCTCCTCTTCTCCAGACTGAACAACCCCAGTTCTCTCAGCTGCTTCTCATAGGACTTATGTTCCAGGCCCTTCACCAGCTTTGTTGCCTCTCTCTGGATATGCTCCAGAATCATGAGTTTTTACTAACCAATCTCTTTAACTTAGGCTGAGGTCCCTAGCCATTAACCTTGCAACCCTTCCGAAAGAATTAAACTAGACTTTTATCACCTTTTTGGGGTTGCATGCCTTATGAACTCTCCTCCCTTCTCTCAAATGATACCACAGTTAAAAAAGTGTATGCAGCTAATCATAGTTAAAGGGAGATCAGGAACCTCACTCCCACCAAGAAGTCAACAGCCAGCAGAGTGGTGATACCCTGAATCTCTGTAAAGCAGGCTGGTGCTGCAAGGACTGGAAGGGTAGAGCGTTTCCCTTGGCAGACATAGATCACTGCTTCTTAAGTGCATTTAATTTTATTGCTGGCAAGACGGTAGGAGAAAAAATGCTTTGCACTTGGGTTCGCATGGGCCTGGATAATTCTGGCAGGCCTCCAGCTCCAAGAGGATGTACCACTACCTTCCTCCCAATTAAAGCACCCCTGCCACAGTACAGAGGGGTCATGAACAGATATTGTATATAAAGTTTTCCACAGAGGATTGGCAAACTGCCACTGCCTGGTCCCCCCTGTGAGGAAAAGGCATATTTGGAAAGTGGCCATAGGCCCTGGTTGTAGTTACAGGAAAAGCTGTGTATTTGGGAGGAAGGATGATATCGTGGTTAAGGTAAGCTCGTGAGGACTCCAGTGGTCTGGCTTTGATTATTCAGTCTTTCATTGACTTTTTGGGAGACAAATCCCTTAGCTTTTCCGTAACATAGTTCATCATTTGCTCAATGAAACACGTGCAAGCAAATAAACAAATATGCTTCAAACATCACTTTTCCCTAAGTGGCTGGTAAGTGTGCGTATATACAAAATATACAATATATACAAAATACACAAATACTTCTGCAGCCAGGGAACTGGGGCAAAGAGAAGTTGAGCAACTTTCTTAAAGGTAAGTTCACCTATACAAACACTTTATCTATCTACTCGGGGAGAATTTGACACCTAGAAACTCTACTTAATTCCGATTTACTGGGAGAGGGACATTACTATTCAGAAAAGTAGTAGTGTACACAATATTGCAACATACCACCTAACTTTTAAGTTACTTTCATCCAGCCTAGCAAACTGACTCAAGATATTAGTATTAGTACCTGGAGTGAATATTTGTAATCCTCTGTAGATTTTAAAAGGAAATCCATTTTATGTGATTTTGTAACAAAAATAAGCACAGTTTTAAAACACACGTTTTAGTAGGCATTTACTTTGAGAGGCTAAAAAAAAAAAAAAAAAAAAAAACCATAATTAAGTGATCTTTTCTTGCTAAGAACAGTCAGTCAATTAATAAATAGAGCTCATGTAGTCGTTAAATAAGCTACTAATTTAACCAAATGCTTTATATCTGTCTCAAAGGCCAAGTTTTCAAAAAACATCAGTAAGGCTAAGTATTCAAAGTAGATACACAAATTCAGACTAGCCTCATACATGCAAAAGGCGTCTTTAGGAGTGCAAAAGAGAAAACTGCACACAGAGATGGACACAAGTAGACAACCTAATTTAGTATTTTGGTATTTTTTGAGTATGTGTTTTGCTGTTGTCACTGATGTACTTGATGTGGAATTCACTGTGTGACAAGTCATATCAAGATCTGTATGGTACGTCCACACAGCAAGGCTACATCACACCCCGCTCTAAATGCGAAAGTGCAGCCGTCAGTCATGTTCCTCCCATGCAACTTTTCTCCCAGGAGCTGTTCATTGGATTCGATGGACCTGCTTGCTAATGAGGTGAAGAATAAAGCTGGTGGTTCTGGTGTCTACCCTTAGAATATCTTCACCACATAGGTAAGATCTAGTTTGCCTCTGACATGACTGATACTCACCTAGCAATTGGTTCACTTGTGCATATATTTTGCTAAGGAAGTTCTATACTACAGAAACAAAGAGAACTCCTGTGGCTGAACTCTCAAAGAACTTTCAGTGCTGAGTTCTGGCAACCTGAGTTTAGTGAAAGCAGGAACTTCTTGCAGGATAATAACTTAGTACAGTAACTTGCATGACAGATGTTGCAAGCATACTTTTAAGTGTAATCGAAGAGCAAATTAGCCAACATTAAAACCCATAAACATTTCTAAATAGTTTAAAAATCTTTTCCTATTGCAAAATTTTACTAAGTAGTTTATTTTTAAAAAAAGTCATAGAACGAACACAGCCATCATCCAAAGTTCATCTCTGATTATCACTCCCAAAAACCAGAGAGAACACAATGTCTGTTGCAGATATGTCTCGACAAATTGCTATAGACTAATTTCTTAAATTTCAGCAGGAAACAGGACAGCAATTAGATATATCATTCCTGAAAGTGCAATTAATTTAAGATATATCTCAATCCGTGCTTTCCATGTCCCCTCCAAAGAAAAAAAGAAAAACTGATAGAATATTTCTGGCTTTGTTTAAAAACCAGAGACTAAATGTTAAAGACTATTTCTGGAATCAATAAAAAGTAGCTTTACAATTGTATTTTGATAAATTTGACCTGCCAAAAATATTTGAATGAAAGTTGTACTATGCCCATAACCATCAAAGTTGTACTATGCCCATAATCATCAGAATAAACAAATTCCATGGGTTTAGCTGAACAAGGAGGAAATGGCTATGGTTGGTGTAAGTCATAACACAGCATTTCCCACTGTGACACCAAGCTTGAAGAGAGAATTCAGACTATGTAAGTCACATCTCTGTTCTTGGCATTTGGGTATGAGGGATGCTAACAGCTTCCAGTAAGCACACGTGTTGTGTTCCAGCAGTGGGGAACCTTGGAACCTTAGGTTCTTATTTGCAGTTTTTCATTCTACATACATATTCTTTCTTCTGGTCTAGGCTCCTGAAAATGATGCCTATCTTTTTTCTTTTTAGAAAGACATTCTGAACCACAGCCTGACCTTTCTCTTGCTAGTGGATTCAATTGGTTCTTGCGGTGCCAGGATGAGAGCTACATTAGCTGCAGTGGCTGTGATGTTCCTGAAGCGTCCTGGCAAGCAGTGCTCCCATTTGGAGGACGCTGGGACTAGAGTGAACACTCAGCCACAATATTATTATTGTTTTATGTTTACATAGATCATTTTATCCAGAAAGATAACAAAGGCATTTCACAAGTACTGGACACACACCACTACTGAAATATTGCCAGCCTTGCTCTTGAGGGTGTTGAACAAATATTACATGGTAGCCAGCAAACCCACTGGGGAAAGCAGTGTTTTGGCTACAACAGCAGCATTAACCATTTACTTGGCTAAGAAAAAATAAAAAGTAAAGATGTCCAAACCCAATTTTTCCTGTGACATAGAGTCAAAATTCAAAAATCACTGCAAATAATCAAAGCAATCTACTGAAATGCAAACAGACAATAATAACTACCCCCCCCAAAAAAAAACCCACCCACAAATAAACAAAAACAAACAAACAAACAAAAACCCCACAACCCATATAGTCTTTCATAGAAAGACTATATGGGAAGACATTTGTATGTATTTCCTCAGGAAGAAGAAAGCCAAGCTTATCCTCTACACTAAAATCCGAAGAAGTTTAGTGCCTATGTTTCTCTGTGGAAGAAAACAAAAGAAAACAAAACTGTTTTATTTCATTATAGAGCTATTATTCCAAAACCTGGCCACCAGGAAAGGGGGTTTGTACAAACTGGCCAGGAAAAGGCAATTAGCCTTTGCTACTTGAGCTGTAGCTAAAAAGGAAAAGTCTTTGGGCTTGTAAGACAGGATACAGAGCAACCACTGGCAAAGAATAAGTGGAGGGTTTGGTTTTTTTATTTATTTATTTATTTATTTTCCCTCTGCTGGAAAATCATGAAATGTGTTTTGGCCCAATATTTATATAGCCTTAAATGTTTGAGGCCTTAAGTAAGGAAAAGTGTCTCCTTCTAAAAAGGGGAAATCAGTGGTTTCTATTACATAGGTGAATTTCAGTTAGCCTTGGTTTGCTTCAGATATTTTCTAAACACTCAAACAATATGTGAGGCAATGACAAATACTACATGTAGGGGAATACAAATGTTCCTTCAAAGACACTTGTACAGTCACAGGAAAAAGTCAAAAGGCTTCTCCAAGCAGTATGTCCAAATGCACCCTTAATTAATCATATATTTACTGTGGTATAATATTGTGGTATATTTACTGTGTTATAATATATTACACTTCAGTTTTTCATTTGCACAGTGTATGCCAATTTTCCCTGGATTACATGTGCATAAATCCACCACACCTGAACAGGACCTTGCATCCATGTATTGTTGCAGCCTAGCAGCTGAAGGGACTGTGCATGGAAGAGCACTCCCCAAAATAATCCAGCCATGACCACATTTTCCCTTCCTAAACTGTTGCCAATGCTTATGAAACCATGAGCTCAACCAGCACAGAGGTAGCTGGCCTGAGGCAAAGCAGCCTCCTCCCCTGCTCCACAAGCATCTGGAGGCCACCAAAAAGGTGCAAGCCAATCTCTGTGGGTAAAAAGCTAAATTTATTACTGTAGGTATTAGCATGAGAGCCCCTCCATCTCTTCCAGTATATGGGAGACCACAGGCAAGGCACAAGCATGGAGTGTGAGCTGTGCAGTGGACAAACCAGCAAGAGCAGGCACGTGTCCCCACAGACACCTGTGCAAAGGCATCCAGAGGAGATAAACAGCATATGAACAATCAAAAGTGTTGGGGGTAAAATTGGGCTATCCAACAAAATATACAAAAAAATAAGGAAAGTGCTGCCAGTCTGCATTATGCATGGCACCTCATGGAAGTCAGGGAAATGCTGCTTCACCCCCTCTGGATCTGTATGCATTTAAACCAGAGGAAATGTGGTGTCTACATGAAGTACTAAAATAAACGAGCAGAGAAGCAAAGCCAGTCAAAAACTAATCAAGCTCATGCTAAAAAGCTTGTTATGTGTGTATAAACATGGCTGTGGTCTTGCATATAAATAAATAAGCTTTCACTGAAGTGAAACAACCAGGCCTTTAACATCACTTCTATTGACACGGGCCCCTAAGCTGGGCAATTTTAGATCTACAAATAATGAAACAATTACCATCCTCATCTTATGGTATGCACAATAACTTTATTTCGATTCAAGTAGGATTTAGGGCTGGAATTTCCCTGAGAGCTCATTCCTGCTAACACCATTAATTCAAGCAGTATGTAACATGAAATGTTTACATGTACTGCAATATTTTTTTGCAACTGCAAGTAGCTCTTCACTCCATCTGTGAAATGCTGTTGTGTTGAAGGACTTGCCTGTTGTGTTGCAACACTCAAGGCACAATTGACCACACAACGAGAAGGTTCCTTCCACACCAAGCTGAGACACAGTCGCTACTGCCAGTTCCCCGATAATGGGTTTGCTACAGCTCCTACTTTGTTTTTTATGAACTGTTACCTTCCAGGACCACAGCCAAGCTCTAGTTAGTTTCTTAATAAATATACAATTTAATTTGTACTCGTCCTAAAACATGTGTCATTTCTAGTTCTTGCTAGTAATTCTGCAATGCCTCAAGCTCCACCTAATTCACCGCTGCTCTTTCCCTCCACAATTAAAGCAAAACAAACAAACAAGCAAACAAAGAAACAAACAAACAACAACAAAAAAAAACCTTCTTATAATGTAACTTTTCTTGGACTTTTTCAAACATGAAATTTAGGCATGACTGTAGGATATACTTGGCCATTTTTTTCTAACAAATATTTACAATCAGACAATTAAGATTCTTCTGTAGGATTGCAACTTTCCCATGTCAGTTTTATCTTAGACAAGTTTAATATTGCTAATAACATTAATAAATATAGAAACCAGTGAGTGCTAAGTATTACTTCTATATTTTTATGACCCAAAATAAGATTTAAATGAAAACACTGGCTGATACTAGCAGCTACACACTTTTAATCAATTTTCTTTAAAAGAAAACTGTAAGTTATTGGCTACTTAAGCAATCATGCAACTCAGTGGAGTGCAGCTGATGAAGCCTGGCGTTTACTGCCATCTCTGCCATAGGACTCTGGGTATGTCACCTCACCTTGCTTTGCTACACCATTTTAACATCAGCATCCAAAAAGGGCTGTATAAGCCTAGAATTAATTGTACTTATTTATTCTTGTCACTCAGAACTTTCACAAAAAAAAGCTTTCATAAAGCAAAATGTCAGCATCTTCATGAGCATTTGAACAATCCTGATAACATTCAAAAGGGCTCAAGTCTCAAGATGACGCCAGAGAACAAAGTAGTGTATAAATTCTAGTAGAAAACAACAAATCAACTTGTGTTAGATTTTCATGAAGACTCATGGTGAAAGGTGCTACTCTTCTCACCTCACACATTTTCAAACAGTTCACCAAGTGCCTTTATACCTTGAGGAAATGCACCTTTTTCCATTTTCATGATTGTTCTGACATCATAATTGTGCAACTTTGTTATTTTCTTTTTTTTTGGTTTTGTTTTGTGTATTTTTTTCCCTGCTTTCTGCCACAGAAAGCAAAAGCATTTCCCACATTCCAGAAAAATAGAAATTATAAGATATTCTGGAGTCTAGAGCCTACTGTAAAGCATGCTCTATTTTGACCTGGCCAGTATATGCTTAAAAAATCTTCAGAATAGACTACATAATGTTTAAAATTTATAATCCATGTAAAATCTAAATAATCTATGAAGTAGACGTATAATCTGTAACAGCTATACAAATATTTGTATAATCTACAGCTAGAATCTCATGACCAGTTTTTGGCTCAGGTCTGTAAATTTGTTTTACAGCCTTGCCACCTGCAGTGACATATCCTTTTGCAGCCCACTGTGGCTGCAACTGACAGTCCCGACACAGCCGGTGAGCAAAGCCTGCAGCACACATGCTGCTCAACAGTGTGAACTGGGCTCCTGGACCTCCGCCACAGGAAGCAAACTAGGGTTGGACTTGTTCCCACGTGTGCATTCAAGATTTACTTCTGTCAAAGACAGTCCCTGACCTGACCATGACCTTTCAAATTTATGGGTTGGTAAGACGGAACTGAGGAATGAAAACACTCAAAGCTGCTTAGCCTTTATACTTACCACACCAGATGGCTGTTGCTGAGCGTCAACATCAGCCCAACTTTGCCATGTAACCGTGTCTGGGTACAAGAATTATATCTCATAAGAGATTGTGTGAAGGTTGGCTCTAACAGGTCCTGGCACTTTTTTGCTCTGGTAATGCACTTTACTCATCTGGAACTCTCTCTCTGAGAGAACTAAAAGAATTATTCCTAGATACTGCTCTTCCCCAAGCCTTTACCACTTGAAAGAGGTAGCCTAAAGTGGTTCTTGCTAGGCATGCACCCAATGTTTTAGCTGGTAAAGGAGAACTGACCTGATTTTCAGGAAACCCTGTTGAAATCAGTATGCCTCAATCATCAGAAAACCATGGAGATGTACCATATATCTGAGTGTGAGATAATGTCAGTTTTCTAGAGGGATCCTCCTCTATCTTGAAACTGTAGTGGAGTTTTAAGTTTTAATATTCAAGCCCCTAAGAATCCACTTTTCTACTTGAGTTTATCCCTGTCCCTCACAAAAGCCTGGATATGAAAGTATTTTTGCTGGCCGACAACTTCTGTAATGGAGTGGACAATTACTTAGTTCCAAAAGCAAATGGATATTAAATGCATGGACAAATTCAAGCTTTTTTCCTAGGACGAGCCTCAGTGTTTACACTGCATCTGTTACCTTACCTTCCATAACAGCACAGCCAGCAACAGGAAGATGAGAATTCCCACCAGCAAACTAATGGCAATGATCCATCCAACAACATATCCACGAGGCTCCAGATTGTGTAGAGCCTCAAAGACCACCTACAAAGCAATTAGAAGAAGATATTTTTATGATTGGAACTTGCATTGTTTTCTCTTGTACTCATCTTATTAAATATATCAGATGGTGGCCTCACTGATCGTATTTCGTCTGTCAAACAAATATGGAATGTGCCCTTAATTTCATGCTTTCTGTCTGGTTTTTTGCAGGGATTTAAAGCTTTCAAGTGGAATTTGAGTAGCCCTGTGCTCAATCCAAAGGATATCAGAGCCTTCTCCAAAATAACCCTTACTCTTCCAGCTCTTCCATCCCATTCCAGGCATTGAGATTCTTCTGGTGCTGGGCCACCAAAAGTGCACAGAATTTTGCAAGAAAAACAGCAAGCCTTGGAGTGGCAGGGATTGACTTGACACCTTGCAGGGTCTGCCTTAATTATCACGTTCCCAGCCCCACAAAACACCCCAATGCTTCACATGAAACACTCATGTATGCTATGCATGTTAACTTTTTTCACACACACAAAAAAAAAACTTAACAACTTGCATATATCCCTATTGAATATGTATAGCCCCTGCTGTGCTTCACAAGATGCATCGTAGGAAAGATGGAAGGGCACGTGCAATCGTGAGTTATTCTGGGAATGCAAAGAGCAGTCCCCTGCTGTTCTGTTCTCTCTTTTTGTACAGCATGTATGACAGGGAAATACATCCTACAAAGTGCTCTCCTTAACTGCCTACTCTAAGAAGAAAATGGGAGCAGATTATACCAAATGTATACACTATGTGAATTTCCAGTCTCTTGTTTCAATCAAAATCAGCTCCTCAGTGGAAAGCTCAAAAAAAGTTCTCCTCAGCATTGGCTATTTCTTTGTTAAATTTTGCAGTTTAATATCTAGCAAATGCAGAGAGGCAATCTTTTTTAAAGGTAGTACAAGTTTGCTTTATCTGGCTTTGGTTTGATTTGCTTTGGAAGGTAAACCAGTGAGTTTTTCTCCCTCTTTCACAAATCTCATCTTTGCTAACAACATCCAAACCCCTTCACAGATAGGAATTGTTAAATTAATCTTTTAAACAAAACAAAACAAAAAAACGGTAGTTAAAACACATGAAAATCCAGGAGTTAAAGCACGACACAGTAATTAATGCAACCCCAAGCTGGAAGAGGCCGCAACAAGGCCCTGGGTTCTCCATCCTTGTAGGTTTCCAAGGCTCAGGCAAAGCCATGGGGATCCTGAGGTGCTGTGGGCAACAGTCCTGGTTTGAAGGAGAAATGGGAGAAGATGGCCCCTCAGAAGTCCTTCTAACAGATATTTCTCTTTTTCCATAAGCATACCCATCTTTAGCAAACACTCACAAAAATTAAAGGCACAGATGTGACAGAAACAAATGGATTGGGCTACATTTTGTCATGGTGCTCCCATAAAGAAGTACTCATAAAGATCCTTCATCTCAGTTTCACAGATTAATGTTGATTAAGACCACAGCTTTCATGGTGGAGGAATTTGAATACAGCTGATTCGCATGCGCTGCTTTTTCTGTCAATGAGATATTGTCAGGTATTTGATGACAACAAGAAATGAAAACAAAAAATAGACAGGAATGCTACTATACATAGATAGCATTTTCCAAACATGTTCCTATAACCAGTACTACAGTGCTCAAAATAGCTCTCAAATATGGACCAGTTCTCTGAGAAAAAGAATCATGTTAGCATGTCATACATCAGCACAAAGCCTTTGTCAAGCTTTTTAAGATATCTTACTGAACAGAGAAAGTTTCCTAGGCAGCAGAGTCTCTCTCAGAGCCAAGACTCATGTAAGGGAAATACCAGACAGAGAGCTCAAAGACAAATCTTGTGCATTCCTCCTATTTCTGAGCCAGTTTAGAAAGATGATCTGACATGGCAGCCCATTTCTCACGGAGGCTATGGTTAGCATCCATCTTGCAGAGACAAGTCAGATGACTATTTCTTCAATGATAAGGCAATAATGTTATTTTCCTTTAGGGCTCTAAAGGAAGAAAAACAAAACAAAACAAAACAAAACAAAACACTTCTAACACATTAGGCACTGTCATCTTCAGTGAAAGGAGACCTTTTAAACAGTCACTGGATGCAAGATGAGGTGGTGCCTTCTCTCCACTACTCAGAGAGTAAATGTTAAAGTAACACAACCTCCAGCACAGTAGGCCTGTACCTTGTGCTGCCAAAAGATTGAGACAGGAAGAGCTGCAGAGAGCAAATCATACATCATCTCTATATCAAAAGCCCCACATCTGGGGTTTGAAGTGCACTGGCTAAAATAGCTTGGCTCTATCTTACACAGTCACAGATCAAGCTATCGTAACTGTGAGAGCAGAGAGTAACAACAGCTTCTTATCAGTTTGCCTTCTAGCAGTCTGCAATCAACTGGCAGGCATGAAAAATACCCTGTTCATGGCTTTGTGGTTTGGAAAGGAGCAGAGATGCCATGCATTTTAATGCCCTTATCCCTCTCAAGCCATCAAAAACTGCCTGCATTAATATGCAGTCACAGCAATAAGTTCTGCTGAAGAAACAAACAAAACAAAGCAGCCAAAAAAACAACCAAAAACCTAAAATGAACAAACTAACCAACAAACCAAGCCCCAAACAAACCAGACCGGGAGCATCTGGTTTGTGTTCATCACACATTGGGAGTGTCAGGGAAGAGTCAGTACGGTAAGTGTTGGAAGGGAGGGAAGCAAGTCATCCTGGAGAGGAGGAGGAGGTTGAAGGCAGAGAGGGTGATGTCACAGAAAAGAAATGCGCAAGCCACTGCCTGCCATTGGACCCATGGACCATCGCACAGCCTCTGAAAGCAAGCCTTGAGCAAACTTGGCCTCCTCGTCCCAGCCGCTCCAGCAGCACAGCCCCTGTAGGGCAGCCGACAGGACAGGGAGCACAAGGCAGTGCCCAGCCCAGCGCACATCCCACAGCCATGATTTGTGGAGAAGATGGGAGTGATAACAGGGACTGATGCAGAAGATAAGGGGTTGCGTGTGGGAAAGCATCCGAGAGAGGGCAGTGGGGGCGGCAGCCGTCTGGTTTGGAGAAAGTACATGCAACATGTACTTTGGATATGGAATGGATTATAGGCTTGTTTTCAGCCTCTGACCAAACACCAGGGAAAGGCCACAAAAAACACAGTTGTCTTGACAATGTATGAGGAGTTTTAGTTTCATATTTATCATTTGCATTTCATGCTGTGGTAGTGGGATCTGAAAGCAGGAAAGCCTGGGAGGCAGCTGAGTCTGCCTTTTAGCTGTACATAGCTCAATTGTCAATCAAGTTTTACGCAATGTAGTTGCCCTGCTGTAAATTAATGAAGAACTGCACCCTACCAGCGACTTCTGAAAGGTTGAATGTGTATGGACAAGGGCATCTTCTATCTATGCCAATCACTTGTTATATTCTGATAGTCTTACTGAATAAATCAAAAAGGATCAGATACGTTTTTAGAGCCCTATTCAGTAAAGTATGTAGGCAAGAGCTTTACAACCTAACTGAGCAGGAAATCCACAAATACCTGAAGTTCACATTATGCTTAAGCCCTTAGCAGAATAGGAGCATGTTGTTGCACTGGGACTCAGGAAGACAAGAAACGTAACTCAGCAAAATTTGGTTAGAAATGAGTAATTGTAAAATTTTCCTTTCTCTGTCCTAAAAACCATTTCTTTTTGCTTATCCACACCACTGAATTTTATGTGTTTATATCATGAAGCCCAGCACCAATGAGAGGCACGGGTTTATCAAAAACACTGTTTTATTTCTGTATTATCACCCTGAATATTTCTGGTGTTTCAAACCACACTGCACTGCTGGCAGACTAGTCTATTCAAGTGCCATTATACTCAAGGGGACTTCCAGTAAAGACATAATTCTCACATCCGTACATACATGTATATGCATATTATATCTACAGTATGTTATCTATAAATATTTACATTTACTAACAAAAAACTTGGAAGCTCTTGAGGAATACAGACCTGAAGTATCCTTGCTACCTGTTTGTGTCTATCACCATGAAATTATCTGTATTTTGTTGTTTTTCTGTATAGTTCTGTTCCTTTACTCAACTCTGAGTTTCAACCTGCTAGACTGCATAGTAAAGGCAAATCAATATCTAAAGGGATTGTTACAGTAACAGATGGAAATGTTAAACAAGAAAACAAAAACAAAGCCCAGTGAAAACAAAAAGGCTGCAAATAACCTGCTAGAAAGCGGGCTTTGCAGCTTCTGGAAAAGGCTCACATCTGGTTTCAGCCACACTAGGTTGCATCTCAAAGGTAAGCTGGAGAGAACAGTTGCCTAAAATGCTCAGTACGTCTAAAAGGCAAGGGGGTACGGGTAGTGGACTGCTGAGCAGAAGAAGTATTTCCATGTGCATTAAAAAAACGCTGGGATGTCCCATCCAGGTTCAGGCAGAGTACCACTGCCTGCTCCTTCTGACCCCAACATGGATAACAGGCCAATGGTAGGAGTCTTCCAAGTTCAGTCTCAGGTAGACAGCTAAGGCTTAGACTTGGAAATATGCATTTAAATCACTCTGCATATATATTTATGCATATAAAGACCTCTCAGAACACCCTGTAGGTCTTCATGCAATAAACTTTTAGCGTTTTTTGGTTTTGCTGTTTTCTGTCAAATATATTTGCTTATCATCACAAACATAAATGCTGAACAACAACAACAACAACAACAAAAAAAAACACTTCCATGTGTTGCATTAATCCTGAGGTGACTGGTCAGAAAATGAGAGAACAGTGAACATTACCCAGGAGGAAAGAATGGTTCAAAGGCTTAATGAAATGTACATGTGCTGAGCTTAAAATGTAGACAGCTTAAATCAGCAGGAGGGAACCTGCAGCTTTTTACAGGGCATTTTGCTGCAGGAACTGCATGCATTTTAGTTGGGGCTCTACCTTCATTTATTCAGCTTTGCGTTCCCTCACTTTGACAACAGACACTTGGAGGTTTTTAGCAGGTTTGAACATAGCAAAATCCAGTCTCTTCATCCCTCCACACCAGCTTTCACAGAATGCAGTCGTTTTGCTTCAGAAGAGCACTCCTGCGCAAATGCAGAGCACAAAGGATGTGAACCCTTGGATCTAGTTTTTGACCACTGTGGTCTCATGGAACTTTTTGTTGGTTTTGCCTCACATGTGCAGAAGAAGAGAGCCAAACCTTCATGAAAACTCAAATGCTTGAGAAATGCATCTCCTGAATGCATCATGCATAAATTTCAGCCAATATGTACTCATGTTAATACAACTGTCATCACAAAGAAATGTCTAAACTTTGTTCACCTTCATGTGACTTATCCAGTATGAGTTTAAGTAGTCTAATGTAAACCGAGAGAGAAAATAAATTATCTCAAATCACATCAAACCATATTGAAATCCACAGAAATTATTTCTGAACATTTCATTTCAAGACTGCCTGGTACCCAACTTACAGATATTTAAATAAGCTTTTACATCTCCCTTAAAAAATAGGGTACTGGAGTTCATGACAAAACTGATATTTATATGGGTGGTCCTGCCACCACTGGTACTTCTTAAACTAGTATCTCAAATATAATTAATGTTTTGTCTTCTTTTGTCTCCTTTTGTCTTCTATATAGATATTTTGCTCTCTGGTATTATACACTAATTTGTAAAAGTGCCCAGTGAAGTAAGGGCAGCTGGTTCTAAAGGACAGATTAAATAGGTTTAATAAGTCTATATTTAGTTGTAGACAGCAAAGAGACCTTCTCAAATTTACCATGATAAAGTCTCTAAGAGAACATGTTTCACTGTTAAGGAACACTTTCATAAACAGACTCAAAGGAAATCTATGCACAACTGTTCAGAAGGAGCTACTATCCAAACGGATATGGTACAGCACTCTGTGGTCAATGAAAAGAAAACATAATGGGATTTTTAAAAGGAAGGGAGGAATATGAACAAAGACATTTTCTCTCTCCTGTTTCTACTTCCAGTGGAATAGCTGTGGCTTGCAACAAGTATTGCTCCCTTCTGCATTCCACAAGAAAAGAGAGCAGGCAAAAAAATGAATAGCTTGAGCCAAACCACATGTCTAGATTTTTTTCCCTTAACATGACTGTATGCAAAACATACAGAAATAGAGAAGCCAACAGACATATGGAAATAGCATAAAGGAGAAAGCAAATAGCACTCACAGTAGAAAAGACTTTAAATTACAAATTGATGTTACATTGCTACAATATCTCAAGCATGCTCCTTTACAGCTTGGGCTTCCCGGGAACTAGGAGCAAGCTCTTGTGTGAAGATTCATCTAACTTCCCAGCACATACAGCGTACTTCATAATCATTGCAGCTCAAGGCTTGATGAAAGTCTTTCCGGGAACAGGAAAAGGACAATGTTGTGGTTTTTATTTTTTTCCTCCAAGCATTAGATAACAACAACATACAGCAGTGCTTGCATTCCTGGATAAAAGCATTTCTAAATTTTGAACATTACATAGCAATCCCACACATTTGACACTGCAGCTATCATTCTGACATGCCAAAATCACTTACAAATCAAAATATCTGGCAGAGAGATCTTGGTTTCTCCTACTTCAACTAGTACATGGGTATCCCGGTCAAGTGTTAACTCAGCCATTAATGAAGTTTTGCCATAAATTTGCAAGATTGTGCTTGCTGTAGAACTAAAGAGATATCTAGCAATGCATTAGCAGTGAAGGCTGCAGGTCATTTATAAGGCACATTCCCAGGGAAGGCTAGATATATTTTTCAGGTCAGTTGCCAAGCCTATTTTTTTCAATGTTCTTTTGAATGATCCAGAAACCTGACAAAAAAAATAAATAAAACAGAAAGGAAAAATGGGGTTCTGTCATATGAAAGACTTTTTTTTTTCCCCGTCAGTTCTAATAAAATCAAAGGTTAAAAAAAGAAATGTGAACAAGTCTAGGGTTGCAGACATGATGATGGTGAAAGTGGTCACTGTAGCAGTGTTTCTTATTTCAGACTGAACGTAGTAAGATGCAGGCTCAATTCTTTCTTTGCCTTTGGTGTTTGAAGTACAATATCTCCTAGATAAGTGCTCTAATACAGCATGTCGGTTTCGTTCAAAAGTGGACTGAACTCAATACTCTCATACTAAAACCTCAACAGTACTCACTCAAATGAAACCAATGAGGGAATGGTTGTATGAGTTGGTAGCGATGACTGTCACTGAAAATAAGAGGATAAATGAGATGTAGGACCTAGATTGTGTTCCAAGAATACACAGTAAGAGGAAAAACTGAATTTGATCCTCATGTGAGATAGAAATAGGAAATGAAACTTTAAAATTCCACCAAGCAAAGAGAAAGCTGAATTTGAGTATGGCCCTCTGTCCAATTTTCATACGTAAATATTAGGCAACTTGGTAGTAGGAAACCAAACTCATCACCTTCTTCTTCAGCATAAGAATCAATATGGACCTGTAGAGCTTTACTTACAGCCAAAACTACAAAGTGAATTCACCTTGAACTTCAATATTTCCCCTTCAATTTTCGATCCAGCTTCATGCAGAATAACACAAAATGCAGTATCAGGTTGTACATGAATTCCACCAGTTCAGCACAAAGGAACAGTTAAATGAATCTCTGTAAATCTAGCCCTCCTTGCCTGTTTCCACAGCTCCCAAAATATCATTAACATTTCTAAATATTTTCTATTGGCACATCTGAAAAAGCTTTGCTGGGGTTTTAAGACTCTACTAGTCTTTCAAGAAAAAACTGAATTAGATTAAAGCAGATGTCAACCTCAGAGCAGGAAGCTAAACCTAATTTTGGCACAAATTCCTCACAGGCTATTACAATTTTGTCTAGTACAACACAGATTCTCCTACCCCATGTAACATCATTCACAATACCGTGGTTATCACAGTGAACAAAACCATAGAGGCAAGGTTAGCTGCACTGTTAGTCTATCCAGACAAAATCTGGGCACTCTCACTGGCTAGCCAAGCCCATGCCCAGATGCAAATTCCAGTTTGCATAGTGCTGTTAATGATACCCAGCCTACTGGAATCAGAAAACCTTTTTCTTCAGGCTCATTTACTTACTGGCTTTTCTTCTGGACTCCCATTGGGCACCTCTACAACCCTGAGGTCAGGGTCCACCTGCACCCTCGCCCTTGTGACGAATTGGATGACTGATGAACTGTCCTGAAAAGAAAGAACAAGAAGAACTGCATTTGGGGTGGGGTGGAGGGAACCACCAAGAGACCTCAAAAGAAAAACATCAAACATTTGCCAATGTGATAAATACATAGAGATAACCTGCAGTATAGGTTGAGTTGAGAGTTAAGTACTATCCTGGTTAAAAGCCTGCTTTGACATAATATACTTTGCACTCATAAAATAGACAGAAAAAATAAAGCACATTATGTCAGGTTAGAATAAAATGAGGTATATTGGACTTTAAACATAACATTCATATTTGAACTTTAAACACATCATTCATATTTGGCTGTTTTTTTTTGTTTGTTTGTTTCCCATTTTTACCACAAAAACAAAAGACAGAACATTGCCAATCACTACAGACAAGTTCAATATTAACAACCAAACAGAAGTTCTATTTGTTTTTCAAATGAACAGGAAAAACATGCATGAAAGCTGGGATAGACTCAAATATAACCCAAGATGAAAACTACATAATTATTTGAATTTCTGCACTGCAAATATCTTAAATATTCAATGTATATTAATATATGCTACTCTTACATTTTACTCATTGCATTTTAACAGACACATTCCAAAAATATTTTAATTCATAGGTTAGTCATTCAAATGCTGTTCACCCTGGGGAGGGTAGATGATTGGTAGCAAATGGCACATGTTCGTGATACTGATCCGAAAACATGGGTAAGCTTTGTATGTCTTTTAAAGGTTGGAAGAATCCTGGCTATTCCTAGGACTGAACTCCCCAGAAGCACATTTTACGTGCTACATGCTAACAAATACCAAAAACTTCTCGCCTTTCTTCTATCTTCTGCTTTCAATTATGGACAAAAATTAGCAGACGTGGTTGGTTTCAGCTGGAAAAACTCAGAGCTATGTATTGCTTTAGAATCTGCTCTCTAATAAGGAGTCTCTCCAATGTTTTTAATCTAGTTGCTATCAAAGACAAGTTTACTTTAGTAGGTTCATATTATCAGCTTCCTCCTTTGATTCGCTTATATGCTAATAATCTTACAACATCTTGCCATAACTACACAGTCAGCATTTTTCTAAGTATAGGAAAACAGGGCAAATGCAGTAAATCACTAGAAATTTTAAAGATTTGCTATTTCATTCAGTGGCTTCACAGAAGACAGGAATGAACTTGCAACCATTTGTTTCTTGTCACAAACATCAAGCTCAGCATTAATATGGTTGAGATGCATCTTCTTTGAATAATAATCATTTGAAGTAAAAAAATTACAAAAAAATTGCCACATCGCTGTTTACACAGAGGGAATGATAGTTTGTCACAGTTTACATGCACTTAGTATACTTCTCATTTTTCAGAATGATAACTTTCAGAAATCAATTCAACTTTCAGAATTCCCTAGCCTTAACACTGTGCATACAATTAAGGACCTCATTTGTTGTTTCTCAAAGTATAAATTTCTGAACTTAATTTATTTCTGTCATAATGGGTAATGGCTAAGAACTAGGATTAACACCTCCAAGCACACTGTTGATAAATAGATCTGTATTCTTTGACACTGATTTTTTTTTACAACACACTAGTAAACAGAAAGAGGAATGCCTATCTTGAGTCTGCTGATGCACATAAGCATACTTGAGTTGCTATTTAAGACAAATGATGAAGGAAGAACATACCTTCTTCAGTATTTCTGTGTTCAGCAGTGTGTAAATACTTATATCACAAGACTCTGCTTTTGCTAGTGAACTTAAGTTGCAGCGTATAATCAAGCAGGACCTGCCTGGTCTTTCGCAGTCCTATAGAAAATATGGAAAAAGCTGTTAGGCAAAGGAGGAAATCACTGAAAACTGTGTGACTGCAAACAATCCAGTTGACTGGACTCAATGATCCTTGTGGGTCCCTTCACACGCGGGATATTCTATGATTCTGTGACTAAAAGAGGCACGGTAAGCTGCTAAAACCCCGGTCTCCTGCATTGAAATTGCAGCAGCTTTCGAGACTGAAGACAGCTAGGTACCAAAACCTGCATAAAAGCAAGGCAGAATAATTCACAGAATCACAGAATTTCTAGGTTGGAAGAGACCTCAAGATCATCGAGTCCAACCTCTAACCTAACACTAACAGTCCCCACTAAACTATATCCCTAAGCTCTACATCTAAACGTCTTTTAAAGACTTCCAGGGATGGTGACTCCACCACCTCCCTGGGTAGCCTGTTCCAGTGCCTAACAACCCTTTCAGTAAAGAAGTTCTTCCTAACATCTAACCTAAAAATCCCCTGGCGCAACTTAAGCCCATTCCCCCTCGTCCTGTCACCAGGCACGTGGGAGAACAGGCCAACCCCCACCAATTGCAGCATCTAAGATCCAAGGCAGGTTCTGGGCATGGCACAGGGCCCTGCAGCCCCACCTGCCTTCAGCAAAAGAACGGGAGCAAGGGCTGTGGTTACCAATTGCATTCTGCCACTTCAGATAACTCCCCTTCCTTCTATCCATTTAAAAATCAGATAATTAAAATCACTAGATATCCCAAACATAACTAGGTATCCCCCCACATCAGTATTAGTTTGTATACAGCAGCTACTCTAGTCAACTGTATGCTTGAGTTCTTCATGCTGATCTTCGCAAAACCTTTTGTAATATGCACTGTATGTTTAAATTTGTCATGGGTGAACTTACCAATACTTTTCTGCCAGACTTTGTGAAAAAAGCAAATATTGTGTGGAAAATATTTTCATTCTCTTGAGGAATCACACAAGGACTACGGTTTCTGTGAAAAGAGCAGTTTCCTTTGTCCTGACCAACCTGCAAGCACAATTATAATCTCAATTATTATTCTGAATATATAAGATAAAAGACACAAGAAGATAGGATTAATCTGTCCAAAGAAGGCACCTACATATGAGTTGGATGTCTGTACTCATACTAAGAGGCAAAAAAAGACAAGCCACATACCAATTTTAAGTCAGTTGTGTTACCCTTTTTACTACCTTTCTTTTAACTGTATTATTTCATGCTTTAGCCATCTCGACATTTTCACAGTTTTTATCAGAACACATGAGAAAAATGAAATCTTTGTGTAAATGCACAATCCTGGACACCACATCTGTTCTGCTACCTTCAGCATAAATAGTACAAAAATCATGAAAAAAAATATATCTTTAGCTTATTCACTTTTCTAGAAAAACAGATGAAGCTAGTGAAGCGTACCAAGGTTTGATAAAATGAACTTCAATCAAAATAACCTTGTACTAGAAAATCCTTCTTACATTTTTCTGCTTATGAATATTCACTGAAGAAAATCTATTGGAATTTAATACAATTTATGACAATAAAGTATTAGCAAATTTCCCGTCCCCTATCCTTAAAAGCTGTGAGGGAGAGTTTTTCCCACAAACCACCAAGTGAAATTCTTCCATATCTTGCTGTTAATTTCCCCACATCCTCTATTCTGAGGATGAAAACTTCTGTCTTACTTAAATCATAAATGTTTGAAAGAGGGAAAAAAAAGGTTGCTACAGTTATGAAATTACTGCATGCTCTGCATCCAATTGCACATTATCAGGTTTTAGCTGAGTTAGCCAAGGTGTTGCCAAAAAATAAACACAGGTTTATCTAGATTTTAAATGCTATCTTCCAGACAAGTGATGGCCATGTCTCTTGGTAGGACGTAGCTTTTCTGCTTCACTGGCCCCCAAACTCTTCGTAATCTGTTCTTTGAAGTACGTATTCACAACCTGTCTTTACACAATCTGTTCTTACATTTCCATTAGATACAGACGCTAGTAGCTACCCAACATTTACAGTCTTCTTGGGATCAACTGAAAATTAAGACTATGATGTTCTGTACTTGTTCAGATCATCTGGAATGAGTTTTCTTTATTTATTTTATCTAAGAGATACACAAAGCACGCTGACATTTATTTTCTTTGAACTTTCACATGGGAATTAGATCCAGATCTACCAGAAGGTTTATGTTAAATCAAGAACAGCAGAGTCAAGATCTTTTCAGTACCTGCTCATTCTTCCTGAAAGTTTGAATTACCAGACGTTTGGACAGATGTCATTAGATTCATGCAAGAGATATAGAGAGAACAGTATGAGCTTCTGCACTATCCCAGCTTTTGGCGTGCTTTCTAAATAGTCTTTCTTTATATCCTGTATAAACACAGTGTAAGAACAAGCTAAAGCAGAAATATCTCAGAAGACTGAAAGGAATTATCTGGCATGAAGCAACATAAATCTGGTCCTCTCTCCTCTAAATGATTATATTTTCTAAAACTGAACCTTGGACACACCTCATCCTTTTCAAAGCTCTTTAGCTGAAACAGTGAAAGCCACCCCTGGGGGACTAAAACTGAATATGGAAATGCCCTTCCCTCTCTGCCAACTATGTAGCAATCCTGTGCAAGGCAGCTATTAAATTCAGCGTCTTGGTCGGTGTCAGGAAGGGCACATGCAGGACCAAGTACCTCCTGTCACCTGTGCTGTTCTGCAGCAGAACAGTGGCTTGCTGACAGCCAGTTTTAGTAGTCAAAGGTAGAAACCGCTTCTTACAGGGAGAAGGTAGACACTACTATTTGGTTAGCAGAATTTGGGTGAATTCCCACCAGGCAGCAATTTCATATTCAGGTGCAATCTGAATATCTGCAACCAATCAGCATATGTTGACAGCCATTGGGCAGGAAAGGATGTAATGCAGCTGAGAAGCTCTCAGGTTCTTTAAGCACTCTTAGAAACGCCAGAGCCACAGAGCTAGGAAAAAGATAAAAGCCTTAGAAATGGGTGGATCAAGCTGAGGTAGGATGAAATCTAGCCTTCCCAAAGGACTGGCCACCATTGTTTAGTTGTTTTTGTTAGGATGACTACCAGACATTTAAATTTCATCTCTCTTATTTTCATCAATTTTCATTTGCATAAAGGAAAGGTTCAGTCAACCAGTCAGACAAAATTAAGTACAGTAATTTTTCATTAAACTCTGTCATCAGCGGAGGATTCAGATGTAGAAAACCAGCGAGTGAGACAAAAACTTTACACAAACCTTTAAGCTGAGACTGAACTGCATCTCTGAAACACAAATCAAGACATGACCTCATATCTGAGTCTCTCTCTGTCCAAACACAGTATTACTCCAAGCACCTGTTTTTCTTCTTGCAACCAATTTCATCATCTCGTACACACAGAACATTTCTGGAAATTTCTTAAGGACTCTGCATAAGCAAATGCTTACCATTTGCAGAAGCAAGAACTGTGCAAGTAGATAACTAGCCTCTGACAAAGTCTGGGAGTTGCTAGGTGCGTGACATAATAGGGCTTGTTGGAATTTTCCATGTAGTCTCAGGAGCCTATTAGCAGGAAAAGGACTACTGACCAAACAATCTTTCCTAGACCTGGGATGTAACATTTCACAGAAATAACAGAAGGGGGGTTTCAGAGAAGTGCAGGGGACATGGAAAGTGATATTTATTCCCTTTGCACCCCATACACAGTAGTCTCAGGGAAAAATCAACATCCAACTCCTAACACAAACAAACAGCAACAAAAATGGGGTCAGGGGAACAGGGATAGAAGAGAGATTGTCCTAAATCCTGCACTGAGACTGCAGCCTGGGGAATAAAAACTGTGGCCCAAGCAGGGCACCAAGCAGGAGCCCACCTGCTGCCTCCCAAGGAGGGACTTCCAAGGAGCCATGTTGGAGCAGTCTCTACTGGAGGTTGTTTCATTTCTTTTTCTAGAAAGCACTCACCCATTTAAAAACCTGTATAAAATTATTTGCAGGCCAGCACACTGGCAATACAGTCCAATCTCCAACATCAAGAACAAAAGCAAAATTTTCCCACATAAGATTTTACTGACAATTGTTTCTTTTTACCAGGTTCTCCTTGTGTAAAGTCATTCTAATTTGCTTGGAAGAATTTGTCATATGCTGAAAAAAAATCCCTAATATCAGTGCATCATATGTATTATCTTTTTCTAGCCTTACTTCAAGCCCAAAAGTACTTTTGTTACACTGCTCAGCCCCAAGGGAAAGGGAAACATGAGAGAACAGCAGAGTGATAAAATGTACACCCGTCATTCAGAGCTCACTTGCATTCTTGAACATCCATGGATGCCAGAATATTCATCTGCAGTTTTCAAAGAGGGAGAAGTTATTTTGGGTGCTGCCTTCTTTCAACACCTAATCAGGCCTGATTCCAGCTGTGGTGATTTTTAAGAAGAGATTTGTCTACATACTTATCCAAAATCTAAGGAATTTAAAACCACTATTCAATCAGAGACATATATATGCATGTATTCTGTTCTATTCAATGTTTGCATATACATGCAACATGCATAAACACAAAGAGATAAAAGTCTGAGGATTGCATGGCACAACAGATCTCTAAAGGTTACCATAACTCTGTACTAGCTAGCATTATTTCTAATCTGTCATTGTGTAGAAAAGTAGACCATCTCTTATGCTACCTATCCTACCCATCAATAACCACACATTCAGACAAGTCAGTCTCCAGCTGTATTAATTTACTGGACCTCACTGTCCCATTAAAGAGCCCATTAACATGACTGAGAGACAAAATTTAAATATTACAGCCTACACAATGGGTTACTCTGCCAATTTTTTGTCGTCAGCACAAACCTCTAAGCTTCTCAGAGACAAGACATAACCACTAGAGAAAGCATGTGGATTACTTCATGCTTTAAGAACGCTGTATCTGCCAGAAGGAATTAATTCCCATAGGGCTTCTTCAGTGGATGCTGAATATTTGAGAAGTCTTGCAGAGCAGGGGCAAACCCATAACATAGCAGTGATTTTTAACCATAACAGCTTACACCACCCTTAAAAGAAAGTGGTGGGAGGACATTTCAGAGTGAAAGCTGTATGTAAAACGTCAGGTATATTCCACATGCATTGCATCCTTAAGGATATTTAATAGGGCTGGACAAATGTTGGATTTGTTACGTAACACAAGTATCATCCTCTGACTTTTCCTGCACATGCATGGATTTATGGGTTGGGCTTGGTGCTCCAGCAAGGTTGTACCAGTGCAAGGAGGACAATCACCATGTCTCTCCCAGAGAACACAGAGGGTATCATAGAATCATAGAATCATAGAATATCCTGAGTTGGAAGGGACCCTTTAGGATCATCAAGTCCAACTCTTGACACTGCACAGGTCTATCCAAAAGTTCAAACCACGTGACTAAGTGCACAGTCCAATCTCTTCTTAAACTCAGTCAGGCTCAGTGCAGTGACCACTTCCCTGGGGAGCCTGTTCCAGTGTGCAACCACTCTCTCTGTGAAGAACCCCCTCCTGATGTCAAGCCTAAACTTTCCCTGCCTCAACTTAACCCCGTTCCCGCGGGTCCTGTCACTGGTGTTAATGGAGAAAAGGTCTCCTGCCTCTTGACACCCCCTTACGAGGAAGTTGTAGACTGCGATGAGGTCTCCCCCCAGCCTCCTCTTCTCCAGGCTGAACAGGCCCAGTGCCCTCAGCCGTTCCTCATACGTCTTCCCCTCCAGGCCTTTCACCATCTTCGTAGCCCTCCTCTGGACACTCTCCAACAGTTTCATGTCCTTTTTATACTGTGGTGCCCAGAACTGCACACAGTACTCGAGGTGAGGCCGCACCAGCGCAGAGTAGAGCGGGACAATCACCTCCCTCGACCTACTAGCGATGCCGTGCTTGATGCACCCCAGGACACGGTTGGCCCTCCTGGCTGCCAGGGCACACTGCTGGCTCATATTCAACTTGCTGTCTACCACGACCCCCAGATCCCTCTCTTCTAGGCTGCTCTCCAGCGTCTCATCGCCCAGTCTGTACGTGCAGCCAGGGTTTCCTCGTCCCAGGTGCAGGACCCGGCACTTGCTCTTATTGAACTTCATGCGGTTGGTGATCGCCCAGCTCTCCAACCTATCCAGATCCCTCTGCAAGGCCTTTCCACCCTCATCCGAGTCCACAACTCCTCCAAGTTTGGTGTCATCAGCAAACTTGCTCAAAATACCTTCTATTCCTACATCCAGATCGTTTATAAAAATATTGAAAAGTACCGGCCCTAAAATGGAGCCTTGAGGGACCCCACTGGTGACCGCCCGCCAGCCTGACGCAGCCCCATTTACCATAACCCTTTGGGCCCTGCCCGTTAGCCAATTGCTCACCCATCGGATGATGTTTTTATTTAGCTGTATGGTGGACATTTTGTCCAGTAGGATCCTATGGGAAACTGTGTCAAAAGCCTTGCTGAAGTCCAAAAAAATCACATCAGCTGGTTTCCCTTGGTCCACCATACGGGTGATCTTATCATAAAAGGAAATCAGGTTAGTTAGGCAGGACCTACCCTTCACAAACCCATGCTGGCTGGGACCAATGACTGCTTTGTCCCCCAGGTGTGCCTCAATAAGTTCGAGAACCATCTTCTCCATGATTTTACCAGGCACTGACGTGAGACTGACAGGCCTGTAATTGCTTGGGTCTTCTTTCTGACCCTTCTTGAAAATCGGCACAACATTTGCCAGCTTCCAGTCTACCAGGACCTCTCCAGACTCCCAGGATAGTTGAAAAATAATTGAGAGAGGTTCCGCGATGACATCCGCCAGCTCCTTCAGCACCCGGGGATGAATCCCATCCGGACCCATGGACTTGTAGGGATCCAGGTGGAGTAGCAAATCCCGCACACGTTCAGGGTCAGTTGGGAGTTTGTCATCCCCACCGTCCCGGTCCTCCAGCTCAGGGCACCCTGGGTCCCGAAGCCCATCATCGGCATTGAAGACAGAGGCAAAGAAGGCGTTAAGCGTCTCTGCTTTGCCTATGTCATTGTCTGTGAGGAGACCTTCCCTATCAAGGAGCGGCCCTATGTATTCTTTAGTTCTCCTTTTTCCATTCACATATCTAAAAAAACCCTTTTTATTATCTCTCACAGACACAGCCAGCTTCAACTCTAGGTGTGCTTTAGCCACACGAATTTTCTTCCTACAAACACGAACAGCATCCCTGTATTCTTTCCATGTCACCTGGCCCTCCTTCCAGTAGCGAAACACTCTCTGTTTCCGCCTAATCTCCATTAGAATGTCCCTGGTCAGCCACGCCGGCCTCCTGCCCCGCTTGCCTGATTTGCGATATTTAGGAATTGCCTGATCTTGTGCTTCTAGGAGGCATCGCTTAAAGAATGACCAGCACTGGTGGACATCGAGGCCTTCAAGAGCAGCTTCCCAAGGGACCTTGCTGACTAGTTCCCTGAGCAGCCTGAAGTCCGCCTTCCCCATATCTAGGGATGAGGTTTTGGTGGCACTTTTCCTTCTGTCACCGTAAATTTTGAACTCAACCACTTCATGGTAGCTATGACCGAGGCGGCCACCAATCACCACATCTCCCACCAGACCCTCTCTGTTTTCTAGCAACAGGTCTAGGAGGGCACCTTTCCTAGTTGGCTCCGTTAGCACCTGCACCAAGAAGTTATCATCTAGGTGCTTCATGAACCTCCTGGACTTGCTCGTGTCAGCCATGTGGCACTCCCAGTTAACGTCTGGCAAGTTGAAGTCCCCCATAAGGACAAGGGGAGTTAATCTCGAGGCCTCTCTTAGTTCTGTAAAGAATAATTTATCGGCGCTATCGTCCTGGCCAGGCGGTCTGTAATAGACTCCCACAACTACATCCCCTTTATTCGTTCGTCCCTTGATCCTTACCCAGAGGCTCTCAACTTTGCCATCGCCGACCTGAAGTTCCACACAGTCCAGCCCCTGCTTCACATACATCGCCACCCCACCACCTCGCCTTCCCTGCCTGTCCCTCCTGAAGAGCCTGTAACCATCTATCGCAACACCCCAGTCACAGGACTCATCCCACCAGGTTTCGCTTATGCCGATGATGTCGTAGTTGCAGGACTGGGCCAGTACTTCTAGCTCATCCATTTTATTCCTCATACTACGTGCATTCGTGTAGAAGCATTTCAGGTGTGTCTCCTTACACTCAGCACCTTGTGGATCTAACCGAAGGACCTGACTGGCACACAGCCCCTCTGATTCTAGCGTACCATCCCTTAGGTCTTCACCGGCGTGCCTGGTTTTAGCCCCTTCCCCCTTCGACTCTAGTTTAAAGCCCTATCTATCAGCCCTGCCAACTCCTGACCAAAGATCCTTACCCCTCTCCGAGAGAGGCGGATCCCATCCGGTGCCATCAGGCCCGGTGTAGCATAGACCTTCCCATGATCAAAGAACCCAAAGTTCTGCCGGTCACACCAGTCTCGAAGCCACGAGTTTAGGTGAACAGCACACCTTTCAGCTTCGATCCCCCCTATCGGAAGGACAGAGGCAAACACAACCTGCGCGCCTGATCCTCTAAGTAGTCGCCCCAAATCCCTAAAGTCTCTTTTGATCGCCTTCGGACTTTTCTTTGCTACTTCATCGCTACCAGCCTGAAAGACCAGTAGCGGGTAGTAGTCAGTGGGCCGTACCAGGCGCTTGACTTTCTTGGCAACGTCCCTGACCCTGGCCCCAGGGAGGCAGCAGACTTCCCTACGGGTAGGGTCAGGCCGACAAATAGGGCCCTCTGTTCCCCTAAGGATAGAGTCTCCCACAACGATCACTCTCCTGTCTTTCTTGGTGGAGGCAGTCCCGATGCGTGGAGTCGACCTCCTCGCCCTAGGCATCCTCCTGGGAACACTTTCTATCTCTTCCTCAGTTGCTGGTCTCTCAATCTCCAGGGCCTCAAACCTGTTGTGTAAGGGCACCTGGGAAGGTGGGGCCGGAAGGGGAGGGCATCGCCTGCGATGTCGAGCAGGGACCTGTCTCCATTCCTCCTCAACTCCCAGATCCCCTCCCTCTGCCCGACAGCGACAGGGCAGGGGGTCCACCCCCATTTGGGGTGTCTCACCCCGGTACCTCTCCTTGAGGCCCTGCAGGGAGTTACTCCACCAGTCTATCTCCCGCTCACACTCCCTGATGGCCCTCAACCTCTCCACCTCCTCCTTGAGCTCCGCCACCATGCGGACCAGGTCATCCACCTGCTCGCACCTCACGCACGCAGCGTCTCTGCCTCCCGCCGATGGCAGCAGCAGGCTCTGACACTCCCTGCATCCGGTGACCTGAACCGCTGCATTCTTTAACGGGCAGTCGGTCTGGGTGTATACCGACCTCCTGCAGAGCGCTCCGTGCCTGGTGGAGACCATTATCACCTAGCTAAAGACTGTCGTTAAGAGGTGTTCGTGTGGGCAGGGGGTTGCTCTCCGCCCTTCCTGCTCGCCCTGCCTGCGCGAACTGCCGCGCCACTCCCTTCTGCCGCGCCACGCCCTGTTTGCCCGCCCTGGTCGCCGCGCTCCTGGTCGCTCGCGCTCCCCAGGGGCAGCCTTTGAACGGCCGGGGAGGGGGCGCTGCTGGCTCCGCCTTCGCCTCGTCAGCCTCCCTCGCGAGGGCTGCCGGGTCCTGGCGGCTCCCTCGAGCAGGCCCGATGCCGGAGAATTTGCCCTGCCTGGCCCGATCCCCCGCTCCGCTGCAGAACGCGTCTGCCCCGGAGCCGATCGCCTCGGCAAATGGCGATCTAGGGTAACCTAGCAATAAACTGCCTTTATTTCTAATCCAGGTCAGATATAGGTTTATTGGGTTTGGGGTTTATAGGAGAAATAATATATTTGTAGCCTCAGTACATTCACTTTCTCCTATCAGCTCTGTCCCCCACATTAAGGGGACACATAACATCCTGTCTTCTCAGCTGTAGCTACTCTCTAGACTTTATCTCAAACTGTTAGACATGCATCAAAGATGAGAACCCCTTTTTTTCCTTTTTTTTTTTTTTTTTTTTTTCCTAATGCCCTGTATCCTGCACAAGAGAGGGAATTGAAATACAGTTTCCAAACATTGGACTGGAAAGGTCAGCTGAGGACCAGGCACAAAAAACTGGAAATTGGCAGTTGGTATGAGGTTGAGTATGTGCATACGATACAAGTCCCTTGGAGGAATGAGACTGAAAAATGATAGGAAAGTAGCTGTCACTCCCAGTGAAGCATTAAGTACAATCTCCCTGCTGTGTTGCTGCATATAAGAAGCTGAGCACTAATCCCATATTTAATGTTTGGCATTTTACAAGATAAACAGGCAAGCAAATGTCTTCAGTCCATTCCTTATAGACCCACTAATGCAAAGGAATTCATTATAGCATAAAGGAATTCATTATAGTATTAAAACTTAAAATTTCCAGGCTTTTCCAGTAAGCCTGATTCCCCTCTTGAGCTAAATCATCATCAGTTATTAGTGAGAGCCTGGAAGCCAGTAAAACTAAGCTGATACAAAACAAGTAAGAAGGTAAAATCCAGCGGTGAGGGCATGTAATGAGACCAAACCCACCTTTGAACATGGAAAAAGCACGAGGCCAAGTTCAGGGAAAACATCATGAAACACAAGATACTTGGAACAACAGATTTAGCTGGAGAAAACATGACCAAGGGCTGAATGCAAGTCAGTTGTTTCACAAAATTGTTAGCATTGTTCAACTCTGAAATGGATGCCTTTCTCATCAGCCTTGGAGTATGCTGGCTCCAAAGGACAGTTTGGCTGTAGTCTTATTGAAATTGCTGCCAAATAGTTTTTACATATTTCTTCTTTTTTTTTTTTTGAAACTTTTTTTTTTTTTTTTAATGTACGTATGCCTAATCAGTGGTTCAAGGTTGCAAACTGGATAATAAATAACAGATTCTCTTTTTTGGGCTTTCTTGCTGACCATAGTGCATTCACCCTAATATCAGAGAAAATATCTAAGTGTGTCCTGATTCAAAGGCACTGGTCCACCCAGTAGCAGGTGAACGCAACAGAGATGAATTGATAGGCATGGCAATCTCACATGTCACACACACTGAAGAACAAAAGGGCTCTGACAAGAAATTCCAGACAAGGTCTGACTTTCAACAGTAGACAAATAAGTTATGTAAATATGTTATCTGAGTACTTGCTCCACATGCCAAAAATGTTTAATATTCACAGATAATAAAATATGTTTGATTCCGAGCAGTTTTGTTTATTCTGACAATAAACTTAAGAGCCACTGAAACAAGAGAAGGTTGTTTTTTTTTTTTTTTTTTTTTTTTTTTTTCTTTTTTTTAATGTTAACCCATTTTACACAATAGTTGAAAGATTTTGACTGAAAATAGCAGTTCTGGTAAGGAAAAGCAGTACTCCACAGATTCATCCAACAGGGAAGCAAACATGGCTGCGAGGAAATTCAAAACAGCAAAGTAGAGATGTTAAAGCATTAAATTATGATAGAGAAGCACCCCACCATAGCTCTGATTCCTGCTCCTTCAGCTGGAAGGGGAACACCAGAAGCACATTTGGCTGAAATCTGTGCTAACCTGTCAGCAACACTTGCAGATGCACTATTGATACACTTAACTGTGTAGCTTAATTAAAGAGCTGGGTTAGATCAACATAATCCTGCAGTGCTTACCCATCACCAGACAGGCACTGGCCCTGCAATCACGTTGTCTTTATTTAGTGGCACTGCACAGAAGCACTACTGTCAAGGGCTAATGGTATGTACACAGTTTAGTAAGAAGAGCACGATTTTCTGATTTGAAGTACCTGATTTGCAAGACAGTGGTTTCTCTCCAGGACAGAGAGCATCGCCACATGAATGCAGTGGGAAGAAAAACAGAGCACTTGTATCTGTGCTTTCCACAGAAAGTTCAGGCATAAGAATGAACACTTTACATGGAAACTAAAGTGACAATTTACTTTTAACATGTGCTCCTTATGATGTATAAGCCTTTAACAGCTGAAACAAAGGATTCTCTGACATGTACAATCCCTCTCCCTGTTATGAACTACTTAATCAACACAAGCCATCAAAATACATCTCAAGGTCTACCTCTTTTTAAAAAGCCTCTGAGATCACTTGGAGTTCAGTGCTCTTTTAGCTAGGTTTCAGCTACATTCATTCTAAAGGCCTTTCCTATGATGCAGGAAACATCATTAAATACACAGGATTTCTTTACCTAGTTGTTGGGCTTTCCTCATGGGCTGTGTTAATATTAGGATGAAAAGCTCTGAAGAGCAAGCAGATAAATACATGCCCTGCAGGGCTTGAACAATTTGGATGGACATTTCATCATGGCAGATATTTGAATGCATTAGAAAGATATATAAAATCAGTCACCCCAGGTCACTCCAGAGGCAGTGGAAAGAAAGTGGAACCTCCAGTGAATAGTCTTGTTGATCTATGGTAGACACCTGAAGGTTAAACGAGCCACCCTCATTAAAATAATAGTTTTTTTAAGTTATGTAAATGTCCTTTGTTTCCAGGACATCCTCAGAGTTCCGATCTCTCCAAGAAATGGTTTATTGATACTTTGATGCTATCTGGTACCTTGTCCAAGACTGGAAGGCAGCAGAGACATCCAACACAATGTGCTTATTCCCACTCAGGCACATGATCCATGAGGGAAACTCTCCTTTCATCTTTCTCCATTGGGAGATTTTCTACACACAAACAACATTGTTTTCAACTCTTTCTTAGTTTCCAAATTATCATTTTAACCAAGTATCTTGTATGTTATTTATAAAAGAAAAAGGCTAGCTTATGATTCAGCATTTAAGGCAGGCATGTATGTTAAAACAATTAACCAGTCAGCTCTTTCCTGAGTTTCCCCCTTCATTGTTTTTTGGCGGGAACAACTTCACCCATTGGAAAATGGTGAAAGGATGCAACTCTCATATTCATTCAAAAATTAAAATAAAATTAAATTACATTAAATTTTTAAAATGTTGACTCATCTTCTCTCATTCAGTAGTTCCTTCACAATGGAATTCTCTGTCTAGGAAGCTTAAAAAAAGCCTACTGTATATTTTTTTCTATACTTCAGCAAAACTTCTGCTTACTGTGCTATCTACCAAATCTCCTGCTTCCTTTGTGAATCCTCTGAAGAGCTGGTATATATACCCAGTTCACTTGGTAAGGCTTTCTTCTTTACCTGAAATTCAGTTGTATAAAAAGACAAATCAGACAACTTTTTCAGAACTGGAATTTCATATGGAATTTTCAAGACTGGAATTTCAAACTGGAGTTTCATGAAAATAGGAACTATGGATGTTACTTCTGTATAGCAATCAAATGGTTCCAGTAAAGCAAAATGTCATTTTTTTTTTTTTTTTTTCCACTTTGGATTTACTTTAAGATCCTAGCTCAGGAAATAATTTTATAGCCAGGCACCCTTTCCTGTATAACAATATCTTAAATGAGAACTAAGTTTCCCCTTCACTGAAAAAGCTTCAGTTTATCACACTGACATTAGGAAGATGCTTATGAGAGCTCATTCTGAGCCGCTTTGGGCTCCCATTTCCCATGCCCAGAGGTGACCATGCTGTGCTGGTACATGGTGTATGTTCTTGCTTCTCCTCGCAGTCATGCCAGGGCACAACAGATGCACCAGTTTCTCCTGCAAGTGACAGGGCTCCCAGGCAAAGCCTGATTCGATTGCTATCACAGAGATGCTCTACATGGGTGGTGGTGGGGAACCACCTTCAACAACCTATGGAAAATGTTTTGGAACAGTCATTTAAAGAAGGAATTAAAGTAAAGGAGGCAGGAAGGTCATCAAGTTTTGTACAATACGCTCCCTGGAATGAATAATTTCCTGCAGCAATCTAGCTATGCCTTTTAAATACAGTGGCAAAATATGTGTATGTGACTGTGAGTATAGCATTCACCAAAATGAAGAGACCACAGGGGGGATGACTAATATAAAGGGCTAAAATAATTATTGCTGTAAACTCGAAACGTTCCTACACAAACATGGTATCAATGGTGGCAACCAGCAGCAGCATAAATAACTACTGTAACAACATTTTGTTACATAAAATACTATCACCCAATGTTTCTATCTTCACATGCTGGGACTGTGTATATATGCTTTCAGAGCCAAGACCTGAAACTTCAAAAGATACAAACTAAACAATTTTAAACTGGCTGCCAACAAACAAGGGGTTTTCTACATCAAGATAAACACAAAGGTTTGCCTCAGTAGGTGGAGCGTGCACTAGTGAGCCTGAGAATCTCATGAAGTACTTCAAAGAGCACTCACACACAGCTACCACTTCAGAGAGCTCTGACAGTCTCCCTTTGTATACAGTTATAAACATCAGCAGTGCAGTTGCCAAAGCGTCATATTCTTATGCTGGAGTATAGCAACCTACAAATAATAGGCAGGCAGAAATTACATTTAAGGTTTTAAAAGTGCAAAAATCTCTCAAAGATACAACTGAAGAAAAACAACAAGCAGCCTGGGATGTTTCACGAGACAGCAAGCTCTAACTCTTCTCTTGCACATTTTCCTGCTCCTCACAGATGTTACCATGCAAATGGCAGGAAGAACAATGACATGTGTGCTACACAAAACTGGCCTTAGAAATGTAACCTGTCATCAGCCACGAAGGACTTGAGGCTCTGGAACTGACTCCATTTTACATTTTCAACATTTACATGAATAAAATCATGTTTATTTCAAGAGCTTCCTTATTGTACATGACAGGTTATGCTACAGTCCCATGCTCAGGCAACCTTTAACTTCAAAGGCAACTTGCAAAGTGAATTTTTTTTCAGTTCCTCCAAGTTTCTGAATTTCCAGCCCAGCTTTTACTGATACCCAGTTTCCATAAAGGCACAATCCAGGTCTCACCTGCTCAGACAGAAGGAATGGAAAAGTATGAAATGAATATGCCAAGCATAATAGGACAACTGGAGGACATTTGTTTGTCCTTCCAAGTGAGGTACTCTTTCCTTTGGTCTCTAACCAAGGAGTGAGGGGAACACTGGGCCAGGAACAAGGGACTTGAGATAACTGGCACTCTCAAGGTGAGCAGAAGCAAGACTCACAAGACTGAAGTTTAACCCATTTCTTTCTGGAGATAAGTATCAAAGTCTTAGTGGAAACTCAAGGAGAATAGGTTTGTTTATTTTTTATATTATCAGCAGAGACAGGCAGATGCTTTTACAAAGTTACTTCTATGCCTACCTCTCTCCATTAATTACTTGAGTAATACAACATTGTAATTAAAAATATTCCATTACTAGCAATACTACAACAGTAATTATTACACTTAAATATCAGAAGTTACATGCTGGGAGTGACTTTCTCATCAGAAAACTGAAGACAGTATTTGTTTTCTTCTCCCTTTTTTCTCAGAGTTTCCCTTTATTTCATCATCCAGACTTCAAACACTTTGAAGAGAATGAGCTTCAATGTGTGCATCTGAGTTTCTAACAAGATTCCTGTCTCAAGTAATGTTAACGTGTTTCTTTTTCATATCCTCCTCATCAATTCATCTAAACAGGCTCACAAAATTAGCACTTGCTGGCCTGCATGATGCTCAGAACATAGAAGAGTTCAGTTGGAAGGGACCTACCAAGACCTGGTCCAACTGCCTGACCTCTTCAGGGCTAATCAAATGTTAAAGCATGTTATTGAGGGCATTGTTCAGACACCTCTTGAACAACAACAGGCACAGGGCATCAACCACCTCTCTAGAAAGCCTGTTCCAGTGTTTGACCACCCTCATGGTAAAGAAATCTTCCCTTATATCTAGTCTGAACCTACCCAGCGCAGCTTTGTGCCATTTCCTCATGTCCTGTCATCGGCGACCAGGGAACAGAGACCAGCACTTCCTTCTGCACTTCCTCAGGACATTGTAGAGAGCAAGGAGGTCTCCTCTCAGCCTTCTCTTCTCCAGACTACACGTCTCATGAACTCATGGGACATGCCTTCCAGCCCTCTTACCAGCTTTGTTGCCCTCCTCTGGACACTTTCAAGGACCTTAATATCCTTGTTATATTGTGCCCAGAGTTACACACAGTATTCAAGGCGAGGCCATACCAATGCCAAATATAGCAGGAGAATGCTTGCAGTAGTAGCTAGCTTCTTCCAAAAAAAAAAAAAAAAAAAAAAAAAAAAAAAAAAAAAAACATGAGTGCATGGGGCCCTTGTTACCACAATTAAAGCTGCACAGTGTGAACCAGGACAATTATCTGAACAACTTGTCAGCCCTGCAGAGCGTGGTTCCTCCAGAGGAGGGGTGAAGATCATCTGCGTGCATTGCAGCTGGCTTCTGGTTTAAACAAATTATGTCTCTAGTTGTTGGTCCCTTGTTCCTCATAATTGTGTTCACCTTTGCTGGAAATAAAATGAGTGGGAATGCAACAATCCTATCCAGTTTCATAAAGCCAGCATTGAAGCAATCCATGATTTATTGCTGATTTATCAACAGCTTCAGGAAATACTCTGGTTAATTTGGTAGGAAATCCCATAGTGAAAATTTTTCTGGATGCCCCAGAAAGCAGCTTCTTGGCTGGCAAGTCAAGTAGCGCTTCCCTTGCTCTCCAAATTTGCTGGATACCCAAAGGAAATTATTAATCTTTCAGTTCAAAACCAAAACACAGACAAGTATAATGAGCCTTGTTTTCCTTTGTGGAAAAACAGATAATCAATGGCTTGAAGAGCAGAGAATCTGCATTTCTGTTAACACTATCTCTCCTGTACCCTAGGTGAAGCTTTCAGTGTCATCACCTGTACTGTGACAATCCTAACGCTTTAACCAACAAGCTCAGGTATTTCATTAATTATGTTTTTAACCTGCCTTAAAACTTCTCCAAGAGAGCAAACACAAAAATACATAAAAGCAGCTTGTCTTACTGGCTTCCAAAATACCATCTACCACTGTAGACTTTGACAAATACTATACAAAATCAATGTCAATGGTGAAATTTCCTAGTTAAATTCACTTGCAAAATTTCTAACATTTCCATTTTGTTTAAAATTTCTGATAGAGGGGACATTCATTTGTTAAATCTCTAGTTTTCTTTCAATTATCAATTTTCTTCTATTTCTGGCTTTTACTGTTGACTTGTTTCCTTTGTTTTATGGGGATTTTGTGCTGCATAAACTCCCTAGACCCCCTTGAAAAGAGTCTGAACATCTCTAAAGCGGAGCTCTGGATGTCAAAATATCTTTGTGACCTGAATTCCTCTGAAGAAAATCTTAAAGCAGTTTCTGCAAGAAAGCAAAAGCTTAGAGCAACAGGAACAGAGGAAGCATGAGGGCTGTCATTTCCTCCAAGAGCAGCAAAGTAATAATTCATATTAACATCTCCCAGAGATGCAGAGCATTCCAGTAGGCCACATGTGATTTTCTTCATTTTATTATTTTTTGGGACTGAATGAGAGATTAGATCAGTCAACATAATATGAAGGAATTAGCTCCTGGCATTATCTTGTGTGGTTCATGTATATTTGAGACATAAACTCATACTTACTACACTTTTTCATCCATAAGTTTCCCTGTCGTACTATACACTAGAGAAGTGCTGAAAGTATTATTAGCTTTCAAAAAGAAAAAAAAAAAGAGGAAAAAAAAGGGAAAAAAAAAAGCATAATGTCACTGAATCTCAAATGCTGTATCAACAATTTAAGTTATAGATAAATGACAATTCATGCTCTGCTGTTTTACTGACAGCTACTCTGAAAGGTCCAGTAACTCTGACACCTAGGCCAGCTGGAGAAATGTGTAATTACAGAACCCTTTGTGCTGTCTGAAAGGACACTATCACCTTTACTACAGCCTGGTTTCTCATAATTGCAAAGGAAACAAAAGCTTGAAATCTTTAATGAATAGGCATACAAAAATGCTTTTGAAAAATATCTGTTCAAACTCATTTTCCAAAGGTCATTCAAATCTGCAGCTTTTAGATTTGATTTTTTATTGTTGTTGTTTAAGTATATGTGGTATGAGAAAGCATAAAAAATTGCATGATTTTAACTTTCTTTGCAGTCAACAAAAACTCAGTGGGAGAGAGGCAAGAGGGAAGGGCAGGATGCTTTTCTCGTTACAATACCAGGACACAGGAGACATGGGTTCGGTGCCCATCAGTGACACAAATTTCCTCCGTGACCTAAGGCAAACTATTTGGTTTTTCAATTATTTATCTGTAAAGCAGGGATCGCCAATAACATAGACAGGATTTGCTTGGATAACATTTATGGACATATCAGAGGTGCTCAGGAAATCATGTATTAGACTCCTACTGACCGTATATTCCAAACCAGTGGTTGAAATAATACAGGGTACACCAGCGTTTCATGAAGATACATAAAGCCACATTTGCCTAATACTACCCTTCAGCCTGCAAGGCAAATAAGTCTCACAACAGTAGTTGGAAATTTCTATAAGTACAATTCAAAAAGTAGAAGAAAAACATCAGATAATGCTGGTAAAAACTCAACAGTTGTTGCAGAAAAAGGATGCAAACCCTACAAGCATTTACTAGCATGGTATCCGATGCCACACTGACCAGCTGGACCTTCTCTTATAAGCCATAGCATGCGACAACAACAATAAAAACCATGAAGCTCTTTTACAAGTTAAATTCAAGATTTATGGCTTTTGCCTTTTTTTTTCTCCCTTTTTTTTTTTTTTTTTTTTTTGTTTTTCTCCTAACAACTATTCAGAACTATATAGGTCATCCTAACCTTGTCAGTGCAACTTGGGGTCTTGAGTAGAAATGATGAAAATTGTTTGGAAATTAGCCCTTGTATACCCTGTGGGTAGCATACGGCTAATTTAAGCATGCAAAATAGGTGTCTTGTCTAAGACAATTTGCCCTGATTTCTAGGAGAGTCAGCATCAAAAAGCAATCAATGCCTAGAAGGAATTCATCACATCCTCAATTAGACAGGGTGAATTTGCTATCCCTCTCTCTTGGCTGTACAGGAGAGCATAGGATGGGTGACTCAAGAGGAGACAGAGTCCGGGCAGAGAAAATCTGTTAAGGAGACTCCCACCTCTCTGGTGGGGTTGTGAACACATGACATGTGAGTACAGACATGTGTTCATGCAGCACACAGATATGGGACAAGACAAGGACATGGGTCAGGAACCTTTGACAGGCAACGTGTCAAAGGGAATGTGGATTTCTATATATAGGGCTGGAGTAAATAAAACACTGAAATGCAATGTCATGAGAAAAAGAGATGTAGGCTGGAATATTATTTCAGTCTAGCTGGAGAATCAACTCAGTCTATACAATACTGGTGCCTCATCCAATATCCTAAACCTGTTTCTGTCTTGAGTCCCCATCTGTGATCAGCATATGTACCACACCTATCAGTAGCACAGATATTGGAAACCTACTCAGAAAGGTCTTACTGGATCTATATTCATATTAATTCACTTACACAGTTACCTGCATATGAGGGCAAGTAATACCTCTCAGCCAAAAGGCTAGAAAAGTAGCTAACCACAAAGAAAGTATAATATATTTATTCAAGTCAACAATGAGCTGATGGAAGGAGTTGGTTTTGTCTCATAAAAACAGATTACTCTGAAATTCAGCAATAAATTTACCTCAGGAGTGAGGTTTCCCTTTATAGGCCACCACAGTATAAATGATGGCATTTTAGTGGTTTAACAAAAGCTTTGAAAGTAATAAATAAATATTGAAAATGAAATCTAAGAATGTGTCTACAAATTATTTTGGTTTTCTTTGTAGTTGACACAAAATCATCTTCTGAAAAACATTATGTTGAAAGAATAAATTCCTCTGTTGCTTACATTGGTTAAAAGAACAGTTAGAGAGAGTAAATTATAAGACAGAACATAGGAAAATATACACTGATAATGCATGTAGATCTAGCCAGTGTTTTTGAAGATGACCCTAAAAAAAACAGGGAACATAAGTAGGCTTGGTAACACATTCATATATCACATGTACCACTCGATCAGAGTGGACTCAGAGTAAGACTCAATCCTCTTTGGAGGCATGACTCTGGGAAGTATTCTCCACATTTCCTTCAGAATTAGCCTGATCCAGTTTTACACATTGTAGGACACACAACCAGCTGCTTGTCCTAGGTGAGAAGGAACAGTTGACAGCTTGAAGAGATCAGCTGCTTTTGATGATCTGGCCACAGCTACAAAGAACCTCTTATTGTCTCAAAATAATTAAATAAATAACCCAATTAATCGACTCATCTAGTTCTGCTGGACATTTTTTGTTTCAGTCATTAATAGGTCTCAGCATCTCTCTGGGCTCAATGCACATTGTAATATACTCACCATCATCTGCTGAACATGAAATATTTCAGCTCCAGTAGCAGAAAGGCGATTTGGAAATGAAATGTCAAGAAAAGCACCAGGGAGAGTGCTTGGTCCAGCATTGTAAACCTATAAAAAAATGTGCATATAAGAATATATATATAAAAAAAACAAACAAACAAACAAAAAAACATACATGACTGCTCAGTGATGGGAAAAAAATGTACAAGCAGAGCTGGGAGAATAGGTAAAAAAAAAAAATCAAATCCTATGCCAGCTTTTCAATCTTTTCAGAAAAAAATCTTTTGTAAGTACCAAGATGAAGTCAAAGGTTTAATTTATCTAAAAGTCTTTAACCACAGCTCATGTATCAAGTGAGTTTTGCAGGATAATTATCAGTCATCAATCCAAATAGCATATGACAGAGACATTGCAAGTACTCTTGGAGTGTTTTGGTAACACCGTCCAGAAGACTGTAAAAAATACTGCTGTCTCTACCAACATTCTCATTTCCATCTGGTAACCGCTGCATTATGTTCTGCATGTGTTTTATTATGGAGCAGAACCCAAAGTAATGATGACTGTAACTAGTGGACTGTGGGTTTGCTGAACTGAGTTGCCAGGAAACGCATGTGAACAACTTCCATTCAAGATTTGGGGTTTCCAACTAAATTAAACTCTTAGTGGAAAACTTTGGCTTTATATCAAATCCCCCACAACTTTTCAACAAAAGCTCAAAGAATTTCCAGTCTACCACTGAAAAGTATCCAGTGAAAATTCCAAAATCCGTGGATTTTTGCTAAAGAGAAAAAAAATCCATGGAAATCTGTCTATGAAAATAAGTTTTTATGTCTACCTACTTTTTCTTTTTATTCAGGAAAAATATTTTCTAGTTGTTTCTAACAACAAATGTATAAGTGCATCCAGTAAAAGAATTAAGCCTGTTAGAATATTTACCTACACTGAGATAGTACCATCAAAAAATGTAGCAATCAGTGCTTCAATTGTGTAAAGTACTGACATTAAAAACAACAACATTTCATTATTCAAATACTGCTTATATTTGAAGAAATGCCTGACTGATAAAGAGAATCAGTTCACAATGCCAAATCCTTACAAAAAACCCTGAGGCTCCAGGCAGGGGGAGCAATCCCACTACAACACAGCATGATAAAAGCTGCATGAAATACAAACATAATGCTTCATGTAAGACATTTAAAAAATCTTGATTATCTCACTGAGATCAGATATAAGACTTAAGGAAGAAAAGACATTTTCAGTGCACATCTTGTTACCCCAAAAAATAACTCATACATCTCTTTCCTTATTAACATTAGACATGGTATAGATTTTCACAAAAAAAACTGTCAAGTTTGTAAACTTGACAATTTATAAAAAAACTGTCAAGTATTTTTATATTTTTGTAAATAATCTTTTTTTTTTTTTTTGTTAAGAAACTATTACTTTTCTCCATCTGGAGGAGATTAATAAGTGACAGGCAAATCATTAAAAACAATTAATCATTGATACAAACCATGCTTTGCCCATTATGAAACTCTACACTTTCTCACACACACAGCTATGAGGTTTATCATGTTACTAAAGAGCAGATTTGTGACTTGTTACAGAATAATTTTCTACTTCTATATGGAAAATAACTTTATTAATATTGCAGTTTACAAGTGTGTGCATGATACACAAGAGGATGGGGGACAACAAATGGTGGGTCTGCCAATATATAGGTTTTCTCTTCCTTACCTGTTATCGCTTTGATTTATTGAAAATAATAATCTAGTTGAAGCATCAGTACATCTGTTCTTTATCTGCTTCTAACCACTAACTGGCTGGGGAAGACCTATAAAACCTCAATAATGAAATCAGAATCACAAGAATTAATAGCCTGGTTCACAAAAAGCTTTAATGTCCTGAAATCCTGTTTTCACTCCTTTTCAGTAAATAGCTAAGGGCACTGCATGACAGTGGGGGCTTAATTGCTCTGGACTACAGTCTGTCCATGGAGGCAGACATGTGTTATTCATTATAAGCCGAGTGGCATTCATGCCTAGGAGAATAGAAAGGGGAAAAAAGGCGAAAGACTATTTTTCACAATAAATGATTCCCCCACCTCTGCCTTATTTATCATTCCCTAGTTCCATCTAGCGGTCAAAGAGGATGTGAAGTGGTTGTAATAGAGACAGTCATGGCAGTGATACAAGTTCATTTTGGTCCCACTGCAAGAGCTTGTTATAATAAATGCTCCATATGTTTTACAACTTCAAGAACCCAACAAAATGTCATGTGAAATTTAATCTGTAGATAATACTTGAATAACACTGATATGCTATGAGACATTTAATGAAACCTTCTCACACCATATTTTTAGTGTTACATTCTCTTCCCTGCGCTATGCTCTCATTAGTAATGCTATAAACATTTTCATACCAGGGGCATTTGGCAAAGTTGGAATCCCTTGCATGGTATGTGCTCATTCCCATGGACCCGTAGGCTGTCCACTCCTCTGCTCCATTACCAAGCTGCTAAAAAGAACTACTCCTCCCTCCTGAACCTGGGACTGCATCCAAGATGTGGCACTTCAGTAACTAGAGTTCTTTACTCAGCATGCGATGAAAGGTAAAATAGAAACAGTAGCAGCTTCATTCCTACGTGAGATGCCCTATTTGTAATTCTTGTAATAATATACTCAGATAAGGAAATACACCATCCCTGCACACTGTAAATATGGCATCCACTCAAGAATGCATTGCACAGCATACTCAGATATGGAAACAAGCACTAAAGCCCATACCACACTCAGAATAAAAGAGATAATTAGAACGTGCAGTTAAGCTGGAAAGCAGTCAAAAAAAAATAATAAAAATTACCTGTAGTGTGAAGTTGAGAGACTGAAAAAGGCATTCATGGTTTTCCAGTTGAACAAAGTTGGATGCTTCTACAGAATCACCATAGAAAAAGGAAGTAGGAAAGACTTCTCTGAAAGATCAAGAAACGTATTTATTAAGTTGTGCTTGTCACCAAAATTAAATATATCTGTGGGCTCTGAATCTCACCTCTTGCTTTCTGGCCATGGGAAATTATACGAAACCATTTTACATTAATCTATTATTTGTGACATGATTTCCTCTTGACAATACTAGACTACACAAACAGCATCTCAACTGACCAGGCTTAACATCCCAGCACCAACTGAAGCAATTTCTTTTGATTACATCTCTCTTTATATCGTTTCCTATCACAAAACCTCTTCTCAGGGCCCATGGGCTTTGCCAATGATAATTTATGCAAGTTCTTTAGCTTGTGTAATACAGGAAGTTATTGCACTACCAAGTTAGTCTGAAGCAGTTACTAACAGGATTACTTTCAGTTACATATTCATTAAAGTAACATTTCATTTTTATCTACTGTTTACAGAGCATTTCATGAATAAACCCCTCATTAGCTATCACTACCTGTATGAGTTGCAGATGGTTAAAGGAAGAACAAAGGAGATATGACTTGCTTAGAGCTCCAGTGGCAGAGGCCAAATTCCCTCAACTATTCCTACCACCTTATTACAAGGTAAAACACAGTAGGTTTTTATCAGAAAAGACATGGAAGCACCACACAGTACCCGCAAGTCCTAGAGAAGAGGACCAGGAGTGCTTTAAGCATCCTTTGTGTCTCCTCCTAATCTTAGGCTGCTCCACTGGCTGGAAAGGGTCCTGGTGTAATTTCAGACAGACCTCAGTGAGGGTTTGCCTAAACTCTGCTTTGTTCTTTGGCTGTCCTTTTGATCAGAGTATTTTGAGATAGGATTTTAAGCCTGTTTAGTTACATTTCCTTTTTTTCTGGTCTCCTGACCTGCCTCCTGCGCCAGGGTTTTGCTAGGGCAAGAAGCAGGAGACAAACTTTACTCCTCCCATCCACAGTATTGTGCCAGAAGGCTCCTCCCAAATGTGGCAATGTGGTACAAGCCCTTCAGGGCTACTTTTGACCAGGGATGAAGGTTGCTCTTTCAGCCTCAAATGAGGGATAGCTAATAAAATTAAGCTTTAAAACCTTACTGTCTGAAAAAGAGTGTTATTAGTGTTACCCGGTATTGCCTGGGAATTCTGTACCCTCCAATAAACCAAACTTTTCCCCAGTAGTTGGACATTTCCATGAACTTGAATCAGCTAAGCTTTGTCTACGGGAAAGGAGAAAATAATCCACAGAGCCAGTTAGGTGGGGCTGACAACTTCAGAGACCTTGTGGTTTTAAAAAGTATATTCTGAAGAGAAAGAAAGAAGCACAATCTGTATCAGTTTTCCACCTGCAGTATTCAGTAAGTGGGGAGCAGAGATCTAAAGACACATTATTTCTTTCATGTCTGTAAAGCTGTATAAAATCTGTGTCAAAGCATCAAGAAGCAAGGGATACAGAGTTAAATTATTATACAATCTGTAACTGAGAAAGCATTAAAAAACTTTCAGAGCATGCTCCTAGGACTACGTTCTCAGTATAAAGATTTTTGTCCTTGTTAATCATCTTGTGACATCTGACAGTACTCTTCACTTCTCTGAGCAGGCTCAGACTTCCACCCATTCTGACTTCTGTGGCAGTAAATAAAGGATTTTATTGCTATGCAATATGAGGGGAAATTGGCTTTATATGGTAAAACCTAGACCTGTTCATGAATTTGAGTATACCCAGCCTTTCAGCCAAATCACATGTCAGTGCAGGTAACCTTGTTTCCTCTGTCTCTGTTAAACATTGTCCTCTCCCAGGGACTGGACATGTGCTATACAATTAAGTATTTCAGTCAAAGGGTGAGTGATGTTCCTCGGCTGGTATTCTGATGCTTTGAAGACTAGGAAGCAGAGAGAGTGGGAAAGGAGACAGAAGCAGAAGCAAATTCTGATTGTGAAATTAAACAGAAAGGCAAACAGCTAGACTCCACCAAGATCCTTAAAATCCCAGAACATTTGACCCTAACCTTTGGCCTGGTGATTCTCAACCTTATCTTTAAAGGCATGCCCTAAGGAACAAGAGGCAATTTGCTTTTTCTATTTTTATTTTATTTTAAGATCCATTGTATCCACAAAACCACATGAATTCAAATATAGTCACTAAAATACTTATTATAAATTAGATGACAACTAATCAGTGCTAGCTAAAATGGAGTGAGAAAGAGGTACAGTGCTGGAATGAAAGGAATGACAAATAAAATTCCCAGATAATGAATGAGGTTGTCCTTATTTCTAGACTCTGGGAAACAAGGAAAAAGCAACATTCTCGTTACATGTAAACAAAGAGAAAAATTCAGTTTTTCACTCAGAGAGACTGAGATGTTATTGTTAGGACTATTATTATTTTGTTTTCATTTGATGACTGGTACTTACCCATTGATAGATGAGTCCACTTCATGCATCAGGGGCACTGACAGCGTTAGAGTATTATCATGCAGAGACTCTGTGCGTTCTAGGTTTCCACTGTGCCAGAAAGGAAAAATAAACACACTGTAAAACCACAGCCTTTACAATATACCACAGTTACACAGCTACCATCTCTCTGCTTTGTACTCTGAGCCTCTCTCAGTGATGTTGCCTCTCATAGATTGTTGCTTCAGTTCATCCCTCTTGGAGGAGGCACACATACAAAATGTGCTTTGCAGCTCCTCCTCCGTGTCTGGGGCAAAAGCAGGCTCATGCTGCTAAAACTATCTTTTAGCAAAGTGCTCAGTTCAAAAGTGCAGAACTACAGCAGTGATCACACATAATGGAGAGAAACAAGGATATTTCAAATGCAACTTGAATGGTTGATTTTTTTTCCCAGCCTGACTGCACATCAGTTTGGGAGGGATACACACACTTCACAGAGGTTCTTGAAACAGTAAATGAAACTGCCCTTTTATTGTACCTGCATTATTTCACAGCATTGTCTCGGTACTGCTATGAGCAACCTTGCATGTAGACCCTCATACTGAACTGGCCATAAACTCTCAGCTGTTCTGCTCCCTCTGCATGTTTTAATTGTCAAAATGAAAGCACTTCTACTTTATATCTTCAAAGCCAGTTGGCACCACTGGTCAAAAGCAGAAGAAGGAAAGAGAAAAGTGAGCAATCATGTCTCATTTAAGTCAGTTTATTTCAGTGTGAATACTTGTGTATTAAATCCAGAAAAGGTTCCTGAAATGCAGGACCAATAGGCAAACTTGTAAATATTCTAATTCTGGTGGTGAGTGTGCTTGGTGGGTGACAGCTTAAAAGAAGAATACATTTCCTGTTCCTTCAGCAGTGACTCTGATTGCTTTTGCCTTACTGTTTATTGGAGTTACTCACAAATCTGTCTGTTAAAAGATATGATCCTATTTACTTCAGAACATTACCACTGAGGCAACAGCAGGTAGTAACGTCACAAATGATACCACACATATGATGAGTTGCTCAATCAGGTTATGAAAACAGAACCTGTTGGCTACATACATATGTAGATACAGGTCAGCCTTCTGAGACTGACACATTGGCTATACCAGCTAAACAAACTATGGCTCAGCAAAAGCTTTTCTTCTGAATAGGCTCAGAAAGAGTCCAAAATGGAGACATTTCTCATCTCAAATATCAAGATATTATGCTGAGAAGCAAAATAAGTAAGTAGAATTTAATACAGGGTTCATATGCACATGCTTATCTGTTTAAAAAGAAGCAGTTACTGTAAAAAAAAAAATGAAAACATAGCTCGATGAATCTAGCTCCAGCAAAATAGGTCACTCCAGGAAGCAATAGAAGAGTTATGTTTAAAATAAACAAACAAAAATAAAAATGAAGACATAGTGCTGAGTCTTCGATCTCTCTCTCCCACTACAGAACCAGTCTCTCTTGTTACAGATGCTACTGCCAAATTTGCAGCTACAAGGGACAAATTAAATGGCCACTTGAAGGGTAATACTTAGTTTCCCATGACAGCAAGGTATAGCTAACAGATTTTCCATGCCAGACATTTCTGCAAGACTAGTTCCAGTTTTGTGTGGGAACAGTGTCTCCACTCGTTGCAGTCTAACCACAGTACAACCCAGACATTTCCTTGTCCATTTTGTTATCACTGACTTTACCCCAGGGCTCCCTGTTAAAGCCCAACAACTTTCGTGGTAGAAACATTTTATTACTCTTATTTGACAGCAATGGAATTGAGCAATTTGTCCAAAGTCATGGAGAAAATAAGGGTAATTCAGCAATAGGAACAGCACTATTGCTGGAGGTTCAGCTGAATCCTGAACAAGTCAATTGTCCTCCAGCCCATCCTTCTGAAAGGAAAGATAGTCTTATAATCCCTCTGATTATTTGCACTATGTGTACAAACTACTATATATTTATTTGTTCCATCTAAAGGCAGCAACTAACACTCTTCACTTGTAGTGCACAGAAATCTTGAGTGAGGTTACTGAGGAAAGCCCTGTGTTATCCAAGGCAGGGAAAGGAGAGGTACAGCCTGGAAAATGCTGGCTGGGCAAATGTAAAGCACTCCTGACCTATCCTTGCAACGGCTGGCATTTACATGGCAGATCCCGACACATTTCCCCGACCTAGAGGTATTACGGGGTCATCTGAACACATGATCAACTTCTCTTCATGGAGAATATAACTGGTCTAAACATGCAAGACGTGGTCTTGCCCATCTGACGAGAGGTCTCACTGTCAGCATTTCCTACTGGCACCACATGCTGCAAGATCTTTTTCCCTGCCTGCAGCTGTTACAGGAGGGGAAGGATGTCATCCTACAAGGGCAGTCACTCAGCAACTGCTACATCTCCTCTCTCATCTCCAGCTGGCCTCTGAAGCATCATCAAAGTGGAGAAGAGAGTTCACACTGGAGATCCTGACTTTGATGTGGCAGGATATGAAGCTGGCCTGTTCACACAGTAAGTGGAAGCAACAACCAGTCCCACACTCAGCATCTCAGAGTGGCAGTTTATGGCCCAGGTTAATGAAGCTATGCTACAGTTGGTTTCCATAAACACCCAGACGCTGCCTGAGACAGAACCATCCCTGATGTCTGCTTCTTCATGGCACAGAGCATTTGTCACATCTTTTATTTTGTCCAAGATGAAGTTCCTATGCATATATCTTAAGATTACTGGCTAATATTTGGCACCACACTACCTTAATGCCTGCTGCAAATACCTCTGGGACTGTACCCCATTCAGCTGTTTCATGCAGTTTGGCATACCTTCCTAAAGATTCAGAGAGGGAAAAAAATAGACATCAACTTTGGAAACTGTCAGTAAGATCACTGACCATCTGATGAAAGCATTTTTCTTTTCTGGTTTGCATCCAAGCATGCTTTTTTCATTCAAGTACTGGAACAAGTGGATCTGTCTGGTTCTGATCGTCAAGCACAGCTGAACTGAGCTCGATATACAGCCCAAAGGGATGGGCACAGAAAAACAAGGGCCTTCCAACTGAGAGAGCACAAAATGCTCCTTCAGAATCACAGCTGCCTGGCAAACAAACCCTACACACAATTCCACCTCATTTTTCAGGAAGGTAAGTCACATGGTTGCTCTGTATTATCAAAATACACACATTTATACATCCATTTAACCTAATTTACTGTGCATACATGTGCTATCATATCATGTCACTGCTATCACACGATTGTCAAGCATATGCAATGCACACATCATGCAAGGAAGAATATTCAAGTCATCAGGACGTACAAAGATTCTCTTACCTTTGGGCAGTGACAAGGAAGGTAAGTGTTTCTTCTTGCCCAGACAAGTGACTTGTGTCAAAGATCACACTGAACTCATACTGCACAAAGAAAAAAATGGCATTTAGAGACACTGTACTTTGTTTCAAAATATACTTATTCTGAAACTTCATACATATTTTACTGGTCTAGCTGTACAGATGTAGCATATTTTGATACATTTAATAGAGACTCCTCTACTGTAGAATAGCTTTTAAATCTAAGGAATTGCTCATCTGTTCAAATCCTACAGAATCCAATTTTTTTTCATTGTGAAAAGGCCTTTATTAGAACTGCCATTCAATGATACTTTTGGAGTAGATTATCTACCAGTGGAAGAGTCTTCTATTTTAAAGGGATCATTATCCAATCTACCTCCACACCAATGTGTACCTTAGCTGCTGGTGAAGTGATCTTTTCAAGGAATAAAGATCATGTCACAGGCATGCCCAGAACAACCAGCACTAGCCAAAGCACCATTCAGGCCAATAATCAATTCCAGGTAGTATTTTGCTGTTGTATTTTTTCCACTGTATTTTAAATCCTTTTAAATGATTCAAAAGACTACGTTCTAAGAAATGATCCATAACAGAAAATTCCATATAGGGTCAAAAGCTATGTCAATTCAAACAGAAAGGAGTATTTTTTGAAATTTAATTTTTCTGAAAAGTTTCACATTGATGTTATTTGGTCATTCTGAAGTTATTCCTCTTCTCACCTTCCTGAGTTAGTCATTTGTACAGCTTTGTTTTGGGACAGAAAGAATGTAGCTGGATTTTTAAATACTATGAAATAGTTCATCCTCTACTACCCAAACAAAATCTTCCAAGAAAATGACAACAACAACAAAAAGCTACCAGGAAAACATAATATGAAAAAGTTATTACAACATTTTCAATGTCATTCATATGAATGCAGTTGCACTTTAAAGTGAAAGTAGGCAAACATAAAAACAGAGTAAGGCAATATAAGTAAGGCAGAATCCTTCCCTATTTTTCTGCAGAGGCAAATTTTAACATTTTGGTAGCTACAGCTCTTGCACTGTTTTTGAAGAGCATTCAATTACAATGCACGGGGTATTGCAGTTGGATGCATCTGGTGGGAAAGAGTATATCTGCCTTCCCACAACTATGAAAGGCTTCAGTATCTGGGTTAGAACACTACAGAAAGTATCAGCCACACGCATTTAACAGAGCAATTGTCCTTCCCGCTACTCCTTGGAGACAAACAGAGGAAGAAACCATCACTCGGCAGATGAAAATATCACAACATTACCCTAGATTTCGATCTCATGAAAGGAAATCCCACACTGCACTTGAGGAAGTCTGATTCCAGCAACTCACAGGCAATGCCCAGCTCCTCCTGTAAGAAAATAAAAAAGACCTTGAGATGATGGATTTGAGGTGAATAAGAGAAGGATTACCAAGAAATATCATTAAGATGAAATGATCTTAGAAAACAAAACATTTCCCATTGTAGCATTGTTATTCCCAGAAATCTAATACTCCTTGAATAAGGAAAAGCGCAATGAGGCATTTCCTGACTCCACCTCAGTAAGATCAACACTGAGATGTGGACAACCATCTGAACATTGCTCTGAAAGCCATACCATGGGGAAATATGGCACAACTAAACACAATGGAGCCAGGGGACCAGCCCAAAATTCTTGGATAACTCAGACTATCAGTTATTCCCATTGTTTTATAAAAGAGCTTTCAAATATTCCAGAATACAGGTTCTCCGCATCAGTTTTCCCAGTATTATAAAGACAGAATTGTATTGGGTGACAGTGACTAAATCAGGACAGGTGCAGATGCTGGAGAAAACTTCATCTGGTCCTAGTGTTATTCACTGCCCTGATCTCTTTGGTCCACAGGATGACCTGCAATGATATGGGCACCAACCTTCTTTAATGACGCAATGGTAGCATAAATAAATTAGGGAGATGGGCCTCTCCTCAAGACAAGCAATGACAGACTATGAACATTGTCCATAATACAAAGGAAAACGTTAAAGTAGCCCTATCCTGCTTGATTGGCAGCTCCATTAAACCAATGGAAGTGCTTCTATTGAATAGAAAAAGTGTTTCACTGTTCCATTAAAAAAAAAAAAAAAAAAAAAAAAAAAAGTCTGGCTCCAGATTAGCATGTTCTCATCTCCAGGTTATCACAGAACATTTGTGTGTCCTGTCACTCTGAACAAGTTAATCACATAAAACTTCAGGGGTAGGATTCAGTTCCACAGTCTGATGTGCACTTTTAGGTGCCTGAACAGGACTACTTTTAGGTGTCTGCTATATGACTTAGATGCTTCCTTCATAGTCAATGGAGCCAGAAAATTGTTCAGCAGGCCAAAGGTAGCTGTTTATTCCAGACTAAACTGAATAGTTATCAAGGCCCTGGTATTGTCTAGATCACCACTGTGGTACTGAACTATGCGGCTACAACACAAATGCCTGAATTCAGCTATCTGAATCTAGAAATTAACTATATTCTAGACATGTTGCTGGGAATCTCAGAGGTACAGGAGATTCGGTTTATTTGACCTATTTTAGGTACCTACAGTAGTTTGCAAAGCCCAGGGTCTGCCTCCTTATCCACATCTCCCAAACTGTTTATGATTTCTGCTTTAAACATCTACTTCAATTTAGGTATTTGCATGAGTACCATTCACATCTAGAACAAGGACGTGCTAAAGTGGCTTCGTGAATCAAGGACTCAGACTAAGCATCTCCAGGAAATATTTCCCTGGCTTTCATGCTCTGATATGAGCATGGCATTAGTGTTCTACAGACGTTACTTCTTTCCTAACTACGGTCTTGATCTTTCAACTGTTTTCTGCAATATCTGAAGGACAAAATCTCCTTTAACATCATGGTTCAAATCATGGCACACATTTACAGAAAATTACATCCCTCACACTTTCTTTCAGTATTTCACTGGTTTCACATGTAAAGAAAGTCATCTAAGGAGAAAATCCATGTATGCTTTGAGATGCCTGATGGCATTAAAGTACTCAAGCACTACTCAACAGGCAGAGTAATGTCCTCCATGTACATTTTCTTTATGGATTTGTTTCCTTGCAATCTTTAGTATACTTTATTTGCAAAATTACAAAAGTTGGCACTGCCCAGCAAACCAAAAATCTATATTCAGTTGTATAAAGCTGCCATTCTCATATTCTGTGTCGGATTTTCTCCTCCATTGAACACATAAGAGCAAAGAAAGCACTTCATGGGCACAGCATCTCCTTCACTTGCCTCTTCCTTTCAGCTATGGAGGAGGTTCTCCAGTTTTATTCAAGTGATCAAGTGAACACAAACTGAGCAGCTGCATAACCAAATGAAAAAATTCACAGCTGTTTCCTCTGGGAACATTCTCATTTCTGTGTTGTTCTGATGTCCCTTGCTGTCTAACTGTGGCAACCTATGAACTCTCTTTCATCATCTCCCTGTCTGCTCATTCAAGAAGGGTTTCTATTTACATAGCTGTCTGGTGGTGACAGTGACCAGACAGACCCAAGAGGTTGTCTCCCCTCCCTAAGCCAGTATCACTTTAGAGATGTCAAAAACACAGTAACAGAAAGAACACTCATCTTGATAATGGAAGAAGTGCAATTCTTCTTCATTTTGCAGACTGGTGGCTGCCTGCCTTTGCAGTTCTGACAACAGGCAGGCAGATGCCAGTTGTTTATAAGGGCCTGTTAAGGAAGCATCAGGAAGCACTGCATTGTGGCTGGTTTTGCTGTTAATGCTTGCAACAGCTTGATAGATGTATTGAGATTGACTTGAAAGACCTTCTGGCTTCATTAGCATACCAACCAGTTTAATGATTAACATTAATAGGACATTATTAATGCTGCAAATTCAAACTGTTCAATGCTAGCAAATAACAGAAGGAAGTTTGCCTGTACCACACTGGCTCAGCCTTCTGCACATTTCTAAATTCCAGAATACCTACAAATCTTTTCTATGGACCCATTGCTCTGCGATTAGGATTAAGAAGCTCTGATAATGGGTAAACAATTTGCTTTGCCTTCATTGCTCACTGTCTGGCCTCAGGCTTTATTAGCGACATACTGTTCTGGAGAGAGAAAAAAATGTTTTTTTTTAATGGGATTTCCTATGGTCTTCAGCTCTGTAATGTGTGGACACTCAGCAAACATTAAGTTCAGTTTTCAGAAAGCTGACAGATTGGTGCTGCCTTAATAATAAATAGAGATCAGAGGCAGGGGGTTTCTGGGCTTCCAGATATTTTGTTGCCACTTCTCAGTGATTTGAAGTAACACTTTAAGTGCATGGTTCTTCTCTATGACAATACAGCCTAGCTGAGAATGCAGTTTATTGCATGAGTTTCCCTAGCAGAATTTCTAGTTTGCTTAGAAAACATAGCTAAATGGCTCTTCCAGTTACAGATTGTGAAGTTTTATCTGGAAAACTTTGTTTTCTTTCTGAAACATTTCACAGTTTTTCATATTTTAAGGAGACTATCAGATAAGAGTGAGCTAATTAGCCAAATAGCTGTACTCTTACTGTAAAACAAATAACGACCCGGGTGTGAGAAACATGAAGCTCAGGCTGGCTCACAGACTCCAAGTCTTTTATCACAGAAAAGTTCTTGATAATTATGGCAAGAACAATGAAACAGTCTAGTTTTAACTCCATCATAAGAGGCACATGAGGAAAAACAATTCAACCTAAATTTAGCATAAATATATAACATATATAGCATAATTCTTTCAAATACAATCCTTGAGGTATGTAACCAGGGTATGATTAGAGATGTAACAAAATGGCCTTACTTATGGTGTGTTTGTTTTAAAGCGTAAACTATCATCTGTAGTTTTCAACCAAGTAGTGCAGGAAGCTGGTAATAATCATATTAACATAGTATGGGAGAAACAGCAACCTGGAAATGTTGCTATTTGTTAAATTTAAGACTTAAAGGAGAAGAAATTTCAGTAACGCTTGTTACTGAACCTCCTGAGTCAGATCCACCTCTCTTGCTGTTTCAAATATTCATCTGGCGTACCACGCAGCCTGCACTGGGAGACATCAGCTTTCTTCTCCAGTGGCATCTTTGACCAGTACCTGTCTCAGCAGAAGCAGTCTGTTGCTGAACGTGGGGGCTCAGAGTACATCTGACTACTAACTGACAACACAGGAGTGCTTAGGAGCAATGTCTCTTCATGCTTTGTCCCTAACCCACATGCTACAACGCAGTCCAGTCCTTACTGCCCCAAACAGCTCAGCTACCAGAAGAAAGCAAGGGGCTCACAGCCTAATCTGTTTAAGACAGGCAAACAAAATGTTCAGCTTGGCCTAGAAAGCATTGCAACATGAATAAAACACTTCAACCACACAGATGAGTTATTCTAATATAGGATAATGATCCTAGCATCCCAAGAGCAATATCCTTTTGCTGGCTTCACCTTACTGATTATCTAAGGATATAACACATGGAACAACCCAAAATTTTGCTCTTTCCCTATCACAGAGATTGTAACTGGACAGCAGGAGAACCTCACGTTTTCCAGGCCACATAACGTAGATTATCACTAGGAAAATAGCTTGTCAGTACTAGAACAGGTTGTACCAAGCAAGTCTTTGTCTGAATGCATCTTAGCATTTAGAAAGACTATCTTCCCCTGATGTTTGATGGGTATAATGTTCTCAGGATACAAAGATGGGACCAGTGCCAGCTGGAGCACAAGACCAGAGTATTTTAGGTATGATACTGAAGAAGACCACTTATGAGACCCAAACAGTGCTCAAAGACAGCTGCTGTTTGTCCCCACTCCTCCCGAAACTGCCTTTTTTTCTTTAAATAAGATTTCTTGAATATTGTTTACTTTGACCTCAAAGGGTAATTTTCAACTTGTTTAAATGCCAAATCTAAGATGTAAGAAAAAGGAAAAGAGAATGTCTTATGAAAACAGTAAGAGGGAGCAAAATAGTCTGCCTGGCTCTGGATAAAACACAGTGACAGGTTTGAGGCTTGCCTCTGGGAAGTCTTCATGCTGACAGACCAACACAGGACTTTGCTCGTTGTTGTGCTCCCCCTTCCTGAATGCCGATGACCAGAAACAAACACTGTACGTGAAGTGGCACAAGGAAGGGCACTGAAACTTCCTCAGCTTCAGCTCAACTAGCAGTTTTAAAATCAAATCACAAATGTATTTTTCCCCTACAAATCTCACCTAGCTGGTATGTGGTGACTTAGTCATTAGCTGATACAACCTGAACTTCCTCTGCCTCATTCATGTCCAAACAAAAACCTCAGAGGGAAAAAAAAATTCTGCTTCCCTCAGCCTGACCTGGCAGCGCCTATAATCACATTATTCTGGTTTTATTTTTCCCATCCTTAGGGTTGTACCTTTCTTCCCCAAAGACAGAACAACCCTCCTCTGAACTGAGGTCAACCCCCCACCCGGAGTCATCAGCACGCTGCTTTGACCTGCTCCCACTGCTCATCCCCACCCACAACCAGTTACAAGCCTGATACCTCAAGTAAGCCCTCAAGTAATCTTCCCCAGCCCATGAGTTCCCCTTCAACACCGTCTGCTACCAGGCTCTTATCTATTTCACGATTCTTCTACCAAATTACGACTATCAGCAAAAGCAAACAAAGAAGTATAGGCCACTTTTGTTGTAATTTGCACTCACCAGTGCTCTCACAGAGCATGTGTGAATTCAGCCATCCTAACGCCCATTTATTGCCTGCCAGATCGCTGGTTTTTAAGCATACGGGCTACTACTAGATGGTGCATCTTCAGTGTCAGCATGAAGCTGCACTAGAACAGTACTCAACTTGTAGAATTTAGCAAAACGATGTCATGGATATAACTTTTTTTTTTTTTTTAATAACATCATAGCAGACAGTCAAGAGAAAGTTATATTAATTCCTGCACTGATGGTGAATTGGGTACTGCTCTGAATACTGTTGGTTATCTGTGCCAGAGATGACCTAATCCTGTTAAACAGTCTTCTGATTCACTGTTATTTTTGAATGGATTAAAATCACTAATAAAAGGCACTGAAAATATTTTTCTTGCAGAATTATTAGGATAAACTGTATATTTTTTAGCAGAAAAACAGAACAAAACATCAGACTTGCTAGATATTACATCTAAGAATAGATTACTTCTCTCTTTCCTTGGTTATATTCAAATTAAAGCTTTTGTTGTTGTTTAGATGATAAAATGTCTCCCCTGCAAATCCTGGCTGCTAGCACTTACATTCTGGAACAGAGAAGAAAATGTCCTGGAAGCCTTGATAACATGTTGGCAGAACACCTCTGTTTTGAAGATGTTGAGAATTTTTTTTTCTTGTTAGGTTTTTTCATCCTGCTGCAGGTTTTCCAATGGGTAAAAAGGAAAAGTGCCAAAAGCAAGTACTGAGAAACCCTGCACTAGTTGCTGGAGAACATGCTCTTGGTTGTTACTGTTTTCCTGCTCTGTAACACCTGTCTGTCTGAGAAACACCAAACCTGACACCACCTGTCCTCACCTGAGAGGTCCTACAAGTGCACTAAGGAGGGCTAGTTACACCATCTGCTTCATGCTGTGTTAACTCCCCAAAGTTAGATACTTTGAGTCTACCCACTACAGACTCTCCACTATGTAGACTTCACAACTAATTCTCCCCACTAGTTATTTGGAAATTTAGGGTATCTGACCTGCACACCAAAGGTAGAGGCTTTTATCAGACACTAGGTAAAACAGAGTTTAGTTAAATAATTTAGCTAAATTTATACATTTTTTTTATATTCATCATGGACTCGTCTTAAAGCACATACTTGTACCTCAGCAATTTCAACTTACAAATTGGAATTTTTGGTGAACAGGGACACTTTCCCAAATGAGAGATTAAACGAACATCTTGATGTTTTGTTCTACCCAACAGGACAATTATATAAACCTGAACTGCATTTTGTGAGCTTCTCACCTTGGGGAGATATCACTGAACACATGTATGTTCACAGCTGGTACCTGCTTCTGTGCACTGAGCCAGCAAACATGGGTAGCACTAACAGCTCTCAGGTCAGGAACCTAAAATAAACGATCACTTCTCTGATGATGTTCTGGATGGCCTCTTCAAATTACTGTTCATAATCCCAGTGTAAGCCCTTCAGCCGTACTTCAATAACTTCCCTCCCTCTGTGGCTTTCCCTAGGGTTCTGAGAGAATAATTTTTATTTCGATCCTACCCTTCGCTCTCCCTGCCTCACAATCCTCTTAATGCCTTCACTGAGGCTTCAAGGATATGAAGATTAGTAAATTCATTCAACAGCCACCTGAGTATACTGATTTACTTCCATTCCACAGAAACAGAGGTCACCAAAGAATGTGGGTCACAGTTACCCACACGTACAGAACAATTAGGAAAGCTTCAGCTCCTGAAAGCTTGGGGATTTTTTCAATACAAATACTGGCCTAGGCTGAGTTTCCATATGACTGTAAGCAAGTGCAGCTCAAGTAATTTCATCTTGCAGGTCCTTTCTCGTGCAAATAACAGGATGGATTTTCTAATACAATTCCATAGATGCCACGCTTGCCTCCAAAATGGTGCTTTGCTGGGTATTTTAAAACTGCAGGAACACAAAGAGGATCAGTGGTATTGTAAACAGAGAACTCTTCCTGGTGCTACACAATATTCAAGTAGAAGACATATGTCATGACTGAAACGGTGACATTTAGAAATCTCAGGACCTCACAGGCTGAGGCTGGTGTTAGGGGAGTTTGGTTCTCTTTTTTCTACCTGGGAAGGCCGCAGGACTTTTTGCGAGCTCCAAGCATGTGCGTGACCTGGGAAAAAAAGACACTATTTCTGACAGCAGCTTTGAAGATGGACTGCAGTGGTCCAGCACAGGTGACCATGGCTTTAAAAGCCATCAAAGATCTAGGAAAAATTCTCACATACATTTCAGTGAGTTTTGCTCTCAGAACGAAAGTCTCATGAGTTTTGTTCAATTTCTTGACATGTGGTATATTTACTAACTTCAAACTTTTCATGTGCAGAAGCTCTTGGGTACATTTCTCCACTTGCCAACACAAATTGGGTGACAAGGAACCACAGAAAAGAATTAATTTATCCAATAGGATTTGGACTTGATGATTCTTATGGGTCCCTTCCAACTCGGGATATTCTATGACTCTATGAATTTATTTCCATCATTAATTTTGTTTTAAGATGGGTTTTATTCCTTCATCTTAACAGCTCTGTAGCCCCAGCTTCACAGATTCCTTCTGCTGTGTTTTCCAAACATTGGTGGAATGCAAGCAACAATGTGAATAACGCGAAGGGCAATTCAGTGATAAATTAGCAGCAATGGCAACCATCATGTGAAAGTTATTCTAAGTCAGTACCTGCTAGGTAAAGTATTATGGAGAAGGACATACAGATTCAGTAGGGACTTGCTTACCTAGATGTTAGCCTTATAACAATGTTTATTTAGTCTCCTGAATATAATGATTGAAAAATATTGGATATCCAATCAAATTGCATGATGGAATAAAAATACCATGTGTTCTGCAAGGGTCTGTTTTGAAATGCATCACAAGGACTAAAAGTTTTCCTTCACTTTTGGGATATTATCTTCCTTCACTGGGATATTATCCCAACAAACTAAGCTGGCAAATGTGAGGTGTCATACATATATTCTGCAGCTCCACAAACTGCTGTTTTATCGGCAGAGAGCATTGTCCATGCCAGCGCTCACATGAGTGATCAAAACTGCTTACCCCAAGTACACTGACACACACGCAACCAAACACACACAAAGATTTGGGGAACCAGGGTGGCTGGTCTTGCAATTTTGATAATGAATTGATCCTTTAATTCATTATCAAAAAATAAGCTTCAAAGGTGATGGGGAACCTCTTTTTTTCCTAGTTCTCTTCATGAAACAACAAAATTATTTGGCATCAGAGAGAGATTTCCTGTCCTATTCCATGATCTCATTAGTAAATGCTGTAGGCACACCCCACCCCCAAGCCCAGCAAGCCTGGCTTCAAACATCTTGGATTTGCTGCTTATTTTGTGAAAACAACTATTTCTATGTAATTAATTAGAGGCTCCCTCCTCTTCCCTCTCCACCCTTGACAGAACCTATTTATAGACCATGAGATCACCAGTCCCAACCAACACAGCAAATCTTTGAGGAAGGAGGGAGAGAAAAACAAAAGGTTTTCTATTTGCTGGATATTTTCAGCATTCTTATTTTTCTCTCTTTCTCTCATAACATTTATCTTAACCGGGGAAAAGCCCGCACAGCAGATTTTTAAAGTACACCATCTCAGAAACTGAAGCAGCACCAGAAACTGGTCACTCAGCTCATGTAAGTGATTAAGTCCCCAAACACGTTTTTGAACAGGTCAATAAAAACAGTTGTAGTTTTGCAACTCCTATCTTTTAAGGGATCTGCAGGTCAGGTGGTGAAGTTGTGAAGTTGTAAGGAGAAAGGGAGGTTTGGTGCCACTCCAAGAAGTTTAATCTCCTTTGCCAGCACAAGAATTCCCATTGTCAACAGACCAACTGGACTTGCATCAGCTTCCAGTGTACTACACAAGCTAAACCCTTCTCCCCACCCCCGCCATTTATTTTATTTTATTTTTTTACCTTGGATGAGTACAGTTGCTCTTAGTTAATCAACATAAATCAACATAAAGAAGAAAACAAGCCAGGGAACATCACCAAGATCCACTGTCCCTCTAAAGCTAGTAGGTCAGTTGTCCCTCATTCATTGTGAGGTTGACTACATTTCAGCCATGCTGCTCCTGACCTCTTTTTGTATGTGTTAATGTACAGCTGCATTTACTCCACTAGCAGAGTGGGAACAGCTTAAAGGTCAGGCCACCTGCCCTCGCAACAATGCTCATCCTGTGGAGCATCCTTGGGCATGAGCTGGATGATATTAGTAATATAAGGAATGCCATTTAAATTTGTGCACAATAGGACATATGACTAAGCTATGTAGAGATTGTTATCTAGGATAAAGTGATAAAATGTCCCCACCATATAGGATATCATGCCCCAACTGCTTACAGCAGTGGGTGACCAATGCCCACAGTGGAATACTCCAGGTGAGCTGGAGACACTGGACTTTCCCTGGGATCTCTTTACTATATATCAAAAAACCTTGTAATAGAGATGAGAGCCTTATTCTTGCTTAGCAGAAAATACTTCTCACCAGAGCAAATATGTATTTTTTGGAATACAGCTGTTAATGACAAGTTTGCGTTTCTGAGGCCAACCCCTTCCCCCCTCTCCCCCCAGCAGAAATTATCATCTTAGAAGTGACATAATTGCTGACATCATCAATTCAGGAACACGTGCTGGGGTTCTGGCCCATGTAGCTACATCCACGCTCCAGGGAACATGTGTTTACCTCAGACTTGGCACTCACACCTCTTTTCTCAGCACAGGGTCTGTCGGTCCAGTCAGGATAATCTCAGGCTCCTGAAAACCTCTCTAACTCCTGAACACAACCCAAAACAAATGTTTTCCCAGGGCCAGAAAGTTCAAGCTGCCTTTCCTCCCCATCTCCATGTGGCTCTAACAATTCGTAGTTCCTTCTGGGAGGGCAACCACCTGAGCTGAAAAGGTGCAAGGAAGACAGACTTGCAGGGGCCAGCAGCTACCTTGACTGGAGGCACTAGAAATGTTGAGAGGAAACTTCCTGTTGTGCAATTTCCCAGGCATTTTGCTGATTTGAGGCTTTGGAGGACCTTCTAGGGGTTTGAGAGCTTCCCCCAGCCACTTCCTGCAAAAGCTCCTTGCTTTTAATGCTCAGCTTGGGGGGGGGGGGGGTACTTTGGGTGTAACATGACTGCTCTGCAGAAGAAATATCCTGGAAATGTTGGAGTAAGATCAGTATCAGGCCCAGTGGCAGCTCATTCATTTTCAACCAAAAAAGGAAGACTGTTCTTTTCACAGGAAGGATTTAGATGTCCTTCAAGGTATAAAAGAAAAACAAAAAAAAAAAAAAAAAAAAAAAAAAAAAACACAAACACCACCACATCTTCAGCAGGAACTGGCAGATCCAGCTTACACTTGGACCCCCTTCTATTTTCTCCATCTTTCAAATCAATCTTTTCTCCTTCCTTCCTTTAAAGGACGCTAAGCAAAGACAAGGTAGTTCTAACAAGACAACTTCATTTAATGCTGTATTGTCATTAGCTGTTCATCAAAAGCAGCCTTTTTGGTTCATAGTGTCACTTCCCCCCTTTAAAGAAAAAAGAAAGCAGAGATAACAGGACTGCCTGCCTGTAGGAAGGGACAGTTAATGACACTCCACAATTAAAAGCTGCTCAAAAGGCAAAGTGGTGAAACATCGAGCCTGGAACACAAGACAGTTTTGCAAGCTTAATTTATGTAATAAACAATGTAATTCATGTCCATTGTAACCAAGAAATTAATATCTAAGCCTGTGTGAACTCAAGTTTAATAAAAACAAAAAAAACTCATTCCGGTGATCCAGTTTTCACCTGTTCTCTGTAACCCTCAATAAAGAATCAGGTTTGTAACTTCTATTAAGACACAAATACCTTTCACATAATGACTGCTTCTTATAGTGGAACATGTAATTATTGCTTGGAATAGAAAGAAAAACAATTCATTGCTTGGAACTCACAAGCTAAAACAATAAACAGGCCCCTCTGCTAGTGCTCTTCTTTGCATGCAGCACTGCAAAAGTATGTACAGGCAGTGGGGGAAAAAGACAAAGAAAAAAAACGTAACATCAAACCTCCTTTGAGGTTTTCTGTTAATGGCTTTGCTCATGCTATTTTCCAGCTGAGGGAGACAGACATACACATAGTGGTTTCAAACTAGGATTAATTCATTGGTTACACTCATATGACCATGAACTAATTATTTTTTATTTCCTCCAACATACACAGTTAAAATGAGAAATGGCAGAAAGGCACATCATAATTGTATCAAAGTTAGTAAGATGCTACACTGCGTGTGCCAAATACCTCAACATATAAAATGATCAGATCCTGCACATATTCCCAAAACATTTGCTGCTCCTATAGCTATATTCTTTGCCCTATAAATATATAGGAACAGATCTATGGCTGCATTAAGAAAAAAAAATCTCAAGGGTAATTTCAGAAGGGTAATAATAAAGCTAAGCGTTCTTTTTCCTCCTGGATGAAAGACCTGACACAACTGGAAACACCAATCATTCAACCCAAAGAAGTTGTCTACAGAAACCGTCCTGAGCTCTTCCCAACCAAAACATCTCCTGTGCAGCTAAAATCCCATGAATGCCACCCAATGAACACATTTAAAGAGATAAGGGGACAGGAGGTGGCAAGGGGGACCTCTCTTCTCTTTGTGTAAGATCTGCTAGACTATTCTTCCTTAGCTTGCAGGATTGTCCTTAGAACGATTATGCCCCATTACGTCCCTAGAATGATTAGGGATATAAAGGATGCCTTTGTTGACCCAGTGTTGTTAGAAGTATTTATACTTCAACCTATTCATATGGTACCATTTCTTGAACAAATTCAACTATCTTTCACACACACACACACGCACACACACACACACATTGCCCCATTCATTAACAAGGCACAAAGTGAAATAAAAAGTTAACTGTGTCTTTGCAGCCAAGCAAAAGAAACTATTTCCTAGAGCCAAAACCAGTAACACACACATACACACCGCAAATGACCCTAACACAGCCACTTTACCCACAGGTATTTTGTGCCCCACAGGTTATTACCATCAGTAGATACTATTGCTGAGGAGCCCAATATGTGCAACGTGCAAGCTACACGTACAACTTCAGAGACTTTTCAGATTTTTGTCAGTGCCATTTACTTTTGCATGAGCTTTCCAGTTCAGAATTGGAAAGAAGAGCAACTACCACTTCTAATGTGAATCCTAATCACACAGATTATTTGATGTTCTTAACTTTCAAGGACATTAAGATAAGCTTCATAACAGCAGTGCATTCTCATGCATATGAGTGCATGCTCTTCAATAGCTCAGGCAAAAGTCAGAGACAGGGAAGCTGTTAGGAGGAGGAGAGGGTCTGGGGTGAGCTGCCTTCATCTTGACTACGCATACAGAGGTATGTACATATATGTGCACACGCATCTCACTTCTAAATCATGGTTGCAAGGCAACATTAAGAGGAGAGTTGTTTTTCCATTATTACAGATAGCCCATGGGTAACATTATTCTATAGGAATGAACAGAAGTTCAAAACGTATTTCTCAAAATTAAAAGCAGAAAAAAAATCAGGTGGCAGAAACCAAAGAATCAACATTAATTTCCTAGTGATATTTCTGAAAGTACAGATAATAAATGCCCACGTGTAAGACAACCTCTTATATGTAAGCTGTGAATTATACTGAATATTAGCATATTCCTCTGTAATACAGCTATTCCCTCATAGTGTTATTAATGAAAAGCTTAAATTCAGATAAGGTCATGAAATAAATTCAAATGTCATAACTTCCATATAGTTCAATGAAAAAACAAATGGAACAGCTCACTACTAAAACCAAAAAGTTAAAACAGGCTATGAAGAAGCAATAAAAAAAAAAAAAAAATCAAGCTTTTTTCCCCTTCTTCCCCAGTGGTAATTCTCAAGGGTAAAGAATACTATTAAGGTAATAACAATAATAACGAGTTTGGCACTGGATATTTTCCTGGAATTAATAAACCTCAGCTCAGTATACAGTCACCAATAGCCAAAGCCAAACCAGAAAACCCAGGAAATGCCTTCTGAAAGCACACACAGGGCTTTTGGACATTCAGAAACACCAACACAAGGCACACCAGGACTTTTTCCACAGAAGGAAACGGTGACATGATAAACACCAATGTAGCGACACTCATGAAATGCAAAGGTGAAATTCATTACCTCCTGCACTGGGATATTGAAAAATATGTGGGTTGTACATTTTTGGTTGGTTGGTTGGTTTGTTGCTGGTAGGGTGTTTTTTTTTTTTTTAAAAAAAAAAAAAAAATAATAATAATTTAAAAAAAAAAAGGCTTAGTTCCCTTCCAAGGCTTTACTTGAAGAGATGCTGCCCTGCTATGCAGAGCAGCTGGTCAGTGCACTCCTCATCCTTCCCGTGCCGCATGGAAATCCCTGCCCTGCTCTCCTGCAGATGGTTACAGCTAAGAGCCGAGCGCAGGTTTTCTGGTCTCCTCCCAAAGGCAGGCTGCAAAAGCATTGTGGCCTGGGATCATGCCTGGCTCTGTGTCCCATCCACAGCCTTGCCCAGCTGGGGGACTTGGTGGGACAGCCCAGAGAGAGGGCCCCCTGCTTACCCCAGACTTTCAGCACCTCACAGACCTTACAGTGAAGCCAGCTGAGATGCTTCTCCCTCCTCTCCTCTTCCTCACTTGATGCCTTTGGCTTTGATGAAAGTCCATAGGCTCAAGGCCATTTAAGGCTCAAGCTCTCAAATAAAAAAATAAAAAGTAAAAAATAAAAAGCACCCCAAACCACCAGATTTTGGGCCCTAAGACCTCCTCCGGAAGGGAGGGGAACAACAAGCCTGTATCTGTTAATTCAGACTTCAGATTGAATTGGAATTCAGACTGATCCCAGCTGAACCCAAGGCTGAGCCCGCAGCAGTCAGCTGCTCAGGGAGGGACATGCTGAGAGGAGAGATCCTGCCTTGCCTAACTCTCTAGAAGAAAGCAAGGCCTTCCTGAGGGCTTTCTTGCTGTGTGTTTTGGGCAAAGAGAAAAGAATAAGCAGGAAATTCAGGGGAGGGAAGAAGAGAGGGAGGAGAAAAAGAAAGAAGGGAAGAAAGAAAGAAAAGTCAGGACTTTCCTTTCACACCAGAAGCAACCAAGGAGTTCACAGGAAAGTCAGAAAATCCCATGGAACTGGTACCAAGCAAAAAGAAAGCTCCTGTTTACTCACACCGTCCCTCCTTGGATTTTCAGCTTAAAACTCTTCACACCTTTACTAATCTTTCTGACTGTGGATAAAATACTGTGAAGCTGTTTGGTTTTGTCTGTTGGGCTAATCTGTTTTTTTTTTCAAGTCTTTCTACAAATAAAACTGCAGTTAACTTCAGAGAGGCTATGCCCCAAGTATGATTGCAGAATCATTCCTTGTGCTTAATGAGAATAATTAGAGGGTTTCATTTTTATCTATAGATCCTATTGGAATCAGGGGAGAAATCTGAACAAGATGAAAGAGAGCAATTACCGCCGCTTCTGGCCACAGGACTCAGCAACTTAACCATACAGGTATTTACACTGTTCTGGTGGGTTTCCGGCTCAGGGTGTCGGTTATCTCCAGGCACCATCTTGATCTGCCTGTCTTAGAAGTGATGAAAGGAAACTCCTCCAAGAACAGAACTGACTGCCTGTACCAGAAAGTCAATCAACTTGAAACTTCAAGTTAGAACTAAAACAACAATCCCCAAACCCCCATGCTGTAATTACAGCCACTAAAACCTGTGGAAATCAATTCTTACATAAATCTTTTGCAGAGGTCTTCTAAGTTTGGACAATAGTAAGCCCCATCCTTAAGAACACAAGAGACAAATTCTGCTCCATAGATGCATCGCCACCTGCAATAATAAAAATACCTGCAAGTCCCTGTGCACTGAATTTAACACTGAATGATGAGAAAGAAGGGACACTGTGACACAAGAAAGACAGCGGTGATCTTTCCCATACAGAGAGAGTAGCCTGTAAATAAACACAACCAAGATCGCGTGTATGGAGCTTACTGTATATAGGGCTCTACCCTTTGCAAAGGGTTCTTCCCTTTCTTCCAGCAATACAATTTATCAAGATAATCATCTAAACTGCAGTAGCCAGATTTCAGCAACTGAGGCAGACAAAGTCCTTTTCTGAAGACGTCTCTAATGGCCAGTACAGATCTGACCATGGCAGTGGCTCCTGTTTCTGCAGTTTCCAAAGATCAGGGAGCCCTTCTCCACACCTTTGAGAAAGTCTCCTCAATTCATTGCTTCAGATTTCCTTTTCCCTCTCTTATCTGGAAGAAAACCAGGACTTCCACTTGTTCCTGGCCATGGTGAAGCCCCACCTTGGGTGGTTCAGCAGCTGGTGCTCATTCACCATCAATGGGCTTTCCTACAGCACAGGCTGCCTTAGAGCTTCCACAAAAAGAGTACATCTCAAATAAACGTACTCATCCACACAGCTGTTCTTCCTTTAGAAAGTCATTCCTCTTGTAGGCCCAGGGGAAGAACAGGGCTAGGCAGTCAAACAAAACCTCCCTTAATAATCTGAGCCACACAGAGCATCCAAGGCTACTCCCTAAAACCATTATTTATATATATACGTAAACAGTCAATCTAAGAGGAATGACAAGCTACTTCCAGGACAAACACTTTCCTCATCACATAGCCCAGACCACAACCCAAGCAGACCAGCATAAAGCTTCTCAGTGTATCTGGTCCTTCTGTATGCTATTCCAGCACCATCAAGTCCTTTGAAACAAATGTTTGTTAACAGCTTACTAATCACAGGCTGCTGTAAAGCCTCACAAAAATTAACACCACATTTTTGTACTGTAAAATAAGTTTTTACTGTAACATCACCCAAAAGAAACAAGTATATCATCAAAAGCCTTGCCTGTTTGAATCTGAAGTTTCTACTGCTTCCTGTAGAAATGTTTTGGATGACCTCCCACAGCAAGTCATTGTTTCCCTGCAAACAACTTAAGACTGCAAAAACCTCAGATTTCTAAAGCTAGCTGGAGTTGGCTGTACCCAGTTTTGCAAGCTCTGAGTCACATCGTCATCTTACACATTACCACCCTTCAATCAGGTTTCTAAGTGTTAAGCTGCTCCTGAAAACAGGATTTAACAAGCTTGCATAGGCTCTTCCACCACTAATCAGTAAAAGATCTAAATTCCTGAAAAATCATGGCTTCTGAATCATTTATTCCAACAGGGAGTTTTCCGACAGACCTTGGGGATTCTGCATTCGATTTGTTGATGGGGGAAAAAAATAACAAAGACTTCATTCAGACATAAACAGTAAGAGGAAGATTTACAAGACTTCTATCAGTACTAATTATACAACTAAATCCATTCTTCAATTCCCATTCCCTAACAGTGGGAATGATATCTGAATCCCAAAAAGAAAATCTGGATCTAATGTTTAGCCTTCAATTCCTACTTGCTAAGAGTGGTGAATATTAAGTGGCTCTAACAGCTTCTAGCCTGAAAAAAAAAGAAAGAAAAAAAAAAAAGAATGTTGCTCCTTACTTATCCCTTGGGAAGTATAAAACTTAAGGTTTTCATTGAGCATTCACAGAAAAAGACTAAAACAAACAATGAAGTCAGATAGCTTAACTACACGTATTTTTTCTTCCCAATCAAGAAATCAGACAATTTAACTCCAAGGATGCAAAACAGTTCTGTGCACTTTGGAATGCAAGTTAAGCATTAGATTCACAAAAAGGCAGAAGCAGCAGGTGACGGTGACTGCCACGCTACTTATTTCTGAATCCTGGCTATAAAAGCTCTCCTGGCAGAAGGGTTCAAATCCCCTCACATAAGTGATATATTGCTTGAGGGGTCTTCCAGATGTGCTTGTGTCAGTGCAGGGGTCACAGCTTCCACGCTACTTGGCACCACTCACTCTGACACTCTGGCAGAGCAGTTGACAGGAGCAACTCCAACCTGCTCCATGCAACGTCAGCTGGATTAACTCAAGCCTCTAATTTAAAAGGTTTCTGCTAACCAGATGGAGGTGAACTGAGAGCGATCACAGTAAGTTCTCTACCAGTGGATCCAAAGGGGCAAAGACTACTGGAAAAAAAAGACATCAGGAATACCCATGACCTACAGTTTCTTCCACTGGCACGGATGGATCCAAAAAGAGGTACGTGTCCTAGGCTTTTGTGCTCTATCAGTATTCTGTCCCTGCCAGCCCTAAGACTGTTAGAAAGCATGAGCAGCATGGGAAACCAGAGTAAGAGAATTTCCAAATTGGAAAAATTAAGCACAGTGTGTGCAGCTCTTCTGGGCTCTCTTAGTCAGGAGACGTCAGCAAGCTCTCAGGGAGCGGGGGGGGTGAGGGGCTGGGGTGTGTTGTATCCAAAGTGCATGACCTGACCTAGAGAAGGCACCGAATTACTTATCTGAAGAAAAATCCCAGGGTCCATAAACAGTGTGTCTCAGCATGTTCATAACAAGCACCAAGGGTTCAGATAACCATTCCTTGTATTTCCTTCATGTGTAAGTCCTAGGAAACGAAAACCTTGCTGCTCACTCTGTCCTGGCCCAGCCCTGAAAACTTTACTCAGCTGTTGCTTGCAAAAGTTGCTGCAAAAAGCAGGAGGAATGCTATATACAGCTGGTTCTGGATGCTGGGAGCTTGCCTGAAATAAAGAAATAATCCACGGCTGGAAATGACAGTCAGCAGTGGGATTTCCTGACCTCTGCTCTCCGTAACCCATGTTGAAATGGGCTTAGCTGTTAGATTCCCTCCAGTCCTTGCAGAGCACTTCAAGAGCAGCCAGAGATTAATGCTATAGATACTGGGTTATTGTTTTTTATTATTACTTTGTTACATATGCTATTTTTATACTATTAGTATAAAATCTCCTGAGCTGATTTAATAAAGATATGGCCCTGCCTACACCCACCCCCCAACATCAGCTCCTTGATCATGTACTTCCAGCGCTCTTCCTGCATTTACCTGGTGCTCATCTGACCCCTTGCAAGCTGGTTCACCTCGCTGAACCCACAAAAAGCTAAGCCAACCAAAAGGTGTGAGAAAGGCTGGATGGTGTGGTCAGGCACAGACAAAGAATGGGATTTTCCCCATCAGTGGTGGCTGTTTTACCACCAGCCTACTTGGGAAAAAATGTTAACTGCCACTTCCAGCAAGCTTATAGTGCTTTTTTCTGTAACTGTACTAACAATACCCTTCTGCTCTAAACAGCAGCTAATGAATGGTTACCAAAGTGCCTATTTCTGACAAGCATTTTCAGCAAAACTTCACAAGTCAGCAGGCAATTCCAATACATGCAAAATGATGTAGAAATTAGTAGTAAGAGCCTTTTGATTTTTCCAGACTCCTTAGCACACAGGCAGCACTCTGTGTTCTATAAGAAAGTGGTATTAACACCTCTGTTAAGTGCATTTTTCAGGCTCTGAAATAGCTTTCTTGAAACTGAATTAAGATCATGGGACAATAAATTTTAATATTAAAAAAATAGAAGATCTACTATGTAGGGAAGAGGTGAGCAATCTCTGTCAACACAGTAAAAGTGAAATCTATGTGAACACGTGAGGTCTTTTTTTTTTAAAAAAAAAAAAAAAAGAAGAAAATGATTAAATCTCTTCGTATTTCAAATTCATTACAGTGCAATGCTCCCACACACCTGTAAAACCACCAGTTCTCACCGAATCAGAACTTGAAACTTTTCACAGGCTTTACATCAATGGCCATGCTTTGTCAACCTCCTCAGAAGAAATCCAGCCTTTGCCCAGCCTTGAATGGACTTCGCCATTCTGGCTTGTTTTGTTTGTTTTTCTAACTAAACAACGTGAGTTATAATTGGCTTTTAAAAATCTCAGTTTAATTCTACCAAAGTTAGGAATAATTGAAAAATAACATTTATAATCCAAGTGTTGCCACTTCATATGAAACCATACGGTTACCGAAACCGTAATGAAAGGAAAATAATATGCACAGTGAGCTACTGGAGACGAAACCCACAACTGTATCTTAAGTTTTCAGGAATATCACCAGTTAAGAAATTTACTGTTTTGTAGCTATACATTCACTTCCACAGAAGAGTCTCCCTGTATCTAAAAAGGGCGAAGGGATGATTTGAGAGCAGGACAGTGACACTTCTGTGAAAACAGTCCCTTGGAAGGGTAGCAGTGATGACAGAGTTAAAAACACTGCAGGGAGGGTAGGCAGAGATGAGAAGTCTGTTGCCTGAAGCCCATGCCACATACTGTGCCTCTCAAGAAGGAAGAAGGCTGTCTGTCAGAAGCTATGGAAAGAAAATGCTGAGCTTCATCCACAAAGCCAGGGAGGACTGGCAGCAGAACAGCAGGAAAACTAGACAGTGGAATAAATGGAGTCATTTAAACATCAGTCAGCGAATGCTTTTTCACCTTGCGGAGAAGCGGCAAAGCCCTGCCAGGTGCTCTATCCACTGCAGCTCATGAAATCTCGGTCTCCACAAGAGGAAGAGCTATCTCCATAATGCACTTCAGGGAATGCTACTGGTAATCCCTACTGAGCTTGGTCATACCATTCTTTTCAAACACAAACTGTGGCATTTTGTCATGGTAACTCTGTTGAGAAAACAGCATTACATTTTTTGCAATGTCAGCTCTCAATGTAACCAAACTACAGCAAGAAATAACAGGACTGAATCTGCCAGGAATTCCTCTGGAGACACAGGGAAAACAAACAGGAGATTTCACAGCATCCTGAAAGGACTATAGAGCTCAACATGCAGTCACTGTTCCGAGGTCCACCTTGCAGAAAAAGTTTCAAGCAACCACATGGAAGTGACCCTTCCCTTCCACTTTACCGTCATTCATTAAAAGGCAGTTGCAGCAAGACGTTTCCCATAAGCAGCAGCTCTTTTGATTCCAAAATTGCTCCACTATGGGAAATCTTATGAGTTGTCATTTTTACTCCAGCTTTATGTTCTGGATTTTTGCCTGGGCAATGTTCAACCAGGAATAAAATCTATTTAAAGTACATGCACAGTACATATTTTGCATAGATGTCAAGGGATGGGAGTAGGTTATGAAACAGAGAGTGCATGATATTTTATTTAAAAAAGCATTGTTCAAGGAGCTTAGGGAAAACATAACACTAATTCAGGCTATGAGGTTGTAATCCAGTTTCCCATCTGGATACATGATGAGGCCAACAATCCATTAGCTTGTCCTGTAGCAAAAGCTGGTTGAGAGGAAGCAAAGTCACCCAACACAACCCTGTTTCTCAGTTTTTCAAACCTGTTACTAAATTATCAGAGGAAAAAAAAACACAAAAAACACTATAAAATCAAACATACAAACAGTGGAGTGGCAGGAATAACATACCCTGCTACAGCTCTCAAAACCAGCAGAAGAAGGAAGCCTACTTGTCTCCTTGATGTATGCTGTTTTTTGTTTATTTGTTTTTAAAAAAATGATAGCTTCTATTAGCTGAAGACACATTGTGTAGTGAGATAACCCTACAACAATGTCATCTGCTTCCAGAAACTGCTCCTTCTAGGGAGCGTTTCACACAGCTGTTCAAGTCTGCTTTAGACCCAGGCTCAAGGTACAATACCAAGGAAAACAGCACATCATCTTCAATTTGTTCCCTGACAGTGTTGGCCAAGAAGAACAGTGAAGGCAACTGGTGTTCCAGTTAATCCAGGTGTGTAAAATATTCAATAAATACAGAAGAAGAAAAAAAACACACGCAAAAAAACAACCTTTTAAAAGAACATACATCAAGCTCTGTTTCTTTTCCAGTGCAGAGCAATGGAAACCCTCCCACTGACTTCAATGGGAGCTGGGCCAGACCCTAAAAGTCTTCACGTAAACTTCCATTAAGGAGAAGTTGTGTATTGGTGGAAGGCATTTCTGGGTTAAAAAAAAAAAAAAAAAAAAGTCATGATAAACTGCACACTTGCAGCACATACTCTGAAAAAGAAGCTTATAATAGAAGGAGAACTTTCTGAGGTTTGTAACTGTATGCAATGTCAAAGTCTATTGTGAAAATCAACAGAATTAACTCCTATCAGAATTTATCATACTTTGTTATGTAATGGGGCAATCTAAGAGGTTTATAATAGCTAAAATCTATTTTAATCTTTCTCTATTAAACATCACAGAATCACAGGTTGGAAGAGACCTCCAAGATCACCTCGTCCAACCTCTGACCTGACACTAACAAGTCCTCCACTAAACCATATCCCTAAGCTCTACATCTAAACATCTTTTAAAGACCTCCAGTGATGGTGACTCAACCACTTCCCGGGGCAGCCTATTCCAATGTCTAACAACCCTTTCAGTAAAGAAGTTCTTCCTAACAGCCAATCTAAACCTCCCCTGGTGCAACTTTAAGCCCATTCCCCCTGGTCCTGTCACCAGGCACGTGGGAGAACAGACCAACCCCCACCTCGCTACAGCCTCCCTTGAGGTACCTGTAGAGAGCGATAAGGTCGCCCCTGAGCCTTCTCTTCTCCAGGCTGAACAATCCCAGCTCCCTCAGCCGCTCCTCATAGGACTTGTTCTCCAGGCCCCTCACCAGCTTCATAGCCCTTCTCTGGACACACTCGAGCACCTCGATGTCCTTCTTGTAGTGAGGGGCCCAAAACTGAACACAGTAGTCGAGGTGCAGCCTCGCCACAGCCGAGTACAGGGGGACAACCACTTCCCTGGACTTGCTGGCCACACTGTTTCTTATACAGGCCTTCTTGCTGTTGGCCTTCTTGGCCACCTGAGCACACTGCTGGCTAAAATTCAGCCAACTATCAACCAATACTCCCAGGTCCTTCTCTGCCAGGCAGCTTTCCAACCACTCCTCTCCCAGCCTGTAGCTCTGCTTGGGGTTGTTGTGCCCCAGGTGGAGGACCCGGCACTTGGCCTTGTTGAACTTCATACACTTGGTCTTGGCCCATCAGTGCAGCCTATCCAGATCCTCCTGCAAAGCCTTCCTACCCTCGAGCAGATCGACACACACACCTAACTTGGTGTTGTCTGCAAACTTACTGAGGGTGCACTTGATCCCCTTATCCAGAAAAATAATGACAAAATGTCATTGTTTCAATGGGCCATGTTAATATCATAGTTTGAAACATTTGTGCTACTGTTTTTAATATTGCTCTTATGGCTTGAAAAGCATAGCAAAGCTCCAGCAGAGACACAAACGACTGCAAAAAGCAGGAGCAAATAGTCAGAATGTTATTATGATTGTATTTCTATTTTGCGCAATTTATTTTCATGTTACTCACACCAAGCCTTCATAGCCATCAGTTTGCAAAATGCTCAATTCAGTGTTTACCTTTCAACTTTAAATAAACTCAAGCTAATGAAAACATATGAGCATTTCAACCTAAAATGCGAAGAGGCTGAAGCTTGAAAACTTCACCTGAGTCAATGCAGGTGAAATCAAAAGCACTTTTGAGCTCTTAGTTCTAATGAAATGCCCTGGCCACAATCCAAACTTGCACCCAGATGTGAGCAGACAACAGTCCTGCATCTTGGTTTCTGCAAGGAAAACAAACAAAACAAAACAAAAAAAAGGTAGGAACCTATGTCAGATGATCAGGACTGATGAGTGCAGTGTGGCACCACTCAAACTACAGGCAGTCTTTGTATTTCAGTGCCATTCGGTATTCTACAGATTTCCAAACCAGTCTCCTCCTGTCTCTTAATACCTTAGTACCTCAACTGATGTTTCTATTTCATTAGCTGACCCCAAATAACAGTGCTGTGTCTTCTATTGAAACACAAACTGTATCATTTTCTCAGCTTAAACCCACAAAAGAGAAAACCTCAGTAAAAAGTCTGGAAGAAATTCAAGCCCAGCATAACCAGAAACAACTTCCAAATCTGTCAGCACTGTGGACCAGGCCGCCCCCTGTTCCTACTCCTTGCTAGTAAACTTAATGTTAGGAGACTTCCTCACTGCAAGATTGGCATTTCTTACCTTTTGCCACATTTTGATGAAGAAGAGCTCCCCAGAAAAGTTGAAGAAAACATTGGTGTCATAGGCATCATCACCAATGTTAGAGATGGAAATGTTAAGTGAGATGTTCCTCACTGCTCCCAGAGCCAGGTAGGCAGTCCTGTCATCAACACTGTAGGCAGAAAAAATTACACTAGATTAACTCTTGGCAACTTTCACACTCTCATCTTTTTTTTTTTCCTGATACAGAAGTGTCACAACTCAACTGCTTAAAACATCTGCGGTTAGTAATTCATCAGTGTGCTATATAGCCAACGAGCGGCGCAGGCAGCTGTAAGGAAAGTGAGCAGCTTGTTGTTCCTGGTTCTGACACTGCTTCCTGTGAAAGGAAATCCTGTGATCCTCACCTGAAACCATTTCATGAGATATTGTTAATATGGCCTTATTGGGAATAAAATAGTTGAAGACTGTAAAGTCACTGGATAGGGAAAATGCAACAAGTACAAAACATGCTTACATTCAAACACAAGTTCTATTTCATTTTATTTCTCAATAATTCAGTCTTACTAAAACATTCTATTAACTTTCTGAAAAGCTTAGAATTATGCCATGGATAGAAAAACAAAAAAGGAAAAGAGGATCAAAGAAAATCCAGAAACTGGTATGAGTGAAAAAAAATGCATTAAAGTTATAACAACCATCTATTGAGCATGACTAACCTTTCCTCGTACGTTTATGCTGGACCTAACACTATGAACCTAACACAATAAAGTCATGTTCTATAAGTGGAATACCAAGAGAATGGTTAAGATAATAGTCATACATCATGAATCAGTATACTATTGTTACAAAGCATCACAGATCACAAATACACAATTATTATTAGGTATGTATTTATTTAATCATGCTAGTCTCTCCAGTAGATGAGCTAACAATGTTGGCATAAGATCACAGAAGAATATACAGTAACAATGCACAGATTTGCAGGTCTAGAAATAAAAACACAGTAAGAGAGATTATGAAATATACCAGGTATGAATTCAAAAATAACCAAAATATCTAACTGGCTATGGTTATCATGAATAACAGAGCATCAAGCAGCTGGCCAATGGACAATGAGCCCAGAAGTATAATGGAGGATCTTCTGAGAAAAGGCATCCTCGCACCACCACCCTGCCAGATGCTGCTGCACAGCACATGAGCACACTGCAGCAAGCATCAGCATGGAGAAACCCAAAGCATGGAGAAACCCAAAGCTGACTGTGCAGCCTGCCATTCACCCTAGTGCCACGAGGGAATGGCTGCACCAGGGAGAGAGGCACATTGGCACATGCTGATTCTCTGCACACCAGTGACTGAAAGCAACTGGGGTGCCGGATGAGAGTCGTGTTTTAGTCAGCCTTACTCCACTACTGCCAGCCCTCCTCGTGGTGCTGCAGCCACAGCATCTGTGTAAATAGGGGCTTTCCAACGATGTGGCACTTAGAAACCCTTCAGCATCCTCTGCCAGCTGTAGCCCTACTGAACCTCCAAACACAGATCTCACTGGGTTCTGTCTCTCTGCATTTGCCAAGGAGTTCTCCGGTTTTCCAGACATGGATTTCCAAAGAAGAGGGGGGAATTGTGAAAAACAAAGTTGTGTTTTTGCAGTAGAGAATTATTTTTCTTTATTCCAAGGTAGTTGTGTAGTTATAATAAGGAGAAATGCTAAGTAGATAAGTGGACAGTAGAAGGCCTCACGGCTCCAAAATAAGGTAGAAGCTTGAGAAAAAGAGGATGAGCAGTGTGAGAACAGTAAAACAAAGATCATAAGTTCTCAAAATATAAGAAAGGAGAAAATAAAGGGTTGAAAAAAAGAAAAATTGTACATATATGGTATAGAGGAGTGTCGAGTAGCTTGTGAACCTGTAGTACTCAGCCAATGAGGAAACAGGGGAGGTGATCAGGCATCGGGTAATAGGGAATAAAAGGTTATGATTTGTTTACTAAGATGCACTCCTGATTGACAGGCTGCCCGCCATTGCAATCGCAAATAAAATAAGCTTCACAGAAGATCCTGTCTGAAGAAAATTATTTGAGATTTTTCTCACAACAGCAACTTATTTAAAATTTAAAGAACAATATGCAAAGGAGGAAAGAATCCACTCTGAATTGGCAGCAGCAGTACTTTAAGATTTAATTTAAAGATGATCAAGATTACTAACTTTCCTACTGAACAATAAAACAAATATTCAGAATGAAATCCTACTTAAAAGTAATCCCACAAAAATAACATTAAAATAAACACCATTAGGTTGTGTTACTCCTTTACAAAGCTATCACTCATCAGTTAAAAGTGCATCGCACCTAAGTGACATAACAATGTTTTCCTCAGCAGAAAAGGAAAACCCACTTTCTGAGAACATACTAGTTGCTCCCTGATTCAAGCTTCTACATAAAAACTCACAGCCTATTAAACTCTGAAAAACCTCACTGATTTTAGGCTGGCAAAGGAGTTCAGATCTTCCTCTGAAAAGGCTATAGGAGATTGTTCTGTAAGTCCCATTTTAAGAGTAGCTTTCGAAGTCATTAAATCCATGTACATCTGGAATAAATCAGGCTCACTTGCTGGAAGAAAAGGATTAGGAATCTCCCTGCTTGCAGGGGAGCTCCCGGGGCCCCCTTTGCTGCTCGAGGGCATAACGTCATGGGCACAGACAGCCTGCTCTGGTGTGGGAGCAGCTCTGCTGCCTGCCTGGTGCCAGCCTCTGCCGGCAGCCGCTGCACCTACAGCAGCCTCGCTGACAACTCCAATGTGTCACTGAAAAGCTGTTGTCAGCTGCCAGAAACAAGGAAACAAACTGGAGCCACTTGTGGTCTTGACAAGGTATGTAAAATAATTTAAGGAACGGAATCAAGCAATGGGTTTTAGTTTACATTTCATTGCATGAGAACTATACAGGAGCCAGCATCCTCACCACAGCACTCGTCACCCTCCTCGCAGCAAGGAAGGCAGTTTAAAAATAAAAACATGCTCCCAAAAAAAAGTGATAGAAAAGATGGAAAATAATCAAGACAATCACTAAATTGGACCGAATAACACCACCCATTACATCAGGTAATATGCATTAATAATTAAATGGGTAAAACCTCTGGTTACACTGTAGAGCTATTAAATTTAGGCAACCACATTTGTATGCACATGCATACAAGCACACAAAATATGTCAGACTATCAATTTTTTGTATGGAAAGGGAAAGAAAATTTACATTCAGAAGTACTAAATATTTGCAGCTTTCATTCACATGAGCTAGACTTGCAGATAACAAGCAGTTCTGAAAATCAGGCTCCAAGTTTATGGTACACAGAGGATAAACTCTGCCATGGTTTTAAAATTTACTTGCCATGGTACTCTGCATCAAACATAAAAAGAAATCTTAAACATTCTCCTCTTTAGCAAAAAAAAAAAAAAAAAAAAAAAAAAAAAAAGGAGGAACTATTTTAAAGTTCCAGCATAAAACAAATAATTTTTTAACGCACATTAACATTCTTTGTTAACTCCTGTGCTGTATCCTTGTGTTATGGTCAGTGAGTGAATAAAGACCAGCTGGGAAATGCTAACAGAAGAGATCTGCAGTTTTCATTTCTCCACCCCCCAAGATGCTGGTGTTTTTTATTAGCGTGGGTCAAGGGAGACATAATCTGCATTCCAAAAGGTACGCAGGGACATATTTCTCTACTTCCTGTACTTGAGAGACTTTTTTTTTAAAAAAAAACATTTAGCACTTCCCCTTAGCTCCTGCAGATCATACATAGTGCAAGGAATGCAACAGGGTTGCACTTAGCCTGTTAGTCTGGGTCATCAACTTTCCCTTTAATCTTAGAAGCCTTTCTCTCCTTACAGAAGATCTGCATCTGCCTTTGTAAATCCCTGCTATTGCCCAATGGCCAGTGGAAGCTACAGTTAGACTGCATCAGTGTAAAAAGGCTCCAAAAAACTGAAGTCTGAACTGTCCTCCATCTCCATCAGATAAAGGTACACTGCTGAAGAAACAGAAGTCCCATCTCTTTCCTTTAAACCAGTAAAAGGTGTGAGTGAACAGCATCAGTCTGTGACAGATCCAAATAGACTGATTTCTACCATCACCAACCAGCATTGCAGCTGGTCTTCAAAGTTACTGTGATATTGAATGTGTATTTTGCCCCCACAAACTCCTAATATCAACCCTGAAAACATTTCTCCTTTGGGGGTTTTATCACAGGCCACAGGATCAGTTGAGCTTTGCAAACACTTAAACCCCAAAAGCCAATAAAAAGCTGAAACCCTCAGCTCATCTTCTGGGAATTCATTTGACGACCCAGAGCAAAACAGAGAGGTAGAAGCCCCATAAATAATCCCAAACTATCCAAAAAATTTAAACAACCCACAGGAGCAGAGCTATTGGATTTTATACTGCCTGCACATTACACTGTCACACTATCAAATGTGTATTCAAGGTCAATTCTCTCTGTAAAGCTTGAGGGCAATTTAGGTTAAGGACTCAGGCAAACAGGGATACCAGGGTTTATCCGGCATTAGTTGAACCACTGCCTTCCCCTCCTCACATCAAAGCCTAAGCCACCACACGTGGTAAAAGACCTCATGTAGCTGATGACTGTGGCCTAGCTAAATGCACTAAGCCCACCATGGCAAGCTACCTCTGGGCCCACCAGATCGTTTCATTAATGACCAGTTCTACTTCCCAAGCTAAAAATCTTGCTTTCCAGTCTGCTCTGAGTAGTATGAACTACCATGAGGAGATGGAACAACCTTAAGGGAGAGCCCAAAGAGCTCCTGTGTCAGCAGAGTACAGTTTGGGAGTAATGCCAAGATCGCTCCCTGTGAGGGCAGAATAGCAACGTGCCAGTGTTTCCCCACGGGAAGGGACTGAACATCCAGGGTAAAAAAAAAATCCACTGCATCAAGCCCAGAGCCAAGGAGGTGGAACTGCTTGTGCCTGTACCCTTGTGGGGCAGAGCTGCCCCTCTAGCTATTGAGGTCCTATACGTATTGCAATTGAGGAATACAGCACAGAGCATTAACTTTTCCACCTTTCCAATACGTTATGTTTTTATATTAAAAAAAACAAACAAAAAAAAAAACAAAAAACACGTATTTGAGTAGTAAACAATAGAAAAAAAAATCTAGGAAACCCTTTCTCTCATTCTGGAACTGGAACAGAGTGATTCCAATTTACAGCCAGTTATTGTATTTTGAGAGCTTCTCTGGGAATTGTCCTCTCTTTCTCAAACATCATTTCTTCACACGAATCCCCCATAATTACACAATAGACATAACTGCCAGCCCCTTAGTCTTCAAAGTAGGGGCAAAGTAGTCTTCAGAGCAGGGCACAATATCCACATAAAAATACCCCTTATCTTACCATGATGCAGAAATCTGTTGCCCTTCTTTTACTATTATCAGTAATTTCAATTGTACCCAGCTGTTCAAAGTCCTTTATAAACAGAACTGAAGAGTCAATGGTGAAGGAACCATGTCCTTTTTCATAGTGTTTACTCTGGGGAGCAGTTTTTGGTTGAATGTAGCTACCCTGGTTTGTGAAACTGTCACATGAATAGAACCTCTAATCTAATCTTTCACCCTTGCAGACATACATACAAACATCTTTTATAGCCACAAGCCGTGTCCTTTAAAAAAAATGATACTGTGCTCCTGAGACAGTTATCCTCACATGTGTGAGTGTATGTGCCTAAGGTTAGATCACAAACAAAAGCTAGCCACTAGTGGCAGAAACAAATTTAGAAGATAAATAGTACAATGTATGTAGCTGGAGTTGCATACGCTAGCCTGATGTGGAAAAAAATCTCTATATTTTCCCTGTTTTTTTTAGAATACTTGAAGAGCAATGCTAAAATAGAATATTGATGTCCAAAGATCTTGGACAGGAAGTGAAATTTGAGAATGAATCGAACAGCACTTTCCAACAAGAAACTTTGTTGTTTCCAGGAAGTAGAAAATTAAATTCATCAAGGAAACCACATATTTACAATAAAAAATACAATGCCCTCAGCAGTAGATCTATTAGAATTTGATGAGGCAGGTCTGATTATTTGCCTTATTCAGGGAACGATGGAGTGCAATATGTAATTTAAAAAACATACTCAGCTGAGCCTTGATGAGGAAAAAAGAGACCAGTGCCCCCATCTACTGGTTACCTTCGGAGGTCAAAAAAAGGCAGCTAATTAGAGATGACAAGTTAGAAGCAACACCAGCTTGTTATTTTAGGAAATCTGTTTTGTAGTAGCAGGTGTAATATGTCACAAGTAAGTTATATCTAAATGTCAAACAGCATAAGCAGCATCAACCTACATCAGCACATTTCCTCTATTTCGACCCAATAGCTCATGCAGAACCAGCAAAGCTATTTACCTGGTGACCTGTAATGAAACTCAGCGTTATCAGATTCTGTACTTGCAGGATATACTATGAAAAACTTTATATAGCTGTGCAACAAAAGTATGTGTATGTGTGTGCACGCATGCATGAATATATCAGTCAAGAAATATTCTGCAAATCCAAAACAATGGTGCTTTTCATTGTAGTCTGTACCATATCAAGGACTTCCACCTCTGGAGGCAGCTCATATATGACCGTGCTGCCAGAGGTTAAGCTTTTGTTTTGTTAGCTTTATACTTTGGTTGCTAGAGCAGGAAAAAATATGACAACTTGAACTATCTTAGGTCCATAAAATACTGATGTTGGGCTGTTCACAAGGAAGGCCAGGTTACACATTAGTTCAGTGAACATTTTATGTAATGCAAAAAATTCATCTCTTTAGGATCTGGTTTAGCAAATAAACAGCAAAATCCTGTTCCAGTGGATACAGTCAAGTGATTCTTAACAAACAAACAAAAAACCCTCACAGAATAGCATTTAAGAAGTTATAAGACTGGCTTATACAGTACCCCCGACTGTCAATCAGTATTCTGTTCTTAAAAAAAAAAAAAAAGATTGGGAATCTGTGTTCTTGTATTAGATGCAGACTATTGACATTTGTTACAACTTGTCACTTGATGGCTCTATTACCATCCACATGGGTTCAATCAGCACCACATGTTCAAAACCAACAGGACTGCCCACTGCTATCAAACTGGACTTACTTATTTTGGGAGAGATTTATTAAGCTCTGAGTGCAAATAACCAGATGGAAACCAAAAATCAGTTCCTTTATCCCCATTCACCCCCAACAGGGGAAACATTCAGTTGTTCCTGAGACGATGCTCCCACTGCAACTTGTACTACATCCTGATTAATTGCTGGCTCTACTGGGTAGTCCTTTAAGGAAACTGCAAATCAGACCCTGGATATCCTACAACAAAATTTTCCATGTGCCTTGCAAATGCAGCATTCAATTCACTAGCAACTGTCTGTAAGTAAAAGATAAATGAAAGTTGAAATAAATTACAAATCAAATCTCTCCTTCCTGGATTCACCAAATCAACTTACTTCCAAATAGAATTACAAATGTGGTAACATACACAAAATGCTGTAAGCATTTTCATTGCTTCCTTTATAATGCACCAAATTACTTTGAAATAGCATTAAACTACGCTATAATTTGCAAAATCACTTAAATCACAGTTAGAAACAGCATAATTTTGAGAAAACTGAGAGCAACCTACTCATAACCCCCTCTTCAATGTTTTCCTCTTCCTTCTGAACACTTTTGATACTTTAAAAGACCTGGAGTTAGTGAAGTACTTGGGTATGACCTAGTTAACCTATGGGCAGCACACAACTGCAATGGGATGGGTCATGGCTCCATAGTGCAAAGTGTGAACATTGACACCAGCATACACAGCTTTATATACACATGGTCCGGACTGAAAGCTCATGACACTTTCCTAGCATTAGGCATGCTAAATCATAGCATTTGCTCATTTTTCTTTTGTTCTTTGTAAGGCAGCAAATTAGCTCCATCTGACTAGCTGTTATTTAGGGTAGCCTGTCTAGGGTAAACAGAATGTCAAAAATATTTTTAAAGAAGTGTTTGTTCAAAGAAAGATAATAAGTGAAAACAAATTCTTCATCTGCTATGAATGAAGAGGAAGGGGAGAATAGATATTATCAGAGCATGTAATTAAGCTCCAAATGAAAGGATATTGTTTTTCCTCATCACAACTGTTTTGTTAAGATGCACTTCAGGAGCATAAAACCACAACGGGCAGGCCAAGAAACATGAGGCCTCTCTGGAAATAAATTCCTGTTGTGTGATCAAAGGAAGATAAGTGCTGAGGCGTGAGCCTGGTCAAATTTATGAAACAGCTTTGCTTCCCACGATAAACCACAAGCTTGCAGCTTTGCTCCACAGGTTTACAAAGCCTGTGATCAGTGAAAACCGTTATTTATTTATTTATTTGAAATCCTACCATGTTAATGAGATATACTCAAAACAGCTTTGATCTTTCTGATAAACATTTGATGTTATTGCTCCTTCCTTCAGAAAGCATTGACTATCTGCATTGTTACTGCACTCTACTATGGTCTCTCCTGTTACATCTTGTGCTGGTGAAAAGCAAATTGGACAAAGCTGTCATAACACGTTTTTATCTATGACTTCTGGATTCCTTCAGTCAGGGTTCTGCAATATTTTGACAAGCCAATATGAAACTGCTGAAAAAACTTCATTTTCCAAATCCAGGTGCTTAATGTCTGATGGTGTGCTTAGTGAACCACATGGAGTCCTTCTACACATTTTAATAGGTTCATGAACAGACTCTTTGTTGTGTCTATTTGCAAAACAACCACATGACTATCTATTGGTTGCATAGCTAAATGAAATTTATTTTTTTTCACTAATAATCATAAGCTTATAAACTTAGAAGTTGTTCCAAAGTCCAGCAAGCTCAGAGGGTGCAGGTCCATGGGGTGGTGATGCAGGTGTTTTCAGTGAAGTATGGGTTAGGTACTTTGAGGTTACATGCCAAAAGATCACATTGAATTGTTAACCTGCCTATCAAGTAGATACATGCATAGGACAAAACAGATCATAGAAACAAAAGGACTTGCAGAAAATATGTTAATCTTTTAGCAAGTCACAGAAAGAATTTACTTGAAGGGAAAAAAAAATGCTTCTGTAGAGCTGACCAGAAGATAACTGGAAAATATCTTTTTTTCATAAATCACAATTTTATTAAAATGGAAACACTTCAAACTTGAAGTTTGACAGACTGCTTTTTTGTCCATCTTCTGGCTAATTCCAGAAGGACTGGCAGAAGATGGCCCAAGTCACAAGCCTGACCTTTCAACTGGAAAAGGACGTTTCCCAACAATTCCATTGCATAAGAAAACTTATGAAAGCTTTGACTCCAATGCAAAACATGAGAAGTTTGTAAAACCTTGCAAATCTCTGCAAATGCACCTGTTGCCCCTTTGGCTTTCAACAACTTTTGCTTCCAATTTGACTTCTCCAAAACAATTTGCAGCAGCAGAGACAGGAACCCCAACCAGTCTCTAGGGAAAGAAGGTAAATTTGAATCTAATAAGCAATCAAGAACACCTAAGGGTGCTCTAAAACCTATACTTAAAAGAAAGCTGCATTTTACAACCACCAAAACACATGAGCAAAAGCATTCCAATGAGTGAGTAATGAGGTTTCGAATGACAGATAACCTCACGTCACATAAATATATGGTGGACAGACTTCCTCCTGGAACCTTCTCAGGAATAGCAATATTTATTACAGCATATTCTGTCCAAGGGAGCTCACAGCCCTTATCCTTACGACTTGATTTACATAACATGTGCACAGCTCACGCTGGAGCACTGCAGCTACCTGACATGCCGCAACATCATCTTTCTTCTGCTGCTGTTTGTTTTCAGTACAGCTGCACCACTCATTGTGGCACACAGGCTGTCAGTGTATTTACACAGTCATACAGGATTTCCTTCCTAGCTGCATCTCACAGGGAAGCCACCACCCATTCTGCTCTGGTCTTTTAGCTGGTTTGTTTATTATAGCTGGAAGAAAGTCTGTTTTTTCAAACACCCTTACCATCACTCAGATGTATTCTCTGTGGTTTTCACTTGGCTCCCCTCGAAGCCTGAGCGGATTTTGGTCACTGCTGTTGCTTTTGTAGACAGTTACCTGAACACCAGTCTGAGGCATTGGACCAGGACCAGGTTTGTGTTCCTGTGAACGCTGTTCTCTCAGCACATTTAGGTTCTTTCCTAATATGCCAGAGTGCTTTCCACCCATATAGAGTACCATAGGAATACATTAGGCTTCTCTAGCCTTGAAAATCTACTAATCTTCCACAAAATACATGCTTCAGTTTCCCCCCACACATCTTGAGGGAACAGATGCAGTTCAGTCTCTAAACAAGTAGCTACGGAGAGACTCAATAAAAATGTGATATTTGCTACAGAAACCTGATGGAAAAGACATTTGCTGGGCTGACAAAACGAAGTGGGGCATTCAAGTCAAGCCTGATACGTTATAAATGCATTTGTAATATTAAACAATATATTTGAAAATAATAGCTAACAGAGCACTCTTTAATTGCATTTTGCTTTTCAGTAATGGATTACTGGCAAGGAAAACCAGTTTTCTACTGCTGTCCCAAAAGGCTGTTACCATCAAAATATAACTTATTGCAAAATATCCTATTCCTATTTCTCTTAAGGTTTCAGATTGTCTTGATAGATTTACCCACATGCAATACATAAATGCTAAAAATATTTTCTTTACACTAAAATACTTTTTAATCCCTTCCTTTTTAAATCCCCTCCACTTTTAATCACTTCCTTTTTAAATCCCCTCCACTCATCTTCCCTACTAAGATGGGGCAGTACTGCATGAATAGGGCCAGATTTTGGTATCTGCTCTTACAGCTTCAAGATTTAACAATGGAGTTTCGTTGATGGTGGTGCTGAAACCTTATGTTTATTCTTCAAGAAGAATGGATTTGAAAAGTTATGACTGGAAAAACAAAACACTTCTCTTCTGATCCTTCAGTTTCTCCCAGTACTGCCTTCACCAAATCCTCAGCACATCCCATGGCTATTTTTCCCTACCCTTAAGTTGTCATCTGCAGTTTTAGGCTAATAACACTCATAGTCCTGAGAACAAATACAGGCCCAGCACTAAGACGACCATTTAGGTAATACTAGCATGCACCGCTGTGGCTGTTTCACATGCTACCTCATTATGTCTGCACTAGAAAGTTTAATCCCTGCAGTTTTTGCCAGGTCCAGCATTTGATATCACCATCCCCTCTTGTGATGCCGCATGTTCTTGCTGGCAGAGGCAGCATCAGTGAGAGGCAAGGAGCTCCACAGGCAGGTTTCAGCCATGACACTGGAAGACAACCATCTTAGGCAACTGTTTCCACCTTGGTGAAGGGATGCTCTTTGTTGAGGCAGCATTGCTCAAGTTGCAGAGAGGGTTTTACCTTGACATGAGTCAGAGAACTGCAGCAGACTTGGTTGGAAGTCATCTCTAGAGGCCCTAGCATTCATCCTCCTCCTCAACACAGAACAGTTGCCAACCACAGTCAGCTGGGACCTCGGTCCTCATCCCCGAGTCCTGAAATCCAGAACAGCAGAGCCCGTGATCTCTGCTCTCCTTTCAGCGCAGCACAAACTGTCCACACAAGACAGTTTTACCTGGTCTCCTGCCTGAAGCTGCCGAGACACCGTCTGTGACTGTTGTCCCTCATGCCATCTACCACAAGCAGGAAGAGTTTGGCTCCATCATTTCACAATCCTTACAACAAGTTGGGGTGGGCTTACATGCATACACATGCTCATGAAAGTAGATAAGCCTTAAAGAGGTCCATCTCTTAACTGAAATCAAGCCTTAAAGAAATACCTCTGTTAACTGAGAATGTGTATTTTTCTATTCAGAATAAATGCATTCTAGCTTGTCTTTATTCCAGTACAGCATGTTACCCTGGTCTTTACCCCATGTCTCCAAGGACACCTTTTAATATAACAAAAGTGTTCGGAAAAAAAAGACAAAAAAACCACAGAGCTTGGGAATCACTACCACATCCTATTCTCACCCTCTGAAATCTTCACTAATGCTTTCTGATAGGGTTAGAAATCTTTGAGGTTTTAATAATTATTCATTTTCAAAGCCTTACCCCCTCTCCTCCCCACTACCAACATCACAGTGAAGGATTTCAGCCTGCCCAGCAGCAGTTTTCACTTGCAGCAGCATCAACAGGAAATAATGAGGCAAACATAATTTTATCTCATCAGAATGGCAGTTTTCAATTTACAAACACAGATTTGCTTGGTTTGAGCACTTTGGATAAGTGGCCATATATTAGATTGTTATGTAGATGTGCTGGTTTGTCTATTTGTTACGTACCAAAGTGCACTGGCCCCCATTTGTGGGGGCACGAGTAAGTTTTGGGAAGAGAAGGAGAATCCCAAGAAATGCCAAATTACAGCAGTATCATTTTCCTGTCAGTCGTTTGGTACACTGGTCTGGCATATTCAAATGCAGTTGTGATCTCAACTAACTGGGTAAGTCTAGTGATTCAAATGCATCTAAGGTGAACTCTGTATCAGAGTAGCTTGCGTAGTTCCTGAACTCATGAGTGTGACCTCAGCAAGCAGTTCTCATGATGATAATGTAATCTGAGCTAACTTCCTATACACACAAGTGCTCTGACCAGCACACATGTGAAACCCGATTGTAGTAGTGGACAAAACTATACCTCACAATATATCATGCTCTGCATAGCTTTTGGCTCTAACATGCTACAAATTAATGAAAAAATGTGTAAGAATAGCCAGAATAAAACTATCCATCCAGGACAGAGCCCTACCTCTATGTCTAAAGCAGAGGCCTATGGATGAACATGGAAAGCATGCAGTGTTATTTTCCTGATATATTTTTGCAGTTTCCAGCATTCAAATTTGGTATCTATACTATTTAAGTTCTCAGCATTTACAACATCCCCAACAGTAAATTCCAGTGATTAACCATATGCTGCTTGAAAATATACCTCTTAATTTTTTCTTTTCATTACTCTAAATAGCTTAGTATGATTAGCAAACTTTATCACCTTGCTGTTTATTTTTAGCAGATTTCCCTGATTCTTTGTGAGTATGAGTACCACTGGCCCCAGCACATACACACCAGAAACACAGACTAGTTACTCCTTTTGTTGACTGCATTTTAATAAGGTAGTAATGCTCAGGCACCATTCCTCTTAGGCCTGGACAACTTACTTTCATCATGAACTTTTGGTGAGAAATCCTAATAACAGTTTTGGAAGCCCAGGTAGATGACCTCAACCAGATCACCCTACCCATATGTCCAGCAACACCCTCAAAGAGCTGCTGCGTATCTGAGACACTGTTATTTACTGCTGCCTTCCCATAAACACCCTGTTTATTTCAATCTATTGTGTCTGTGTTTAAGTACATTGCTTCTATTAGTAAGTCCACCGATTTTATTTGGATGTACTTATGTAGACAAAGACATCGCCATAATCTTCCAAACAATGAAGTCACCCATTTAGTTCCTAGGTGCACATAGTAATAAAAGATGCACGTTTTATGCTGTTCCTCCAAAGCAAATGCTTTGTAAAAAACACAGAATTATCATAAACAGCCAGTATGTGAAAACAGGCTCAAAGGGTTCTTTAGCATGAGATATATGGGGCTGGAAAGATGAGCATGTTCCTCAAGATGGTCATTTTTTTTTATAATCAGAATCCATAGCATGCTTTTGTATCTTTACAGACCAAAAAAGTGTTTTCTTCAGAGATGTTTTCTGTGTTACGATTCTTACTAGCTGAAGTCTACAATACCTTTTACCTAAAGAAAACCTGTTCTGTGTGGACTTGACAGATTTGATGACATCCTGTTATTTCAAACAGGACTTCAGAATGTCACTGAACAAAAAAGACTTGAGAGCACTTGTTCAACGTTTTGTTACATGACTGTGGAAACTCTATTTGAATATCCTCAGCTTTTTTGACAGTTGTGGCTTTTAAATTGTCATGATAGTGTAAATAACAGTCATAAAAGTAAACAGTCTAATACTATAATCACAAATACAGCTCTTACTGCTATGATTACCACACACTGACAAGTTTTTAGAAATTGCTTTTTTATTGATTATTCCCCAAATGCTCGATAAACCCCTTACTTGCTTCCTCAGTCCACACAGACAAGTCTCCAGCTCTACTCTCAATATGTTCTTCACTAAAATCTAGTCAAAGGTCAAAAATCCAGACTAATCAGAGTCAAAGTGTGGACTCGGAAACCTGAGACCTAACTCTGCTCCAAACCAATCCCCCAAAACATTCCTGTGGACTTCAGTCGTGTCTGGAGAAGTCCAGTCCGTAACTACTCAGATTTGAATCTTGTTCAGTTTTGTCTCCAACAATGGCTACAGCATGCTGTAGACTTACATAAAATATGTGTATATCTCCTACTCATTTTTCTTTTTTTCCAATTTTCAAAAGCAGCAAATTCTCTTCCCCTCTTTCCTGACCTGAAAAGCAAAGCATTTCACAGAAAGCATCTGCAAACAGCAAAACCTCTGGCACACAATTAAGTAACTCACATCAGCACTTCCATTTCTAAAAATGTGCTAAAATGCTGAAAAAAGAAAATAAAAAAGGGGAAACAGAAGTGATGCATGAAGTTCACCTTTAGCTGATTTATCCAGAATCTAAATAACTGCATCCTGACAAAACAATAGGTGCTTTCCTCGCATCACCAGTCTCAAAGGACAGAACATAAACTTCACCTCTGGTCTATTTGACAAGGTTTATTATCCCAGAAGAAAGTGAAATCAGAAACCTCCCCTAAGTTGCTAACAGAAAGACAAAGGAGAGCAGTATTTCAAGAGTTAGCAAAGTATACAATTTCAGAAATTAAAGGTTGGGGAGGAAATCACAACCATAGAAGACACATTTTTCTAAAACCTTGCTGTGACATTTTTTCTGAACAAAAATGCTTTTCTTTGTGCAATTTACACCTACACCTCTGCATACATCTTGAGACCTTACTGCACTAGACATGTCATCATTATCAATGTCCTAGTCTGGATATAAGATGACTGTATTCGCATTTTGATTTTTGAATACATGTTACATAAAATGAATGGCATACTAGCATATAAGAATGAAAAAAGAAAAAAAAACTTCAACTACTCACCTAGATAGCAGTAATTTACCCTGAAGTTTCAAATCAGCAGCACAGTCATCAGATTGACAGTTCCTCTCAAAAACAGTCTGTGAAAAGCAAAGAAAAGAACTGTTATAGCATAAAACGTGTAAGACTAAAGCTTCCACAAAGAGGCAATATATTTGGATGAAATTAAAAAAAAAAAAAATCACCAAAATTTGTGATACAGAATACGCAGTGTGAATGCTAAAGAAACTCAAGGGAAGCCAAATCTCATCTTTATCCAAAAAAGTCTTTATTCTCTTCTAACTGAACAAGGAGGTTCAACAAAAACACTCTCAGAGATTTTCCTCAATCCATTCCCACTTCTCATCTTACAAGAATTACTTCTCTCACACAATATTCCTGGCACCTCTTTCCAACACGTGTGCAAGAAAATGAAACAAAATATAAACTATCAATGAAACTACTTTCAGCCCTGAAAATTGGAAGAAATGAAATCATGCAAACATCCAGTGGCCTACATTAAAGATAAGGATTTTTTTTAAGACTTTGTGAACAGTAGCAAACTTTTCTGCTATCTTGTGAGCAACAGAAAATTAGACTGTTAACCTACCCAGTGATATCCTAGGATAACAGAACCACTGTCAGTCTTGTGATAATGACTATCATTTATGATCTTTAGCAGACTGATAAAAACAAGAGTTGTGAAAGAACAACATAACTCTAGGCATTAGCACACTAAGCAGCAAAAAAATGGCATGTTAACAGACAGGGAATACGTAAGAAGTCTCCATTAGCCTACGTGAATCTCTGTGGCAATTTGTCATAGTTAAATGAGGCAGCCAACAGAGAGCAAAAGGAAAGGATAGGAACACATTCCTGGTGTCCAAGAAACTCAAAAGCTGTCAGGATTGTGTTTTTTTTTTCCCCTGCTGTTAAGAACAGAGACTAATACATTTCTGAACAGTTGAGCAGACCTTTTCCTGTCCTTTGTCTGTGTTTTTAGAGCTCTCCAAGGAGGAGTGCACCTTTATGATATCAATTAGTGTTGGACTAGCAGTACAACCTACAGTATAGTTTGATACCTAAGTTGCAAATAGGACAAAGAAGAATGGAAGGTGGCAAATACATTTGGGGTGATTTACTTTGTGCTTTCATTTTACTATCCCACCTTTTGCTTTCTGAGAATCTCAGATGTAGAAATTGGTGAGTGTTTAAACACAAGGTCTGAGACTACTTTTCCTCCTTAATAAAGGCTCCCACACCAAAGGACAAGAATCATGATAGCCCTGGGACAGGAACTGGCACAAGGAATCCCCCTCAAAACATGGTACATTTCAGAGGTATAGTTTCAAAAGTTCTCAGCACTAATCCTCAGCCAGCATAGTACCTATATATAGGAAAGACTGTTTGACCTACAGAGGAGAAAGAAAAATAAACTGCAAAAACAGTCTTGCCTGACAGTTTCCCTATTTGCATTACAGAAATCTTGGCAAAGTGAACATAGTGATCACAGATATGGCCTGCACTTTTAAAAGAATTAAGTACTGTAAATACATTTAAGTAACTACCTAACAATCTTGGAATTTTGTTACTAAATCCATAGATGTGGTTCTTCACAAGGAATGAAGAAATACCTCATTTTCTAAAACTACTGAGTACGTATCTCTTCCAACATACCATGCAGTGGACAGAAAGCTACTCTGAAAAACATCAGGAATATTTTATGTGATAAAACTCAAGTTCCTACAAAGCGCTACTACAGGAGAAATAAATAAGGATGATGAGTCCCCAGATCTGTAAATGTGTAGGAGCATCTTACTTTAGTAGATAATTTTGAACCCAGTCAGGTTTGAGGAGGCAGGGAGATTTCCAGTCCAGACAGCTGCTAGGACCCATCCAGGCAGCCCCCACTGGTTCAATCTGTCGTAGGCTAATTATATCTCTGTATTATTTTGCTGTTCTCCAGTATTTCCCTTGTTTGAATAGGTTTTGCCATGCTTCTAGTCTACCTCCTGTTTTTGTGTGCCTGCTATAGCCTCAATCCAGTAACTTCTCACTTCTGCTTCCTCCAGTTTCTTCTCTGCTGTCTTGAGCCTTCCCTTTCCCAGCCTGATGCATCTTCTGCATTTCCAGTTGACTAATTCCTGCCTTTTTAAATCCCTCCTAAAGAGTTAAAAGTGGTAAACACACTGTAAGTCATCCTAACATTTGTGAGCACTGCTTATATATTCTGTTACTGTTCCCTTAATTGGTCTACTTGAACTGTGATTTCTTCAGGCCAGACACTTTACCTAATTCAGCGCTTCTTGTTGTTAGAGCAAGTTGGAATATGCATAAGCACTACTAGAATATAATCAATAATTTTAGCTCTAAGCAATCTTTAAAGTGGCTTTGGCTTTAAAATAACAGTTTTAGGGATTTACAGAGCTCTTTACATATTGAAAGTGTTGAACAAGTTAACCAACCTTCACACCATTAGGCCATACATAATATTCAGGATGGGAAAGAGGGAAGTAGGAGGAAATAAATTCCTTGTACATAGGAAACACTTCACAATTTTTGCAGTTGCTGCTGCTTAAGGTGAGGAGAAGCAATTCTGAACAGTGGTTTTACAGAAGTTCAAATTCTTACTGGATTCTTCCTGGATTCCACTTCAGTTGTACCAACTACCTCACAGTTTTGAGCATGTTCATTAGAGATGGTCAGGAAGCTTTTTTACATAAGAAATACATTCAAGAGAATTTTTAAGCTTGTGGGAAGGGGTGAACAAAAATTGTCCTGAATGAGAAACACAGCTACATCGCTTAAGGTCACCACACTTCTGTCTGACATTTCCAAGAGCAAAAAAGGTATTTGTGTGCTCAGCAGCACAGACTGAATAACGTCAATGTTTCTAGGACATGTCTTCACTGTAAAGCACAGAGCTAATGCTGTACGTGTGCACAGTGCGTCTGCTAGCCTTCCTGCAATCCACAGATCTACAGCACAGCAGAGTGCAAATCCAGGGCACTGGATTCCCCCTGCATTCCCCCCTGCTGTGCAGGACCCAACGAAACTGCTCCATAGCGGTTCCCACCAGGTCACCAAACATCCAGGACAAACGTGGTTTTCTGATATTCTGCCTGGCAACTTTTTTGGGTAGAAAAGAAGATGCTTCTTGGGAGGTGAAGGAATGTGGCAGATACATCCTGAAAGATTAGCAGAGGCGGATGTTGCCCAAGTCCTCCAGAGAGTAAGCCAAAAAGCTTACATTAAGACATACTTGTTATAGAGCGAATAAAGACATCTGTATCTGATAAGTGTACTGTAAGAAGAGACCTAGAGCCAGCTGACAGGGAAGATGTGTCTGCACAGGCACTCAGGGCTTTGTAGCAAGTACCTTTGTGTCCATTTTACCTCTTGGATAGAGGTAAAGGATTAAATTCCACATTTTACATAAATATACAATCCTTTGCCTTATGAAGTAATAGGATAAATCCATAGTCCTGCAACCTAAAGCATCCTTAAGCACAAAGCTGCTGGTTAGTGTGGTTAAAGGTATCCCCATTTTTCTTGTTGCTGATCTTGGACTGCTAAGAACTGACACCAAGAGGAAACCAAGTAAGAAGGAGCCTGACTTGAGCCTAATGGTCAGAGCTCTGTGCTCAGAGGAAGCCAACCCAGGGTTTCAAACTTGATTCACTAAATTGCTTCACTTTCTTTAAATGGCTATCTAAAATTAAACATCTATGTTTCTGGGAGTAGGGAAGAGAACAGGAAACAGAAAAGTGAAAAAACCTGTGTTTATGGCATTCCTGCCCACAGAAAGCACTGGAAATCATCCAATAAACAAAGAAAAAAGTATTTCAAGACATTCAACCCCCCAGAATTCAGGGAAGCAGTAGAAATTTCAGGTCATAGCCAAAATGTACAATCAAGACTTGGAGAGGTTGCCAATATTGCGTTCTGTAAAAGTTGTGCCCCATCTTCTCTGAGATAAAGGAAAGTGACAGCTGAAGGTTAGCACTTGAAGAGAAGGGGGAGAACTGGGATTTTCAAAAGAACACTGAAAACATGTTGCTTTATGGTTTGGATAAGAGATTTCACTCTAGATCAGGTCTTTACTTCTTCATACATCAGTCAACAAAAAGTTCAAACTGTCTCTCTTAAAAAGTGGCAGAACTGGCCTTCAGAAACTTGAGGATCCATCCATTTCAATTCACAAACTGTGCCACATACTTCAACAGAACACAGATTATGTGCAATAACCTGGATTAAGAATACAGTATTCCAGTCTCTAATGCTGATTTCCTGTAAATTGTCACCATACCTACAGTATGTGCAGGTATCTGCAAAAGTACTGAGCAGTAAGCAAATCTCACTGCCTTATCCAGGAACTATTTCCTATTTTATAGCTTTACAAATCAATCACATGGATATTAATATGCTTAACCAGATATAGGCGCCTGATTTAAGACCTACATTTTGCCTTTAAGTTTTCCAGCTGCCTGCAAAATAAAGCTATTACCTGCAGATCTATTGACCACAGACAAATAATTACTGGCTCCCCCCTGACATCCAGTGCTTCACTATACTACTCATAGAAGTGATCCATTCAAATATCCTGGTAAGCCAAGTGCAAAAAAGCAGATTCACATTCCTGCTAGAAATGCAATTAATACTCTGAAAAGCTCTGCAGGATTTCATCAGATGTGCTGGCTAAACTAAGAACATATGATTTCCTCAACACCTCCAATGACTGGCAGAGCAAACACAGGATGAAGGCAGGAATACCAGGGGAGCTGAGCTATAAGAGTTGAGAAGAATACGAGCCAAAATCTGAACCATGAAACCAAAGAGCAGCCACCTTAGTACCACATGGTGCAGGGGACTCAGGTTAGCCAGGAAGCTCCCTCAGCTCCACATAGAATTCATGAGAGCACGCTTTCCCACATAGAAAATAGGTACTCACAGTGCATTAATATAAGAAAAGAGGAACTGAATGGTAGTAATTATTTTATTACACTAATAAGGGTTCACAACATGTGGAACTTCTCCAGCTGAGGAAGGCTACAGGGAAATTCATCCACTCTGAAGAGTAGAAGACTCTGAGCCTAAGGCTCACGACTAGTGCATTGACACTTGTCAAGCCATCTAAGGCCAAATTCATTAACTTGTCCCCTATTTCAACTCTATCCTGCTATTTATACCTTTCAGTATGTGTTGAAAATTGGGCTGGAGCACAAGATAAAAAGGGGAGAAATTTTTGAGAAGAACAGGAACTCCCAAATGAAATCAGCCATTTAGAAAAAAGATCAGGCATGTTAGCAACTGAATGCAAACTTAAATTAATAAGCATATGTATTAGTTATTCCTTACAGCAGTAAGTGGATTTAACAATGCAATCGTTTGTCCTCGTATTCTCCTGGGGTGAAGAATTACAATTGGTGACAATAGAAATACAACCCCAAAGCCTTTCAGAGCTTTATTAAATTTCTAGTCTGACTCACTCATTTTTCAGGCTGAGGCTTTTTTTTTTTCTTTTTGAAATCATTAACAGTTAAATCATCCAAGAAGTGTTCTCATTGTACAAGATTTCAGACCTTATAAATCCATAGAAGAAAGATGAGAAAGACATACTGGGTTAATTGTTCCATCTCCCAGTACCATTATAGGATGGATTTTTGTAGCACATTTCTCAATATATTTTCCTGTCTCATCTTAAATGGTCTTCCATTTATTTTGGATGACTACAGAATAATTCAATTATTTCATCTCAGGAGTGTTTTTAACAACATTTGAGAACATTTTCTACCCTAAACGTCCTTATTTCTACCATCCAAACTGAAACTGTGTAAGATGAATCTTTCACATAGGATGCTTCCATACTTAAACATTTTAAGTAAATATATATATTTATATGTGGCAACTGTTTTGATGGCTAGAAACACAAAGCTTTAGAATAATCAGATAAGCAATTTATGTCTACCTGTAGCTCCTTTAGACCCACAAGGATGTGTGAAAGTCTTCTCCTAACAATTCATCAGCACTTCTGCAGTTTTGTTTTTACGACTGCTACACTGAATTGACAAGGATTTTGTGGCACTGAGGTACTCTGAACTGAACTTTGAACGAGAGCAGAGAATTATCTGCTCTCCAGATGTTAGGTACTCCAATTAAATTCTACTGACCCTTCATGTAACTGCTGAAACAATATCAGGAGAGCTAATGAAGCCTATCATCTGTCTGTGTGGCTTTTAAAGTATATTAGGATTTTCTTTAACAGCTCAACACATAAGTAGAAACTGTCCCCTCTTACACTTACAATTCTCCATCCACAGAGTAGCTTGGAAATGAAGTTCATGCTGTTACATGGAACTGCAGAAATAACCCAACAAGAATTCAAGTTAGGGTTCAGCTTGCAAACATTCATGTGATCATCTCTCACTTCCCTACTTATTTATTTGAAGAACTTATAAACTAAATTGGATAACTCATGTCCTACCACCTCAGACAAGATCACCTTGCAGTCTGACTCTCCCTGGAACACATGCACAGCTTACACATGCAGGTGTACGTATCTGTACGCACACACACGTGCGCATGGCATATTGACTGTTGATCTTCAGGAAGCTCACAAGATCTAAACTATGTCTTATGCATTTCCAACTCTGATGTTTTCCCTCTGCCTCTAAGCAGGAATATAAACAAGTTGGACAATTACTGGCCAAGCCTTTCATTGCTTAAGAACAAGCATATAGAAACATGCATACCAGAGGCACCAATTTCCACTAATTCTTACTTCAGCAAGTTTGCTAATTACAAACATTTCAGAGGTACAATACATCTGGACACCTGCTGTTCTCACTCAGTGCTGAATCTCTTCCAGACTTGTAAATCCTTCCTCATTATTGCCATTCAACAACAAAAAGAAGAGCAGGCAAATGCAATACTCAGCCTAATCCAGTGTATGCTCAGGGTGGGTCCTTTCCAGATTTCCTGGCACGAACAGCACCCAGTCCCTGCCAGTTCAGCACTGATTCTGACCAAACTTGTCTATAGCAAAAGACTGACACTACCAAAAGGATGGCAGAGGGAGGAATGGAAAGCATCATTTTCAGCAATCCCACCCTGCCTAATGGAAAAAGAACAGTGATGAAGCAGGACGGGTGGCACATGGCAGATCTCTGCAAGAATAAAGGCAGAAGGGAATGCGGGAGCTTGCCCTGCCCAGGGAGGAAAGGGAACTTAGTGGCAAGAAGTTTTACTGGAACACAGCAATTTGGCTGACTCCTGCAGTCTCCCAGAAATCTCCAATATGCTTGGGTATAAAATATTTGATCACCACCCTTCCCACAGATCCAGCTCCAGACAAGTACATGAAGCTATTGAGGCTTCAGCTGTACCAGTAACTTAAACTGTCCTGGCTTCCAAGACAGGGAAAGACCCTTGCAGCATCCTAGCAGCTGACCCATGCCTGGGAGTTGTTTGCAGTAGCTGCCACAGGCTGAAACCACGGCAAGAGCCACTCCAGCAGCCTACCAGGACAGAGATGTCACTCCAGCACCTAGAAACACACCAGGCACAGTTCAGTTTGCTGGTGGAGACCTGACCTTACTTAAGGAGGTATGTTGGCATCTCTGTGCTTTGTAGAAGGTGCCACTGGCAAACCTGGATCACGCTGTGTGGATGAACAACACTACATTTCAGCCTGTGTAGATCTGTCACTGCCTTGCGCTCAGCATGAGATACTGACTGGGGGGATGTTTTAAAAACCAGAAAGCGCCATTATTAATGCAGCAAGTCAAAATTACTACAGGTGTTCATAATTCAGCATCATAAAAATACTCCTATGCTTTCTCATACCTGTCGAGTAAGCTAATTTATGTCCAAATACTTTTCAAACACGCATTTCCAAAAATAGTGATTTGATTTAAAAAGGTGAAGCCTGTCCCAGAGACATGCAGCCTCAGACACCCAGAGATGCAGCACCGTACCCAGACTCTCACTGCAAGTCTGACATAGCTGGGAACAGAACGTCCTAAACATTTTCTGTCTTTTATAACTTATAAGCAGTTTTATGGCAGACCATTCCCAAAGAAGATGCTGACGCAATTAAATCTACTGAGAATACTTTCCTATAACAAAATGGTATCTCCATCCACATAACAGCAGGTGATTTTATTACAGTATTCAAAACAGACAGAATTCTAGCATACCACATTTTAAATTCTAAGATACGTTACTGGATACTACTAGAACAAATCCCTGCTGTATTTGGCAGGAGATCTTCGTCTTTCCTGGTTGACATGTATTTATACAGTGGGTATACAAAAATAAATGTTATAGTACAAACCACTTACAATGAACGAAGCCAAACCATGTTCTAAATACACATTAATTTCCCTGAAATAAGAAAATTTATTAATTTTTTCCAGTGGACGAATGTAGCAACTGGATTTGGAAGGCAATGAGGAAGTTAATGGAAAGTCATCCTCAGGGTGCAAGTTTTAAAGTTCATAATACACATTCAAAAACTAAAATATTTGTTTCTCCACCCAACCTTGATCTGTCAAAGATTATGTTTGAACAAATCTGAGCTGGCTAGCCACTGACAACTTGGAAGGTTGTAATCTTCTCCACATAACCAGTCTCCACCCAACAATTGTACAAAAGTTGCCAAGGCATCTATCAATAGACATGTACACACAGCCCGTAAGTATTTGCTTTGCTACCACAAATGATTACACCAAGCTATAGCAACCATAGTTTCTGGTAAGCATATACAAGAACCCTAGAAAATGACTAAGTTAGTCAGAAATCAACTGTTGCTGTATCCTGGGCCAGTTTAGTTACATTATTTTGAACTAGGAGAGCCTCTTTGCTTAGAAAAAAAAGCAAATGCATGAAGTCCCACAATAGCATCGTACTCATTTTGAAATTTCTATGAAGATTCTTTTCCTCAAATTACTCAGAAGTTCAAACTATTTATTATATTCTCTTTGCCTTAAGGCCAGATCATTTAGGAAAAGGAGGCTCCCCTCCCTGAACAGTCATAAGTATGTTTGTTTTTAAATACAAGCATCATTTTGCGCAGCCTTACAGTAGAAGTTGCATTATTTTAAAATAAACACAATCAATAAGTATAATAAGTTAAGGCATTCTGAATGAAAACCACATCAATGCACTCTTTTACCACTCTAGCTCTGTTTTGGTCTAATCAATTAGTACAAGACAGTTTTCTCGCATATAAAGTAATGATTTAAAGAACTGATTTCAAGAATGAATTCCCAACATAACCCTCTTCGGTGGTCATGCCATCAGTAAGGGATACACCTTCCCACTGGGTGCCTATGAACTGTTTCCAAGCTGACTCCTTAATGCATTGGCACAAAGCACCATGAAGAACTTTGTATGTTCAATATAACCTTTAATTCTTACATCAAGAGGTTACTTGATACTTTTTCCTACCTGCTTGTTTGTGAACCATAGTGCTGTAATTCTCTTTGAGGGAAGTCACACGTGCAGGGAACATCTGAGTCATGAAAGACAAACTAAAATCCACTGAAAGCAATCACTTAAGCTTCAACATCACTTTAGCTTAAATAAAACCATATCTAAGTGACTATGAAGCCTGCATGTTTGCAAGATGTGTGGCTTTTCAAGTGGGTCTAACAGACCTGAAGTAGGATATTGACAGATGGAAGTCTCCCCCTCTCCTGCCCAGTTACAGCTGCCTCCCATTTCATCAGCTATTCATTATTTCCATCATCTTCTGCCACCTTCATTCATAGAAGTTAGCCACCTGAGCTTATCAGCAAAGCATCAACCTGTAACAACAGGTACCTTGAAGCAACAGATGCAACATTTCCAACTTCAAAATGCCACATCGCACTGGATCAACAGGATCTAGGACTTCTGAAATCACACACCACTAGCTACATTTTAAAACTTCAATGTAATACTATACTTGTCCATCTGCGTCTACCCTTTTGAAATCTTGCTGTTTTCACAAGCTAAATGTGGTATCTGTGCTTCTCCTGCTAAGTACTTATCTCAATGTTATCTAGAGCTGATATTCAGAGGGAGCTGGATCTTCTGAAAACAGAACCTACTAGATCTTTTCTGAGTTGGATTTCCAAAACGTAAGATCTCTCCCGAATCATTATATTCTTTGAAAATGCAAGTCCATTGTTACATGAACTTTGTTTCCTACTATTCCTCTTGGTCTTCAAAAACAATTTTGCTTGCAAGATGACAAGAATCCTGAGAGAGAACACTAAGCCCCGATTTTTCCATGAAATCGGTCTTTGAGGATCCTGTCACAATGCCTCAAGGCTACTCAGGCAGGGCTTTGTCACCACGACTGCTACGCTGAATGCGAAGCTCTGCCCACTTTCTTAGCTGAAAGCACACTTGCAGGCACACCCCATGTCAAAATCTTTTCCTTACTAAGCTAAGTGAACATCTGGAAAGCAAGTGGAAAGGGATTGTTAAACTGGCTCCCTCTCATCCAAATTACACAAGAAAACAAGTCAGGGAAATTCCCAACATATTTTTGTTTCTGCTTTATAATCTCAGTATTTAGGTATTTTAATATTGATCCGAGAGTATGCCTGCAGGGCAAGATGTGACCTTTGGAGTTTAAAGCCAGTGGGTAAAGCGTCCAACCAGTTTAGTTCATGTAACATTCAGTTTCAATCACACTGTACAGGTTCCAGAGTTCTCTACAAATTCCTATTGTATGTTCACAACAATGCAACATTCAGGTACTTAAGAGACACACCATCCCTCTTCATAAAAATAAGTAATTATTAGATCCTCATCATTCATTCACTTAAACAAACTTAAATACTCAGTTCTCTAAGTACAAGAATTACAGCAAAATGCAATTCCAAACACTTGGGTATATGACAAAGCATTTTGGTTTCTTTTTTTTTTTTTTTTTTGAGTAGTATTTAGGGACCTGTAGGTTTCAATGCTATAGAAAATATCCTTACGAGCAGCAACAGAAAGCAATGTTACAGATGATGATGCGAGCATCTTATATATATACGTATATATAAGAGATATATCTATATCTATACATAGATGTATATATTATATATATATGTATATTATATAGATATGTATAGATATTATATAGATATGTATAGATATTATATATCTATATGTATAGATATATAGATATTATATATCTATATATGTATAGATATATAAAACTTCCCAAGGTTAAAAAACAGATTTAACAATCCACTGCCTAAAATTCCAGACAAACTTTTCAGAGCTTAAAGGGAAAAAAAGGTTTCCTATTCAGAAGCTATGCCAGATCGTAACTCTATAAGTATGCTTTGGAAATCAAACTTGACATGGATACAACCCCAAGCAACTTGATCTAACTTTTATGTTGGCTCTGCTTTGAGCAAGGAACTGGATCTCCAAAGGTCTTTTCTAGCCTAAATTATCCTGTGATTCTGCAAGTGAAGAAGTTTTGCAAGCCACAGTAGTCTGATTCCCTGCAGAGCCTCAAGCCTCACGGTTGGATGCTCCAGTCCCGGCACAGCAGGAGGTGGAACTGTCCTGCAGGCTCCTTCCTTGGCAAGTTGTCCTGTACCTACCAGGACCACACACAGACTGGATCCTTTTGAAAGGTCACTAATGGGGTCTCTCTCCTTGACCTGCTTTCATGAACCTTGAATATGTTTAATACCTTCATAAGCACTGTCTTGATAACTCTTGTCAAAACAGCCCAACATTTTCCAAAGATACTAGTGAGGTCAAGACAGACAGACAGGCAGCCCAACCATGTACACTTCATTTCCTAGGGGAATGTTTTGGGGGAAAGAAGGATCCCCACTCTCTAAATGATGAGTGTTTGAAAATTATATAAATTCTCTTGTTCTGACCAAAGTTAATTAAATAGAGACTGTTCTGAAATGCAGAGGAGCAAAACAAGATCCTATTTATATACTGCTGTACCTACACTTCACTTTTACTGAAACAGAATCACTATTTCAGCAAGGAATTTTCTGCAGTAACAACAGCAGAAGGGGTTTCCCCTGCCACATGATTGGATGTGAGAAGCCCTCAAGAAAAGAGGGCAGTGGGCCAAGCAAAGTATTCTTTATTCCAACCATCATTCTTCCCCCCTGCAGATGGGTAAAGTCCCCATGTCCCCTCCTGGGCCCAACCCTGTCCCTACAAGGCTAACAAAGCCTTAACCTGAAAGAAAAGCTGGGGCTAAGTCTTTCATGAGAAAGACTTTGATCATTCAGAAAGGTAAAAACCAGAAGGAGCAGCACTTTTCTCATCCTTTCCCTCATTCAATCTCTTTCTGCCCAGCACAAACTGAAACAAGCAAGTGACCTCACCTTTTGCTGCCCAACCTTGTCAGCACAATTCTTTACTACCTTATGGAAGAGCAATGACATCAGAAACAGTAGGGACAGTACAAAAAGACTACTGGGTACAAATGGCTCTAAGCTTTGCCATCATTTTTTACATCCACTCTTCCTGTCAGTTCAGTATTAGATCGTGCCAGGGGCCTAGGGCAATAACATAGTCCAAACCTGACCTGATTCCTTTGTGCTATCTTTTGTCCTTTCTTCCAGCGGAGAACAGGCTTGAGAGGAGGTAGTTCCTTGTCCTCTTTACCTCTTTCTAGCACATGTTCCCCAAGACTGTAGGCAGCTTCAAATACAATTGGAGATATGACATCTTTGACTCTTCTCTGTAAAACAAAGTGGACAGAGATATTACCTTCACATACAAGCAAGCAGATTTTTATATACAACAATTATACGTGCAATTTAAGTGGAATTTATATTCAACACTGCAGACATGAACTTCTCTGTTCCCCTTGGTCTGCTCAGTGCCAAACAGAAAAAAGCACGTTATACCAAAACAAGACAGATCAAAACAAAGCCAACAAAAAATGAGTTACTCTTTTGGTACTCTTGGTTCCACTGAAGTCATTGGCACATTTGCCACACCTGCAAACCAAGTGTTTTTCAATAAAACCAAAACACTTTCTAAAAAAAATTTATATATATATAAATTAGGACATATTTCCCTTAGTACTGCAAAATTTGGAAGCAAACAGTAAGTCTTCTCTGGGGTTTCTAAATCCTCAACTTTGAAGTCACCTCTACTGTGCTCCTCACATTTTTTTTTTTGTGCCCCCCACAGTATTAATGAAATTATTGAATGGTTAAATGTGGCTATAAAAAATAAGGCCACAGACATGCAGGGGCAAGAAAAGCCATCTTCCAGCATGGTTCTGAAAGGAAAATTCATAGCTTTCTCCACCCTCAGAGCAGTAATATTTGCAGGAAATATAAAAGAAAGTTTTTTAGTTTCTTTTAATCACTACGTTCTAGGCTTCACACCAGAAGTACTATAAATGGTGCCACATTATTTGTCTGATAGGATAAAAGAACAAAATGTTCATTGTGCTCTCAGTCTTGACTTCCAAAATCCAATTTACCAGGAAATAGAAATGGCAGACATCCTACCTTTTCATGGGCAAACATCCCTCTTAAATTTCAGCTACTTAAAAGACTGTGTAAATTCAATGCAGATTGAGGTGATAAATACCATAAGTAAAGACAACAAATCTTCAAGTGGGCCAACTCTCAACTTCACCTTGAATCCCTCAAAGGGATGAGACAACATCTTCAGCCTCCACCACTCCTACTCCCTTGGGTAGGAGTTGTGTCATTGAGAGATTAGAAAATAGCAATGCTAAAATTCACAGAAGCTACTGGTTTTGCTCTCACAGAAAATTGTGTAATAACTTCAGTGAGAATTGTATCAGCATACAAGAAGACTACACATACACAGAAACAAGACCATAAAAAAGCATACCATGAGGCATCAGTGAAACAACAAATCATCAGGCAAATCACCACCTAATCCAACCCTATGCAGCCAACTGTGTCGACACGGAGCAATTAAAACTGTAGGCAGTGAGTCAAATTAAAATCCACCTATAGCTTTTCTAGCTCTGGTACTGCAGTATGGCAAGAGTAAATGCTTAATGACTTTTAAGTGTTTTAATATGATCTTGCAGGGTTCAGTCCAACACCCTTTGAAGTCAAAAGACAAGTTTGCCTTTGACTTCAATGAATGTTGGAGTGTGCCCGTATTGTTCACTGGTGTCTCTTTTTGTTTCATTTTAATGGTGAAATTGTGACTTCCAGCAGCTAGATTAATTACATGTGTGGATATTCCTCCACCACAGCCCTGGGGAAATGTATTTCACATACCCACTTGTCTTTAATTAAGGATGAAAGTATGAATCCTACCCAGTTATTAATTTTGCCACATGTTCAGTCTCTTCTGCTCACAATCTTAAAACACGAAGACAACGTTACGTGGGATTTTTCCTAAGACAGACACAAGACAGTTCTCTCTCTCAGGTATACCACAGACTGTCTGGGAAGCGAGTGCGTAATGAAAATACTGAATATTTGCCCAAAAGCAATCTGGAGAAGCATTATTTTAAGTTGGAAATACACCCACTTTCTTTCTCAGACAGTCTACCTGCTTCCAGTAATTGAATCATGTACTGGTGACACTGCACATGGATCACCTTTAAGTATTCCTGAAGTATTCCTGATTTCTAAAAGATGCAATGACAATCAGGTTTGAGACAGACTGAAAAATTCTTTGAATCAAGGAAAGCATTTGCTGTATTTTCTCTCAGTTACATGGCCCAACTGAAGCAGACTTGCCAGAGGAAATGGTTTCTACAAGCAGTTTTATATGTATTCACCATTCCTCACTATGCTGAGAAAGCGTCAAGTGTTAAAGACACTTCTGAACTGTGAAAAAGCATCTCTGGCAAGTCACAGCACATGGACAGCACAGCTCTGTTAGCTGAAAAAGATGTCTGGAGGACATCAAAACAAGCGTAATACTCAAGGAGTTCACATTATCGACAGAAACAACCCTATAACAAGTGTTCAGTGAGTAATAATAATAAATAATACATGTATAGCCTGGATGTCACTAAACTGGTGCAAGTTTTTGCTGTGCCTGAATTAGAGCAGGGACCTAAAGGTAAGGCACTTTTCCCCATCAGCTATACCACGTAGTTTGCCTGGTCTAAAAGCCATTTCTCTAGGGTGGTTTTGTTTGTTTTATTTTTTCCCCGTTTCTCTTTCTGACCAGATTTCATCCTGGATATAGGAAACCTTTGCAATAAGGCTTTGCAGAATTCAATACACTTCAGTCCCAGCACATCGTCCTTCCAGCAGCAAACTCCCTGCAGAGGAAACAGCCCTTGCCAGACGTATTCCTTTGTCTGGATCTTTCTATCTTTTCCTCTGAGGCACGTTGCATGACTACTCTGTGTTGATGAAAAAGTAGTTTTGGTACAAACAAGCTTTTTTTTTTTTAAAATCAAGGTGCTCTCCCTCACTATTATCACATGATGACAAAGAAGCCCAAGTCCATAAACAGCACACTTTAACAGCATTAAAGAAAGCAGTAAGTTGCTTAGAGGTGTTTCAAAAGACACCCAAAAGCTCACTATAACAAAGACCTGGCTTGCCATCTGCTCTCCCAGAACAATCACCCCAAAGAAATACATTTTTTTTTAATGCTACGGTAGAAGCTGGGCACAACAACATACGTTTTCCACAAGGGAGAAAAAAGCAAGTAAGCAAGCCACTGACAGATTCATGACTGCATTTCTGTTTGGCTTCTGTACCTAAGGGGTCCTAAAAACCTGAAAAAGAATCACAAAGCACCGATCAAATGTCATAGCTGTGATTCTGAACAGCATTTCCATTCCCTCTCTACGATGGAGCATGATGATTTTCGGAAACTGTTTTCTGCTTTTTTTTTTTTTTTTTTTTTTTTTGGTAGGCAAGGCTTAAGGCATGCTGTGACAACTTAAACACAGACACAGACTGCAGCCTCACAGAGGCATACCCTCCCTTGTCAGGCAGACGCTGTCTTCTCCAACACTAACTTCGTGCTACCAAAAGCCCACACACATCTGAAACTTAGGAAAATTTGGATGAAACAGGACAGGGTTTTACTGTAGGGATAGGATTTGCTCTGCTCATGGTGTGAGCAGTTGCCAGAGAGGACGGGATACCATTACAGCTTTCTTTCGGCTCAATGCCACAGTACAGTCAGGGGACTGTACATGAGCCCAATAAATCATCACGTCTAATCCCCTTTCTTCTACAAGGTGAAAGTCTCCAGCAGGGACTCTGAAGAGTGCCAAATTCCATTTTTAATTATGGCCAATGGGCTGAGAAATAAATTGAGATGTAAATATTCTCTACAATCCACAGCAAGAGTCCTGCAGGAACAAAGGAGGAAATGTGGCCCTTTAATAGCAACAAACCATTAAGTGAGTATAAAGTCATTTTCAACAGCATTGAATGAGGAAATACATATTGCCATTAGCAATGACTACCGTTGCCCCTTGCTTCTCGTCCTTGTTCACATCCTTTGAGTGTTTCTCTTGTTATTCTCTTTGGGAAACTTATCTGCTTTGTCAGGCCTTTTTTCTACTCTCTGGCTTGATCGTGAGGGCATCAACCCATACAAAATTTCAGAGCTTTCAGTGAATTCAGAACAGCTTTTCAGTACTTCTGAGAATTAAGCTTTGTTTAGCTTGATGACTAAGAATGAATTTGAGAACCTAGCTTTTAAAAACATTTAACTTGAAACTTCTAGTCTAAACATATTTATTTCAAGTTTTAAACAAGCACTAATAATAGACTATAAGCATTTTTACAGGTCTAAAACACACAAAATATATTTGGCAATCCTAGTTTAATAGTTAACATATTAATGCTGTAAAACGTATAAAGCCATGGTGCTAATGCTAATCCAGCACAACACTTTAATCAGCTTGCAGGTCACTACTACGTATGTCCTCAGCTCGGTGCCAAGGGATAAATAGTTCCTTGCTCAGTGGTTTCAGGAATGACTCAAACCTCCACCAGTCTGGAGAGCCAAAGCCAACTACTTCCAAAATTTATCATATGTTTATTAAGACCTGCAGCTGATATTTCATATATTATGGCTCATGAATCAATAAGATTACAGTGTATGCCTTTAAAGTGAATTAATTTCTCCTATTATCTCAGCCACACTCCCTGAACTGTAAGTCATTCAGGATTAAAGACTTTGGTACATTCAATTCAGCACAAACTGGGAGACAAACTTGCATTCATTTCAGACAAATGAATGCATAGGTCTCGTTCCCGTACCTGTAAACGAGTGAGGAGCAACTTAACTTGCTTGCCCTGTTCCTTGCAACACTTACTGCAAATCTAAACTACAGACAAGTTTAGACCCCTCACGGCACCAATTCCTAACACATGGGGCAAGTTACTACTTTCAACCTCCTACTAATCTTATGCAACAAGAACAACAACAAAATACCAACGTCCCCAGGAGAGCCTTCCTGTCCTTCTCATCTGTATTTACTTTGATCAAGACATTCTAAGACTTGAAATGATTTTTTTTTTCAGATTGGTGTGATTTTAGCATTTGTATCTCCCACTGGAAGAGCAGACAAAACGCAGTCATGCCAAAGTCATCTAGAAGAGTTTCCATTCTGCACATAACCTGAAAACACACACACACATTTCAGATAGCACTGTAGTCAAACGGGGAAAAATACAATTGCTAAGTTTGTTCCAGTGGGGAGACAAAACTGAAAGATTATTTGGTTGGTTAAAGCTCATTTAAAACATTATTGGTGACTTTTTGTCAAATTAATAGCATATGAAAGCAATCAGAGGCCTAATGTATCAATAATCTGTGCTTCTGTTTTCCTTTAAGATCTTGTGACAGCTACAGTTCAACAAGTAGGCAGTCTCTGTTGCTAAAGTTCAAACATTACAAGGCTTCTGAAGAATCCCAAAGTTTAGAGAAGCAAAAAAGAGCAAAGGACTTGCAGGGTGTTGCACACTCCGGCTTTATTTCCTGTTTGAAGGAATGGGAGTGCTTCCTTTGTCCTCATCCCGAATGTGTTCATCTGGCACACAACTGTTTCTGTCAGGTCAGCAACCCTCCCTTCAAACACTGATAATGGGAAAGATGGTGTAGGGGAGAAAATAGCAGACCTTGAGGGAACGGGGGCCTAAACAAACACCAGGCGCCCAGGAGCCTGTGTGCATGGGAGGGACACCCTGAGAAGGTAAGGGAAGGGTGAGGAATCCCAAACCCAGCTGGGTAGAAGCTCACTCTGAGTTTAACTAAGTGCTCCCCGTCCCTGAGTGTCTGGCTTCCTGCTATCAGCTGGGGAGTGATAAAGCTGTTACCAATGTCAGCATGAAAGAGACTGCAATCAGTGGCCTCAATACTCCATGTCAGAGGTTACAGAGGCTTAACAATAATATATTACTGATAATCTTTCATGGTAATCAATGACAAAAGTCATCACATGCAACCCAAGCACAATGTAACGCATTACTGAGCTCAGACCTTGATTTTCCAGCTCAATACTATAAACCATATTGTCATAATGTGTTTTTACAGTTTTGGTGTTGTTTTCTTTTCCCCACACCCTAACCATACAGTTTAATTTTGTGTCTTTCATTGTGTCTAACAGTTCCAGCGTGGGGTTCTTCTGTCTTCTGTTTTTCAAATCACCTGTTTCTTTCTTTCTTTTTAAGTTCACTCTTGATCTTTCTTTTCTGATTATATTTTATTTAATATGGAAACAGAGTAAAGGAGAAAACATAGTTCAGACTCCCAGCTTTTTGCCTCGTACCAGGCTGGCCACAGCTATCCGTGTAACATAAAAGTGGCTACCTGCAATATCAACTGCACTGAAATATAAACAATTAGAAAAAATGCTGAGAGCTGATGAGTTCATTGTTCACCTAAGTTCAGGTCATCATTTCACAAAGAGAATCAAATAAGAAATAAGCGGGGAAGCAATTAACATATTTATTTTACTCTTTCTTAAAGTATAATATATTTCAATAGGGAATTACATACTGAACTGAGACAATAATTAAATCCAGACTACTCCTGCACATATGTAACCCTATCGTATACTTGTCTTTTCCACTGGATTTACCACATTTCATACTCTGCTGATATGGCATTTTATCAAAACCAACCCTTAAAGAGTTTTCCTTTAACATTGTCTTAAAACACATTGAATACAGAATTTGAGTTAATCCAACTACTTGTTTCTCTTTATACAGCATGTCCCTCCAACACTAATGGAAAGGCTAAACACAGAAGTCTCTGTATGAAGCTGTTTGAGGAGAGGTCCAAGAGCCTTGGCTCCTGGGCCATAGAATAGGGTAACAAGTCTGCTAAAAGTTGGGATGTCTACAGCTTGTTCGCTTTCTTACTGTATACATCCAGCTAAGAGGTAAAACCAGATGAGTGTATGTCATCCAACAAGCTCTCAGTGCAAAATCTAACACACAAACTGTCCTCAGAGCCAAGGACTGTGGCTGAGAACTCACCCTCCCAGCTGATTCCCAAAACCACAGCTCACAGAGATTATGAGCCCTTCTTGCTGGTCCTGCACCCCTTTCACTGAGGGCAGCAGCTCAGACTGAATGCACAGAGCAGTCCCACAGGTGATGGCTGCTGGCTGGGGGATGCTCCAAGGCACTATGTGCTTCACCCTTTCCCTGATCTCAACCTGCCACACATAAACTGGTCTGTAAGAAAAAGCAGCCACCTCTCTCTCATTCTCTCACTCTCCAGATGGATTTTCTCCCTTGATTGTTGAAAGAAAGGGGAGAAGCACCTTTAATCCCAAGAGGGAATGGGTAAGTAATCAAAAGGTTCCTCCTAAAGCTCTGTAGAGGACACGGGAGCATAGCGAGGATGAGGATATACTCCTCAGCATTTCCCACTGACCACCCCACAACGTGGCAGACTCTCAATGTAGGTACCATTTGTAGGTACCTACACTTACTCAAAGGGAAAAAGCATCTAACATAGTTTTATGCAAACTGAGAGAAGGTCCATACACTTTCTTGGATTTGGGTCTTGGGGTGCACTTTATCTCACACTCTCATACAATATGTCTCATATCTAGTAAGTCACTGGGATAATATATAATAAGATATATATATAATAATAAGATAGAATCATAGAATCATAGAATATCCTGAGTTGGAAGGGACCCTTAAGGATCATCAAGTCCAACTCTTGACACCGCACAGGTCTACCCAGAAGTTCAGACCATGTGACTAAGTGCACAGTCCAATCGCTTCTTAAACTCAGTCAGGCTCGGTGCAGTGACCACTTCCCTGGGGAGTCTGTTCCAGTGTGCAACCACTCTCTCTGTGAAGAACCCCCTCCTGATGTCAAGCCTAAACTTCCCCTGCCTCAGCTTAACCCCGTTCCCGCGGGTCCTGTCGCTGGTGTTAATGGAGAAAAGGTCTTCTGCCTCTCGACACCCCCTTACGAGGAAGTTGTAGACTGCGATGAGGTCTCCCCTCAGCCTCCTCTTCTCCAGGCTGAACAGGCCCAGTGCCCTCAGCCGTTCCTCATACGTCTTCCCCTCCAGGCCTTTCACCATCTTCGTAGCCCTCCTCTGGGCACTCTCCAACAGTTTCATGTCCTTTTTATACTGTGGTGCCCAGAACTGCACACAGTACTCGAGGTGAGGCCGCACCAGCGCAGAGTAGAGCGGGACAATCACCTCCCTCGACCTACTAGCGATGCCGTGCTTGATGCACCCCAGGACACGGTTGGCCCTCCTGGCTGCCAGGGCACACTGCTGGCTCATATTCAACTTGCTGTCTACCACGACCCCCAGATCCCTCTCTTCTAGGCTGCTCTCCAGCGTCTCATCGCCCAGTCTGTACGTGCAGCCAGGGTTTCCCCGTCCCAGGTGCAGGACCCGGCACTTGCTCTTATTGAACTTCATGCGGTTGGTGATCGCCCAGCTCTCCAACCTATCCAGATCCCTCTGCAAGGCCTTTCCACCCTCATCCACAACTCCTCCAAGTTTGGTGTCATCAGCAAACTTGCTCAAAATACCTTCTATTCCTACATCCAGATCGTTTATAAAAATATTGAAAAGTACCGGCCCTAAAATGGAGCCTTGAGGGACCCCACTGGTGACCGCCCGCCAGCCTGACGCAGCCCCATTCACCATAACCCTTTGGGCCTTGCCCGTTAGCCAATTGCTCACCCATCGGATGATGTTTTTATTTAGCTGTATGGTGGACATTTTGTCCAGTAGGATCCTATGGGAAACCGTGTCAAAAGCCTTGCTGAAGTCCAAAAAAATCACATCAGCTGGTTTCCCTTGGTCCACCATACGGGTGATCTTATCATAAAAGGAAATCAGGTTAGTTAGGCAGGACCTACCCTTCACAAACCCCCAAAAATAAGATACCTTATTATGAGTAGATCAAACATCTATGGGCTGCATAAGATCATCCTAATGCTTTCCCTAGAACTGAAGTAGATTTGTTTGAGAAAAGCATGGGTCTGTACCACCTGGCAAAGGTCCCCTCAGTTCTAAGCCTGGTATCTCCAATAGTCTAGGTGGCTGCATTTCTGCTAGAAGTTTAGAGAGTCAGGCAGAAGACTGAAAATCTGGATGACTATAGAACATCACAATAGTGATGGAACAAATATTTTAATGAATGCTTCATTTAAAGTAGACTAGATTTGAAGGCTTGACACTATGCTGTTGAGATTCTTTCAACACTCTGTCAAAACACATCAACAGAGGTTTATAAAAACACATGTAAGGGACACAAACATGCTACTTAAGCCCAGTTTCCTACACGAAACAACTAAAAGACTAGATTAGTAGCATTGTGTCAGGATTGAACGAAAGAAGAATCATCTTCAGCAAAAGAAGATAGATGAAAGAAGGTTATCATCAACATTTTTACTGACAGCATTTTAATTCAGATGAAAGAGCTGACAGAAATGGTCCTTAAAGTCTTGCAAAGAAAGCAATACACTACTCACCCTGCCTGCATGCATCAGAGAAAGAGGCTGAGTGCATAAGAAGTATGGTGCTAATTAACTTTCTTTTGACATACTATTGAGAGGAGAATGATTTAGTTAAGAAATCTGGAGGTATTTATGCACAAAAATATGAATCCATCTTTCAGTCATGGGAAAATGGATAGCTCCATGATAGGGTCCTGGGAGGAAACATGATCAAAATCTATTCTTCCACTATTAAATGAAAGAGACAGTATTTATTAGTCTAGTCGTCTTGAGTGCAGAATTTCAAATCAATATGGGCAAAAGGAAAAAGTGCTGTGATTGTCTATGTTGTTTAAGAATGTAAACAACACTCCTCTGAAGTCTAGAGGAGGAGACCGCCAGGAACTTAACACGGTGTTTTCAAAACCCTAAGGAAATGGCCTTCTGCTAATATAGTTTCTGTGCGTGCATGCACACACATGTGTATACTTACACAGTATGCACAAGCACAGGTGTTTTTACATACATACATATTACATATACATATATATAGTCATATCTATTTATCTATATATTATATATAAGACCAATTACTCCAATATGACCTTGCACAATTTCTGGTCTTATTTTTCACACAGACGTACAAAATCAGCTACAGAAGATTTGTTGTCATGATAGTTGTGGCAACTCTTACATTACTCTTCCTCATGGAGTTATTATGCATTAAAACAAGCTCCAAAGTAAACAAAATAAACAAACAAAAAAGCCCACACCACAAATGTGAAACAGAATTTCCTCTAAACCGTTTTAAAATGTTTTGGCTCATATTTCAAACCTAGATCTTGAGCATAGCATTACACGAGACTGTTTTATGTAGTATTGCCATTTCAGCTTTTAATACAATGAATCTATAGTAAGTGTGCAATTACAAACTGAAAGTTGTTCAAAACTAAAAAACCGTGACATTGATTCATTTTCACCTGGGGCTATTTCTCGTGTGAATTCTCAAATAAATGCCTATATTTAAGTGCTTTCATTCTGGTGAACCCAGAATATTTCATCTAAAAACAAAATTAAATTAAAAAAAAAAAAAAGGCAAGAAACCAATGAGAACATGAGAACATTCCAGGCCAATCAGATTAGCAAAAATGCTAGCAACTTGCTTAATTACTGTTATGGTGCTTGTATGTGTTCACATATGCATAAACATGTAAACAGAAATGAAAAAGAAAGTATTTAGTCTCATACTGCATCTTGACATCATTAATAAATTCATGCGTTTACATTAAACTAAGAAGTGAATTTGATTATTTCAATGCTTTTGTTTGTTTTACTAATGTGAATATTTAAACATGTAATAGAACTCAATAGGAAAGTTAATCACACATAACTACATGCACTGCTCCAACTACATGAAAACGTGTAACAGAAACACTGTGAAAAACAGACAAAACTCCTTAAAGTCTGTAGGTGGGCTTCTGAAAACAGGACCCACAGTCTGAGCTCTTTACTCCCCCTTACAGCCTCCATATGTACACAAGAGCAGTGATACCTGAAGAGGGTGAGGGAACCTTATTGTACTGGAAACAATGAAAACTCCAAGGATGAGAAATCCCCATTCACTATTCTGTAACTTAACCTAATTATCCCAGTTATTAATTACTAACAATTCTTATTATTAACCAAGTAATGTTGATAGGAAGAGTTGAACAAAACTTATCCATTACGTGGCACAAGCATTACAGAAGACTCCAAGGCTGCTTCGTTAGCTCCCAGCTCCCCCATCCTGCACACACCAAAGTCTCAGCACACTGATGACCACCTCAGAAACACCTTGCCTCTGTGCCATCTCACAGAATGGTTTGGGTTGGAAGGGACCTTAAAGACCATCCAGTTCCAACCCCCCTGCCATGGGCAGGGACAGCTCCCACCAGACCAGTTTGCCCAAACCCCATCCAGCCTGGCCTTGAACACCACCAGGGGTGGAGCATCCACAATTAATCCCTACTTTCTTACTAGTTCCTCTTCTCCCACTCCTCTCTGATCATTCAAACACCACTCTCACACCCTCCTCTCTGTAGGGTCCCAGACCATCAACAAAGAGGCAGATCCAGCAGCCTCCCACCCAGCCACCACATACGCGGATATAATCAGCTGCCTGGACCCGAGGATCCACACGACCACAAGGGGCGATTGTTGAAACCCATAGACTGGAGCTGGGATGAACGAGACTTTCTCGGGGGAACCGAGGAAAAACAAAAACTTTCCCTCTGAGTTCCGCTGGCTTTAAAAATAAACAAGGCCGATGTTTCCACAAATAAGTGCTAATTGTACAGTTCCCCAGATCAAAGCTGGGAGCTCTGCTCTGAGGCTGGAGGTGCATTCATGGGGAATGGAAAAAAACAGCCCTCTACAGCTGCAGTACTGTGTTTACCATAATAAGGTTTTAACCAAAGATGATTAAGTTTATGTATTGCCACTTCACACATCTGCAGCTGGCATTTGCCTACTGAGACTAGAGTTCTGTCAGCGACACTTCATCAAGGCCCTGTTGCTCGCCTCCTCAAGATGGGGCAATAGAAACTTATGGCCTATGCAGAAGGCTACCTTAGATAATATGTATCGAAGGCAGAGTAATAATTGGAACATGCTGTAGTGGGAGGCAAAGGAAGAGATGCCAGCAGGCTGAGAAAGGCCTGAATCAGCCTCTGCCCAACTGCAGGCAACGCAAGCTGAACACACACAGATTCGTGGGGAGAGGGCTGAAAGATTACAAATCACTGAGAGAAATAAGCACCAGAGTTATCAGAGGTAGAAGGGTTTAGTAGGCTTGGGGATGGCTTTTTGGGGGGTTGTTTTCAGAAGGAGTAAATAACAAAAGGACAAGGTTATCTGCACTAGATATTATCTTGTATTATAAATCTGTAAAATAAGCTTGATCTGTCCACTTCTTTTCCTGTGAAACAGCTTCCTCTTACCTAACAGAGGCAAAGCCAACAAATCTCACACCAAGAACTGATTTTGTTGCATTCAGCCCATCAGGCTCAGTCACAGACCTGCACACAAATGCCAGAATGGAGAGAGGCTGAAATTTCTTTATAAGACGAAAAAGCAAAATTCCAAAGGCAGCAACGTTGTCTAACTTTCCAACATCTTCATCTGTGAACTGCTCACAGTACACCTCACAGCACGTACTGGTGGTAGCAGCCAGCACCCAAGGAGCAGAAATAAGTTGTGTTATATTTCAGCAATAATCAAACTGTTGGAGGCTTGGTGGTTTGCACATCATGAGCCAATGAAGGTACTGCTTCATCCCTTCATTTCCAGCACCAAAGGGAAGGAGAGCTCTTTGGAGCCCTCTGGTTTGGGAATATATAGCGCGGCATTGCTGCCCTTCAGTAACTCTGCTTTCAAAGGTCACACGCTCAATGTCTCTGGACTCAGAAGCAGCCTTGTACACAGCACCAACAGCACAAAAATAAACTTGCCATAGCTATGAAACTAGGTAAAAGCTGAGGTTTCATTTTAAGGGTTGAAGCCTTCCTTTAATTTTCTTACTGTGTGAACTTTTGGAACATATTTTTCCAGGGTTTAATCATTTCCAAATTGGCTGGGACTCAGGGCTGAAGTAAGAGCAGATCAGAGACCAGTAGGCATGTCAGGGGAAAAAAACATCAGACAGCACAAGGAGCAACTGCAGAGGCCATGGAGCACTTGGAGAGAGCTGCAAATGCATCAGAAGTGTGACACAGAGCATAGAAAAAGACAAAAGGAAAGGAAGAGGGAAATGATAAGGAAACCAGAGCCACTGACAAGGATGGCAAAGTTTTTTGACTGTACAAGCAGCACATACCAAGTCCGGCAAGTCACCAACAGCAACCTCTGTAAGTTTAGTAATAGCTGAAGAACAAAGAAGAAAGTGTAAAAGTATCTGTGTAGGAAGCTTCAGTGGTCTAATTCAAGACAGAGTCTTTCATGAAACAGTCACAGGTCAGAAGCGTGCGTCACACTCCTAGTACAGCCTGCTCAAGCACCAACTCGTTTTGCATGGTTGTGCCTAGACTTGGACATTCACCAGTAGCATGGAATAGGTACAGACCTGTGCTGTAAACATGTAGAATATATACCCACTGGCACCAGAGGGTCATGTTCATCTTAATTCGTACTTTACTTGTTAAGAAATTATATTTTCTATCCCAGACATAAACTATTTTTTTTTTCCTTTTTTAAGTCCTACTGGCTGTGGGATTTTGTCCGTATTTCTGCTTTAGTATTGCTTCAGAAATCCTGTACATAGAAACCGATATTTCTCTGTTATAATTTGTCCCTATTTTATCAACAGGAAATTCTTGAAAACAAACACTGTGATATTAATGATGCTCCTTGAAATTCTCCTTTTTGTTAAAATAAGCGATCCCAAGAGGCAGTAATAGACTACATCATTTAGTCTGCCTACTTGTGTATGCCAGACATTACATTTCATTTGTTAACCCTCCACCGCATGAAATCATTTGTTTAGTTACAGCACATTTTCCAGAAATGCATATAGTTGGATCCTACAGTAATCCCTATTGAACTTAAATAACTGAGGCTCTGGCTTCCATAAGTGCATGTGGCATCACCTTTCAGTCACAGGTTTTTGTCATGCTTTTCTCTGCTAGACTAGAGAGCTCTTTACTGTGCACAAGTACCTTCTTAGGTGTCTCTTGGCCTTCATTAAAATAAATGCTGTGACCAGTTCAGATTTCTAAGCAAGGCCTTCGCTTTGATGCCTGAATGCCTTCTTATGTTGCTTACAGCCTCTCCTAAATGGAAAGCATCTTATCAGTGATTGCAAAACAAGTCTAGCAGTAGCCTGAGCAATAGTCCATACTCATGAAGAATCCTTCCAAGGTACCGTTCTCTCTGCTTATATTCTCAAAGAACTCATTACTCCTTTCTGCCAAGTATCCTGCTGAGAAGTCACCTTAAATTACTAGTCTGCTCTGACCCTGAAATCATGGTCATAGTCCCTGCTTTCCAGGAGACAAGCCCCTTCCCCCTCGGTAGGTGGGACCCACATTCTTCATTCCTGGATATATGACCTCACACTTCGCTCTGCTGGAATACATTTTGCTCAACTGGCTCAGTTTAGTAGCTGATCCAAAACACTTTACAAAGAATTCCCCATTCTCCCTTTTAGCCAACTATTATGTGCAAAGTCTAGAAATCCTTTTGCATTTATTTTCAGATCCTTAATGACTATACTGATACTGAACTTTCTATTGAGCCCCAAAGAATGTCAGTAGAAACAACCCCACTTACCCTTACACTGACATCTCCTTTTTAGATCAGTCTTCTGTCCAACTAACTTTTATATATACACATCTTATACTTAAAAAAAAAAAAAAAAAAAAATGTGGCTAAACCACTAAGAAAAATTGCAAGCCCCTGAACACATACTACACATTTACCAAGCAACTTCATTATTATTATTTTTAATAGTACTGCATTTTTTCTTTTAAAATTTTTGGCCAATCACACAACATTTTGTTATTTCCATTATATTGCTTGTATGGTGATGTCTATCTGTTGCCCCTGAGATCAGCTTTCCTATCCTTTTTTGGTATACTGACACTTCTGCACCCTTAATGGTTGCTGGAAACTCCCTTGCATTGCAAGAATTCGCAGTAGTTAACAATATGGAGCCAGAGAGCTCTTCAGCCAGTCCTTGGGATTCTTGAGTCTCCAGACCATTTTAATGTGTTTATTTCTGGTAAACATTATTTGACTCTGTCCATATTTACAAATGCATTAAAAGCAGAGCATAATCTTAATGAAATAAATGCACTGTTCTCCTCATTTCAAAATGCATAAGTCTTTAACAAAACACTTCTGCCTTCTGTGTATGAACAGTTTTATTACCACCATCAAATAATGGGCCAATACTATGGCTAAAATTTATTTCATTAATGCATCACAACTTCATTCTGAAGAGGCTATAATCACAGAGGAAGAGTCTTCCACATAAATTCTGAGAGTAAACAGTACAGCTGCTGTCCCACAAGTACTGATAACCCCATTATGGATCCCATGGAATAGCCAGGCAATATTTCAGAAATGCTTTATCTTCAGGAGCAACATCAGAGCTGATGTGAATTGAGAAACCTTTAAAAATGCACTGCCCTTTTCCTTTGCTCTGTAAAGAACAATGCAAGTGGTTGAACAACTACTCTGTTTCCTTACCATCCACATTGATTTCTAATGTGATAGCTTAACATCTCCATAATCTGAAAGGATGAAAAAAGCCACAAATAAGAGCATGAAGGCAAATTTATACCCTAGCGACAGTACAGCTCAATAGAAACAAAGATTTATTTATTTTTAAAGTAAGAATGGAAAACCACCCTTTAAAAAGCAACCATGCAACACAGTAGGTGTTTAAACCTAGATGACAAATGATTTACAACCTCCCACAGATGATTCTTTTTAGGTACCTCAAGGGAGGCTGTAGCGAGGTGGGGGTTGGCCTGTTCTCCCACGTGCCTGGTGACAGGACGAGGGGGAATGGGTTTAAGTTGAGCCAGGGGAGTTTTAGGTTAGATGTTAGGAAGAACTTCTTCACTGAAAGGGTTGTGAGGCACTGGAACAGGCTGCCCAGGGAAGTGGTGGAGTCACCATCCCTGGAAGTCTTCAAAAGACGCTTAGATGTAGAGCTTAGGGATATGGTTTAGTGGTGGGCTGTTAGCGTTAGGTTGGAGGTTGGACTCGATGACCTTGAGGTCTCTTCCAACCTGGAAAATTCTGTGATTCTGTGATTCTGTGATCTGACTCCTTTTTGAAAGGCCTCAGGCAGACAGAGAAGAATAAAACGAGACATCACAAGCAACAGGATAAAAAGAAAGGGCTTATACTTAGCTTTGTCTATTCTGTTAAAAATAAAATGATTTTTAGGTTTTCTTTTTGTTTAGAGTAGGTGGAATTCTCTTTCCACAAAACCCTGTTTTTACCACTATCCATCAGTAAAGAAGAGACCTCTCTCAACATCTGACATTTAAAAAGGAAACAAAAAGGGAAAAATAAAGATCATGTTACAGTAGTAAGTATCCACCTCCAGCAAAATTTTCCAACGCCTCTGAGAGGAAAACCCTTTCCGTTATGTAGAAATAGCCTCAATTGACTTTTCCACTCCTGTAACTGCTGTTCTGCAGCACATATAATCTCCAAGGTCTACCTTTAGAGCTGACCAAATTAACAACCACATCTTTTCCACGGAAAGGGCACTTAAAATAAACAAAAACAAAATAAAACAGCAAAAATATATTACAAATCCTCCAGAGGACCATAAAGTAACAAGTGTTCAATTTCTCAGCTTACTATAGATGAATGAACATTTAACTAAAACTTCAAATACTTGGGCAAGACAGATAACAGAGCTGCTAAACCTTAGTGCTTTAGGAAACAATAATTGAGACATTGGTGGCATTCTGTGTATGCTACACAAACCGCAGTAAAGTTATCTACTTTGCAAATATGCCATTAAGAAGATTGAAGGTCTGCCACTTCAGACCTAGTGGTACTGCAGCTTGACACGTAAAGCAAGCAATGACCCTTTCAACTAGCCATGCACATAGTTACTATTTTGTTCTTACACGACCATAGGTACAGCTGGAATGCATAGTTTTGAGAATCTGTCCTTGGTCCGATCATTTCCCCACACTGAAAAACTCTGGGTAGTATCATGAGCTACCACCCAGCCTCCAGATAACAGCACAAGCTATAAGGGGCATATCAGTTCAACAGAGGCTCTTGTTTCTCTTTCCGTTTTGTATAACTTTAACATATTCTGCTTTTCTTCACTATATTTTACACTGTACCATAACATATTTGACATTTATTATAAAAACACCACACCTGAAAGATTCTGGAAGACCTCTACTTGATGATTAATCATGTTCAAACTTCAAGCTTAGCCCCATTAGGCCTGCTTTAAGTCTGCTTCCTAAACAGACATACAAAAATCTTACACACAATTAAAATTGACTTTTTTTTTTTTTTTTTTTTTTTAAATTAAGACAGACATAAAACATGGTTTGAATATAAATTACCATTTACAAATTGTTTTGGCCAATCCCAACAGAGAATAAATGGCACATTAACAAATTCCCAAACATATGACAACCTGAAAATGCAGGCCACTTGGAAAGGATGGAATGGGAACAGAGAATACCTTAGCCAGCAACATTGAAGGCTGGACATGCTCTCCGAATTATACGCCTAAAAATAAAGTCTGTTCTACATCTGTTTGGAGCTGAGACTGAAGATGCAGTCAGAATGCCTGCTTATTATAAGCATTATGCACAAAGTCCTACTTCTGTGAATGCAGCAGTAACATAATGCAAGAAACAAACTGGTCCACCCCATAATACACAGCCCTCACTTTGTTCAGCTAAGGTCTTTCAAACCTCACTGGAAGGAAGGGAGCATAAGGGAACCTTGAAGAGTCGTGCCATGGGAGGGAAAGCAGCATGGAGACAGCTGTGGGAAAGGCAGACATCTTTGACATCTTTGCTTTATAGAACTTCTGTGGCACCTCTTGCTTAATGAAAGCCTTTGGCCTTTGGTCAGCCTAAAGAACACCTTCACAGCCATTTAAAACAGAGCTGTCAGGAGGCGTTTATATACGAAGCACTGAGACATACACCGCCTATCTTTTAAACCAAAAAAAGGGAGACGCCATGCACTCGTGCTTTGGGCGTTATTCTTAAAATCTCCTGGTGAGGTTTTTAATTCTCCCACTTTCTACACATCTGCTTGCTAGAAATTCGTATGTTCAGCCTCCCCCCCTCAGCAGGACATAAAGCAATCTGTGTAAAGTATACCCTTGCTTTTTTAAAACCACCTCTTTCTATTAATACAATACAAGTATCTGGCTAGCCAGATAGCAAATAAATACAACTGGGCAATGGAGGAAGCAATGTTTTTGGTGAGGATGAATGGAGGCAGCACATATGAAAAACCCAGCACGAAAAGCAAAACCAGTTTTCACCACAAACCTAAAGCACAGCCTCAGAGCCCTCCATGAGCAACCCCACTGCAGACAGCTTGTTGCCTGTGCTGCGATGCCCCATACCTTCCCAAAAGCATGGCTCATTTCTCTTCACACAGCATTAGCACTGGCTGCCCTCGTGACCCTCTGCTTGCAGCAGATCTATCTCCATGCTGCAGCTTCGGGCTGCCTCTCACATCCACCCCACCTTGGGGTTTGTGGGGCCACTCTCATGGTTGCAAAGCAAGCTCAGATGTTTCCTTATTACAAAGCCTCTTCAGAGCCAGCTCACTTCAATGATCTAGTGCACAGGTTTACAGTCCTGCAAACCAGCGGATGCAGCAAGCTATGGCACCAGGGTGGAAACAGGATTACCACCTGGGCGCCTATCTGAGTTGAGCACAGATTATGCCAGCTAATCCCAGCTGCGTGAATAATGAATCAAAACATTTTCTGCCCAGCAAGAGGTTTCCTGAACCTCACCTCCACCTCCAGCAAAAATGCACATGGGACAAAGCAAATACACTAATTGGATTCTGCTTTTAAGAAGCAGCACTCTTGATAATTGTCTTGTTCTGCTTTTCTTGGAGTAATAAAATACATCTGCTCCATCATCCTTCCCTCGTAGTACCTGAAGACTATAACACTGGCAATAAACTCAGATTAAGAACTTGGTAGGCTTTACAAGCTGTAAACAGTCTGAAGAAATATGTTCACCAGATAATGCCTGTAGGAATCCAGTATCTTTCCATTCAGTCTTTGCATCGTGAGTAATTAAGCATGCGTAATAGGAGTCATAACGTTAATCAAGCCATTTTGAAGGGCAGGTTTGCATGTCCAGATTCACATTTCAGTCCATGCTGGATGGCTACTTTTTTCATTAATCTCGTAGTCAATGCTCAGTCTTACTAGGAGCCAATTTAAAGACCTCACTTTCTTCAAAATCCAACTCTGCTAGCAATTCACCATCTTAGGTGGACAATGAAGATTTTTATGTAAGAAAAAGAAAAAAAAAAACACTGTTCTCTTACAAATGTATCAGAGGCCAATAAAAGTTCATGCACATCATGGTATGACATCTCTAATTCCTCATGAGACCCAGCGAAGCAGCACTGGGTCCTTGGCTCTCAGCTTCAGCCCCAAGCACACTAGGATGGTGGGCTTGGTCCTGGGGCTCCATTTGACTTTGATGGGGGATTTCTGAGGAGGGGTTTTCCAGGTGCTCTGAACTGCCTCACTGCCATGCAGCATGACCCTCACCACCATGGGAACTCCATGAGCCAGAGGCAAATCCATATGCTACAACAGAGGGGAAGGACACTCAAACTAGAAATTAGGCAGAGATGTCAACACCTGTTTTCTTCCCAGATATTTTTATTTTCAAAATATATACTTGATGATCTACTGTGTTCTTAACCCTCACAGAGTGGGTGCTTAGTGCAGCTGCTGTTTAAGAATTTAAGGATTTTACCCCACTGTGGCATCTTCATCTCTTTCATTGATATTCCCCAAATCCCAGTGGGATGGCCGTTCTTTGCTGCTTTTAGAAGAAGATACATGCAGTGCAGCCCACATTTTAACTGATATCTGCTCCTAACAGGTGTCAGTCACAAGAAGGACATTTTTCAGGCTCTGTAAAAGCCCTTCCTTTGAAAACAAAGACCTTTCAGTATTTTATTTTATTACCATGAGCTTACCAGAAAGCACTTTAATTTTCAAACTTTTCAAATATATTCCTTGAGGATGACCATTTCATCTTCAGAAGTTCCGTCCACACGTCATGACAAATGAAAGTTTTTGTAGATGTTAAGAAGGAAAAAAAACAAATGGCTCAAATGTGTATTTTTCCAACAGTGCCAGAACCTAAGGACAAGTGGAGAAAGTATCACTTCTTCTCACTGCCACACCACACAGAAAATATCATTCCCCAAAAAGCAACTTGCTGAAAAGGTATGACAGTGTGAAAAAAAGGGTGCTATAACTGAAATCCTTTCACAGCTGTAATTATAGCAGTTGCTATGAAGCCAAAGCTGTAACTTTTGCAAACCAGACTGAACCAAAAGGAACAAAAGTACTGCAATTGTTTTGGAAAGCTGTGAGGCAGGCTTCCTTTCCTTCCCTGCTGTTTAATCAAAGTAGCAAAGGGTGGGGTCATGAAGACACATGAAAGCTTCATATAATTCTCTGCTGGGATCCAGGCTCCTCAGTACTTTTGCAACATAATCCAATCAGAGGACATTTGTAAATCATCTGGAACATTACCCAAATTTAATCCTCCCCCTTTCAAGTTAAGTAATCAATGAGCTTATTAAAAAAATAAAAAATAAGAAAAAAAAATAAAGCCCCAAACCTACAACAGGCTCCATAACGGCTTATATTACTAATGCCACAGATAAGCTATTAATTTGCCTAGGACAGTGTAGCAAGCTAATCAGCTAATTGAACAAGAGGCAGCTGCATAAACTCCATCCAAGACAGGCCAACTATGGTTGCAAGGGGATGTCCTCACTGAAAAAATGAAGGCTGAAGGATGCGCAGAGCCAACTTGTCCTCCCAGACCTCCACCATAATCTCTAATACCAGCTACCCACCTAAGAAACAAATATTTGTAATGGAAAACAGTATTTGCTTTATTTTTGTGTTCTTGTTTGCTTGTTTTTTAATTTACATGGATCTGATTTTTTTTTCTCTGAAATTTCATTGTTTTTCAGCACAACAACAATTAGATCCCAAAGAAAAATCCTGAGAATAACCTGACATGGTTCCAGTCCTCAGGGTGAGTGGACACAATAGCAATCCCAGAATTTCTGCTTTAAATGTTTTATCCAGTTTTCTTCATCCCAGTTTCATTAAAAGGACATGTTTCAGTCCCTGTATTATCTGCTGAGGCATCACAGGGAACTCTCAGCCCAAGCAGAAGCAGACAATTCAGGGCAGGCCTTGGTCTCACGTTCCTGTTTGTAGGGTGAGTAGGATCAACTATTAGCACAGCATTCAATGCTGCTGCAAGATCAGGTAGTATTTTTTCCTGAGCTATAAAAAATATTCTCCAAATAAAAGAAAATGTGTTTTATTTTTCCTATATTTCAAATATTCTTTTTTTTTTTTTTTCCCTCACCAGGAAAAAACATTTGTATACGACTTTATAGCATGGCCAAGCATCTAAGCTTCCATTTTGAAAAAGCAGCAAAGTACAAGTTACCAATTTGCCCATAGTTACAAGAAAATAAACAGTGCTATTTTTAGTCACTTGAGCTTTGAAATACTACTGCAGAGAACTGGTTGACCTCTTCCAAACCACTTAATTATCAGTCAGCTACTTAAGTACAAAGTCTATATTCCTTGCCTCTCTATAGCATCTCGTTTTCCTTTATAAACCAATTTTCTTTCAGATAAAAGCTTATTGCAGATTATGGTTCTAATTACATATAAGGGGGACTCTGTAGCCTGCTTTTACTTCTCTTCTGATAAAAGGATAAACATTGTTACATTCAAGGTTCAGAAAATCTGCTGAAGAGGAGAAAAAGTATGAGTTCTTTTGGTGCAAAAGTTTTCCTTGAAACTGTAACTCTGCGAGAAGTTTGAAAGGACTTATAAAATTTAAAACTGTTTAGAAATTAATTTTGAATTTTGGGGAAAGAAGTAGAAGTAAAAATGACAAGGTGATTCACATCTATTTCCCATGTAAATCACTGAAATTACAAAAAAGCTTTGAGCATAAAGTGATGAAAAAAAAAAATAACTACAGATGGAGGAGAGGGCTACATTAATCCACTAACCAAACTCCCCTAACCAAAACTGTCTCAACCCATACTGTTTCTTCCTGCTCTAATATCCAATGCAGCAACACATCATGACAAAGTGAAACTCTTAGTGGAGTTTACAGATATCTGAAACTATAAAGGAGAAATGCACACATGAGAACATAGAGAGTCATATTCTTATAGGTATGATACTGTTTAGAGGTACCTATATTTTGCTTTGAAAGCTATAATTGACACCCTCCACCCCCTTTTTTATTCTGGAAAAAATTATAACCCAAAGAAAAATGTAATTTCTAAACATTTTTGTGATGTATTTAAGGAGTTGTTGAAATTCAAAGCAAAAATTCATATGGAAAAGCAGTACTGCTTACTAGCAGTCCATCTGATTGCTTATTAGTTGTCAAAGTTTACAAAGCTTTATTACACTGGGAAATTCCTACTTCCAAGTGCCTGAAAGACAAAAAATGCGTATCTTAGTTACAACAACTTGTTCTCATATCAAGTGAAGCCTATTTTTACAGAAACAAAATCTCAATTAAAAAAAGTTCTCTTTCAAGAAAATAAGATGAGTCTCTTTGTATCTCTTCCTCATGCAAATCTGTTTGCACAAGATTATCTCACTCTTACTAGAAAGTCCCTACTATTTAAAGCTATATGAATGTCTGTCTCACACATTTGTCTATTCTTGTCCCAAAAGCAACAGTCACCAAGCAATGCATCTTACACAGCAGGAAAGAGTATTTTGTTTTTCTGTTGTGCCAAGCTGACCATGCTGGGACACTGGCTTCTTACTATGAACTCCACTATACTTGCCACCAACGACTGTGTGTTTAAAACACGATGTTGACCAAACAAAAGTCAAGACAAACACTCAACATGGATCGATGCAACTGACAAACATTGCTCCCAGCATCAGACAGATACACAAAAAGCTTGGGTTTGGGATAATTCCTGAATTCCTCTAGGGCTTGCATGGAAAGGTTGTTTTGCTTTTGGGTACTGAAAGTTTAGTCAGGCAGGGTCAGATCTTGCTCTTTTATCTTACTGTTTGTGTTATGGAAAATGCCCTGTGACAACATACAAAGAGCAACTTGTCAAGTTCCATTCAGCCTGATAAAAAGAACCCCTCAAGAGCAACATAATAATGAAAAAACACTTCACACCTTGGCATGATATTCATAATAAATGGACAATGCTCTATACTCTAAAGACTAGTCTTTCAAACTATTCCAAGTAAGGCACTTTAGAAGCATCATATTTCACATGAAAAACACGCAGGAAAGGGAAATGATATAAAATATGTAAATAAACCACCTCAATAAAGGTAGCTTATTTGCAAAACTTCGGAAAATACTCTCTTTTCATGTTTACTTCTTTAAAAAAAATATATCAGAAAATAGAGTTCCTTAACTTGCTGTTAAAGCAAAGAAAAATTCAGAACAGAAGAAATGGGAATAAACAGGAGAGTTAGGAAGAGATCGCTGTCTAACAATCTGTGTTACAACCCAGTAGTATAGCTGTGTAGAGGTATCTACAAAAAACTAGCTTTAAACTACGATAACTATGTAGCTGCAGTTTTGCATTTTGAGGGATTCCTGGATGCTTGGGAGTAGAAAAGATATGGCTGTGAAGCTTGTTAAGGGATTTATACTTCTGCATTTTTTTTTCCTTTTAATTTTTAATTCTCTGAAAACATTCCTGGATATAGCCTTGACCACTGCCAATTTCCAGAGGGGATGAAGGAATCTTGATTTATTGAAATAAAAGAAATCTTGATTGAAATAAAAAATCATAAATTCATTCTCTTATTAAGCGAAGCACTGTGCTGCATGAACAGGCTTGTATCGATATACTCTGTGCTGCTCTGCTCCCATCTAAAAATATCAAAGGGTCATTGCACTCTGCCTTCCTGAAAGCCTCACAAGCACATGAAAACTTAGAAATGCACAGACCCAGCACTTCTCAGGGATTCATTTCCTGCCCAAGAATACATGACAGTATCTGTACTTCAATTCCAAATCCTCACCGGTCTCTGCAGACTGGCCATCACATATCCATCCTCTGAGGATTGCTGATGCGCCTGCAGGTTTAAATTATCTCCAGGTGCAGGCCCACCAACAGGGGTGGCTTTCAGAGACCTTGTGGCAGAGGGGAGAGGGGCTTTGTGTGCTGCTCCAGCGCATAGAGGGTAGGCATTTCCCCTGACCATGGTGGCCGACATCAGCTGGACTGGGTGGAACTGCTTGTGGAGAAACAAGTTGGTTAAAGTGGAAAAAATGCTTTCACGTGTGAACTGGAGCAGCTCCAGAGAACCTTCCCCTGCATGGAAACGCGCCACCTCGGTAAAACATTGCTGCTTTAATGACAGACTTCACCTACTGCATTATAAATAAAGAACCCAAGCACCACTAGAGATGGAAAACCAGACACCCCAGAAGGGGCAAAGGCTTTCCCTTGCTGGAGGAAGAGGGGGTGGAAGGGAAGTCACTGAGGGACACCACAGGCTTCCTGGTTAATGCACACATCCAGGCAGGCTCCCTCAGAAACTTCTCTCACAAACTTCTCCAAAAGCAGCACCCGTGTTGGCAGCCCTGCCAAGCCCTGGCAGCAAGCAAACCAACCCTCCCCACCAGCATCACAGCAAATCCTCTATGAGCTGCAGCACCAGTGCAGGGTCAGGTTTGGGCTGTGGGGAGCACATGCTGTTTCTGCTTTTCCCCCCCCCCCCCCCCATTTTTATTTTTATTTTTTAAACTAGGGAGGCACACTATTGAAATCAGCTCCCATAAGCCATCTGAATGGCTGTTAGGGACCCACAATAGGGTCTGGGGAAGTTTGGCAGAGAAGAGATTGCAGCCTGCCTGCTGGTGCTGTTCCCTTTGTGAAACATCCCACAGGCAGACATAGCTGCTCCACTGGGGCTGTCACCAACAGTTATATTACAATGACTTGGTTTTAACTTGATGCGCAATAAAAAAAGTTTCCAAATGAGCCTGGATTTCTGAAAGAGCTATTTTAAAGAAAAATCAGTAACAGAAGAGTTTTTAATCCCTTTAAAAATCCTTAATAAGCCAAATTTGTCTCCACGCTAGCTCCAGAGGCTGAGCATCTCCCAGGAGGAGTGAGATAAGACCACAAGTAAAGACACCTAGTGGTTCTTCCCCCTGATGCCTTCAAGCACACAACCCATGGGGAGCCAGGCACAGCCCTCACCAGCTCCCTACGTCTGCGCAGGAATCATTCAAAATAACTGTTTTGGACCAAAACCACACCAGAAGTGATGCTAACAACATGGTGCCACAGGTGACTGAATCAGTGTCAAGCAGTACTTACTAGCAATGTTTTATTTAGCACTACGGGCAAAGTCTGCTTCTCCACATAAATATAGACCATTCTACTCAAAATCTAAAGCCACTATGCATAAAAAAATAATGCACTTAGGTTTGTAAATATTTTTGTACCCGTTTCTCTTCAGAAATGGCCAATGCAGGACAACTTTCATGGGCCTGCACCTAGCAACTTCCAGCTATGCAAACATCCCCAAGGCTACAAGGCTGATGGTGCTGAGAAGATAACAATGCAAGCCTGCAGCCACCAGCCCTCTCCTGGGACACCTGCCATTTTCATCTTAAACTGGAACAAAACCAAATTTCAAAAATATCAAAAGGCATCATGTGTGAAGTAAAATTAAATTTCTCCAGCAAAACTCTACTGAAGTCTACTCGCTGGAGATGACCTACATCAAGGAGAAACACAGTCAAAGGAAGCTTTCAGGTCTGTGTGAAATATTTCATTGAGTTCTCTCCTTGTCTGGTTTTGCTTTCAAGCCTCAACTCTGATTTCTTCAGCAGTCTATAAAAGAAGAAAACTGAGAAGAAAGGTCATTTCCCCACTGCAGTGTGTTATAAAAAATTACTTCCCTCAAGAGAACTGCTGGGTTCTGGAGGTTACACAGCCTCTTGGCCACATCCGAACAGCTAAGACAAATGTCAAACAGAACTCCAGCAACTATGAAATTCCACTACATCTAACCAACAAACATTTTGAGTAAATAAATAAGAACTGATCCACACACAAATTACATCTGATGACCCGGCTGCTGGGGACTCAGTGGCTGGGTGCAGCTTTCACAAGGCACAATGTGTCCAAGCTGCCCCTGTTACTCCTTTTGGGCCTCACCTGAAACAGAGGCAAGGGCAGGGTTTTTTTACCTTGGGATTTTGACACTTTGCTCAAAACCACAAATTATCTTGTCTCGCTCGCCCATTTGTAAAATAAAGGTAATACTATTCACCTATCTTAAATGAATGTTGTTGGGATTAATTACTTAACTTGTGCAAGCCACTCTGAAGAAAACCACTATACAAATGCTAGGTATATAATTTTTCAACCTAAATTCCTATTGTCATCCTGTTTATTAGCAAGGGGAGAACACCTGACATAAAACAAGGCATTGGGCTTTTGTTTCCCCAGGAGGCTCAAAGAAACACTAAGTTGCCTCCAGGGTAATTGCACTTCCTTTAACTCATCTCACAAAATTTAACTCGTATCACCAAAAAAATGTCTCAGATTAAACTGCATTAATGCAAACATGACAATTGGGCAAACAACACAAAACCCCACTGTATATTCAGTGCCACACACTTCAGAGGCAGCATCTGACCCATAGAAAAGTGGTCTTGCACTTGGGCTAAAGCCAAGCCCCTGCATACTAATGGCACAGCCACCATAGCAGCTGAGTTACTGAAACCCGGCTGTAGGCTGCTTCCTGAAGTGGGAAACTGGAAATTAGGTGTCAGGTTTTTTTTTCCTCCTCCTGTGAAACGTGTTATTTCACAGCAACCATGGGAAGGAGGTTACTTAGGACTTACTAGTGATTTGCAGACATTTAGGCTCATGGTGTACATCTGAAATTCAGCTATCACAGTGGCTTCAGATGGAGTGGTCAATGATGAGAGAGTAACAGGGCACAGGAGGAGATCCTGCACTTCTAAAGCTTGTGCTGTACTGGAGGATTTGATCTCGCAAGATTTCCCAGACCAAGAGAGCGCTGCAGTTCCCATTAAAAAGAAAGCAAAAATAGGAGAAACCCGATGATGCTACTTTCAGATTCAGCTACATAATGGCTGATGCAACACTGGCACAAGTTTTGAGTGCTACGACAGAGTGCAGGATAATCAATGAGATAAAAAGCAAGAAAACTAGAATGGTTACTAAACAAGGCAAACAAATTCAAAATCAGAGCTGCAAATGGACATTAGATCAGAAAAAAATACAAGATTTTTACCAGATGCTCAGCACAGTTACTAACATGAGTGGAAACAATGTATTTACAGTATAAACTGTAAAGCATCAGTTTTGGGGGATTTTATATAAACTTTATATATATTTTATATATACATACATGTATATCAACATCAAAGCTTAAGAAACATGATTTGACTAGCTACCAACATACTACTTTTGCCTGGAGAAAAATAATGCTTTAAATATGCACTGTTCTATAAGCCATATGGCTTCCACTAACTTGTGTTTATTTCACCTAAATAAGAATTTGAACAGTTAAGAGCACATTAGCAGGAGTTAGATTTGCCCCAGTGTAACCTGAAGTCAAATGAAAATCAGACAATGACCTCAAGCATTCTCTGTGAAATTTATATAGTAAAACACAGAAATGACTGCATATAGTGAAGTCAGGTTGAAACAACTGGGTACTATGGACTACTCAGTAACGCTCAAGTCTTGCTACACTGCTTTAATTTACTAACGTAAAGCATCTTGTGACTTACAAAACCTGTGCTGGCACTAACCGCAGGTGAGAAATAGGCTGCATGTTGCACCCACATCCTTCAGAGAGTTGGCATCTGACTTCAGTCTCAAGAAAGAACAACTACAAGCATAAATTCAGTGACTGAATGGGGGGATAGGACCGCATAGTCATTGTGGTATGATTTAAAATAAAGTGAAAGAGAGAAGAAAAGGAAGTAGATTAAAGTAGATTCTCCAGAATTAGCAGATGAAAATCCAATGGTTTCATTCTAGAACACATGCAGTTGTCTGTTCCATCACCCCCTCATCTTGGGACTTTGTCCTTTAACCAAAGATTCGACCTTCTAAAATTCCTGGCACAAAGAAAACTACCTCCCCATTATCTCCAACTTCCAGTAAATCAAAGTATCATTAGTTAGACATTTGCCATTTGCTTTGGATTGCAAACAGCAAGTCCTATTCCGTATGTCAGAGGAAGCATAGAGGTAGCAAGATAGAAGTGACTGCTCTTTTTGCACAGCAAACTTGCAATTTCTTAGCATTGTTCTTGTTTGATAGGTGGCCAAATCAATGTTGAGCACCAGACTAACCAATCTTCATCTAAAAAGACATATTAATAGCTCGCTTATGAAAGCAAAGGGATAAAAAATGTCTCACAGCACATCAGGTGGAATCCCAGGACAATGGCAAGACCACCGTCCACCCCTGATGTCAGTATAAATGTGAAACTAAGTTAAATGCAGCACATTTCCTTGAGTACATTTATAGCATCTTTCTTTCTCAGTGGACTTAGTGCACTTCATCAGGAGCAGCAGCCGTTAACCAGAATGGCCTAAAAACAACCCAGTGCATCCTCACATCACACTGGGGCTTTTTTAGTAGGGAACTTCTTAAGAAAGTGCATCCTCATCCTTTTTCATTTGCTTCCACTGAAAAGAACCCAGGTATCAAGGCTTCATCAGTGAATCAAAATCAGTGAAACCCCTGGGGCACAATCCATCTCAGTTGTGAAGTTTACCCACTTGACAATTTTTGGAACACTTTAGCCAGCCGTGTTCTTTTGTGAAAAAGAGGGGCTGAGTCATCCTGTGTAGGAGTAACTATAAATACCTAATGCCAAGACTTCTGCGCAAAAGCTGTAGCACTTGATATACAGTATTTTGGAGACACCAGAACATTAGCAAAAGAGTACGGCATGTCCTTTTTAGGAAGGAACATCTGTTGCACTCTCTGAGAAGCAACTGGTGTGACCTCCCATCCTACAAATAATGTCAACTCACCGGTGTTACTTTTTACAAGCAGCATCACGAGGTTTCCTCACAGTTTGAGGGGGAAAAGTGTTTGGAATGGAAAAAGAAGCTGCTGCCAGAGGATTTGTTCAGCCGCTAAAACTTTGTTCCTTTCAGTAAAACTTAGTCATTACGTTATCTCATAATGATGCAAAAAGCTGTTTCTCTTTATTCCAAGATTATATCCTGCAGTTCATCCTGGTACAGAAATGAAATGCACCTAATCTGTTTACAAACCAGCAGGCATCATGCTGCAGTCCCATTCTCCCATATTATTTTCCTGAATTCATTCCCCCTAGAAGTTAGCAAGTATGAAAGCCACTATTTTAATACACAGCGGTAAAAACACACTTGAAAGTTTGAATTCAATGTTACAAAGACTTTGTCCTGCCAGGATCAGCTGTAGGAGTGCAACCTAACAAGAAAGGCCTGATTCAAAAGCATGAGACCACAACAATACCCACCCCAGGCAGGCTCATTCATTTTGCCATAGACAGTACAGATAAATAACAAAGCCCTCAGGGTCCTTCTTTTTCCTTTTGTCTGAAGACAGGTCTGCTAGCTCCCAAATACATTTGTAACAATGAGTTCTGCTGTCTGGCTCTAACGGTTTCTGTAGCATTTCAATATTGGTTTTATAAAGTTAATATTTATAACTACCTCAGGAAAGGGCCTGAGCACTTCCTACACCCTGCAGATAAAAGCCAACTCTGAAATCCCATCAGATACTATAAACCACCATATTTCATGCTTGCAAAAGCAACAGAATGCTGAAATTGGCTTCACCCACATACTCACTTTTACCTTTCACATGCACATTTGTTTTTTTTTTCTTTTTTTAAAGCAAAACAAAACAAAACGTGTCTTTCTGCTAGTTTGCTAGCTAATTTCATTTTGAAACTGTAATTAAGATATTTAAGAACACATTGCCAGCTCGGCTTTCCCCACACTCTCTCTTCTTTTAAAGATCAGAAATGAACCTGATCTCCACAGCATTCAGCCAGGACAACAGACATCATGAGAGATGACAAGTCGCGCATGAGTGTTGATCTGCTGGAGGGTAGGAAAGCTCCACAGAGGGATCTGGCCAGGCTGGATCTGGACAGTGAACAGTAACACTATCATCTTTGTGAGAAGCAGGGATATCCCCTGAAAAAGAGTCACACCCTCATTCTATTTACACACATTTTTTTTTCTTTTTATATATTCTATCAGTTTGCCTGGTATGTGAGAAAGACAACCAGTATTTTGTTTCCATGAAGTCTGTTAAATTTTTCTCACATTTGCCATTGTTCTGATACTAAAAAGCAAATTAATTTGCAGCTTACAATTACACCGGGGTTGATAGTTCACTATTTCCTATTTAAGTTCCTTCAGAACTTTTGGGTGAAAATCAGCTTGATCTGGAAAGATGAACACAATGATTCACTCCATTAATTTGTCATATAACCTATTCCCCTGTCACTGAGCTGGTGACAATTTGTTTTCACCAGAATTAAATATTTAATTTGAAAGTGTCTAAGGGATGTGTCGTGTTCCCCCCCCCCACCGACGTTTGTCGAGAAATATTAAAATAACTTCTGTTTAATCCAACCTTTGTTCTCCCTTCTCATTTTTTCTCCTTTCCCTCCCAGTTTTTCCAACGTAGAGCTGCACCAAAACTCATTTAGCTATCACGTAGGCTCTAATTAACCAATGCTCATGAGATAAGGAAACGACATACCATTCTGATCACTGTTTTCCAAATGAATCAGAAAACCAAAGTCTTCATTAAAACCACAGGGTGCCTCCTCTGTTCCTGTATCGGGCCTAATGGGCTGTCCAAGTCCCAGCCAGCCTCCATCTCTGCCCTTTCACATTGATCCAGAATCCTTCCTGCTCCCAGCCACAGCTCTTCAAGCCTGCTAAACATTAGCTGGCTCTCCTCAGGGCAGAATTATCCCTGCTTCAGCCCATATATTTTGTTTGTGGTTGCTAAAGTCAGTTCACAGTCCCTTGGACTCAAACCCCATACAGGGTATAGAAACGGTCGATACCGTCATTGAGTTGGACGCCATTTTATTTCAGAAAGTGCAGTTTTGGGGGAGGATACAACAGTGACACCTCCAGCATACAAAACCACGAAGAGCTCGTGAGCACCACACCTCTTTGCTCATTTATGACCCTCCTCCGCAAAGCGACCACTCCGAATCACGATGGTGTTCATCTGTTGTCAGGTGCACTTGTCCCCGAGCTAGGGAGGGAAATGCCTCCCAGGAATTACACTGGGGCTGACCTACGAAATTCTAGATGAACTGCTTGCATGTTACATGGGCATTAAAGCCTGCACAGAAGCTCTTGGGGCTCCACAGATAAAAACAATCAAAGCAGGCTGAATCCCTGAGATGCTGTCATCAGTGTTTCTGTGTATACCAGAAAGAGGGACATGAATAATTTCAGTGTAATCTGAGAGGGGGCCAAGCACTCCAAGACGTCTGAGTATTGCCAACTGTCACTGCGTTTCTTCCCTTGTGAGAATTAGATGAATATCACCATCAGCTGTAGCTGCTCTTTGCTATCCCATGTAAAATCACATTTTCTGAAGCGCTCCTCAGCTGCCTGGCCCTTCATAAAAAGCATCTGCCAGGGTTTAACAGTATTATCTGAAATCAGGTTATTTTCCCCAGCCGTCACCCTCACTGGAGTTCAGGTTTTCCCCTCATTTTTTAAAATGCCAAATACTAAAACACAAAAGGCTTCCAAAGCCAGTCCAACCTCTCCCTGGGAATCATTTCTCCCTTTTATTAACTCAGAGGAGTGCTTTTAGATCCATTAAAGAAAATTTGTTTAGTTTGTCCTAGAACCCGTTGACCAGACAAATATAGCCACTATTTTTAGAACTAAAATCTGAAAACAGCTTACATATTTTTGCGTTATTTTGCCAATTGTCAAGATATTCATCCTGGGCCTCTGCAACAATAAATTGAAGAAAGAAAATGTTAAATAACAGGTGGCAGAGGAAGAAGGGTTTTCAAGCCAGCTTCACTTCCATGTCACTTACAACCCAACGAAATAGTTGCTTCCTACTGAGTTAATCAGAGCACTTCCAGCTGTTCATGGAAACAGGAAGCGGTGCAAAAAGCTGATTTCTTAAAAGCCAATAGTGATAAAAATTAGGATTGTTTCACAACAATATGGTCACTTCAGAAGCCTTCCCTCCTCCGTCTCAGTTGCTGGGAACAAATACACACCTGCAAAAAGAACAGTGCAGAAGTGTGCTTGCCACCACCTTTTTATTAACTGAGACATTTATAGAAAACTGGGAGCGACAACTACAGTAAGAGGAAATGCTCTTTATAATAGCGCTACGGCTTTATCTCACTCATGTTAGTCTCTCACATCCCATTGAAAAGTACTTGTCTGGGCTTTAACCTGAGGAAGGAAAAAGAGTTTTATTGCCCAGACTTGGTCTCCAGCTCCCTCCTTCCCCTTTTGATGCCCATGACCATCCTTTTGGGGGACTATCCCGCCAGTAACATGCCTACAGCCACAGCTCTTCTGTATCTTTCTACCTGCCACAGTAAAATGCTTTGGGTGCAGATTTGGATAAAAGGCACCACTTGGTTAGCCAGTTGCTGAAGAATGGCTGATCGGCCAACTGGAGCACAAGCAGGCATTCATTACAACCCATTACAATCACTTTTTGAACCCAGGTAAATTTTTGGCATCCATAAGAAACTCAATTCCAACCAGCTGCCTCCTACCCTACTCTGTTAGGAGCTCTGACTTCCCAAAAGCACATGCCCAGCTTTCTGAGAGTCATTCAGAGAAACATCTGTGCGATACACTGCCTCCAAGGCTTAGCTTTAAACTGAAATCTTATCTCTGTCTCCCTCGATTGTTCTCTGGAGCTAAGCTGGAGCTGCTGGAGGCGAGAATGGCTGAAATATAGGCTTCACCAACATCTATAATACTGATGTCTCCTGAAAAGTAAGCTTGAAATATCCCGAGGTCAACCCCTTCAACTGAGGCTCATGACTGGATGCTTAGGAGTTTCCGTTTTCACATTATCTCATCAAGACCCAAACTTGCTCATTGCTAAGTCAGAGAAAGGAATGCCAAACCCCAAATCCTACACCCACTTTGCTACAGCTTTTTGGTCTTCGTTTCAAGTGTTCCCACACAGTTTCCCAGCTAGCTAGACCTTGATTGTCTTATGAAATCTAAGACACGGTTTGAGGTGTTATAGCTCAAGGCACTCAGTGCAATTCTTTGCTATCAACCAGTCAAAGAAAAGCTTATTCTGCTTATTTGTTGAAAAACATCAACATAGCAGCTTAACCCATTGCCTGGACAACGCACTAAAAAGGGGTTTGGGTGGAACAGCCCAGCAGAAGATCTCAAATAGAGAACATGATTGAAAGCACAGTTAAAAGTGTATTTAGAAAATGAGGTTGATGCAGCCCAGCTGACAGATATGCATGCACAAAAAATGCGTGGAAGACAAGAAGAATTTTAAAGCAAACAATCAATGCCTCCAACTTAAAAGCATCTCTATGATCTATTGCCTTGGCCCCTGACCCTGGAGCACTCAGTCTCTTACAACACCGTTGGCAGTGGTGTGTAAACTATCTGTATGTTTTCACCCAAGATATGGCACCGTGATTTGGTAATGTCTATATTTACCAAAGTACCCAAAAGGAGGGGAGAAAAATGGAGTGCAAGGAGAATAGCAAAGACAAATTAATTTGTTTGGCAGAACTGCACTGAATTTTGAACTGAATTCAAAGAAATAGTATTCCTCTAATACACAAGTACATAAAACAAGTGATTACCATAGGAACTGCAAGCAAGTTAGAGACCATACTCAAAGTGCAAAAAGCCAGTGGAGTAAACATGCATAACGACCCAAGGGCAAGGCAGAGCTCAGAAACTGAAAGAAAAATGGTAAATGCCTTCCCAGCTTCACACCACATTACTGCTTTACAGCTGAAAATTGAACTCAGATTTCTGAATTTCCAGCCCAGGACTTCAAACATACAAGAATATTTCCTCCTAGAGGAACAACGACAGCTCCAAACAAAGCTCTCTAGGACATGCCAAGTCTGGTGGTGGTGGTGCAAGCTTTTTTTTTTTTTTTTCCTGGGGGTGGAGGGGGTGTTAGACTCTGGATTATTTAAACAAAAGACTGGGTGGTCAGGAGTGCTTGTCACAGACTGGCTAGCTCCTGGCTGGTTCACAAAGGAGATTGTGACTGCTAATGGCAGCAGCTAATAAAGCAATCCCTTCAAGTTCAAACAGTAGAGATGTGTGCCTCGGAGATGAAATGTCAGGATTTCTTCTTTGCTGGAGGTGGTAACTCCAAGCATGCTCAGTATTGCATTAGTCAAACTGTAGATGCTTGGAAAGTCACCAGATGTCTAATGGGGAACCAAGGAGAGACCAATGAATGCTCTGGGTCTGTTTTTATACAGAGAGAGACCAGGCACAGAACCAGAGCAGACTGGTCCACAGACCGGTCCAGACCTGAACTCACCCAATGCATGGGGACAAGCAGACATTTCGTATCATTAGACATTCAGTGATGACATTTCAGTGCTTCCTAAGTAATTAATAAAATGTGGATATGCTTGAGAAGAGAAAAAAAAAGTGATTATTTCACCATTTCTTTTTAATAAAATAACTTCATTTAAAAATATATATATTTATTTATTAAAACTTAAGCCTCTGCCTGTACCCGTTGCCTTTTCATTGCTCGTTGTTGGTTTGTTTGTGGTTTTTTTTTGAGGGTGGTGGGAAGCAGTATATGTATTAGGATGCAGAACTCCTAGTGATGTGACACGGTTTCTGAAAGTTTTATTTCTAAGGTCCTCAGGTCTAAGCTCCAGGCACTTTCTTTCACGTGAACATTTTTCCTTTCCTGGGTGATTCATGTCAGAATTTTCACCATGTTAAACCATCAATAGAAGAGACATAACTAGAGGTTAAGAGGGCAATCTGGCACTCAAAAAGGGAAGACTACTGTCTAATGCAATTTTAAATAATTGGGGAGAAATAAGCAAGCACTGAAGTGGCAAGTGATGTCAAATTATTAAGTTTAGTCAAAACTAGAAAAGACCATGATGAAATTCGGAAGCATGTAGAAAATTGAAAAGATAAGCCAGGGCACATTAAATCTAATTTTGATAAAGCTAAGGTAATAGGCACTTAGAGAAATAATTTAGTTTATACTGTTGGGTACCATTCAAGAGAAGGACATAGGCAGCGCTATGGACAGGCCAGGGAGCACCACCTCCTGCTTCCTGTAAGGCAGTAGCCTGAAAAATACTTGAATAACGTGGAGTTTCTGATAGATATGAAGAACACTGAAGCTTTTATCTAACATGAACCAGTTTGCTCAGCTATTTGTAATTAATCTCTCACTGAGTCCACATTTTTTTCTAGAAACTGAATAAAATATGGTCTTCCAGCTGAAGAGCAGGCTGAGGCTTCACCTGGGAACAGGATATTACAGGTCTGCTTTCTGGAACCAAGCAAAAGTAATCCTGCCTCAAACGTCCATGCTAAGGGAAGTTTTGCTTCAGATGCCATCTCATAATTCTTACAAGGTTTCATGCGCTACTTGGTAAAGCATTTTTATATGAGAACACTTATGATCTTCCATATAATCCTTAGCTTCACAGTCTCTGCCACAGAAAGATTCTTTTTTATGTCTGCAGATCACACCATTTGAGGAAAGCATCGGAAACCCCAGTAAAAATAAAGCCATACAACAATGTGGCTGCTGGGTATGAATACACTGACTCAGGACTCTGAAAACTACAGTAATATCCACTGTAGCCCAAGGTAATGAAAGATTTATTAGAAGCAATTAGAGATGCTTCTTCGGGCTAGCTGAAGCAATGAAGTGAATTTTGGTTATTTCATCCAGGAGGTCTTTCTTTCCCCACCACACTCTGAGATACAAACGGAGTTATTTAAAAGTTCTTTTCAGTGGGTGTTTTTTTTGTTTGTTTGTTTTTAAATGAGAGATAAAAAGACCACCACAGGATCTGCAAAGTTCCACATGTCCTAAAGCTTTCATGCCTGAAGAAACAAAATTTATGACAAATGGGCATTTTAAGTTAACGAATGCAGCACAATTTTCAAAAGTGTCTTCAGACACATCACCCCTGTTGCTTCTGATCAAACATACACTAAGACTGGGCAAACACCATTCCCACGTTCGCATGTGCACAATCCACACCTTTGAAGTCTTTCAAAAATGTCATACCTTGAAAAGAAGCAAACAGATGGGTGTGATCCTCAGAGAGCCCACTCAACAGCCCACAAAAAGTAAAGGGCTTTTCCGAAACACACCAAAAAAAATAAGGGCGAAAAGTGATTTCTAGAAAAGGGAGCACTCTGGAGTCCACAGAATATGACCTGCACATGCATACAACTGAGACTCATGCAGAAGGCTTAAAAACTGTTTCACTTATAGACAACCATCGAATTATATAAATGAAAGTACTGGAAACATTCATCTTCATGGTACCATCAGCACACACAAAAATTACAGCACAGTGGACTCACTTCAGTTTGACCTAGTCACACAGAAATCAACTCACTGAAAGCAACCCTAGAATAACCCTAGCAGAAATGTAATCTTATCCATTGATTTTCCTGCAGAATTCTTCGTATATTCTCATTTTGACTCTTCTGTTGTAGCTTAAGCCTCCGTGAGGAAGTGGCAGGCTAGCTGCTTTCCTGAACTCCTGGATTTGGACTTACTACCTAAAACAAAGTTCAGGTTCCCACAAAAATCCTCGAGAGGAAGGATCACCACACACTACTGGCATCTGGAAGCAGGTCTGCTCTGCTGAAGAGAGGCAGACAGATACACACTGAGAAGCAAGTCACTGCGTGCACGTCCTTCATTTCCTGTGAACAGCTAACGCCAATGATGCTCTGAGCTGACTGAGCAGCTCTCGGTCACCCAGCTCACTGCTTTTCTCTCACATCTCAGCATTCAAATCTCCTGTGCATCCTCTCCTTTCAGAAACTCATTCAAGCTTATCCTTTTTTTTTTTTTTTTAACCCACAGACTCAGCAGCACAACTGAAACCTTTCATAACCAAGCAGAACAACTAACATTGCTCCTTTAGAACAGATTCCAAGCCCATCATCAATGCCTGTAAGTTGAGCAGCTGCAGTTGTAGCTCTGCTTATAAGGATGCCGCAACAGCACAGTAGATGTCAGCTTATCTTCCGAGTGAGAGAAAAAAAAAAAAAAGAAAAAAAGCTCTTTTTGTTACAACTAGAAGTCACTGTTAAGCATAACAACAAGAACCTGCATCTGCAGCTTGAAACTTTAAAATCAGATAACCTGCCTCATTAAAGGAACCACCTTGACTGACTTTAAAAACAAGCAGATTTTTTTGGTTGAAAAAATTACTTTAGTGAAAAGACTGGATGAAGAGCTGCCTGGCTAGGGCTCACTGTTATTTCATGCCCTGAGTCATGCTGTTTACACTGTGTTGAAGTACGGTGGCATGTAATTATATATGCAGTAAGCTCACAGAATCCTCATGCAAACACACTGTGTACTTAAATCCTAGGAATACTTTTGACCCTGACAAAGTCAACTCTGATGAAGATGAAAAAGAGAGCAACTTCATTCTCCAACACTAGTGGCTAAGGAGACATACAGACAGACATTTGCATGTACAGGATTTGATCATTAAGCAAAATTTTACCTCTACTTATCAAAATGGGATCGATAGCTTCTTTATGAGAACACCATCTTCTCTCTACCATTACTACATAGGAATATGGCACATTATGTGATTACTATAACCAAAATGCAATAGGTGAGGGTAGCAGTGGAACAAGAGGAGATTGATCTACTTTCTGATCTTACATTTCTCATTATCTCTTCTGAATTCAGTAAAGTAGGCTCTTGGAAGTTCTCCTAGAAAACTGAGATTAAAAAAAGAAAAAGAAAAATAACTTCACTGTTTCCAAATACGTCAAAAACTATATATATATATATATTTATTTTTGGGGAGAGGGAGGACAATGTAGAAATTGGGCATTACCCCAGGACACAGAATCTCTGTTATGGCAGAATACAAAGATGCTGTCCAAACACAAGCCAGGAAGAAAGCATTTGTGCCAGAAACAAAGTTTAACTGAAGAAAAAAGGTAAATGGATGAAGGTAGTACTTGAAAAAGCAGAACAGAAGCATTGCACTTATGCCTTTAGAGAAACGTGCTTAACTAGTCTCCTGAGTTGAGCTGCTAGGTAAATCTGTGAGAGATGAAGTAGACTTTGCTGTATATATGTTATGGCATAACAGCAGTCCACGATTCCAAGAAAGCCAAGTGAACCAATGCTTAGACAAGAAAAGGTGATTCTGATTACACTGATGTCTTTATTAAATAATACAGTCAGGACTGGACTGTGCTCTCAGATAACAGGCCAAAAAAAATGTTCTACAATATTACAACTGCTGGCATAAATGGTTAATGAATGCCAGGGAAATCATAGGTCAGAATGAGGTTAAAAAAGGCACTTTCTAAGTTGCTGTCTAGGAAGACTGGTGACAGATCAGACACAGCAGTCACACACTGTGGGAAAGCAGCAGGGCCATAAAAACATCAAAGAGCAGATCCAGTCTGGCTCTTGTGGAGAAAAAGGGGAACAAAAATGGGTTGTGAGAAAGCCGCAAAGGGACAGACCTGACAATAGAAAAGCAGAGGAATACAAACGCTGTGGCAAGTAGAGCAGCATCTGATGCATGTAGAGATCCTAAACTGAGAGCTTCTCTCCTACCACACAGGAGTCAAAATACAATCTAATACAGCATATTTGGGCATCTTAGAAAGGCCAGATCCCTACTAAGCCCTTTTTGTACGCTGGTTGATATTGGTGGGTACAGTTATCTGTGTTCAGGCAATGCAACCCACAACGCTGCTTTATAAACAAATACAAAAGCAATCCATTTTCTTCCCCTCTGGGTGAAGAGCAATGGCAGTTCTGTCACCAGAAACCTTCTGGGACAATTTTGTCTTTTACAAACTGCCTTAAGCCATGTGTACAGCAGAAAACAAAGCCATGAGATTCAAAGTGCTGTGGCTGGCAGTATGTGAGTTTCTGTTAGCTTCCTGTCCTGCCAAGGTTCCCATCACAAACTGATTAATGCAACCCTGATACCTAAAATATCATCGTGCTCATCTGGAGGAATGTTTATTACATAGCTATAAATCTTCACACAAAGATGTGAGCCTCTTGGGTAGAATCCATGGGACAAGGTTTCCCAACAGCAGATACAGCTTCATCGGCTTCAGCAAGGTTACGTGCAAAAGTTGGTGTAAGCCCTGCTCTTTGCTTTCTAGTCAACCATATTGTAGTAACAGCATTCCAGCACTTGAAAGTAATTTGTTTAAATTAACAAACTCCCTGTCACAATTTCAAGCCTGAGCTGAAGTGCCTGGATTATTTTATGGTTTTTTTTTTGGGTTTTTTTTTTTTTTCTTTTTCTTTTTTTTAGTACCGCTCGCACACTGCTCCCTGAGTTTCCCACTCCTGTGGATACTGGCCTAGAAATCAACAAGTGTGCCAGCCGGCTCGGGGAGAAGGGGACGTCCCTGGAACAGATCACGGAGAAGCACAAACACGAACAGCATCTTCAGCACTGTCCCTGCACGTAGCTGGCAGAAGTCCACGTAACAGAAAATAATCACAAGTGGGCACAAGAGACTGGGAAGAGAAACACTCCCTTCTCCCCTGCAAGTCCCATTCAACTGCCCCAAGGCAGCTTTGTGCAGGATTATTTGCTGTACCTGGTTTGCAGACCAGATGAGGGCTACGAGATTTTTCCCCAAAGGAAAAGATCATGTACTTGCTTACACTATAAAGCTGTATTTAGATTTTTGTTTTGTTTTGTTTTTAAATTCCCACTAGCTTCTTTATATTTCCTAAGGAAACTCTTTAAACCCACTATTCATTCACGTGGCAACATGCCATGGCCCACAGAATTTTTTTATCCCATCTTATTCTGAGATGGGCTTTTGGGTTTAACAAAGGGAAGTGAAGTCTTCATGGTACAAGTTGAAACTCTGGGAGAAGGCCAAAGACCAGAGGCTGAAGGACAGCCTGCCATCATGACTGGGACCCAGCTGCTGTAAGAGAGTCTCTAACAGGCTGAAAAGCTTCTCCCCACTTCTCTATATGCAGGTTTGGTGTTTCCTGGCCACTGTGAAAATACTGACACAAAGTGCTAATTCTCACAGTTTTCTCTGGGCAGCCATCATGTATGAGGAACCTCTCAGAGAACCACACCCATAGCAGCAGACAGGGATGGAGGAAAGAACAAGGAGATCCCCCCCAGCACCCCACGAGGCAGCAGCAGTTTTGGACCTTACCTAGGACCTGGCATACTCTGCCTTCTTCAAGCGGACCTGAGCTCATTCAGCACAGCACTGGGCCTGGCGTCACTTCATTCCTTTCAGCCAGTGCATCCCTACCTTCATATGCTACAAGCAGCCAGAACAAGGAGACCTCTAAGTCTGTTTCCCTCACTTGCAGACACAGGCCACAAGTCCTTGGCTGATGCCAGTGAAGATACAGCAAGGGTAAACTCAGCAGTAGGAATGAACTTATCTGGGATGATCCAAAAACCAGTTGTCCAGAGGTTTAAGACAAGTAACTACATGTAATTCAGAACATGTGGGGTTTACTAACATGGAGATGCTGATCTGAAGTTCCCACCAGTAGCTACAAGTATTTTTTTTCCAGGATGAGAGGAAATAGTCACTGCAATCTGAACCAGTTCTCTCTTGTGAAGTATGTCATAGGAATTGCATCCCTAGAAGGAGCAACAACATGCCCTTAAGAAATGAATCTACTCTTTGCAAGGCAGTCAGGGATGAAAGTTCTGCATCTTCATCATGCTTGTGAGTTAAAATGAAGCAAAAATCTCTTGAGAAAGCTCTAAAAACTGTTTCAGTACTAAGAAGGAAGGAACTGCTGTTAAGTTAAAAGAAGCAGTGATATGCTACAGAAAATAAACTTTTTGCACTAGATATAAATTTAGACTTCTTAATCCAGCATACCTTAAGGCCAGCTTTGTCTCTCCTTCATTTTACTTTTTTTGAAGCCTAACTAAAAATAAACTACCTTACTGAGATTAACTTTTCCATTCACAGGACAGAAATTAGATCTGTCAGACCTGCAGTGGTGACCATATAAATACAGAGTACATTTTGCTCAAATACAAGCTGCTACTGGGAGGAATGAGCACAAAGCTTTGCTTCGCCCTCTGTCACCACTGGCTAACCCCTGCAGCAAAGGTCTTGCATATTAAAATGTCCTTTCACTACCAAGCTGCTTGACTTTTCTTGACTGTTGACGCATTCCTCACCTGTCCAGTTGTTTCCTTTGAAGCTTTCCTCACTGTTATTTTAAGGCAGGAAACATATTAAATTCAGCAAAAGCCACAGTCAAAGGCATAGAGAAAGTTTTACGTTTCATTATAGAAGCCAAATGGTTACACAAACAAAACTGAAGGTGTCATCAGCTCCTACTGAAAGCAGTGCTTGACCAGCAGAAACACACTCATCACTTTTATCCTGGCAGCCTGGGCTTGAGAGAAGGTGGCACAGGAGGAGAGAAATTCCATCTCTGCCTCCCTGTACTTCTAAAGCTTTTAAGAGGAATAAGGTTGGGAAGGAAAGAAACAGGGGGCTTGTTTCAACAATTTCCCTACCACGCATTTAGGAAGCTAAGAAAACAGGACAGACTGAAGTCAGCCAGAGTTGAGCAAACCTTTCCAGGTATCCTTTTCACACCTGTTCCCCAGCAGTGGAAATGCTGGGTGCATGACCTACGGACACTGCGTAACCCTTTGGGATCCAACCTCTCCTGCCAGGGGTCCCATGCTTAGGGAATGCTCTTCTCTCCTGGGATGGGGAGAAAGCTTGGGAATGCCCTTTTCCCCAGCCAAGTGCCACCACTGTCACTTGTGAAAGTCACTCGTGTACCTTGTGAAAGCCCTCTCAGATTGGCACACCACTTTCCATCAATTTCAGTGCATTTTGGACCAACCCCAATGCAGCAGCTACAAAGAGACAAGCATACATATTCTCTTGCCTTCGCACATATTACTGATATTACTTAGGTCTCTTGTAGAGGTTTCAGCAGTTACTCATTTTAACTTAATAAAGGAGGTGACAATGATTCAACAAGAAGTAATGTAAAATTTTCTAGGGGAAAACAGTAGGCTTTTGTTGTTGTTTTCTTGTTGTTGTTTGTTTTCAAAAACATTTGCTTTCCACAAAGAAAAAAAAAAAAAGATTTCCATGAAGACAAACAAAATGGTTGCCTGCCTTTTTTCCTTTTTCCAGAGAACTAATACTTCTCATGGATTGATTCATTCTTTTAATCTACACAGCACGTCAGTTAGGCACCCTCCAAGCCCCTTACTGCATGTTTCTGTAGGTACACTCATTTGCTACCATTGTAAAAAAAAAAAAAAAAAAAAAAAAAAAAGCCATCTCATTGTTCCTTCCACTCCAGTAACCTCCCTCTGAAACATGTTAGAATTCAGTCTGATAGAGGGATACTGCTGCTTTATTCCAATCTTTAAGAGCAAATCTAAAATGAGATGGTAAACTGCTTGGAGATGGATTAAGTGGGTTTTACTATTTATCTTGCAGTGAATCTAGTTAATTATCAGGCAGTAAAAACAACCCAAAAAGAATTAGATCCAACTGGAACTCAAAAAACAACAATAACAAAAAAAAAGTCAGAACAAAGCAGGAGAAGAATTTTCTTATGGCTTTACTTAATAGTGCTCACTCGTGTCTTAGTTGTCTTTCCAATTTTCCTTGTGACTATAGACAAAGATCTAAAAGGTCTTCATGATAACCCTCATAAAGCAAGTCAGACATCAAAATCCTGACACAAAATCTCAACTCAGCGTTCAACACTGGAACATAAGAACAAATGGTTCTTCAACACCTTATTCCTTAACAGGGCTGAGAGGGGCCAAGAAAGTGCAGCACAACTTTCTGAAGATATGGCTAATCACAAAGGGCACAAGAATAGATATATTTGTTAGCTCTCAAAGCCACGTCATTTATTAGTCACTAAAATCCAAAATGTCTTCAGCTGTTGATTTCAGCTTTACATTCCAGCCAAATAAACAAGTTGTTATTCCTATCCAGGAGGGAAAAAAGGTTCTCACAGAAGTATAATGGAAAAGTATTAGTCTTCATATCAGGCTGGAAGTATCTCTGAATGATTAATGCAGAAGTAATGACTGAATTTGATTGTGCCTGCTCTCTTGAAGGTCTGCTTGCAGAAGTGTTCAAAGCAGCTGTGGACATTGCTAAGGAGCAGAAGAAGCTGATGGCACTCAATCCTGGCAGAGTCCAAACACAAAGCTCAGCTAGTCTCTTGCATTAAACTACTTATGCTGCATTATCTGCCTTTTACTTTCCAGTCTGTTCTCCAAACTTGTAAATGACAACAAATACTGTACATGAGTTGTAGACCTAAATTCCAACCAGGGATGTTTTATCCTTATGTCCTCTATATTTTCTAAAGATGAGGCATAAAATTTGACTGGCTTCAACTGCAAGGTAGCTCTACAGTCATTTCAAACACAAAAAATAAGAAGACCATAACAATACAACTACTAAACTCCTCAATGAGACTAATGTAAACTATTAAAAACCATTTAGCTAACGCCTTTCACAGCTGTTGGGTTGTTTGTCAGGGCTTTAATCCAATCCTGCTGCTACTACAACTAACAACAGAAAGGCTATGACTGCGCCCCACAGACATTGTTTGCCATTTTAAAAGCAAGGCAGGCATATATGTAGGATACCCAGCTGTAATAAAGGAGTACAAATTTGCTGATTAAAGATAGCCACCATATGACATTTCTGCAAAGCTGAAGAAAATTAGCAGGATTGGCTTGTATAAAAGACTCCTGCATCTTTTTAGCCCATGACCAGCAAACAGCAAGAGAAGGACACGCAACAGGATTTATGCTGTGCAGGCTTGGCTTTCATTCCTTTTCACTCTGCTAGACCTTGTACGTCCCACATTGAGCCGAGGTTTATAGCTGAAAAGCCTGACGTTTTCCTTCTTATTTGACTGCAGGGAGTAGGGGAAAAGCTGTTGTTTTTTTTTCACTTTATCACTTTTCTGCTCCAACTCTTTGGCTAAAAATCAATCTAATTCACTTAATAAATAGAATATCGGAAACAGATCAGTACATCATTACCAACTGATTGTTTTTCCTTAACTTGCAAATAATGTCAGACAACACTGGACTGGATTGAGTGGGATTCATTTGGCTAAATGTAGACATCTGTGTTCCAGATGTCTACCTCTGAGTTGCCCTTGGCTTTCTTGTGAGCCAGTGGAGATGTAACCAATTGGTCTGACTTGCCTCACCCTAACACATGCATGTAGAGTGGGCCAAGAGAATTGTGCCCCAAAAATGCTTCTTACCATTAATCGTAAGGACAACCAAAAGTGAATAGATCACACAGAAAGAGAGGTCAAATGAGTATTGCCCAGTCATGCTTGTAAGACTCATTTATGCCAGCACTGATAACAGTTTCTCTCTTATTTGATCACTGTATCTTGTTCCAGAAAATAATTTAAAAAAAGAACAATAATAAATAAATGTCTTTAATCATGCTACTTTCCTCTTACAATCATTTATTTCTTCCCCAGGGGCTATGGGCCTTGTTAAAGCCTAGATGACTGTGCTGGGATGAGATATGCTCAGCATCATAGCTTAGTCCCTTTGCATTATTTGGGAAAGGCAGTACCTGAACAAATAAAACAAATAAGTAACAAATGATTTTTTTCTATGCAAAAAGTAAGATTAGACTTCTTTCAACATAAAAGTGAAGATTATCTACTGAAGAGATCTAATTGCAAATACAGCATTAAGACATACATACACTTTTAAGTTACAGATAAACAGAAAAAGGCAGAAGGTAACAAGATTTCAACAAGCTGTAGGTATGGACTTAACTGCTCAAACAAAACCAATGCACAAACATTATCTAGTTACAGCCCGTCATGTGTGCACCCCATCACTGCCCTCACGCTAAGGGACATTGATTCTTTCACATGCCACACTCACCTTCCTTACCACTGCCTCCATATGAAACGGCCTGGCTCGCCGTTTTTGCATGTGGTACATACTGGTTCAAGCCACAGCCCATCAGCCACTGCCTGGTAAAAATCACGGATACCTATCCTTTTAGCCCTTTTGTAACTACATCCATAAAATGCAGGCTGGAAAAGGATCTAACTGAGATGACTACAGAAGACACGCTGCAGCAAGAGCTGCAGCCATTTCTTTTCTCATCAGTGACCAGAGGCTCTCCTGGAGCAAGGAGCTTCAGAGTTGCACCAGCAGATACAACTGAAGGGTAAAGGACTATTGCTAAACCTGCTTTTATTCATGTCTAGCACAGTACAAGTTCAGGTCACATTAAGAGTTTTATAGAGACTACTGCAATATACCCTTACTGGTTTTCTTTTACATCAAGATGTCTCCTAAGCTTACTCTGAAATGTTTTCTTTTCAAAACCAGTTTTGCTTGGGAACAATTTTTGTAAATATAGTTACCATAAAAATAACATCACTCCATCCCCAAAGTAAGAGAAATGGTGAACAGCAGAAGGCTTTGTTAGACAAATTACTTCAGTTTATTCCAGTTCATTACTCAGAAATGTATGATTTGTATAAAACAGAGGATAAGCTGAAAGTGCATACTGAGAAGTGTAAATATTAGTCCAAGTATTATTAAATTAGTGGCAATAATGGTGATTTAATAATAAAGTTTTGTTTCTATAGACAGTTTTTGACCCAAGAGCCTCTCCTCAGGGAATGAATTAAACTTACATGATTTTAGTTAGTTTCATCCATCTGCCTAGTGAAGCAATCTCACAGGTCAAGACTTCTATCATCTGTGTTTACTGCATACGTAAAATAATCCTTTGCAGTCCACAACTTGATATAGTCCCATCTTTGTTTCATACACAAATTTGGTTGCAGCCACACACACACACACACACAAAATCACTTCTTGTAATATCTCAAAATAAAAATCTTTTTCTGAGGATGGAGCACAGATCAAATGGTGAGGACAAAGCTGAATCAGAATATTTGGTGTGTTCAAAATGTACATGCAAATGAGTGAAAATTGATCATACCTCTCCTTAACACTGTTATTACTAAGTGAGTATCCATTAAGGAAGCTAGCACACATCTGAAACTCTGCAAGATGTAGCTACAACAGATGCTCATGTTTGACAGTTATCAGCTGACAAAAAGATTTTTTTTTAAGCAGTTCGCAATGGATGTACACTAAATGCTTCTGCCGAAGCCTTCAACACAGACCAATGAGCTCCTGGGTAGAGTGTAAGCTTGGCAGTATGCTCCTTGGCAATCTAAGCCAACCTACATGTCATGCTCTCCAGGGATCATAAATCAAGATTTTTTTGGATAACACTGAGCTGTTGGCAAGAGAATACTGCTACGCAATGCTTGTCTCATAGCCTGCACCTACCATCCAGCCTGGCACTGGAGGAAATGCATCAGCTGAATGAGAAGAGATGTAGTAGTAGGAAAGCCTGCACCCTATGAACAAGATCAGTTTTGTTATTAAGAAAATACCCAAATATGGATATGTTACATTTTGAAACAAGTCCTTTGCAAAACACGTATAAAAGCATAAGCATTTATCTGGCTGATTAGATTACTTTTTACCTCACATTAACATACGTCTCTAACAATTCTCCAACCCTACATATATACAGGATTTGGGGAGGGGAAAAAATTAAGTGGTAGAAGAAGATTGGAAACATATCACCATTAGAAATGCATCATCATATCCTAAGCTCATTTCAATAGCCCTTGAATATCGAGAAATATATAAATATATGCGTCAGTGATACTCTTCATTTTTTCTTTATACCTGCTTAGTTTCACTTGCTGCTTCTCAACTGCCGTTAGAAAACTGCACTGTTCAGATAGCACAGACTGCAGCCAAATCAAAAAAATAAAGCATATAGACAAACCTTTACATGAGCCCAGGACTGGTCCTTTGCAAGCTTTAGATTTTTTTTCCTTAATACATCCACTGATTATTTCTGACCTTTCTTTTCTTTTCTGGTTCCAACTAGGAGGATGAGAGCACATACATCTCCAGAAAATTTGTTACAACGCAGACAAGCCAGAACAAGAAAACAACAGGGAGGAAAACCTCCTCTCACGGGACCTCCAGAGTAAACTTCACTTTCTCAAAAGAACCGCACAGTTTATATATTCTTTTGGATTATGTTGGGGTGCCTATTCTAAGAAAACCACTCTTGAAACATCCAGACCTAATAAGGTCCTATCTATCACAATGACTGTCTCTGAGTTTTAGCCACAAGCACTGCTGCTGTTTACACAGGGGTCTGTAAAGACAGTCCCTCATCCCAACAGCTCTCAATCCAGAACCCTGGCTTGATGCAACTAGTCACAAGGGAGACAATGAGGTCTTAAGAAACACCATCATTACAGGCAGATGCGTTGCTGTATCTTAATAATTGCATTGACTTTGTGGTGCAAAGACAATGGGGAATCATGATAGATTCCTGTGCCTCTGGCACAGGTGGGAACAATGCGTCCCAAACTGGGCTGGCAACCAGAAAAGCAATCAGAAGAGATCTACAGAACCTTATTGAGTGGTATTTTACCCTTTTTGCCTTTGCAATGTTTTCAAGTCTGGTTCTGTGTAAGAATAAGATATAAGGTAAACGCTTGCAAGAGTAAGAGATTAATAGCAGTAACACAGTTTAACATGCACTGATGTCTGCTCAACATGCAGCTCTCCTGAGCCACATTCAGAAGCATTGTCTTTAAGACAAAAAAGACAAAAGTTAACACCACTAACAAGATCCAAACAGGATATGAAATCAGCAACGTTACATTTTCATTTTTAGGTAGCTGTCACAGTAGGCAGAAGAGAGGCACAGCCGAAGCTCTGCAAATCCATTCTGCTCATTCCCTTTGAGCTCAAACCGTCTTTGTGTTGAACCCATGAGCCTTCAGTCAACCCAGGACATCAGATCATTATGTTACAGAAGGGGTGAGAGAGAGAAAACCAAAGTCAAAAATGAACAGAGACAACGTAGGGCAGATTAAGTCTGTTCCCAGAATAGTAAGGAAAGAAAAGTGAGCCATCGCAAATATTTAAGTTGTTTATATAAAGTTTAAAAATAAATTCTGGCATTTGCTCAAGTTCTTGAAAGGGACAACTAAAAAACAGCTCTTCGGATAATATTTCTTGCTTGCAGTGGCCACAGCATCACTGCACAATTTCATGCAGTATCTTCATGCCAGGAATGCACTTTGCCGCAGCTGACCAAACATGTTATCAGTCAAGCAGACACACATGCAGCACAACCTGCTCCAGTGCATTTAGCAGGAGGAGGAATACTGGAGGTGGAAGCTCCGTCCCAGCCATCTTCAACAATGGTCCATTCCCCCATGCCAGAAATATTTAGTAGGTTCAGGAAAGGCTTTGATAGCACTGTTTTCTCTGAGAAAGGTCTGTTCTGGTCTCCAGGAAAGATCTTCACCCCTTGCAGAAGCCAGGGATGGTTTTTGGCATGGATTTCTACTGCCAGAGTTCCACTGTACTGTGTTTGTGCTGTCTTGGCACAGACTATGGACAGGGCTCCCAAACCTGGCTGTGCTCCAGGGCTTGGCCTCTCAAAGCAAGCTTATGATTTTTGCTGCTGCTATCCATGAGCAGACCAGGACAGCTGTTATGGAAACAATCCTGTGGCTAACACAAGAAAATGGAAACTTCCTCGTCCAGCTCCCTTCCTGCAGCTGAGCAGTGGATGGGCCGAGTGCTCCAATGTGCCGAGGCCCTCGCGGACACCTCCAAGTCACAGAGACATTACTCATGGCTTGCCAATGACAGCTGCAGGGCTCCAGTTCCCTCTTCACCATGAACAGCACAGCTCACTGTATGGGGGCAACACAGCCACGCTTCCTGGGCAAGCTGCTTCTGGGATGAAAACACAGGCACCTTCCCAGCTCTGCGGGGGTACAGGGTCACCCACCACAGATGGGAACCGGACTCACTCACTTTCACAAGAGTAGTATTGCTCATACAAAATTGGATTTGTTACCATGTAAGTGTCAGGCTTTTATACTTCACCAGGGCATGAAGCAACAGTTTCCTCCAACGGCACACAACCAAAAAAACGTGATTCAGAAGCACTTGGTGATCTGCTCAATGATATAAAAGGAGGAGTTCATAGATAATACAATTGCATGAAACCATCAGTTTTCACTGAATAAATAAATCCCCTTTTAAAAAATAATAAAAATGTTCTCCTTCACAGCTCTTCACCCTAGTCTCAAAGAAGTAGTACCTGAAAAAAAGAATGCAGATTGAAGAACAACAAAAATCAGTTTCCAGGTTGTGCTGCTTCATTGTTGTTGCTGCTTCTGCACTTGCAGGAATATTTGCCACTACATTTATTATTTAAGGGCTGAAAGCCTCAACATCACCAAGACATCTTATAGACAACCTCAGCTATCTAGTCTTCGGTGACAGATGAGATGCAGGGAGGTAAAAATCTTGTATGTATTTCAAAATCTTTCACTTGTTGGAGTAAGATGAACTTCTTGTCTTTTCAATTTTCTCATCCTTTCTAGCTCCCAGAACAAAAGTAAAAGACAGATTTGCACACAGAGTGACAGGGCTTAGCCTCCTGCATGGAATGGATTTTAAATGACTTTCTGTCAGACCACTGTCATGGTACACATAGGCTTCACTTCACTTTTTCAAGACTACTGCTTTCCATACCCTAGCAGGTCAAAAACATGCAAAAGAAGTTATAAATTTATATAAGACACACCTTATCTAAACTTGTATTTTTTGTTAGTTGCTTCTATTTTTACATCCTCTTCTTCTCAAGGAAGTTACTTTTATGTTGGTTCCCCTACATCTATTCTTGCTGAATGAGAAGCTGCCTTGAGGTGCCTGCTAATATGATGAAACTTACTAAGTCACAATAAGTTTAATCAGTTATATTTTAAATTTATTTTGTCATCCAATGAAGTCTTAAGTGATGCAGTGTATGTCCCAAAAGAAGGAAGTAGTACTCTCAGGGATTAGATTCCCTTAGATTCACAGCTAGCTATTTATATTTCAGTCTAAAATTTAACACCAGACCTGGGTCTTCTCCCAGGACAAAACAAATGCAATATAAGCTGTTACTGAATTCTCTTCATTATTATTTGTTACTACAGTATGTTATTTATTATTACAGTATGGGTATCACCCAGTCCTAGACTTACAGGATTAGGTACACTCACATACTATGGAGTAAAGCTTATTCAGTACCTTAAAACCTAGAAATAAACGGAGATTAAAATACCTAGAAAATAAGATGGCAATAAAAGAATACTTGATACCCACAACTTGATACCCACATAGAGAACATGAAAACGCTCTCCATTATCAAGTATTTTTCAGGCTTTCACAGATAAGAAATTTCAACAAGTAATTTCAAGGAGGAAAGTTCAAAGTTATTTCCATGAAACTGCTCTTGCTTTATATATGAAAAAATTATATACACTAGTAGGCATAACTTCAGAAAAAGTGGTCAATAATTTGACACTGAAGGGAGACTAGAAGATCCTCTGGTTAAACTTTCTGTGAAACACTGAAATTGCCGTATATGTTCTTAGTGGAACGTGATCAGAGAAACCTCTCTGATACAGTAACACTGAGTTTTCAGTTAAGAATCAATCAGTTATTTACATTAGATGCAACCTTTACAATATCCACTTCTGAAAACTGTTCTTCTAAAGCTTTGTGATTTGTATGCAGCAATACAGATTTTGACACAAGATGAAGATAAATGGCACATTACAACAGAGTATGGCAAAGGAAGAAACAAACCCTCAATATTAGATTGCTCATATTCCTAAATTTTGACTACTTCACTGCTTTGATGATAGCTTTCAAAAGTGTGCTTTCAACAATGATCCTTCTTCCAAATGGAATACAATCACTAAAAGCATGTACAGTGGCCATAAACATGTAATGGGAGAAAAGGTCATTCTAAAATCATGCCACACCAAAGTGCAAGACAATTTGTTGATTGCATCCAATCCACAAGAACATGTGGAATATAAAGTCAGGAAACAAGCTGAAGAATATGCCATCAAATCAAAGACACTGTGGGCTAGTGGAAAATAGTTCTAACTCTCAGTTAACTACCAATTTCAGGTTCTAGGTGCAGAATACTAAACATTTCTCAAATAACTGGGACTTCAGGAGAGGTCACGGAGCTCTACAAGGGGCATCAGTAATGAAAACTTTGTGACAGACTGGAAGCATGACCAGGGGGATATAACTTTAATCACCAGCACAGCCATACTGGCTGTAATTACCTCATTACTTACGGAAACGCAGGTGGAAGCATGGGGTTGATGGCACAGGGCATGGAGCTTTCCTCAGCTGTTTCTGAACCTCAGGTGTTCAAGATCAATTCAGTTCCACAACTGAAGGTATGAAGCAGGGGGCAGGGAAGGGGCAAGAGGCATTTTCTGCCAGAAAAATGCTCCATGCCTGCAACATATTACTTCCACATATCTTCAAGCACATTGTCAGGTACTTTCAGGATGAATTAGCTGGATTAGCATTACTTGTTGCCATCCAAACCAAACCAAACCCAGCATCTGTAGGAGTCTCCCTGGAGACTCAAGTCTATTCTGCCTATCAGGAGTTTATAGCTTTGGAACAAACCCAGAAACCACAGCCGTCAGAATTAATTGTTTTCTTTCTAACCTTGAGAGGTGTTTTCTGTTGGAAGTTGCCTCCAGTGTTTCCTAATGAAGTGCCTTGCTCATTCCTTCCTAAGGGTAGCGAAATGAAAGGGTGATAATTTTAGGCACTCCCTACTTTGGAAAGAATTAGCTGATCATGATCTTGTATGTGTCCGAGATCACGGCACAGACTGATATTCCTGCATGTGTTATAAACAGGAAAACCACTAAGACAAACAAGCTGTTCCCTATAGTAATTTTCTGGAGCAAGACTCTAGTGTTTGGGATTAAACAAATCCCCCCTAAAGTGTAAATTTGTCCCAAAGAAGTACTAATACACCTTTACATCACAATTTGCCATCATGTTTGGTTTGTAGCACTCTCCGTGAAAAGCAAGCTTAGAAAGTTTCTAAAACAGTAGTGTAACCTTCTTTGTTGCTTCTTTCCACCTGACAAAATAAGCTTTTTGGTTAACCAGGAGTGCCAGGGAAAGAAAAAAAAAATCCTTTCCATCATTACCTGCCTTTTGAAATGACTTCCTAGCACAAAGTGTAGCACCTCTTTTATCTGTTTGGCCATTCACTTCCTAGAAGTGCCATCACTGGGAAAACACAATTAATCCTCTCAGAGAGAAGCCCCATGGACAACCTCTCCTGAGACCGCCATTCTCCACCCAGCCCTAAATCTGCCCCTCCTGGGCCTTCAAAAAGGTTTAATCTGCAAGTAAAGTCTCTTTTGAGGAACTACTGCATCGAACCAAAAGACATCAGTGGGCAAACAGTAGAGACAGGCGTAAGCCTATTACTGAATGTTTTAAGACCAATAACATTAACATACTTCATGCAGACATTAGAATTTTCAACTCTATTAAAATTTAAGATATATAACTTTTTTTTCCAGGTTGAGTTCATCATCAAAAAATACATATTCCTCTTCCATTGCAGGATATACAGGAAGAACAAGCATATCAATGGGCTCAAGACTGAAGATTTGGATCCTTCTATGGGTTAGCAGGAAATGTGGCAGCTGAAAAAAGGCAGGTAAAAAGAAATACAAGGCAGGCAAAGCAAAAGTTCAACAGCTGCTTGCTTTAAGTCTACTGACTGAGCCTCATGCAAGATATTTATTTTATTTCAAGTCTCTTTACTTGGATTTATGAATGTGATTACCTAGGCACTTTGTCTGACAGCAGCTCCACCAGAGCAACCAAGTTTCCACCTGGGCCATAAACAATATATCAGGTCCTTTTTCATACATGCTGACTAAAGCTGAAGAGCACCAGTGAACTACATTGAAATTAGTTACTTTGATAAAATCTGAAAGTTTTTTTTTTGGTTGGTTGATTTTGTAACAGCCATGCTTTGTACAAAGACTTTCTCCAGCCAGGCAAGAGTGATTTGCCACCCAATTATGTCACTGCTCAGTGTGAAGTTAAAAATAAAAATTTTTTAAAAAAGCGTGATTTCTTCAAAAATCTGGAAAGATTGGCATTGGAGTGCATGTGGACAAATCTTCTGTCTTCAGCTCAGAGATGAAAGGCTCAATATGACCTCAGGACACAGACTTTTTGTGCTACCCAACAGCCTTACTAACTACACTGCCCACTAGACCAAAGTCCCAAAACAGCTTATAGCTTAATGCCTGCCACAATTTGCTCTCCCACATAACGACACTGCCAGCCCCAGCATATATTACAGCACTTAGCCACTTGCAGATTGGGTCCCCTCTGCTAGTGCCAGCCAAATCTGGCTGCTTCAGTTTGGCCGTGTTGTACAGGACAGTTCAGAACCTGAGTCTTGATTTGTTCCTGATAAACACTGCCAAAAGCTTCTGGAAAAGCCAGCTCCATGGTCACTGACAGTATTTAAGTTTTGATATTGCTAATGTTCATCTCAAAGATGTCAGTCTTCCCACCAACTCCTAATACTTTTACTGTCTATCTAAATCCCTGTATTTAAGAGGCAAAGAATAAGAACCCAGAGTCACGCAGCTCTTCCCTTGCTCATAGCAGCTTCTCAGTAAAAACATGCAACTTCTCTACCTGGTCCCCAAAAGAAAAGGGTTGATAACATTAGAACAAGGCAAAAAAAAAAAAAAAAAAATCACACCATATTTATCTTGCCAAGGCAGTATTTATTTTGCTTTGCTAAAGGGAAGGCAGGCTGTGTTAATAGATTACAAGCACACTTTGCACAGTTTTGGAAAAAAGACTTGTCCTAGAAAGTGTGCTTCTGTAAATAAGCCTCTGTGTTTTGTGATCACCCCACCTATCCTCCAGCCCTTTAAGAACAGGCATTGGCTATGAGGACATCTGGCTCAGCCTGACAATTTCTCCAGCTGGCTCAGCAAAAGGGGAGAAAAAAAAAAAAAAAAAAACACAAAACAAACCCAAAGATACACTCTGCTATTGGTTTTAGTGCTCAGCCTTGCAGTAGTCATCATTCCTGGCAGTCCTACACAGCAGCTTTTGTCTTTCTTCTAGTGTCTATAAACTTCCTGCTGAAGGCTGGAATAGGTCACTGCTCCCCTTGTCTGCCCAGTGGTCCAAATCCTCTGAAATTCTAGACAATCATGGCTAAGTTTTCATAGCTGCTGCTATGAAACCAATCTCTGCTTCAAGCATTATCCCCTGGCTTGCTTCAATTTCTCTCCTCTCCCATGGAGAGGCAAGCAGCACAGCTGGATAACTACCAAGGGAAGCTGTACTTCACAAGGGACTGGTTTTCACCTCCTCCTCCACAAAGCAGTTATCGTCCACATGCAGCACATAACGGATCCATCACTTGAAGCACCAGCATCTTAGAAAAGGACTCAGCACACATGAGCAACCAGGCTCAGCCTGAAGCCACCAAACCAAACGTAAGTGCTTCAGCAGCAAGCTCTGCCAATTAAAAAAAAGAAAAAAAAAAAAAAAAAACCAACAACCTCCCAAAAGTTACATTGACTATGAAGGAGACACCAATCTCATTAAAAATAAATAGATACCTCAAAATAAACTGCAGAATCTCTGGCATCTCTCTGCATCCTGTAACTACACCAGTCAGACCTTAACATGTAGATGTTAATTCACTAGCAGACAACTTTCAGAAAAAAGCCTGTCTGACAAATGATCAAGGTGATACCATCTCTACACTACACATGATGGTGAGATGGAATCCTTTGCCACCCAGGCTAGGAAAGAGCAGAGTATGGTGGATTAAGAACAAAAGACTTTAATACGTGCATCCCCCTCAGAGGGGATCAAACAGCTACAGAAGGAGAAACGATCACAACCACAGGCAGTGACTCAAGTTGGCGAGCACTAAAAACAAAGTTGTGTGAGATCAGCAGCCCAGAGTATTTTCAGAGACCTGAGGTAACAGCAATGCACAGCAGGCAGAGGCCAGAAACACACTTATAAAAACGCAAATTTTTGGCTACAGAATTCAGCAGTGAATGAAACACATAACTGTGCCATTTCTATTCAGAAATAGACATTTTATTCCAACCCTAGCTGTACAGAACTTACAAGCTCTTCACCTATACAAAAGTCATGAAAAGCCCCCTTGTCACTTCTCAGCCCCATCCTCCCCACAGGCTACAACCGGATCTGATAAGAGTTAATATGATGAGCAACGTGAGACTGCTTAAAACAACCAGACAGTCAACTGAGATAAAGATCAGTAGAAAATATAAATGCTGTGTCTGGGTTAATCCTGTGCCAGGACTGCTGATGGTGTTTGAAGCTATTACAACCTTCACTTTGCACACAGACAGCAGTGAGTGGTAGCAACAGGCAGCCCAGCTAGCTGGCCTGTCGTGGGTAAGAAACCAAGTAGCGCATTTTTAATAAATGTATAACATCTTTAATAAATCTTACAGGGGGCTTTCACCATCATCTCCATCATACCTTTGTGAGAAATCAAGAATGAGATTTGGCCCCATATAGACCTGCACGCATAATACACTTTGAAGTCTACATCAAGTTCTCTTCGCAGGCAAATCTCTCCTAAATATTAAGGGAACCCATTTTAAAAAAAAAAAAAAGGTAACGTCCAAGGCAGTTAATGCAAAATGGAAAAAGTTTCCTCAGAGATGATGCTCCAGCAAGTGTTGGAGCAAGTGTTAAGCACACAGTTTAAGTCTTTTCAGTGATATCAAATTCAGCTCTCAAGAAAAAGTTTTGTATTTCAGCTGCAAACCCAGACACTAATATTAAGGAGATACCTTTAAAGCAACCAAATCCATTTATTTTTTTCCCCTCTTTTTTCTACCCCTTCCACAACTCTGCTCATTCTCTTCTACTTAGTACCAAGTTCCATTTTCTCGTGTTTATGTTTCCTGTTCCTTCTACAGAAAATGAATACCTTAAAAAAATGATGAGGTTAAAAATAATGTCTTTTTCTGGGTTTTCCCTTCTTGAATGAGAGAGGGTCTATACTGGCAGCATGGCCAGATGAGGAATCATCCAGCACCAAAGCCCCTTCTGAGAGTCAAGAGGCATCAGCTATGCAGAGATGCACCAAAAAAAAAAAAAAAAAAAAAAAAAAAGACCAATACTCCTGAAGGTCATAATTAATGGTCATTTGAACCAGCTGTTGATTTTCTACTGAACACAGTCAAACCTCCAAAGACTGTTCAAATTAAATGCTGCTTTTGCAGGTGACACCTGAGGTGTCATCTGAAAATTACTGTTGATGGATACTAGAACAATCAAAGTTTCATAATTGAAAATCAAACAGGTTCCAAGGGGGAAAAAGGGAGGAAACTGCATTTCTTCTCTACTTCCCCATAATCATTACAGAAGCAAACTCAAAGCATTTTCAAATCCAAGCATACTTCCATTTTCTGCTCTGTTCACAGCCAGAAGAAAAACACACCACATTTCCTCATGAACCACAAGAATTCTAGCAATTTGAGCTGTAATTCAGTAGCCTGCCTTGTACAAGATTTCTGAGGTATACATATCCTACAAGCTTTGACATCCATTTATGCCAGGCACACAATCATGAGGAAAGACAGACTTCAATACTCAGAAGGAGAAATAAGTACAGTAGCTCCTGTCCTCAGAGAAGAACACAAATAGGAAAGGACACATTCAGAATGTTGAGAATTATCAATTGCATAATGATTTAATCCTGTCAATTCCTTTGCAGCCTGCAACTATTTAGCGGTCAGTTTCTTTGAGGTCTCTTGAGATCCTATTTGTCGAAAGAGATCACAGCAAGCTTGTATATGCCTGGTTCTACCATTACTTTTCCTCAGTCCTGTTTTATGTCTCCAGCATGCTATAACTACTTGTTGGTAAGACAATGCCATCCAGCAAGTCTTGGCACAAGCTTTCATTTAACTAAGGCAACCTACAGAGCTCTGCTACATGCTGATGGGACTGGACGCTAGTAGGGTTTGTCAAGCCAACACATGAGGTCATGCACAAGCCCATACAGCTTCTCCATCCTTGAACACAGCCACTCCAGAACCGACATCCTCATGTAAACTTATAAACCTATTTATCTCCAGGGATTCAAAAGAACAATAACAAGGTGAACAGGTTAAGGATGCAACCGCAAACAACTCAGCCATGGAAGCAAATTAGTCAGGCATACATTAAACAAGACAGAGGAAAGCCTAAGTGAAATACTTCATAAAAATATTTTAAGCCCAGATTTTTTATCATCCATCCATCCATCCATCACAGAACTATGTGACTGAGAATTCCAGGTTCAGATTTAGAGTTTTTCTGGATTTCATTTTTGTTGTTATTTTTAAACTAGGTGTTCCTTAAGGATAACAGCAAAAGATCATGACCCCATTTCCACTCCTCCACACTCTATGAGTCTCCCTTTGATATTTGTAATGTCTTGTAGGCTCATGGATATCACCTTTCCCATGAAAGTACAGGGATTATCTTTCTCCACTACTTTGCATTCTCCCTTACACAAATGACACTTCCTGCTATTCTTCCAACTGTGAAAAATAGCTACTTACATCAAGCAGAGCACCAGTAGTTTTGTTTGTTAACTAGCTGTTTTGCTATAAACTGTTATTATATCTAAACATTTTGAAATGTTTTTCTTGCCTATAAAAGTCATTTTTTCCAGGAATTTTCCAGAAAAAAAAAAAAGATAGTTCTTACCTTTTTACTCCTAATAAATGAAATACTTGTAATGAAGTACCCAAAAATTACAATAGGGCGAGCATAAAAGATAGAGATATGCTCCTTTTCACCTGAACTCAACACATGAAAGCCTATCCACATGTGCTCATTTGAAAAAGACTAGAGTTAGTAAACTCACACCATATTTTCTAAATAGCGGTAGTTTTGTACATCTATATTTTCTTTAATGAACTTTCCCAAAGCAAAAAACAAAGGTTGCTGCAGAAACAAACAAATGAAAAAAAAAAATGGACGATATCTAGTTGCTTCTCAGAGATCTGTAAACTTAATACGACATCATTTCCTCCATGGTGGCCCCTTTATTTATTTTATTTTCACTCAACAACCATGCACAAAATGTTGATAAAGTCAAAGGTTGAATCTCATCTCCCGTTCTCATGGTTTTTTAGGTACATAGAAGTTTCCTGGAAAAGTTTATACATTTAGGGATGTCTGGATCTGCTGGATTCGCAAAAACAAGATGTTACCAAGTGATATCCACTGAAGTTAGGTCATAATCATCTATGGAAATATGTCCTTCAGTAATGAGGACATGCAACTAACCCATGCAACCACACTGCCTCATATTGCTCTCTAGGATAGTAGCACAGATTAGCGTGCTTTTAAGATGTAGGCAACTTAAAAAATGAACCTCCTTTCTATATAATTTTCAAATCCATATGTAAATTTCTAAGCAGAAGAGAAACTATTTTGTGTGCTTTGGAAACAGAAGTGTACTTGGGTGGCATTTCTTTAACAACAGTTGTCAATTAAAGGTAAAAAGCGTCCTAGTAGACACTGGAAGAAGAGTACTGTCACACGAAGAACTGAGCCTTTCTATGTCCAACAGTGTCTGGAAAGCACTCCCTGTATTTCCCTAGGTCTATGATACAGATGAAATTCAGTTATCCCACTGGTATTTTTAAGCCCCAATGAAATGTGTGCTCTTCAAACCCGAGAGTCCAATTGCTTCAGGACAGATCCTGCATCACCCTGTTGTTCCCATGAAGATCCCAGCATCAGCCCCATGCACAAAGGAAAATACTTGACAAAACTAATAGATTAAACTTTCTGTCCCATGACAAAATAAAATTTTGCCTTCCTATTTTGAATATAACAATAATATCAAAAAAACAAGCCAAAGGAAGAAATCTCCCACAAACACACCAGACAAAAAGTAAATAAAATACATATTCCCGGTACTAGGCCTAAAAGGCGCATAGGCGATAGCGCTCACACTGACAAATTATGCCAAACAAGAAGCTCTGAGCTCCCATTCAAAGAACTTCATCCACCTGTCAGGAAAACAAAGCACATCTGGAGCCAAGCTACATCATTTTAGTTGGTTGAATATTAAAAAAAAAGTGGGGGGGGGGGTTCGGGGAAACGCATTGAGGCCAATGTAAGTAAAGAAAGGGCTGAACTGACCTTGACATACGCTAGGTAATGCTCGCACTTTTCCTGCATGTATGACAGTTGTAACTTCTCTGTGACTTGTCCCACTGTCTCTCCAGAGCTCACAAAGTAAACTCTGGGTTGCTGACTCTTTTCCTTCTTTGCCACATCAGCAGTCAGGTTATAATTCAAACCTGTTGTAAAAAAAAAAAAAAAAAAAAAAAAAGAAAAAGAAAAAGGAGAAAACAAAGGATGTCAGTGAACAATAGTTACTTTTCTAGCCACCTATCAATGGATCCTGTTGTCCCCAAGGCATGTGTGCTTAAAAAAAAGGTCATGCCTTGCAGGCTCTCAATCAATCACAAAGCTTCCTGTGGCTGCACAAAACCAAATCCAATTACTGACATACTCCCAAGTTTTGTGCCACTACTTTCCCCAGCCCTTCCTGAAGGATGACGAGAAGCAGTAGGAAGTCATGTGTAAAAATACATCTAAACACGCACACCAAAAAAAAATGCTTAAATTATGCTATTAAAAGAAAAAGCAAAAAACACAACACAAACAACAACAAAAGCCTCAAGCTTTGTTTTCCTCTTAGAAAAGCACACACTATGCATATGTCAACCAGGATGTGGCATTTCCTGACAATTACTTCTGTTGATTTGCAGTCATCTTAGAGTTTAGCCCTTAACTAGAGGTCACCGCCTTGCACTGAGCATCCATCCCCTTAGATATTATACAATGTTGGCAGTTTATAGAAGAAATACCCAGAGACTAGCCAGGTGTTTTCCTGCTGCTCTACAAGGCAGGTAGCTTAACACAGTGGGTGGGTTTGTGATTGGATGGATCTTTTTTTCAGAAAAAATCTTGTTTGCTATGAAGTTGCATAGCAATTGAATAATCCAAACCAACTGTACCTTTTCCATCAGCAGCAAAACTGCAATAGAAGCACAAAAGCTTGCTCTGCTGCTGTTCGCAGATGATTTAAAGGCAGGCTGTGAGGTCCTTTCACTCACAGACCACAGTCTGTATTGATTTCAGCTGCTTTCAAGGCAATGATAGGAGTATCATGAGATTGTCCCACTATAAATGGCTTAATTAGTTGATTATCTTTGTATATGACAGGCAGTGACAGCTCCTGTACTGATTAGTTACATATGTAGAGTGATTGCCAAATTATTGCTTTGGTTTTTATTCATTTTTTAAGTCCTAAATGATTGAGGCCAGATAAAATGCTCCCCATAAATGTAAACTTTTTTTTAACCTAGAATTTTATAAAAATTCAGTGCAAATGTAATATATTGCTGGATTGAGGTCTTCTATACATAATTTCAGCAAGGGATCTTTATTGTTGTTCGCTGCATTCTCATTCTGTTTTGTGTTGTCTTTTTTAATCAATGAGAACTGATCTCTCAAAATTAATACTGCCACCAATGCTCTCACCTCTAATCATTTATTCACCAAAGTCTCACTGCTTTAAACAATTCATTTAATGATATTGTGCAACTTTGTTTCTGTGAGCACGCATCATTTCCATAACTCACACCCACCTCACTTTGTGCTGTATGCTGTTTTCTGACCAGAAGCCCAGCGTTTGGCCTGTTTGAAATCCCAGCAGTCTCTTTATTTTTTTTTTTTTTGAAGTGCGCACATCCCACACCCAACACTGATTTTTCCTCTTTCAAGACCCCACAAGTGGGCCTAGGGCTGTGCCTCCATCCCGTGCGTAACAACAAGGCAATGTGCCAGCAGACCCAGGCCCGTGTGGGCCCGGGGCCGTGTGTCCCTTCGCTGAGGGAAGGATGGCAGCCAGAGGGACAGGGCCGCCCGGGGAAGACCTGAGGGAGGTGTCGTCCCAACACCAGCCCCATACCAGGCCTCAATGCAAAATGTTTCCAGCTACCGCAGCGGCAGTGGATGTTTTCAATCAAAATGTGCAGTCGGCCTCTCGTCCTCCCCTACCCCCCCGTGGCCGCCTCCCCTTTATTTTGACAACTTGTTTCTATGTTATATCCAATGATGTCACATCAGTGGAAAAATTGAAATATCATGAGTAAGGCTTTTCCCCCCCCCCCCCCACTCTGTCTTCATTGCTTCCAAAAAGCAGCCAGGGTGGGGAAGATAACTGGCCAGTCTCATCACTGCTGGTAGTTTAAGTTGCTCCTGCTGGCTCCAGCAGCAGATCAGGAGGCAAGCTCTTGCTAGCAGATTTAACTCTTGCAGGTAACGTCTTCAAATTCTCATCCAGCAGCTGGGGATCTGATCATCCACTTCACACAATCAAAAGAAAACTCTGGCATGGATATGATGAGATTAGATGAAGGGCTTTATTTTTCTAGTGATTATTCCTTTCCTGTAACTAAAGTCTAACACCTAAGAGGCCTCAGTATAGCTCCCCCTGAGAAATTTTGGGTCATATATCCAAGAGGACTACCAGCCAACAGAGCAAGCAAGTCACTCCAAGTGGTGCTAGGACACCACAGCAACATACCTGCTGAGTAAAAATGGCATTTTTACAGTGGATTTTTATTCCTAAGTGGCACAAAATGCAAGAGGCATGCCCTGCAGAGGGCTGAAGGTAGCCCTGATGAGGACAGGAGTGAGGAGAGGGGCAAAGAGGACAGTGGTATCCCAGGGTCTCAGACAGGAATCGCAGCTGGCTGTGCGAATTAAGAACCTGCTCATCCCCAGGCACACAGCAAAACACTTGACAGCTCACTCAGAGGATGCCACAGCATACCAAAGGCAGGTGGCAAAACGCTCAGCAGGAGCGCATCCCTAAGGACTTGATAGGCTGCTAACCTGTACCAATTCGGGGGCGGACACCACATATACTGAAAAACACATCCCTACAGCAAAACTGCTGCTGAGGCATTCATAGGGTAGCACCAGTTCAGGCCTGCACCCAAGCAGACTGGTAAAACCAACAGACAGACAGAAATAACACTCCTGCACCAAACTACAGCAGGATGCTGGTAAGAAGAGGAGTCTTTTGTCAGATTTTGGATCAGTCATGTTTTTTCAGTCTTAGTAGCATACCAAAGCAGAGCAAAAATATCAAACAACTCGTTATTCCACACTATATCACAATGCTCTCTCAGACGACACTATCAGGGACCTAGAAATGGATCAACATACAAGTGATGCACAGCTGAAGCAAAGAATGAAGGAGAAAGTTTGAAGAACTAAGGCATCTAACTCCAGCCAAATGCCCCAAACCTCTTATTTTCACACCCACTAAAATTCATCTAATCCTTACACTGGCACAGATTTTTTATTTTTGTACAGGAGATTACCCAGATCGTAGCCACGAGTTTAATTCCCTTCTCTGGTGGATATGAATGCAGTAACAGCAACTCATGCACAGAGATGCCAGAAGCCTCTCTTTTCTTGTTCTGGTCACCCAGAAGTGTGTGGTCTGAAGAGGCTGAGGCCCGATCATCCAGGCTAGGAAAGAACTTTATCTTATCCCTTTTTTTTCTGAGCTGTAGCTCAGCCTAATGTTCAGCAAGCAAACACTGTCACATCGTGAGATGTAGCTGGGGTCAGGCAAAGCGTGAAGCAACACCGCAGAACACAACCATGGCAATGCTGAGCACACATGCCCTCAGCCTAGCCCATTTGGGAGGACAGTAATGGCAGCAACAACACAGCAGTGTCTATGCAGGACCGTCAGGAACCTTTGACCATTATTTGCAGCGCATGCCACAGTCCCTGTTGCCATGTCTTCATCAGTACTGCTCGTCACTCCTGCACCCTCACTGCCACCTTGCTACAAAGCCACACTGTATGCCAGTAGCTGTATCAAAGCTAAACTCAACTCATTTCCTAATATAGAGGAAGCTAATGGGGGACAACAGAATATTTTCTGTCAGTTGAAGATGCTTTGGGATGCTTTTTTTTGTTCTTAAAGTGTACACTACATACATATTTACCTTATCCAGGTAATCATAGAATCATAGAATATCCCGAATTGGAAGGGACCCATAAGGATCATCAAGTCCAACTCCTGGCAAACTCCTGGAAAGCTGCTTCCTTTCTTTCTCACCTTGCAAGAGCTGCTTCTGCAGGAAGAGAGCTTGCTGAGCACTATTCTACAGATACAGAGACCCATGGGGGGCTGACAAAGCATTGGATTTCTTGCACATCCAAGACATACCAGAGTTCAACTCTGATGGTGGATGCTCAGCTCCCCAGTGAGCACTGAGGCAGAGTGAAGAGTCAGACAATGCCTGGCATGCAGAGCAGAGCACATGCTTCATTTGGGCATGACTCTTTGTTCAGCCAAAACCATTTCTGCAATAAATTAATTATTCTGAAGACCATAGTCAGCAAACAGTATCCACAAAATGGATAGGAATTATACAGTCATTGTCAGCATCAAGAAGCATCAGTAAAACACAGACTCTCAGATAGCTATTACATGACCAATAGTACTGCAACTGTTGGGAAAAAAAAAAAAAAAAAAAAAAAAAAAAAAAAGGTGGCAAAAGTTTATATGCAAGTGAGACACATAAAACAGCTTTCCTTTACATGGCAGTTAACGAAACAACACGTTCACGTAACCATTGTAGACAAGCATTTTCCAGAGAAGAATGCTGCCTGCATGTTCAGCTTGACTTTCTAAACATGTTGTAGTAGGTGACCAACTGCAGCTGCCCAAAAGCAAGGGCGAAGCCCAGATTTTCCAACAGTAACCAGCAGTTTTGAGTGTCCATACTGACAACCCTTAAGGGAACAGCATTTTCAATGAGCCCTGTGTTCTCACTGCTTGACTTATCAGACCACTCCCAGACATCTGAAGCTGAGGCAATCCCAGAGTCTCTGCCACAAAACTTTAACACAGCATTTCAGTGCTTCTGCATGCCTTTCAGAGTCCAAACTGGACACTGATGTACTTGGAGGAGTATTTTATTTTTTTCCATATTTAGCCATGTAGGAGAGGAATGGTTGCAGTATTTCCATGAATTGTTCCACCCTTTGTTAATTGATACTCTTCAGCTACAACATAATTAAAATAGCCTGTTAGATTAAAAACTGAAAACTTATTTGAGATACTGTATCCAAATCATATCCCCCAAGGGTTTTTATACAGTCAGTTCTGGCTGCAAGGTTTTCAAGACAAATCACTTTGCTAGAAGTATTGTATAAAAGGACAATGGTTGGAAGTTTTATAATCATCTAGTTAATAGTAAAAAAAATTCCTTGCAATGAGACGGATGTTACCCACCAAAGAAGATGCACATGTGCTTTCACCACAATAAATCATCAAGAGCACTGTTTATGTGACAATGCAGAGGAATGCAACTGGCTCTTACAAGACATGATGAAGCAGAAGATAACTCTTTCATTAAAAGGGGGAATATATATTTAAAATGAGAAACAGGCAGATCATTTCTTAGCCACAGGTCAAGAGATACAAAATTAAAGCAAATGAAACATTTTAAACAGTATCCCCGGGAACATAAGAAAACCTAGGCATTCAGTAGATCTACTCTTGGATTTTCACAAAGAAATTAACACCCCTGAAGCACCCAAGGACAAGCATTTTCTAACTGACAGAGTAGCAGGACATATAAAAAAAAAAGCACATATTTGTCTGCTAGGAGCCTGACATTATTTACAGGGAAGGAAAAGGGGCAAAAATAGAAAATGAAGTCTCATTTGCATCTGTGTTAGAATCCAGAGAAATCAAACTACAACTCTGTTTTTTTGATCTTTCAGGTGACAGTGATGAGCTGCATTAAGCAACTCCAATGAGCAGCTTCTAGTTCATACTCCACATGAGAGATTAAACAAGCCCATTGCCATTCCTAAAGCATAGCCAAGTTAAAACAGCATGGCTAAACTAAATAAATCTGGTCTTGATGGTATTTAGAAATGCTTTATCTATCTCATACCACTTCAGGCAATACCTAAGACTTGTAAACATTGGAATGTAAAAGACATAAGCAATAACTTAATGCAGTCAAGATGCAATGGCTAGCACAATTACACACCTTACACAGTTTCATTCACCCAAGTGTAAGTTTAGAGAATGGTCTTTAAACCACCCATGTGGTTTAGAGACTAAGTAACTCGAAAGATATTCTTGCCATCAATAAAATACTGGGCTATTTATAATTTTCTACAAATGGGTAGACTGATGCACTGAAAAGGATTTGCTCGTGTCTGGTGGTAGTAACACCCAAGAGTTCAAAAATTTACAGCACTCTCTTTCAAGACCTCCTTGTAGATTTTCAGAAAGTATTTACCCAGAGCACATCACAGCTGCTTTATGATACAGGATGGGTATAAAAATGTGTTATCAACAGGCAAATAGAGAGAACATGAACTTTCAAAGCATAGTTTGCTTCTGTGTTCTCTATCCTTGCAGTAAGACTAAGGATACATTCCTCTCCTTTCACTGAAAACTACCCCAGCATTATCTCATCCTCATCAGAAGATATACAAATGCCCAAGGAAGCACCTTGGGAGCCTCCAACACTCTGTAACTGCATACCCCAGCTCACCTCAAAAAAAAAAATCTTTCACAGAAAACCTTTGATACTGGCTCCAAAGGGAACCCCCAGCTCCATGTCAACCTGTCAGGGTGCCCCTGACCAGGGCTGGAACAGGTACCTTACCTATTTCTCCAGGAACATGCTTGCCACTGAAGCGAAAGCATGCTGTGACATTGAGGCAGTTCACTGGCTGCAAGCCGTCATGGCACTGAGGAGCTGTGATATTGATGGATGCTGGCAGAAAAATTGAGATGTCCATGGTGATGACAGGTCTGGATCTGGAGATCAACACAGAAGTGGAATTGAACAATCATTCAAAGAAGTTTATCACCCAAAGCAAAACAAAGAAAACTCAGTAATGTGCACAATTTCAAGCAGAAATGAGAAATAAAATAATGCATTTGAACTCTAAAATAAATTAGTTCTTGACCTAGCTGGCAAGGACAGCTAGCTTCTGAATGAAAATCACAGCATTAGCTTGAAGTGCAGTGCTCAGATACAGATTGCAGGAGGCAGCTGGGGTAACTGATAATACATAACAAACATCTCCAGCAAAAGTTGCATAAAGTCTTCCTGATGACTGAAGACAAAATTAGCAAGCAAGGACAAGACTCATGCAAGTGAGACTGCTAGCTAAAGTGCCTGCATAGTCAGGAGAGGATAAATAAAGGCCTTAGGTAAAATCTGTAACCTGAAAGTGAAGTTGGGAACACAAGAGTAGAAGATGCATCCATACATATTTTTTCTTATGGTGTAAATGGGACAAGAGATAAAGCACATTTTCTGGAAGAGTGAGCATTGGGGTAATTTCCTCCTAGCAGGTGCTAAGAAATGAATATTCTTTCCATTTTGTAGAAATCTACTTTGGGAGTCACCTAGTGTACTGTGAATGAAAGTTTTCTACCCTTCCAACTCCTGCACTGAGCTACTGCTACAGTAAGTCCCAGCTGAAGAAGAGCTCGGCAAGAGTCGCAGAGCAATCAAGCTAAGGACCACCAGGGCCCAGGTGAGTCTGCTCTCACATGACACCGAAGTGCCACCAGCTTTCCTGGGAAAAAGCAACTCAGAAATCCAGTATCTACAGAGCTGTCCCCAGTGCAGGACTTCAGTCCCAGTATTCAGCAAGCGTTATTCTTCGTGGTTTCAGTTTCATACATGTCCAATGTGAACATGCTCTTCCAAAAACAACTCCAGTATTTAAAAAAAAAAAAAAAAAAAAAAAAAAGTGCAGCAACCAGCAGATTAACTTGTAGGGTAGTCCCAGCACCCTGTAAGGCCAGACCACATAAGCAAACCACTTCAGGACTCTCACTCCACAAGCCACTTAATTTGGAGGTGTGGGAGAGAGGGGAGAAGAGAGCAGGGATTGTGGTTATACCTAATTCATATCAACTGGAACAAGATTCACATCAATCTCTGAGACAGCTACTCAGAGTCTTTTACCACAGCCTGAAATAACAGTGCAAGTTTGCCTTACGAGATGGAGGATGAAGATAAAACACCAACCCTAATGGCCATACACACGCGCGAGCAATACAGCAACTACAATCTGCCCCAAGTCACCATGGCTTCCACAAAAGCCTTTAATATCAGCTGGCAAAATATTTGTTGGTTTTGGCCAAAGGACTTTGCAAACGCTTCTGTAGGGGGAAAAAAAAAAAAAAAAAAAAAAAAAAAAAAAAAGCTGATTTCTTTATCCTAATCTGAATCTAAACAGCAAGAGTGACACACTCTGAACTGGAAGCAGCAGCAATTAATCAGGCTGCCCACATCGCTAGCCAGCAATGCCCAGATCTCCACAGAAAGGCACAGGCAGTGACTGAATGCTTGGCAGGAGGTCACTAGGTTGTTCTGGTGCATGTTGTCCTAAACATCATGGCAAACCTTTCTGAGGGCCTTTTTCCACCCTGCAAGGAACAGCAGCGCAGGAGAACCGCACACAGCTGTACTCTGAGTGGTTTCATACCATTGGGGTTGTGAGGTCCCGTCTCAGGGCATAGCACACCATTTCACAAAGCAGCAACTGGCTGCCCCTGTTTGTGTGACAATGTCACAGAAAGCCCTTCAGAAGACTTGACCAGCTGCCACACTTGCTGTTTCTTTCTTCCTATCCCTTTATTTTGTTGTTTAACTGACTCAAATGGAAACAGAGTCATGCTTTTCCTGCTTTTAACTAGATGTGGGTTGGCACATCATTTCAGCACTTCAAGGATTTATCTTGCCAATCTCACCACACTCCCTTATCTTCCATTAAGATACAGGAATCCCTACTTCTACTTGTAATAACACCTAGTTACTGGCAGGATTGTTCTGATAAATATTTACAAGTGCAGCAATGGAGCTACTGGCAAAATTAAAACTTCCCATTCTCTCCTCCAGGTCTGTGTGCCTCAAGCCTACTCGTACTGTCTCCACCTGTGTAATTTGGTGAATTAATCTGCCACACCTCTCTCTATCAGATGAAACAAGCAATTGTAATTAATGCACACAACTGAACAGTAGCCCAAATGCCGTGTGTATTCAAAACACCTCTGTATTTCATTTCCTTACAGACTCTTATATCATTCTGCATTCCATTGTAACTCACAGAATTAAATTCTGGCATCGTATGCAGCTGGCTGCTTGTTCCATTTTGTCCCCTTAAATAATACTTTGTGTACTTTACGTAAATGTAAGAACAGTAACAATCTTCTCATATATTCAGAGCAACCTTTCTCAAGAGGCACTGAGATGCAACATATCTCTGCCTGGCTTTAATTCTTTGGTTTCTTCATAGCACTGAGAGGTCATCTCTCACTATGCTGTTATGGTTATGCTTGAAAAGCAATCCATTTTGCTGCTTTTGCATACAATAAACTAAGGAGAAAATATGTGGGGTGGAGGACCTAGACCATGTCAGATATAAACAGAAACAATTTAAACAACAATAGAGAAAAAAGACATTGATCTCACCTTAGGAGTACCACATTGTCTGACAAGAAGGCTCCAACAGTCATATCTGAAATTTTTGTAACATTTAGATAGTTAAAAGGGACGCACTGAATTCAGTTCCCTCGAGTCAGTTGGTAAATGACAGAGCATGCATCAAAAAAAAAAATCTGTCTTAAATCAGACAGCTGATCCTTTAAAATATTATTATATCAAAAGTGTTATAATTAGAAGATTAGGTCTACAAGGATGCTTCACTTCTACTTCATCATTTGTTTACTATTATTACTATTATTGTCTATATTTTTGTAAGTTTATTAACATGACCGACCAGCTTCCAAGCAACTTATAACCTTGGCAGGATAATAAACTTCCTCTGCTTCAAGACCTCAGTCTTCTGTCATGACTGCCCAAACCCCCTGAGTCAAACAATTGGCTCAAAATTTTGAGCCAGGAGCTTTGAATAACAGAGGGGAAAAGGAGGAACACACTAAGCTTCATTGTCCTCTCACACATGTGGGAACCAGCAACCTGGAAATAACCAGCTCTGGTGTTATCTCACCGTGTTGCTCCAGCGTTGCTGTCAGAACAGCACACGTACCTGGGTAGCCATTGCCATCCATATCGACTCCCCCTGATATGGACTGGCCGAACATGCGCAGCATCGGGTTTATCGCTTGCCCAGACAGCTTCTGCAGTGGAAAACACATCAAGTGAAATCATAGTAACACAAAAAAGCCCTGATTAAAAAAGAGAAAACTTTGAGCCTGATTTTCATGGTCACCGGGGCTTTCTTCCGTGGGCTGGGAGTGCCACACATCTGCAGGCTCGCACTTCACCCACGCAGCCCTGAGCAGGAAGGCTGTCGACTGCAGGAAGCCCTTCTGCTCTGGGCTAGGAGGCAGCCAGTGCTGACTTACAACAAAACACACACCTGCACCACAACTCTCATGCAGACCCAAGCAAAATAAAGCACACATCAAACAGATTTCTTTGTGAGGAGGAAATTTAACTGTGCCCCAGAGATTATTTTTTTTTCACATTACCTTCATTTATGTAAATAAAAGATTTAAACAGCATCTTTGCAAAAATTATCATTAAAAGAAACAGAAAATCCTGCACGACCATTTCTTTTCACAAAGTTTGCCAGCATACCCAAACTGATTAATTTTGATCCCACTTGGAAATCCTGTTTTTCATCAACAATTATGTGGTATTTTGTGCCAGTCTGGAAGCTGTATCTCGTTTCTGCCTCCCTGGCACACAGATTAATTAGCTACTAGCACCTTTTCTTTCTTTTTTTTTTTTTTTTTTAATTACAAACACAAAAATTTTCTCTAAACAGCTTGAATTGTAAAGGCCTTTGCCTGAAACAAATTATTGTATCAAAACTCTAAGCTGATGTCTCCCAGGCCTTATTCATTATGCTGGGCCATCAATGCAAGACCTGAACTCTAACTAGCCTCTGACTGCAGAAGTTGCAGACAGAAGAAACCTATCCCACCAACTAATTTTGAGGCTGGTGGTGGTGCTGTACAGCTTGTGACATGTGACCAGCTCTTCCTGGCCCACCCACAAAAGGACACAATATTTGGCAAAAGGTCAGAGAGGAATTCCATGGAAAAGAAGACAAGGGGAAGAAAGACATCTTGCCATCCTGACAGCCAGTTTAAAGGGATACCAGCCCTCTGACACATACAGATCTCCCTTTCCTCCTACTTGTGGGTAGGTAAGACAACGGAAGAGCACTTCCTCCCCACATAACATCACGTTTTGGGAGGGTGGTTCCCAGTTAGGGTGGTAAATCCTGCCTGCAAGCAGCCCAGCAGACATCTGCAGGCCATTACAGTCTAGAAGGCAGAGGTATAACGCTGCTCTGCTTTTAAGTGTCATGAATGGAAACAGCAGGCCATGAAGCCAATTAAGTTGCTTCTGCTCAGAGCCACCACTCAAGCTGCTCTGGCAGTGTAAAGCAGCAACAATGATCAGAAATTTGAATGAAGGGGGAAAAGCTAACAAAATGGAAAGAGCAAAAATGTATACCCTGCAGCCCCCACCACACACCTTTCTTGGCTTATTTAAAAAAGGAAATCGAGGTCATTAAGATGGCTCAGGGGTATAGCAATAAGATTCAAAAAGTCTTTCACCTGTGGGTTCAAACCCAGGGCAGGTAATGAGCTGAAGCTGTTACACAGCTTTTTTCGGTTGCACATGGTATATGAATCAGTGGTGTGTCTGTCCCGGGAAATGGCACAAAAGTAGTGCCCCCTCAGCTGCCTGGGGACAGGAGGCAAAGATGGTAACAGTGTCACAGTATCCTGCCACGCTCTGGAGCTGAGCTTTGTCCCACTAGGGCAAGCAGAGAGGCATGTGCTGTCTGCTGCCCTTGCTCTTCTGAAGGGAAGGGAGAGATAGCAAGCAGGATGTTTCACTTACCACTCTGCTGATTTGGGCTCTTTCAAAAATGTTGAATTCCCTCATCAATGACTCCTCCCCCACAAAAAACAAAACCCTGATCTGTTGCAGCAAGAGCTGGAAAGCTCCAACCTTTGAACAGCCCAAGAACCTCCCACCCAGGGGTTCTTGGAAAAAAATGGGCAGGGTCCTCCAAATGCCACAAATCAGTACACTTTATAAGTATCCATGAAAAGTCATTTAACTTCTTTTTTTTTTTTTTAAAGCAGCGCATGGCATATACATGCTAAAAGGAAGAAGGACTGAACTTGTACATTTGTTAGAAGAGCCTCCAATATAACCACTAAACTCTTTTAATCCTGCTTAAACTGGTTTACTGTGAAAGATCCCACCCAGAAACAAAACAAAACAGCCCGAACTTCAAACACACAGAGGGAGGTAGGGAAGTCAGGATCTGCAAAAATTAAATGTGCTAGACAGAGACTAGGGGACACATGTTGGGCAGCATCGGCATCAATTTATCTTCTCTCCTGCCTGGCTACAGTAGCTGAATTGCACTGTCATCTCTGCACAAGCCTGTATCATACGCCAGCCTAGTTTTTACTTCATAACAGTGGTCAGGAAGTGGTACCCAAGGACCATCACTGTGATATATTCTCACATCAGAAGTAGAAGGCTAAGAAGCTGTTGGGAGAACAAAAGAAAACTTAAGTTCCTCTTCCTTCTTGCTAAGTCTGCTTTGGTGGGAAGAAAGAGCAACCTCCTGATTCTCCCTGGCCTTTCTCTGATCTGTATATGCTCAACCTCTGCAGAGTTTGTTTGTCTTCTGCCGTACTACTCTCTCTAAAAATTGTCATTCAAATCCCAAGATTTCATTTACTTCAATAAGGAAGCTACAGCTAAAGATTGTAATAAATGAAAGTGAAAAAATACCTCCTAATTAACACATTTTTTTCCTACAGTATAATAAGGGCAAACTGGGAGATGCCATCTTCAAATCAGGACCACGAAAGGGATGTAGAGCTTGAATTGCATAAGACTACTATAAAGGGATCCCCAAGCATGATTTTTTTTTTTTCTGCTGGCCCCAGGAAAGAGCCTTCAGATATCATAAAAGACAGTGTCACGTACCATAGAGTACTTGGGTATAATACCATTGGCATCTCCATGATAAATATAAACTGCTCCTATGTAGTTATCCTCCTTAGGCGCCCCAATGGCAACATCTGTAAAACAGGACAGATGATAAACATTTCACAATCCATTCCATTAACCCTGCTTCTTCCCAGTTTTAGAAGCCAGATCTCCACAGGAAAATAACTCGCTATGAAGACGATCAGCAGCTTGTGTCAGCCTGGCTAGAAAAACTTGATTGATTTAATGAAGAGCTCATGTTAAAATAAATTTTAAAAATATACAAATGTACGTGAATTCGTGCATGCATGTGGCTGTGTGTTGTGCCCAAACAGAAACACGTGTTTGTTATGAAAACATGTGTTTACTAGCCAGTAGTCATGCTCAAAAAGTTAAAATACAATCCTTTCATATCAAAATATCCAATTAAAACCTAGGGGAACATCAGCTTTATGAACTAAGACAGCACTGACAAAACATTTGTTGTAGCACTACATTAAGTTTGCTTTAAAACCCAAGCCTCTGAAATGAGACTGGGTGGAAAATTACATTTGATCCAATTTAACAGCAGAGTGATCCTACCCTTCACTTTCTTCTGCTGCTTGGATCTAGTGATTGCATAGCTGCTAAAATGAAATTTTTCCTGATGGCATCATAGCCACAGATTGATCCAGCTCAGTCTGCAGCCCCTCCATCAACACAGCTGACCCACAAACAGCAGCAAGAATGTGCAAATGCATGGACAAGTGCAGAGGGAGACTATTCCTACCACTTGTGATGACAACCTGGAGTAAGGTTAGGTTAGGCTGAATGTACTATCATGCCCTGAGTAGCCTGGAAGAAAAAAAATCCAGGCACACAAAGAGCAAGTCAGCCTTTGGTCAGAAGTTATTAATCTGTCCTGCCAGATGTCAGGTGCCAGCACCAACACTTTGCTCTCATTTATTGTTACCACAGCGTCAGGTCTCATACTGAGCAGCCTGTGAAAGGTGCAAGGGTTAAATAAAGTAGAAGAGAGTTCATTAGTAGAGTTCACAGTATCAGGAGTGAGAAGCTACTTCTTAATTTCACTTCATGTTAAGAAGCATTACTATGCCAATAAAACTGGAAAGGTTCGAAGGCATAATTGGGAAAAAAGAAAAGACAGGTGTCTGTGCTGTTTGGAGATTGGGTATCTGAAACCTTTTATAAACCATACAAAACGTAAAACAAGGAAGGCAAACCAAAGTTAATGTGATTGGGGTGCGAGCTGCATGGACATCAACTAAACCACAGCATGTAGGACTAGCTGTCATAGTTGCAGATGACAAATCCCACGCAGGCCTGCTGTCCTCAGCATGAGCCCAGGGAGGAGACAGGCAGCATTGCCAGCCCCACTGACATCTCCAAGGAAAAGGCACTGACCTGGGAACCCATCATCATCGATATCACCAAGGGCAGCCATGCTCTCCCCAAAGTGCGCGTTGTAGGCACCATCACCATCCAAGACAAGCTGCTCATCCAGCACTCCCTAGCAAAGAGGAAATAAACTAGGTTCAGGAGAACAATGCTGCAGGAAGCACCAGGGCAGAACAGTGGAATGACCATCACCCTCACTGCCGAGGCATCCCCTCACCAACAAAGATCAGCTGGGTGCCATAAATCGAAAGAGTTAACAATAAAACCAACACAGTTGACTCCAGCAGGAGCCAATAGGTCTCCCTGGCACACTCCATGGCCACAGGTGGCATTGCCAACATCAGAACCTAGGTACCACAAGCTAGGTGAACCAGGGACCTAAAGGTCCCCAGCTCTGGCTGAACAGGCGAGCTGACACTGCCTGAGGATGACAACATCAAGGTTAAAAAATCAACTTAAAGAGGAATTCAGCATTTCTCTTTCAAAAATCCTTTAACGTTGTGTTACTAAACCATTTGGTGGTGCTCAGCTTTAACTGAACAACAGCACCTTGTAGGGGCTGGTGGGAACAAGTTTAATGCTGACACAAATACATATTTTTAAACCTTCTTATGTTGTTATGTTAACAACAAAAAAAGTGGGGGGGGGGGCATGGATGATAAAACCAAAATGCTAAGTTAACTAAATGATAACTCCGTGATACAACTAAATGCAGTCACAGGGCTTGGTGAGCTCATGAAGGTTTCCCAGACACCTAAAATGTAACAGCTCAGAGCTTGCTCTGCTGGCAGATTACATCTGAGAAGTGAAATCCTCAGTCCAGGCTTACTCAGCTAAACCCCAGTGAAACAGAGAAAATTCTCCCTTAAGAAAAGAACATTTGGGCAACTGGATTTTAAAACTTTTTATGTATTGGACAGAAGGATTAAAGCAAACTACCCAAAAAGCCTTCTGAAATGAAGAATAAGGGAAGAGCTTTAATGAAATAAAGAGACAGAGGAAAGTTCAGAATAAAGTAGCTTTGTACTCATATGCCATGAGAAGCCTTATATGGATTTGGTATTTCTTGCCCACCCACTTTCTGGTCAGATACATAAGCTTCAGTTTCTTGCAGTCTTCCCTCAAGGGAAAAGGAACATTTCCACAAGAAAACAAAATTTAGTTATGCAATCCAACTTTGTACCCACCTCAAGGGTTGTTTTTCTTTGTTTTGCATCCTTTGTGAATGAGGGTAAACTGCCCTCTGGAACATGTAATAAAATCTTTTTCTTGGCTGCAGGGAGTTGCTGACTTTAAGAAAGTCCCACATAATGAAATTACAACAGAGGAGACAGGCAGGCCTGTATGTGCAACTCATTTCTCTGCAATCCTCATAAGAAAGAGAAAAATATAAGTGTATCATACCTAGCATAACTATAATGCAGTTTTCTCTGATCCACTGCAATAACCTCTTGAGCACTGGTGCTTGTAGAATGAAACTGCAAGCTTTAAATGACCATACCCCAAAAAGAAATCCACCAATCCTGCAAGCCACTGCTGCTTCAAGCAATCCTTGCTGCAGGAGTTTTATTATTTAACTTCACCATTTTATAAAAGATAAAAATGAAATCATATATACTCTCACTGTAAGCAGGAAATATTAGGTATTATCTGCTTAGCATTCTGATCTATTCCGATGACATTGCAGCCACACTGCAATATGAGAAGTTGGACAACCTGTGATCAAGCTGAAAAAAGTAAAGCCCATTTAAAGAAGGAGCAATAACTGAAGATAAAAATACAACAAAAGCAATTCTGAAGTCTCTCAAATGTTGCCTATAGGACTCGTGTGTGTTATGTCTAGCATAAATAAACTCCATGCATTAAAGTTCTCAAAATTCTGATTAATTAAACCAATTTAGTCAGTAACAACTTCCCCTTTGACACAGCAGGGTTTGGACCTAAATATTAAATGTGCAATAGTTAGTAAACAATCATTGTTTTCCTATAAATAGAATAATGATCTGTCTTTGTTGATGGAAGAAAGGTCAGACTTTTCCAAGACTGTGGTTGGATCGTGAGAAATCCGACAGTATCTGCTGATAAGAACTTCCCACCCATGGATATATATGAGCCAAAATGTAAAGATAACATGAATTCAGTCTCTGCTTTCCCTGCAAAAAGACTCCTAAAAATCCCTACACATTTTTGTTCTGATTCGTAGGTCCCAATGACCACCCAAAACACAAAAGGAAAACTCAGTCAAAGCTGCTGACTTTTACTTGGATTTGGCATGTAAAGCCACAAATACCACGAAGTTTCAATATAAAACCAGAAACTTTTCCAGACCTCCTTGAAAGATTCACAGCTCTGTGATGGATGTGGGTTGGTGTCTGGGAAACCATGATACCAGATGAGTTTTTCCTGACTGCATGCACTGTCGGAGACATCCAGAGCCCCACTGTTTGAGACATTGGGTTTCACCATGCCGCGCTGGAGGGGACGTTGGCATTACCCTGTCCAGACCCACACCCTCATCCCTTACCGAGTCATCTCCTGGACATACTCACATTTCCTCTGTTGATATAGACTGTGACTTGACCCTCATCTCTGATCTCAGAAAACATAGGTGCTCCGACCAGCAGGTCTGACAGCCCGTCAGAGTTCAGATCAACTGCACATAAGGAGGAGCCAAAGTAAGAGCCCATCTGTAACCAAGCCGAGTTACAACAAAGCATTCAGTATCTGCCCACACACAGGAGGAAATCATTTAGCCGTGCTTTTTGTTTTTTTGTTTGTTTGTTTGTTTGTTTGTTTTTTGACTTGCTGCTTTATCACTCACAAGTACTCCTACAGAAAAAAGTTCAGGGGATAATTTAGGCAAGAATTAAACATTTTACTCTAACAGTGCATGAGCTTGGACACCTTATCAGAAGAATAAAATCTATACCCTGGGACTTGCTTAAGTGAGACACCTAGGCTTTCCTAGACTAACTTTCAGTTGTCAAATGCTTAACACCAGGAAGGGGGTGAAATAAGTTTCCCAAACCGAGACCTTGCTAGTGATTATTCATGCCCAGTACCAGACTTCCTAAAGAGACCTGAACTTATATTATATACCACAGATCTTCTGGCAATGTCTAAAAAAAAAAAAAAAAAACAAAGGGGGGGAGAGGGGAAGGAGAAAGGAGCATCCATGAAAAGAGACATTTGAAATTACCCCTCATTTGTGGAATATTTTCACCTGTTCCATTTGTATCAGTCACCAGTCACCTTTAATTAACAGCACTGATTGAGAGTTTTGTTTGTAACCTTTCCTCTCACGTACAGACAAGTAAGTTGACATGGAAAGACGACTTACAATAAAAACTTTTCAGTTGATATGAAAAAAAAACTAAGCCACTTCCATCTCTGGTTATTATTGCTTGATAAAACTAAAATGCTTAAATTTAAGAAATTCATTACATCATTTTTATACAGGTGAATATGAAATGCTAACAATCTCCCAACCAGCATCTGTATTATGAATTTTAAAATATATTTGAACACAAAAAGGAAACCAAGAGCAAGAATGATATTCTGCTCTTATTTCATCCACTTCTGCTAAGGTACCACAAGGCATATGCTTTGAGACCAGTTAAAAACCATATAGTCTCAAAACTAAAAGTAACTTCTAAAAGAAAAATTAAAAGACAACTCTTTTGAACTTGAGAGCTGTTTACATAGCAGGAAAAATTGAGGTTACACAAATAATTATTTAGGTTAAAAAGAATGAATCACACTTCTTGCATGTTTTCACGTTCCTCTTTGTGGATCCCTGCCCCACAGCCCTCCATGTCCGATAGCTCCAAACGTGTGAGCCAAAGCTACTGGGCACAACAGGAGATGGGCAGCAGCAGCTCCACTCTTTAGTCTGTAAGATTTAAAAGCTGGTAAATCTATATAGTGGGGTGAGTTAAGGACAGAGTTTCAGTTTGTAACTCAGATTTTTGTGCTTGTGTGGGTTTAAGGTCAGACCTCAAACATCATTTGATTCCAGTTATTTTTTAGTTTAAGTTCCCTTGTGGATTTTTTATTTGTTTATTTTTTTAATCCACTAAGGTTTTAAAACAAATTTCTCATGGGTAAGGAGTGAAAGTTATGAAAAGCATTTCACTGTGTATTCAGGCAGTTTTCAGGGGAAGGCTATTATTTACTTAACTGCAATGTGGTACGTCTGCAGTGTGGGTGAGTTCATGGTGCTGTGAGAACCTGATGGTTGTGCACTTAACATTTGTAACGCAGCACTGCGTTTTCTTTTTTCATCTGTGCATCTGATCTCCCTGTTCAGCCTCCACAGAAGAAAAAAAAAAAAAAGGAAGAAACTGCCCACTAATGTCTGTCTAACAGAAATTTTTGAGCAATGAACCTTTCACACCACTGAGAAGGACACAGCATTTGGTGAGAGCTTATTTCCAAGCATTGCTCATTGCTGAACTTGTCTGGTTATATTTCAGTCACAGAACAGAAAACCTGTCATTTACGATGGGTTTCTTTTAATCCTCATTCAGATTTTACAGAATTTGTAGAAAGCATACTACTGGGGAAGAAGGCGATGACAGCCTAGAAGTACTTGAAGGATGTAAATACTTGATTAGTTAAGTTTCATATAAGAATAATGTGATTACATTGAAAAATGAAAGTTTTTGGCTAAGACCTGGAAACTTCCTGATAGCTCTGTTTATTAGGTTGAGGAATACTTCTCCAGGAGCACATCCTTAGGGACAATTAAAAGTCAACAGGGAAAAAAATGAACAGGAAACAATCAAACACAGGAGGTGCCCCAGATGAACTGGGAGGGTTTTCCTTTCAAGATGTTGGCAACTCTGCTACAGCGCAGAGAAAGACATTTTGCAGAGACTCAAACACAAGTCACAGCATCTACCCAAATATCCTTGCAGTTTTTACGTATTCCAGGCATGTTTTTAAAGATGACAACAGTGTTTTAGTAGGGAAAAAAAAAAAAAAAAAAAAAAAAAAACCATGCTAATACTACCCACTTAATAACACAGTCAAATGCTCAGATCCTTCTGAGGATGGCAGATCTTTCTAGAGCCAGATGCCACCAGTGACCTTTTTTTCTGTATTTTCTCTCATCCCAGGAGAACACAGGCAACCCCAGGTAAGCGGTGTTGTGTCCTTAGGGTGTTATTCCCAAATAAACCTTTTGTTTGTTTGTTTTTATCTACACTTAGACATACTGTCCACTTCATTCTTCATGTGATACATCACCGGCAAGCCCCCAGAGAAGAATGTAAGCTGTTCCCCACTCAAACACAACATTGCATGGGGGAGTTGGATCTCACCAGCATTCACTACATTTTTGGGCAAAAGGCAGGGTTCAGTTCTAAGGTAGCGATCATAACAGCAATACTCAGGTTGATTCATGGCAGGAAGAGGAAAATCATCCCCTCCTGAGGCACAGAAGCTGATCCTCCACAAAACAGCATAACTCTCATGTCCCTGCCTTGTCACAGCAGGGTAGAGAAAAACAGAGAGGGGCTTTGTGTAATAAACCAAGCTCCAGGCTACCCAGAGCCACCGGTAACATCTAGTCAGAGGAAATTTCTGTCTGGGCTCTGCCACGTCTCAGAAGGCAACAGCAGAAGCTGCTGCTACATTTGTGTAAGGCTAAGCAGAACCAGTAGTACAATTTTCAGCAAAACCCTTAATTTTAGTCCCATGGGCATTGAGCAGAAATTGCAGTCACTACCATTGCAAGACAAGGGAAATGTAGGTGGTCTGTACAATGGGTTTACATCTTCAGGAAAGATGAGGAAAAACAGCCTTTGATCAAAAACTCACAAAGCAGTAAATTGGAAGTGATGCTCTGAGACAACCCTGCCTTTATTTCCCCTCCCTCCACCCTCAGATGAAAACATGAAATCTCACCCTTTTTCCTGAAGCCTGAAAAATCTTTACCAAAGATCCTGATCGTCTGTCTGTTCTGAAAATATAAACCTGAAAAGTGAAAAAGAAAGAGGTTAACCAATGGTAACTACAAAGCACATAAAGGCACAGCATCGGTGCTTTCTCCTTGTATCTGCATCATGGCCATGGCCATGGCTATTGCCATGATCCAACTTCAAGACAGTTTATTGCTCAGTCTTCTTTTAAAAGACAAAGCATGTACTTCCCCACTTTCCTGATGAATTGCAGGCCTCCTATCACAAGAGATGCTTGAACAGTATTTCATCACCTACTTTTTTGTATGTGAGCATGTGCTGAGTACTTAAAAGCAACCAAACCATAAAGGAACTCTCCAGCTCTCAAACAACAGGCATTTGGAGAATGCCAGGAAATGAGCAGGGCAAAGGGCTGAGAAGGCAAAACTCTGCTTCCCTTCCCCTACCCAGCCTTCCCTTCTCAGGGATGCATGCCTGCACGTACGGCACTGCAAACTTCACAATGCTTTAGCAAAGGTCAGAGTAGAAATCCCAATAAGATCACTCAAGGCATTTGCACTGTTTCTTCTGAAATGATCTGTAAATACACAGCCATTCAAACTCGGTCCATTTGTTGCTCATTTGCATTGGAGAAACTGCTTAACTCCTGGGGATAAAAGCATTGATACAAGTCCAGTAACAGATCTTGTACCAAAATTTAAGACCTAAAGCACGTTGCTTGTAGGAAGGGACTCCCTTTGGCAGAATAGCTGGCTCAGTCAGAGTTTTTTGAGACGCTTCCAATATTTGTCAGGCTTCTTCCCAGCAGGTCTTCATGCTGTTTGTGGGACGAAGGATCCTTATTTTCCAAGGCCATGTGGCTGAGCCAAACACTTGACATAGCTGAATATGTGGTGAGTTATTAATAGGTGGTGAGACAGAGTTCAAAGCCATTCTCAGCCGAGAACACAGCACTATTCACCGTGGATTGTTGCTTAGATATAAAGGACTCCCCAGTTTTTGCAGCTGCCTGTTTAGCAGCTAGTGCATGTTGCCAGGTGTCATGACTCCAAACCCAGTTTTACTAATGACACTCTTGGTGCCATTTGGGATATTACTTGGTCTTGTTAAATGTCTTGGCTTTCTCCTCAATGGAAAGGGTGTGACAACAGTAATCACTTTCTCTCAGGGAAGTGGTAAGGATTAACTTATTAGAGAGCGTGGAAAGCACAACAGGATTGCTCAGCATAATGTCCTGCGTTCAACACTTCTTACCGCCCCCATTGCCATGCACTCCTGCTACCCACATTCCATGCCAAGCGAGAATAACAGGAACTTTTGCAACTAGAACAACAGTCTTTTACCTACAGAGCCAGCTGCTTCCTCATGGATCTCACATTAGCAGCTGCTTTTTTTTTTTCCTCCATTGTAGAGAATTTAAATCTGTTCCACTGAGAAAACGGGTTGGAAGGAAAATGCACTGGAGCAACCGTAACAGAGCACCTGTGATAAGGAAACTATCTTGTGCATGTCTTCTCAGTAGCAACTGTGCTGCTGCTATATCCCTTATGTCCTAGTCATGCCAGACCAGATGTACATACCAAGTTAATCCTCTACTTTTATTCCATTATCCCCATTTACTCTGCTGCTCCCAGCAACTTCAAGGACACAATCTGTCTAAAACAAAGAACAGTGTTCTTGCTAATAGAGACCTCTCACTACTTATTGTTAGGACTCAGCTACAACTGATGCCCCTACAAACCAGCAGAGGGAAGAAGGTAGAAGGACCAAACATCTCTGCTGGATCAACTGGTGACAGTAGGCCCCAAAAGGATTTCAAAGAAAGCGTGGTAAAAGCAAATCCTTCTCGTCCCTTCCCTCCTCCCTAGTCCTGCTCCTCCACCTTTAGTTCAGAAGCATAGAGTGGTCCCAGTACATACCCTCTCCCTGCTACTGACAGCAGCTGGGTATCCTACAGAGAAACTACAGGCACACCTAACTCATCAGCTACCTCTATCCAGCCATTCACATGCTTACACCCTTGGAATTGTACATACATATATCTACAGGAAAATCTTTGGGTTTTTGCCTTCTGAAGAGCTTTTAACCAAGCTTTCTGAGCACAGCTGTCAGAAATCCAGATGTTAACCTGTTAAATGTCAATGTATTGTAACATTTTTTAAGAGAGACATCAATAAGGCTACTAAATTTCATGCTATTAGAAGTGCTACCCTGAAGCAAGTAGGGATACAGTCTACATGCAAAGCATTGTCTAATGTCTGAAGAAAAAAAGCAGAGGACTAACCCTCTTTTCTCATTTTTCTCATTTCTATGCAAGGCTTAAGTGATGCCTGTACATTAGAAATCCTGAACAGAAGTGGTGTGAAAGAAATGTTGCCACTGTCTTGTTAAAATAACCTTTTAAAGGATTGGGTGGGAGAGAGAGGAATGAGGGGGAGGAAAGATGTGAAGCACCAGAAGAGACAGGTGGAGAAAATTTGATGACTTCATCAAACTACCTCACCTCTCCCCTGCACAGTGCTCCAAAACTACTCTGTAGGCAAAAATCTCTTGGCCACGTCAGATACATGGGAATTGCATCAATACTGCTGTCTTTGCCCAGTTGCATCCAACCATATTATTGTTTGACAAAAAGCCGCACCTTTCCGATGCCTCCATCCTGGGGAGCTCCTCCCACAACGTCCGTGGTAGTCGGCTGAGAGAAATGACCTGCTGTCACCGCGTATCCTGAGCAGGAGATGGGTGGGGTGGGAGAGAAGAGAGGAAAAATAAATAAATAGATAAATAAGGACAAAAGGAAAGAGCCTGAGAAACAGGTCAGCCATCTGGAGCATGCTCATCGGGTTTCACGGCTCCTCTTAGACTGCACGTTGTTAGCGTTATGCAACCATTTTGTCCAGGATGCACCAATATTCACTCAGTTCCAGAGCACAAGGCTTCAGGAAATGGCAGTACACCCTCTGGTACGCTTCCAAAAGTGGAGAGAAAAAAGGTGTGTGTATTGTCAGCAGGGAACATCCAGGGGGGTACACAAAACAGTTACAGGGAACAGTTTGGTAACCCCAAGTCCCTAAAGGGAGGTGGTAAAACAGGAGCATATAAACAAAGACAAGCAGAACAAGGGGAGTACATCATTGCAGACAGAGAAGCATCACATCAAAGAGCAACAGTCCCACATCAGCTGGACACAAGTCTCCTCCTTTGGCTGAAATCACTGCCCAGGAAAGCTAGGGAAATTACATGCCTTTTTGGTAGGGGGGAGAATGGAGGAGAGTAGACAAAAAGGTCAGAAAAGTTAATGGCTTTAAAAGATTTTTGTTTATGCAAGAATAAAGAGGAGAGGATAGATCAAAGAAAGAGTGTATTTGACAGAAGGAGATCAAAGATTTGATCTTATTTGTCATATTAAAATGATATATATACAATAACTAGAGAAGAGTACATAGAGCAGAGTACTTTCCTTCTAAGGCTGTCTTGCATTTGACTTGGCTTTTCTGTTGTAAATTATGAGGCTCTTGTCTACATGGTAATCACTATATTTCAGGTCTATCAGTGGCAAAATCTATGTATGTCCTTAAATATTAATAATATGTCCTTAAAAGCACTCCTCATTTAGCTATCTCCAAGCAGCATCTCCCAAGTGGTATTTTTTTTAAAACACTAAAGGTTAAAGGGAAGAAGACAGGTCAGTGCAAGTCTTTAGTCAAACGATATCAAACCACTGACTGTTTGAAATGCCTTCTAAGTCTTGAACACTAGGGATTTGGTGGAAGTCTTTAAACTAATTATGCTTGGGACATTAGCTGGTTTTAGAGCAAGTAAAACCAATTGAGTTAACATTAAAGATTACTCAAACCATCCTTCTCAAGCCAATTATTTCATAACCTTCTACTGGTGCCAATGAGTCACTTACGTGGTAATATTTTTCTTCAAACAAATTAGTCTCTGCAATACACCTTCCGTAATTATGTATTGTGTCCATCTTACAGTAGACACACAGCCTGATACACATAGTTTTTCCATCAGTGTAAAAGGACAAATGTAGGAGGCCCACTACCAACCTGCTTCTCAGTCCAAATGCACTTTCCATATTACTCAAAAAATTACAGCAAAGGCTGGTTGTTTTGTTGTTGCTGTTGTTTGTTTGCTTGTTTTTCGAAAAGGGACTAGTCTGGCTGTTTCCTTGCTTACATTTGTCTCCAGGTAAGTAACCCTTTAATTCAGATACACTTCACGCTTTTCACAAAAATACTGTACAGCATCAAAAAATCAGCATCAACTTTACAGCATCAAAGCCCTGAAATATGTTGTTCAACTGAACATTTCTCACAGACAGCACCACAGAGCTACTTACCAAGGTAGGTGTAACGCCTGGCTATTACAGCATCATCATTCAGCTTGTAATACATGTTGTCAGTGAGATTCAGTACTTTGACTGTTCCTGTCCAGTAATAAGATCCTGGTGCCCCCATGATGACCAGCTCCTACAACAGGAAAAACAGCAGGGTGAGGAAAGGATGGGGGAACAATAAGTAATAATCAAAACTGGACAACAATTAATTCCTTATGAAATAATGAGAAAGGGATAGGATATTAACTTAAAACACCATTTATAAGCCCATCTATAAGAACCTCCATTCTGTGTTCATGTAGAGTCTCTTTCTTCCCAAGCATGGAGTTCACTATACATATCCTAGAAATTCTTAATCTCCCTTTCTATGGCCCACTTTTGCTCAGCTGTTCTGCAACGTCAATAAAAGACACTCCTCAGCCTTACTAGCCATAAAACTTGCCCCTGCTAACACACACAAAAAAATGCTCCTCTACCTGCAGTCTTTCCCAGCTAGCCTCAAGACCCAAAGACAGCAAGCCGAGTGTGCACATTTATAGAACTGAACATCTTGCTTTGCTGTCCTCAAAAATGCTCCACTCTTTCAGAGAAAACCTGGCTGTATTTAATCACAGACACACAGAGCAATTCAGGGTTTTGAAAGACTGGAAATATAAAAAAAATGATACTTTTTTAACATGTCAGCTGAGATCACCCAGATCCAACATCCAAATATAGATGCTCATAGAGAATGCTTTCAAATCAAAATTAAATGTACATTGGCACACCCATACAACAAAATTCCCATTATTCCCATGAGTAGGGGATGCAAGAAAGTCACAAGCAAGGCTGCAAGAGGTACAACAATGACATTGCAGAGATTTTAAATGTAGCAACGGTGCCAAAGGTAAGGAGAGGAAAGTAGGATGAGCTTCAAGTTGAATCCTACATCCTGAAGTTACTGGCTGAACTCCAAGTACAGCTGAAAAAAAAAAAAAAAATCAGAGCAACACTTGATGCTTTGGCTGTGTTGGTCCAGGAAGAGAGGAAGCAGGAGTTTTTATCAGCCCACTGTAAGAACCAGACATCTCTAAAGTAAATTAATTGGGTGAAAACAGTGCTTCCAGTTGAATGCCCTCTAAGGTGACTTTTTATAGGTCCTGAGTATACCTCAAAACCTGCTCCCAAATATCTACTACGGAGATACCCTGGTTCTCTAGAAGGTTTGGTTCTACCCTCACCTGTACTTCTCATACTGAAACATGGGATTAGAAATTAGAGAGTGACTGATTATGAATAAATATATAGACAACACTCATTGCTTAATATGTGCTACATTTGTGATGTACTGGGCCTATGCTGCGCTTAGGCCTCCAGATGAGCCCCTGGGGCCCCAAGGACCAGACGAGCCCCTGGGGCTCCAAGAACCAGATAAATCTAACCCTATTGTTCGGATGATGAGCAAAGGCTCAGAGATAAGGAAGACTGTTTATAAAGGATAAGGTAAACAAGCAAGGCATCGAGATAACAGGAGCCTCTTGGATCCCGAGAACTGGACCAAACCAACTTTATGGCCCAGATTGTGACCAAGTGCTCAGGGAGCATGCGCAAGGAGATGAGGTTAAAAGTTCAACTCTGAGGAAGACGTCTTACTTCATCCTGACGACCACCCGACGACCACCCGGACGACCACCAGAGAGTACTACGCAAGCGCAGAAGGACTGATAAGATAATTAGCATACGAAGCGGGGCTAGGTGGAGCTAGGAAACGAATATGCATAGGTGTGTTGCGAAACTTAATGCATATGTAATATTTTAGGGGATAAAAGAGAATGCAAGCGAGCGAATTGTTGCGCACGACTTTGGTGGGACTACCCCCCGTGTTGCCCAGCGCTGAATAAACATACCTACTTTACAATCTTACTGATTGTGGAGTCAGTTTTTCGCGATTCAATACTACAAGTTTATTCAACCCTCAGACCTCTTTCCCATTAAAGGAGACCATGTGCATCACGTTTTTGTTTTTAAAGTTCCCTTTTCTCGAAACACTTGGAAAACAATCTAAATTCACCTTATCAAGCACCAGGCTGTAACAAGTAAAAATGTCTGTGTTTTGCTGGTTATTCAGAAGAGGACAATAAAGAAGAGGGAAACCCTTTCTTTTTCTTTTCCCAATTTCAATGAGAAAAATGTCTTGCTGTTTTTCACACATGGAGACCTACACAGGCATGTGAATCCAGTTCCAGGATTTTCTTTGCTATTTTTGTCACAATTTAAAGCAGAACTTGAAGGGGGTATTTTTCAGATTTGTTTTTGCTTATGGAAGATCACCTGCTCATTTGCTGCTGGAAAAATGGCATACTTTTTTCATTTTCTAGGATCAAGCATTAGCACAAAACACCTGCATGTGACACAGTAAAGACATGAACTGATTTGAAACTGCTCATGACATTTTTTTAACCATGCTTTGGTCAGAGGGAAACCTGTTGCTAATAGGGGTAGGACACATCTATTTTTATTTCAGTGAATTACAACTTCACTCCAAAAATAAAGGTATTATTGACAACCAAATAATTTTATTTAGGAAAATAAAATAAAATAAAGGAGATGAAGATGCAGAGTGTGTTCACGATCCAAAGCTTCCAGCATCCTCACAGCAAACCTTTGCTTTTAGAAAGCAGCAGATGTGGGTTTAAATAGCCCCAGTAGAGGATTTAGTGAAGCCTGGAGAACATTAAGCCTAGGTAAGTTCTCCAGCCATAGAGAAGACAGAAAACAGTTATTTTGCCTCACCACTCCTTTCAGCACAAGCCTTGGGTGGACTCCATCCTTGTGGGAAATTGCTCCCATACTACAGACCCCTTGGGGTGAGCGGCTGCAGCAGGGACTTTAAACAAGCAAATTTCTTAATAAACCTAGAGGGACAGGACTGCACACCCAGACAAAGTATGGGATGTGCTCAGCCACAGCTTTTTTCCTTGGAAGCCACAGTGCCCCTGAGGTCAAGGGGTCATTTACCAGCAGGAACGACGACCATCAGCAGCACTGAAAATATGGTAGGGGATTGCCTGTTTGACCCAAAAAGCCATTTATCTGCATTTCCTGCTCAGTCTGGAAGTGCTGGAGCCGCCACTGGGCCCAAAGCAATGAAAGTTCAAAGCTATCTTTTGAACTAGGCAAGCAAAGAAGGATTTAAAGCATGGGAACAGAAACAGGCTGGAGAGAGCAGGGAAGCCAGGAAACAGATGCTGCTCATGATGAGCATCGTTATCGGGCAGTACCACTGTGGCAACAGTGCCTGACTGCCATTCCTGTTTACTTGGACATCAGCTCCTGACAGTGCAGAGGGGACATCACTTCTGTGTTTGTATCAGCCTGGACTACAAGGTCTGCAGCCCAGCACATCTATATTTAGGAATAAGTATATACTGGACATGACAGCAAGGAACCTGTCACTGCACTGAACTTGTTGTGTGTTTGTTGGGCCTTTTTTTTTTTTTGGTTTTGTTTTTTAGATCTTGAAGCATTAAAAAAAAATCCAGTACATACATAAGGGAACAAAGTCATCTTTGCCTTAACTAAAACATGGTTGATAAACTGCTGTCTAGCAAAGAATATGGTCCAGCATTCATACCAGTTCTGTATGCTGTTTTTTTCCACATGAAAAGAAGAACTGAAGCAGAACTGGAAAAAAATGTTTCTTATCTTATTCTGAATATATGTATATATATGTGTGTGTGATAGTTTATATATTTATATATTCACGTACATATAATTAAACAAACTCATTCAGGGAAAAATGGTTTAGACCACCACTGAAAGAAAACAAATAGCATCAGACACAGAGATCTCTGTGTCAGGAGAGCCTGCTCACAAACCCCATCCCCACCTCGCCACCTCTGCTCACCTCGGTGAAGAAGCCCGCGATCCCCGCCTGGCATGAGCCGTGCTCCTCCCCGTACTTCTTCTTGTACTCTGGGTGGGAGAAGGGAAGAAAAACTGCAGTCACTTCTGTCTTGTGCTGGCAACAAGCATACTACCCATATCACCACCATGCAGTGGGCATTTCACACCCAAGAGGCTACACACCCCTACTCACAGCCTGGAGGCTGCCAGGGTAGGATAGGGGACCCCTCAAGCATTTCTGGTGGAGAGGTGCTCTGGGACACAATCCCCAGGAAGGAGGTGTTGAGGAAGGAGAGGGCACCACTTTTAATCAACTGTCTGTTCATCTCATCTGGGGGATGCTCAGCTCCACTGCTCTCAGCCACACGCTCACAGCTCCCAGGTCACAGGGGACAGGGCTCCCAGTCCCCAGCAAAGGAGATTTTGTCTGTGTTTTATGAAGCAATTGTTTCCCCTGTCAAACCTGAGGAATTTTCACTTTAGCCTTTAGTAGAAAATGGAAGGGGAAAAGAACAAAAACAAAACAAACCCACTTTCCTTAAAAAAATAAAAAATAAAAATAAATTCAAGGGGTGGGGTGGGGAGAAATCACTTTCCACTTAGAAGTTTCTTTTTTTCCTGACCATTACTGTCAAATATTTACCATAATAATGAGTGAATAATGACTACACAGCTTTTGCATATTGCCACTTCCTGCATGTTACAGTATATTCCAAAGGATAAAAAAGGCCCAGGAGAAAGAATAATTCAGGCTCCAAAAACAGTCTCCAAATAGCCTAGTAACATTTTGTTGTTGTTGTTCTTTTTTCTTCTTCTTTGAAGCAAGCATCGTTAACTCATTGCTAAATGATTTAAAAAATAGTCATGGAATCAGTGAGCAAATGGCCTCTTTGGAACCAAATAAACTCCTCACAAACTTAATTTTATCATAGTGAAGACCGAAAGTAATTATCAGCAGCAGCCATGCCCACACACACCCGGCTTCCCAGTGCAGCAGCACACCCACAGCGCAGTGAAACCAGCATTCACTGGGCCTTCTCTTGGCTGTCTACAGGCAGCACCAGGGCTCCAAATCTCTAGCTTTTCACAGATAGTCTCTCACTGAGTCAGGCTCTCCTCGCTTGGAAAAAAAAATCCTTGTTTGTAGACATGAACGCTTTTTATTCAGCAAGCTGAGGAGATGAGGTTTCTCCCTCTGGCATTTCCTGAGAAATAATGCTGTGTGTGTGTCCCAAAGGACCCTACTTTTCTAGTGACTGTTTCCAAACTTGCATGGGATGCACTGCTGCAAATTCCACATTTGCCCAACTGAGGCGCTTTCACCTCCAACCACAATTTTTTTCTTTTACTCGATGTACCAAGGCACAAACAGAGCCTGCCTCTTCCCAATTCCACACTCAACCTGTGTTATCTCCCAGGTTCTGGTAATCCAAAATCACCACACAGCAAGCATCTCCCTGCATGGGTTGGCAAGAGGCCTTCCAGCCCCTGAGCACAAGGCCACAACCAGCTGCTGCAGCTGGGCCTCACTGACTATTTGATGGATTTTAAATGGTATATTTCCCTACAAAAAAGCTATTAGGTTTGCCTCACAGTTTCTTTAAGTGTCTCTTTCAAAAAAAAAAAAAAAAAATCCATACAGTTCAATTTGCTTTAAAATAAAAGGGGAAAATTGCCATAGGAGATTTAACTAATGCAGTGAAAGATTTAGGTCAGAAAAATAATGAAATAATCACCTGGAACGTTTCAGCACAGGTTGAACAGCAAATAAAATGTATTTCTTACTTGTGATTTTTAAAATTTCTCCTCCTATTCTTCCATAAACAGGCTTTATAACATTTTTTGCCCCTCATTTGATACTGCCTTAACTATTTTACCAAGCTTTGTTTACATGGCACCCCAGGTACCCACTTGTGCCTTACATCTCACCCTCTGCAGAATAAACAAAAGTCTCAAACACAACTGAATGCCCCAGAAACTGAAGTTTTTGCATATGAGAGTCCTGATTCTCCAAATCATCACCCCATGTTGCTCAAGGCTCCCTCCACAAACACTTGTGGATGCGAGTATTCCAGCTCACACAAGCCACCCCTTGAATGTAGCTGCTAATAGAAACCAAGGGAATTTAAAACCATGTGAGGATGAAAGAAGAAAGAGTAACAGCTTCAGCCATGCAACAAAGCAGTCATTCAGGGCTGGTTGATGAGTCCAGGGCTTCATGCAGTTGTATTCCAACAATGAGCAAGATAACTTTATTTCTTGGGATAAAAAGGATTTTCTTCTGATAAAAAAATGCCTGTACAAAAATTAAATAATATCTCCAATCATGTCAAAAAGCTTATCAAATTCAAAGCATTATTTTATTACAGTATAATTTTGCTTACTTTAAAAAGAGAGCCCAAATTCAGATCCAGGAATTACCTGAAAACAAAAGCCCCTACATCACAGGACACAACACAGCTGATTTTCATCAGCAATATACATATTAGAAAAGGAACAGAAAAACACATTATTGTTTTCATTGTCAGACAATGAAGAAAAAAGTATTTCTTTAAATGAGATGAATGACTGGCTGCAATGCATAAAGAATATGAGAGATTTGGTGGTTTAAATGGTTGTACAAGAAACTCAATTGGTATGTCCACTGAAGCTCATACTTCAACAGACATCATTCATGGTTTCCTGTGGTGTTCAGTGTTTTTAAGTCACTTAAGTTGGCAGTACTATCTGATCAAACTAATAGCCCTAGACTTCACTTAAATAAGTAGTTACACTGTGGTTGTAACAGTGGTCAGCTGGAATTGCAGCATTTCAAATAAATTCTGAGCTTGGATATAACCATTGTCTCTGTGAAATGAAGACAAGACATGAAAATATTTGGCTTGAATAAATACCTAATACGACAAAAAAAAAAAAAAAAAAAAAAAAGAGCTTACAGGGGAATAAATGGATTCATTACAGTGGCGTGGCATGACATACATCAACAATGCAAAGCAGTGACCATCCTTCCATTCTACAGGTATCCGTCTATCCTATCACTACACAATCTGAGCAGATCATACGTATTGATTCATCTATTTTCCTACTACCCTTGAGAGAGAAAACAGCTTTAATGACATTCTGCAAAGAGAATCTGAAGCACAGAAGCACAAACACCACAGATAATAAGGCTACTTGAGCATTTAAAACTCCACTGAAACAGAGAAAAGAGCAGCATCATGTTTTGGAGGGATGCCAGCACAGGCGGTCCTGCCCAGGGAGACAGCAGCCCGGGCTGGCTGGCCACTGGGCTCCTGGATTCTGGCATTATTCTTTCAGCACAAAAGCCACTCCTCTCTTCAGGCCACCTCACTCCCACTTGCACATGGTTCTCAGGTCTCTTTCCAGCTCACACAACCAGGGTCTCAGCCCAGAGCAGCCCCTCACATCCTGGATGGTGACCTTCCAGCCCCATAGACTTCTTCCCCTCCTAGAGCTGTTCTGCCTCTCCCCAAGCAGCAGAAGAGCCCCAAAGGTGTAAAAACCAAGATTGCTTCTACTTCCCCTCCACCCTAGTACATGGCCATGACACCTGCCACTCATACCACCATCCATCCACTGAAACCATAAGCCAGCAGGAAACTGTGCAGATACTGCATCAGCTTAGAGCTTTTGCACACCTGAACAGCAACATTTGCATGAGGTTTAAATATTACATGCAGTGGATTAGGTAGTTTCCATATATCTGCAGGCAGTAACTGCTGTCATGAAAGGATCCCTTGTTTTTACACTTCTTTATTGTTCTTTCATCTGTCTGCAGACCACTGCACTCCCTCACTTACGCAGGCCACAAGCCACTAAACTAACTGCTGCAGCAACAGCTGATAGCAAAACAATAAGACAAGGCTGAGCATGAAGGAGGTGGCTGCCTTTGTGACTTTGAAAACGTGCCAGGAATAACTGCTTAAACCCCCCAAAAAAGTTTTTTTGTTAACAGAATGATTAACAAACTTCTCTTAGTTTATAAGAGAAGTAAGGCTGAGGAAGAACTAATTGGTTAAAAGAGGACACAGAAAAGGATGACCTATGTGTGATGACACTGAAGGCAAATGCTCCACAATCTCTTCTCTGACCAAACCCAATTCTCTAAGCAAACTTCAATATCATAACATAGCATGAGTTTCACTGTGCAATAAAATCCTTTGCCATTTTCACAAATGGAAACGAAATGGACAGTTACAATAAGCTACCATTTGCACTGAGAGCATCCTGTTTCCCATCTTCCTTTGTTCTACTACACTGGGAAAAAACATCAGTAATTTTTCTGACACTGGGGTATTGGTTTGCACCACAAAGCAGGGATATTTTGATGCCTCCCAGAAAAACAAGTGTGGTCTGGAGTCAGCACTTGCTCATCCTTTCAGAGGGAAGGCGTGTGAGCATGTGCTGTTCCCCTTATTTCCTAACCACACAGTCCACCAGCCTTCCCCACCTCCATCACCAGCTCCTACCACAGAAGGCTAGGAAACCATCCCAGCTCTCCACATACAGCTAGGCTACCTCTCAGGCTGGAAACAGACACCCTTCTTCATTGCAAACTGAAGGCACTAGGGGAGTGAACAGGCAGCTATGGAAAAAATAAACAAGTAAAAGCACCGCCTGGAAGATCGTGGCTCCATACCCCAGCTATACCTGAGAGGACAGCCAGCCCATATAAACCAGATTGGTTCCTACTCAGAAAGATTGCATTTAACTATTAGGCTTGCTGCTGTTCTCATTAGCTCTCAGTAGCTTCCAGACTTCTGTCAGCTGTTTCAGGGAAACTGGACAAGTGTGAGACGGATTGAGACCACTCTATTGTTGCACCACTACCATGCAGTCAGGAAACGGAAATTTCCTTTTTTGTCTTTAATTATTAAGCCTGTTTTATGCAGTTAGAAAACATACTGTGTGCATTAAGGACGTCTGTTCTGAGGTCAGATTCCTCTCCCTTTCTGGCACAAGACTTTTGTTACACAAGCTAATAATCTGTCTTGAGGTGCGTGCACACAGACGTATGGCGACTCATGTGCTCAGCTGGATTGCGCGCTTCACCAGTTGGCGAGCCACTTCTGTTTGTGAGCTGTACAGCCATGTTAGCCTCTCACAAGGCTTATCACTTTAGGTGCACTAATTACAGGCTCTGGCTTTAGAGGCACTTGGGTTGCACTAGTCACTGCATTTATTATTCCTATCAAACCTCCAGCTTCTTTCCCTCAGACTGTTTCTCTTAACCCATAGCGTCAGTGGAGGAGAATTTCTTCTCCTCCTTCCAGAAAGTGAAGGAAAAAGCTTAAAAGGATTGTCACAAGATGAGCGGATCACAGCCGACCTCAAACAACACACCCATCTGCATGCTGTATTGTGGCTATCGCTCATGTTCAGGATCAGACTTGCTTTATCAAAACCTAAAAGTTCCAGCAGCAAAAAAACACAGCTATCCCTTGCAACACTTTGTGATTTCATGTCTGACAATGGCAGATGAGGCGGGGGAAAGAAATCAGTCCCAAAACTCCAATTTTCATTCTAGCATGCAGTGAAGCTAAGCCAACATTGTACTGCACCAGCCCTGCCAATTTTCCACTGGCTGCTTTGCATGCGCTAGACCCACACATTTCTATTTTCTAGCAATTTCTGGCAAATAGCCTGTCAGATTAGCAGCCGTTTTACTCTCAAGACATGACGCACAGAAAAACATGAGCAGTTCGTCTCCTCTAGAAACCACCTCCCTGCAACAGACTCAGACAAGCAGTTTTTAAAGCAAAAGCCGGACTGATGACAAAGATTCAGAGGAAGCTCTGGCAGCATCTCCATACATGCGCATTGACCATCAAGGCTCGTATTAGACAACTTGCATTGTGTTAGCTTACTGTGAAACCCCAAACCTGGTTTTGCTGACAGGAATGAAGGAAAAAGAACAGTACAATGGGACAGCACTCACAACAGGAAGGCTTATGTGGTTCACTTGTATTGTCACAGATCAGCTGGAGTGGCTGGTTCAAGAGATTCAAAAACTCTCACATTTCAAATAACAAATAATTTCAGGACTGGTTAAACATGCAATACACAAGTGTGTGCTGCCTCCAGACTGAAACACGCATTTAAGACAAAAATTGCATGGGTTTGCAAGGAAAACAATAAATAAAATCAGAAGTCTTGCCCACATCAAACCATGCTACGCCTTGTCTTCCAAACTCCTACACTTCCTCAGGCTCCTACAGGCAATGGGAATGCCAGGGACAAGCAGGAGAAACCCAAAAAAGTGTTTTCCCCGAGTGCCTCTCTGGGGGCTCAGAAACCTTAGGAGACACCCAGTCTTCTTCATAACAGGATACTTACGCCACTGGTTTAGTTAATTGCTTTTGGCTGAGATTATGCTGTCTTCTGAAGTCTTTGGGAAAGGAAACATGATACAGAGATTTCAAATGCACCAGAAAAATGGAAAATTAAGATGTTGACACTTGGGATTTACAGTAAAAACAACAGGAACAGGAGCCCATTGTTCAGGATGGTGGAGCCCTCTTTCTTCATGCCCGCCTAAACACAGACCTTTGGAGGATCCAAACAGGGATCAAGACACCTTACAGCATCTAAAACACAGGAACAGCTGTATTAAGCTGCTGCAGAAATTCCCGGAAATAAAAAAAAAATATCCTCTGATAAATCACAACACAAAAATGAAAATATTTTCATGAAAAGGGAAAATAGCTTCCCAATTACAGTATTTCCAATTTAGTCTGTTCTACAGCTAAGCATGAGTGTCCAAGCTCAGATCAGTATCTACTGATTATTCGTACACAGGAAAGAGAACCATAGCCTCCAAACACAATTCAAATAGGTATTATTTCAGAGGTAGTTAAATGTGCCCAAGTACAGAAAGTCTCAGGATCTGTTCAATCATTGTGCTATTCTCCCACCTTCACCCAAAACCTAACCTCCATCCCAGCTGTAACTCAAGGCAGCAGATGGGGAAAAAAAACAAAAGAAAGAAAGAAAAACATCAGCAGCAAGGGTTACTGTGGATGGTTTTCAAAAAAAAAAAAAAAAAACAAACAGAAAACAGAGCAGCCATAAAACGTGAGATGAGAGATGGAGATGAGCCCCACTCCCGGCCCCCCGCCCCTTACCTTCATAGCAGGGCAAGAGCTTCCGCCCGCTGGGCTGCAGGTTGGGGGGAATGATGTTGCAGAAGCCATGGGGCAGGATGTACTCTGTCTCATAGTAGATGTTTTTCCAGCGGTGTGCGCAGGCCTAAACAGATCATACCACATGCATTACTGACCCAGAGTCACAGGAGAGCCCTCCGACCAAGGCAGAGTATACACAGTGCATGAACAGCACCTCTCAGCATCAACTTCCCTGCCACTGCCCTGTAACCCTCCCTTTATATTCCACTCTTTCTAGTCACAGCATCTTCTCACTGCTATCTTCTGTAGCATAGGACATTGCCTAACTTGGTGACTCAGATCTTATCCTTCATAGAACTGCTTGGGTTGGAAGGGACCTTAAAGACCATCCAGTTCCAGCCCCCTGCCATGGGCAAGGACACCTCCCACCAGACCAGGTTGCCCAAGGCACCATCCAGCCTGGCCTTGAACACCTCCAGGGATGGGACATCCTCAGCTTCTCTGGACAACTTATTCCAGTGCCTCACCACCCTGAGTGAAGAATTTCATTCTAACATCTAATCTAAATCTCCGCTCTTTTTGTTTAAAACCATTCCCCCCCATCCTATCATTACATGACCGAGCAAAAAGTCACTCTTCATCTTTTTTTATAAGCCCCCTTTAAGTATTGAAAAGCTGCAATGAGGAAATCCTTCATATGTGCATGATGAGGAAAACAGCAGGTGTCAGAGAAGTCACAGCTCATGCTGGAGACTTTAAGATCTCTCGTTGTATATTGACCCTCAGGTCCAGAGGACTAGAAGAGATGATAAGACTCAGAAGGTTACTAAAAGCATACTAGAACATTATCCCACCAGAGGATGCCTGTGCGAGTCAAAGGCTTGTCTTATTGGGAATGGCAGTTTTGTTCCTGGTGACAGAAAAGCCAGGTCTTGCTTATTGGTAATTGGTTTAAGGGAAGATGCCAGAGATTTTGTGGCAACAAGACTGGCAACATCAGACAATGGGCAGAGAGATCAGGGTGCCTTCCCCTTTTAGTGAACAATAATATCAAGAGGGCTAAACCAGCTTCACCAGGACTTAGCACTCAGTACAACTGCCACACAAAGACATGCATGCCAGCAATATAGAGCCTGATTCACACCTTCCTAGAACCTATTTGCTCCAAACATTAACACCGCATTCCTGCCAGACAAATCACAAATTATCCTGTGCACAAGGGTTACTCAGAATAAAAGGAAGTGAGATGTGAAACAGCAAGGGCTTTGAACACATGCTGGGCCACATCTCCAGCTGGTCCAAGTCACTAAAGTCAGAGTAGGTGTATCAATTTGCTTCGTTTAAGGCTTGGTCCCACGTGCACGGAGCAGGTTCTGTGCTACAAATCACCACCTCTGCATATTTTCAACTTTTCCTGGAAACTTCGCATCAGCCCTGCTACCTCAGAGGGGCCTGGGATAGACCCCATCACGATCTCCATATTCTACCTGATCCTCCCCAGATGAGACATCCTCTCTCCTCCTTCCCCTTGTGCTACCCCATTTTCCTGCCTCAGCACCTCGCAGCCAAACACATTGCCCATGGAAGCACCACAACAGTAGTAAAGAAATCCGTGAAGACTGCCACCTGTCACACAAAGGATGCTTATAACAGCACTTGGCTTGGCAAACAATGTATGTGAGCAGTCTTGTACAGAGCAGCCTCAGGGACTCAGTTCCTTGCTTTAAGGAAACTCATGATTTTAATCCCCATGCACCCCTCATTCAAAATTCAACAGCAACATCAAAAAAAAAAAAAAAGAAAAGAAAAAAGAAAACAACACATGAAATGTTAATTCTCAGAGTAAACAGGAAAGAGCTTCTCTCCTGGCACATCTGTACTGTGAGCACAAGTATATTCAAGCATTGCCCTTCTAAAGACAATACCATAAAGACACATACCATTAAAGCTAAGTCAAGTCAACCTCAACTCTGGATATTAACTCAAATAGAAAAAGACCGTATTTTTAAAAATTATGTAAAGACAAATAAAGGACTGTGATATTGTAAATTCCCTGACATTTTATCTCTCAGAAACTGCCAGGGACTCGCATAAATTTACCTACTAATCTCTCCCAAAGGAGCACAAATAACGGCATGTCAGGATAAGCAGCAGCATTTCATCAGAAGCAGGAGGCTCTGCTCAGGAGCAAGAAGGAGTGAAGTGCAGAGGCCAAGAAAGGTAGAATAAGATAGTAAGAAAAAAAAAAAAAAAGTAGCAGCAGCAGAAGAAAAAGATCCCACTGTATTAAAAGTATGCTCAAAAAAAAAATCAACAAGAGGCTGGGAGCTCAGTTTATTAGTTCTGGGCACATTTCCCTAATCTGTTTGGTATTTTTTTGTTTGCTTGATTGCTTTTGTGGGTATTTTTGTTTGTGTTATGTTGGGGAGTGAAGGGGGATTCATTTTTTGTATTTTTTTTGTTTTGTTTTCAAGAATGATCACTTTTCTGTACCTTCAGCATGGTGCATCCTCAGACACAATGCAATTTACCACTGGCTGCCTGAGTCTGCTGACAACCTGTGAGCACATCTAAGGGATGAGCTCCACCTCAGTTACCTCAGGTGCGGCTTCCCCAGACTCCCCACCACCACAGCCACAAAATTTGATATTTTCCCAATGAAGTGGAGTTCAGCATCTCCTCTTCCTCCCCAAAACTCAATTCTTTGCAGCCAAGCAATCAGCATGTTTGTCCCACTGCCACAGCAAAGCTTGTCTGCAGCTGCTTTTGGATCTCCTGCCTTCCCAAAAGTGCTTTCTTGGATTATAATACATGATCCCTGCGCTATTCAACATTGCTGTGTCAAGGTAATGCACCACCATAGTTGGTTACAGCCTTCTGTGTTCAACACATGGCTAAAGAGGTCTTGGGAATGGAGAGGAATTTCTTGAATTTGATGTAGAACAAGGGAGAAGGGATTAAAAACCTGAAGAAAATAAGACCTTTCTGGGCCAAGCACACAGAGGTCTCTAGTGATTATAGAATCATAGAATCATTAAGGTGGGAAAAGACCTCCAAGATCATCTGGTCCAATCATCCCCCTAATACCAACATCACCCACTAAACCGTGTCTCTAAGCACCATGTCCAACCTTTCCTTAAACACCCCCAGGGATGGTGATAGGAGACACTGCATCACCACAAGACCACGAACAGCCCATTTCAGAACAACAGATGCTTTTTGCTTTCCTGTACATTGAGCACCAGCCATGGGCTTTGCACCACAGGAAAAGCACACGAGAGACTAAGACTTCACTTCAGAGGCTGACTCCTTGAAGGCAGAATCCAAACAAAGGACTTGTTAAATGTACCACTGTCAGACCGCTTCTGGCTTGTTCTTCCCTAGGGAGGGCTTTGGCACCATGATGGGTTTGCCCACACACATTTTTACCATTAAGCATGCCAGTATGCTACTTAAAGTGAAAAATGGCAACACTTGATAAAACGCAGAGTAACGACAGATGTGGCAGGTATTTAGGAAGAGCGAGATTAAAAGATGTGGCTTATCTCCAAGTCATAATGTACTGTTCCCAGCTCCTCTCCCAGTAAAAGAGAAAGAAGGAATTTTGCTGTTTCTGCTGGAGAAGAGACTGCAATCTCAGCAGTATTACTGTAGCTCTTAATGCAAATATTGACTGATGGCATACCTGAGGACAGGAAGCCACCAAACTGCAAATTCAGCTTATTTTTTAGATAATCTTACTTCTTCATTTGTTTAAATCTTCATTATTAGATATTTTCCTATTCATTCCTTTACACAAGTAAACAAGTAAACACTGGCTCTGTAATGTCCTGGCGCATTATGGGCTTAGATAAAACCCACATCACCAAACACTACCTAGACCCCCCACACACACACTCCTAACCTTACACTGAAGCTGATACTTTCATCTGAAGGGGAGGAATCTGCCACAGGCAGGGACCTTTCATCAGGTTGCTCAAAGTCACATCCAGCCTAACCATGGACATTTCCAACATGGAACGGTAGCACGAAGTTGGGTTTTCTGGATCAGTGCATGTTACTCTTCACTCACACAGGGTTCTTCTAAGCACATGTACTGGGTTATCCCTTGAAAATACGAATTGCTTACAGTGTTCTTGTTGGAATGCCTGAATTTCATGTTCCCACTCCCCCATGGGAAGTCAGTGTTAAAGAACCTGGGGTGTTAAGTGTTTGGAATATAAATACGTATTAAGAAAAAAGACTTTAAGTCGAGCAGCTTTCTCCACTTGGCTTAGTAAGTGGTTGGTGCAGAACATGTTGCACGAAGTCTCCTGTAGCTCATTTGTGACTGGTTGGCACCACTCACCAGGGCAATTCCCTACCTCACTGGAAAGATGCAGTCATACTGCAAGTTTTCTACTCCCAAATGTCAGTGTTTAGAAATAGATTGTTGTTAGGGTTATTCTGATATGAGCTTCAAATTTGCCTGCCACATATTATGCACAACATTTAGTTGCAATTTTTCTTATTTTGTTTAATATTCCTGCAGGCAGGCTCCCAGGGTATACAGAGCTCAACAGCGGATGCAAACACAGACAATTATTGATCATAACACCTTTTTAAAATACATGAGTGTATTTGTCCAGCTCTTTTTATGATTCTTTCCAGCACAGGAAGCATTGTTTTGCAGAGATAAATTCCACATCCTAAGGACCACATCTGCTCTCCTTGACCCTTTCTATTTGCATGGTAACCATATCAGAGACAACAAGGCCACCCACACACAACTAATTCATCTCCACTCTCAATTCTTCCATCTCATTAATGGAAAATTCATATACATTAAGACAAAATATTGCCCCAAAGTCTCATCTTACATTTTTCATGGTGAGTTCTGACATGCAATACATATGCTCGTGGAAAATGAATGGATACATAAACACAGACAATCTACAAAAAGAACAAACCAACAGATACCTCACAGACAAAGCACTATTTATTCCATTCAGAGATTTAATTCCTCAGATTTAGGAGGAAGCCCTTAGGTGACACAAGTCAGGTGTGATTGCTTTGAAGCTGTTTCTCAATAAATAAAACTTTCTGGCTTGGGTTCATTTTCCTTCCGCTTGAAGGGACCACAGAATTTGCTGCCTGTAAAGCTGGACTCAGTCAGTCACTACCAAACACATTAATCCTGACGTGTTTAGCATTAGAGTCAGACAGCAGCAATGATTTTAATGAGATCAAAGAAAAGAGTGGACTTACCAGCACACTTCCACCAGCCTTAGGCTGTCTAGCCAGGCTCACGCCCATCCATTCATCATCTCTGTCTTCCTTACAGGTCTTTCCACAGAGCATGCCCCGAGAATTGCCTACAGAAGGAGAGGAAGGGCAGCAAGGCAAGGAGACATGAGTTTTAAACACCTACAAAGTCACCCCATAGGAAAAGTGATTGTCTATCAAACATCTGCCTGTCAGTGCTTTTCTTTTCCCTTTCAACCCAATTATTACTTCTTGTTTGCATTAGTCAGGGTGGTGCTCTCACCGTTACTAAGGCATCATCCATAGTAGGAGACAGACCCTGTCTCAAACAGCCAGCAGCTATTACAGTATGTCCACAGCTTTACTTGAATAAACTATCCAAATGAAATAAATGGGAGAGATGTGGGATTGCTCGCAGCATGCAATCAAAATAAAGTTATCCTGTGAAATGAGATATGGGGCATTTTAAAAAAATTGAGGTCTAAACCTTTAGTCCTCTCAGGCAGTATTCATGAATCCATGAAAGATGGTTTACACTATGGTTGCTGGACAAATCAAACTTGCCAAAACAGTGTTTTAATCCATGTAAGCTTCACAAAAAGAAATTCCATGTCACTCAAATGTGAATAGATTAATAAACCAATACTGATATCGGTTTTATTATAGATGGAGAAATCAATACTGTGAATCACATGACAAGAGAAAATATGTAAAGACTTCAATTTTCTCCCTCAGAATCCAGCCGAAGGTTTTAGATCAGAGCCTTACTTTGGGAATAGGCAGCCCATCTTCCCCTTCAGACAGTAGGTCAGAGAAATGAGTCAATTGTGATCATGTGCGGTAGTGTACAAGCATGGCTCTCTCAGAGAAACTTATTTCCTTTCGCACATGAAGCAAAGGCAAGGAATCATTAGCTTCATTATGAGGCAATCCACAGACTGCTGTAATGCTAACAACTCTGCACATCATGCACCCATCACCCCACCACCTGGTCATCCCACACCCACCTCCACCAGGAGAGGCAGATGGATCCCTCTCAGGGACCCAGAGCCTCTTTGAAGCTGGCAGGAGGACTGCCAGCCATGTGGGGCCTTTTGGTCTCTCCAATCAAAGCATCATTGCTACGCACCTCGACCCATATCCAGCTCCGTGCATCTTCTGTCAGGATTGGTGTGGACTCGACATTTAAACACTGCTCCTGGGGACTGAACAGAGGTGCTGTATTTAGAGTCTGCCTTGGGAGCTCCAACCAAGACCCTGGAAACCAAACACAAAGTAAGTGATTAATTTCAAGTCAAAAGAAAAAGAAAAAAAAAAAAACAGCAAGATTTGTGTTGCCAGAGAGAGGTTCCTCAGCAAAAATACTTTTTCCAGCAACCTTGTAAAACGATGACATTGATTCACAAGCTGAAAACAACACTGACAGTGAAAGCATTTTTCTCCAGTGAAGCCATGAATACTTTAATAAGTTAAATTTCCATTAGCAGTGTAACACTTTTGAAGCAAGTCCTTTCTTCACCCCAGCTAGCATTTAGGAGAGTATTAGGAAAGAAAACAGCAGCTGCATCTATTTTTTCTCAGTTTTAACTATATCCCTATCAACCGAAAAATTCCACAAGAGCTAAAATACACCCATGAGATGAAGAAACCTGAACCTGCTTGTTTCCAGCCAGCTTAAGTTTAATAAGGCTACTTAGGAAGTTGAGGCACCCCCTTATCAGAAGATTTTATGTAGTTACAGTTTAAAAAATGGGGGGGGGGGGCATGACAACACAGGAATAAATCTCTTCCACAGTGCCTTGCCATCACCCCTCATTATCATTAAGGCTGTGACAACTATACCTGGAGTAGTTGTCCCATGTCTGAAAACTAGTACCTTGGGAAGCTGCAACACAGCTGTGCTCATGGGGTTCCTACATGTAGCCTTGAAAGACGATAAGCACTTTTAGCTAAGTGGATCATCCCACAAGTGACTGTTTAGCAGCCTGGTAGTTTCTCATGTCTTCTCCTCATTAAAGAGACAATCTCCTCACCTGGCTGTGAACTTGGATGCAGGCACTTGAGAGTGAGGAAGGAGGTTAAGCAGGAGGAAGGCAGTGACAAGGAGGACAATGGGGAACACCAAGCAGTTCAATATCAATTCTGTAGTTACCGTTGCACTGTGAGGCAGGGCAGAGCTTTTATATCTGACAAAATCCATGCTGAAGTTAAGCCCAGGGCTGGAACTGCGGGCAACCATCTCTAAAAGATGGTCTCCAGCGTTTGCGTGCATAGGTGCTGCCTGTTGACCAAGGAGGCACCACTGTTGACCATGGGTGCTTGACCAAGGAGGCACCACTCTTGGTTTAGCCACTAAAAGGATAGAGAGCTACTGGTGCAGAGTCTGTCCAGGCACACAGCCCACCTGTGGCATGGATGGACAGTCCAGTACAAGCCCCAGAACAGAAGCTTTCCTGGTTTTAAAGGTTTTCCCTCTTTAAAGTTCCATTCCCAACCACCACCCATTGTCACCATCCATGTAAGTACAGAGAGACCTGAGGCACAATGCACACACATGTCCAGCACCAGCCTGAGCCACCTGGATGAGCTGCCATCAGGAGCCTTTTCTGTACCATATGCATCCCCACACGTCGCAGAACCACTCCATGGCAGTTGGAAACACATTCACAAAATGAAAAGAAACCCTACATTTTCTCCCAAGTCTCATGAGCTGGGCAGTATCATTTGGAGAAGTTCATTGGGGCTGCTCTCAATAACGCACATCATGTTTGTACAAGTGAGAAGAATTAGTGGCTGAAATGCTTAAGTTCCTTAAGCCTACAAAGCCTGCACACATTGGGGACCAAAAGCAAAGGAGCCTGAAATAACAGTCCAACATAGAAATCCCACCAGACAGGCAGCAGGCAGAAAATCCAATGCCAATCATCTCATTTACACAGGCAATGAATGCATGTCATCCACTTATTGACATTCATGAGGTCCAACAAAAACAAACAAGGGGGCATATTACTAGCTTAAAGAGTTACTGGTTCAAATTGCAAATAGCAAGAAACTGTTCTATGACCTGTTATAACAATAAAGTAATGTGGGCCACGCTGACCTCCAGTTTAAATGAAGCTTTCCTCTAAACCAAGAAAAGTAAATTTGATTCTGCAACTAGTGCAAAAGATACCTCAGACTGCAGAATGCCAGATGGAGACCTCTTCAGATCTCTTTAAAAAGCTGAATGGGAAAAAAAAAATGGTAATTAACAATCTGAGTAGGCCACGGGTGCAGATTACATGACTCAGATTGTCTTGAGTGATACCTTTCAAAAACATTTGTCACATCTCCCCACGTGAACTGAGCACAAGGAAGCAGCCACTAAAACCAACTGGTGACACGTGCCAGAAGCAAATCTATTTTGGATTGTCCTGAATGGCCAGACATCCAAATTCAGTAGTTCGCCTACCTCATACACTATGTAATCTTAGGATCTTGTTTCTTTCATCCACTCTTGCACTTTCCTCCCAGTGACTTAAATTTCTGCAGGTTTCCTGTTCCCTCTGGTGCGACCCGCGCTCACCTGTGCCCGGGAAGAAGTCACCCTCAGGGAGATGGGAGGTCTTCCTGCTGGCTCCCATGCTTTTTGGCTGGGTAGGTTGGCATTTGTCACATACCACTTGCTGCGGTTCTATTCAAAGACTTGAGGCTGGGATATTACCTTTGTCAAGAAAAGATTCCTTTATTCTTTCATCAGTTTCTGTATGCGACTGCTTAAACTGCTGGAAGAAAATCACCTATTTAACTGCCACAAGATTCCCAGCAGGTCTGGACTGAAGACTCACTTCCCTGCTAGCATTTTGGAGCTCACTGAGCAAAACAAATGTCTGTTTTGCATCTCTGCTACACATTAAAACACCTTCGAGGTCTTTGGAGACTTCTATGAAACAATGCTGCAACCAGAGAAGGTGTTCTTCTCCAGTACCATACCAAAACAGAAATGCATTTCAAAACAAAGCCTCAGAGCCTCACAGTCTTCTCATGCCTCAGCACTGTGCATTCTAGCCTGAGCTAAACATGAGGATATGTGAACAACCCAGAGAATCACAACCCTGTTGGTTTTTTTTTTTTTTTTTCTTTTTTTTCATATTACCAGGCAACCTTCCAACCATTTTAACAAGCCCTAGGTTAAAATAGCCTAATTTTGTGGTACAGTTCTTCAGGGGTACTGTAGGACTACTTGGACTATCAGCAAGCAAGCACCAGCCGTCTTCCAGCCTTCTGCCGAAGGCTTATGATGTGGCCTTTGCAGTGATTATCCGTGAGCATAAGCTCTCACCACAACCATAACGTGTCGCAGGAAGTCCCTAGGATGTTGTGAGCAGCTGCAGGGAGACACCTCAATCAGGAAACCCCACCACAGGAAAGGGATCACTTCCCAGTGAAGACAACCAAGGGTCTGGGGCCATTTTAGGGTCACTTTTGCTTGACAGGCACAGAAATCTCTAAGAACTGGCTACATCCCACTGGCTCTGTGAACCAGGTATTGGGATCTAAACTGATATGAGAAGCAGTAAACAGAGAGGCCATTTAACCTTCTCTTCTTGCATTCATACTCCCACAGCTGAGGACAAATGCCCTCATCTGTACGGAGACAGCTACACAGCAGCGTGGTCAGAAACTATCGCATTGCAGAGGCCACATCAGCCAATATTAATGGACGACAAGGAGCTTTTCTGGCCCCAGGGAAATCCACACCTTCTTAAAATTACTTCCTGCCGAACAGTAACTATCACTTTGCTGGTGATTGACCCTCAGGATGTACAGATTTGGAAACTAAGTGCTGCATTTAGCGGAAAGAACAGTGAAGGAAAGTGTCAAGCTGCCCGATGGCGTGGAGAGATGCCAAGCACATTAAGCATCAGCCTGGAGCATGCCAGGAGCGATTAGGCAATCACAGTTCAAGGACTGGGGAGAGTAGGTACCTCACCTCACTGCAATGTTAAGTGGCAGGGGAAAAAAGTCTTTAAATATCCTTGCATACCACAGCGGATTTCAAAAGCAGTGCCAGAAGAGAGTGAAGCTCATCCCAGCGGAGTTTCTCCCCATCAGAAAGGTCTTTGCCACTTGTTTAGCCCTCAGAATAAAAAATCACAGAGGTTCATTCAACACACGCAGAGAGAGAAGCAGGACCGTTATTGGGGCAGTAGATGGACTATTTGTGAGCAACACCAGCAAGCCCAGATTCCCCACCTTCTCTACACACCGTTGCTGCACCTACAGCATCCCTGCATCATTGATGCAACACAGCATCATTAACACAACAGCCAGCCTCTGCTGGGTCAGTCTGCTCCTCTGTCTTATTTTGGGTCCAGACAGGTGCACCACACACTAATAACATCTATCCATCCATCGGCCTGAGATGCAAAACCATGTTCATGCTTCAGCAACAGTGTAATCTGGCGAAGAGCAGGGCCAAAGAAGCGAAGTAGCAGCACAACAGCCAGCCCCATTCCTTACTGTAGTTCTCACAGCAGGATACCGTGCAGCTAAACTGACTCCCTTACTTTTTAGTGCTGGATCACATTGCCAGAAAGAATGGAGTTGTTACCCTGGGCTTGCTGAGTGACTGGGAGGTGTCAGTAAGGAGAAGACATAAGAAGGGGAAGGGAGAGAGATAAAGTAACATTATTAACAAAAGAATGATGAGGGATGTCACATCATTAACATCTTTTAGTGGGGCAAAATCGACACTGTTTCTTCTTAAACTGTCTCTTTGAGAAAAGCAGAGAAAACCGCATTCTTGGTTGCTTTGTCGGGTCTTTACTCCAAGCTTCCAAATCATTTCCAGAGAACAGAAGCACTTCAGCCTGTCTGTGCTCCAAATGCAAGCAACCACCTGGATCCTTACTCTGCTGGAAATGGCAGTGATGGGGAGCCGGGTAAGTCTTTAAAGATTTACAGTCATAAAACCCGCTCAAGGAAGGAAAATGGGACATTGTCAGAAAAACAATAACCTCAGCACATCTGTGATGACAAACCTTTCTTGACAGAAAAACTGTGCGAAAACAACTCCTAAAAGGAAGCATCATTGCAATTAACTATTTCAGACACATCAAAGTCACTGACTTTCATCACTATTGCAGTGGAGGCTCAATACTCATTACCATTTCTGTGTCTAGGGCTGTGTAGCAACCTAACTACCTGCATTTATCTGACACAACACTTCAAACCAAATATTCCTCCTTTAGTTCCTCTGGCAAGAATATTTGGCTCACATAAATCTCCACAAATAATCAAACTCTGGGTTGGTTTACTGAAAACCTGCAGGTTTATGGCAGATAACACAGACAAGCTCCTTTGTGGTGTTGGAAAACAAGTGGTTGAAACGCTGAAGTTGAAAAGCTGGCAATTACAGATACCATTTTATTATGAAAAAAAATGAATTTATATAAAAAGCACACAGACAGACTGCTAAGAATAATACACTTCAGCGATCAGAAATATGCTATGGGAATATTGGGTCCTTGGGCAATAAACATTAAGAAGCCTTGAGCTATCAGGACAACATTCTCCAATGCTTAGGAGCATGTTAACACATAAAATAGATTTAGATAGGCAGGAGACAGCTTCGGATAGGATCCATCACAATTCTGCAGGCTCACATAGTGCACAGTTCACCAGGCAAGCCATGTATGACCGAAATATCACAGTTCAAAATTAACTTAGGTTAACTTCCCACAACAGCATATGGGCCAAAGGGACATGAGAAACCAGAATCATAATGTTTCTTTGTGTAAAGAAAAGCTATGAAGCTAAGAATGAAACTGACACACAAAAACAATAACCCTATGAGACTATTAATAGGAGCTGTATGCTACAATGGCATGAATAGAAAACATTTTTGCTACATATTCCATATATCAGCCTTCACCCTGCCCAGAGCGTATCACAATCTGAAAGAAAAGTACATCACCTGCTAACTTTACAAGCCAACTAAGGAAACAGCTATATAGCTTTGCACACAAAAGCTTCACACAGAAAAACCTGACAATTCCAAAAAATGCTATCAGTTCTACTAATCATTTCTCTCTGCACTCAGCCAATAAAACAGAGACTGTATCTTGTGCTTGAATAATCTTCAACGTGTAATCTCTTCGAAATGGAAATCAGAGGCTTTTACGCTCTGAAGTGATATCTATAGGCAGAAGTAAGGTTCTGTCCAGTATGATTAGGATTTTAAGATAGTACTATACAATACTGCAAGCCTTTGTGCCCTACTCAGGGGATGAGGATATAGCTAAAGGCTCAGATGAGGGTTCAGTCCTTTGATGGTCTGAATGCCCAGAGAGATTGGCCAGATATTTTAAGCTCTCCGGAAAAAACATGTTAAACACTTAAAATCGATTTTACATCATAGTAAAAAAAAAAAAAAAAAAAGCTTGCACTCAGAATATGCCCATTCAGTTCAAGGTGACATCTTCAGAACACTGGAAAAGGCTGCACATACTTCTATAAGCAAAACTCTTTGCTGTCCCTTTGCAGGTTGACAACCCTACCCTTATGTTTTTTGACAGCCCTGTGCAGATGCTGACCATATAAAGCTGCTGCTCACCCTTCCAGGTGCTAGGGCTAATGCATTTTTAAGTTATTTAAGAACACTTTGTGATGTTAGACACTTTTTGGCTCTGGGTGCCACAGGAAAAGCTCTGTGAAGAAGTTCAATTTTCAGAAAACAGGTGTGACGTACTTTGGGGCATCAGACTTCTTAAAGACATCTGCCTTCAGAGGGATGCCATGGTCCAGCATCATTTACAGGAAAAACGGGATGTCACAGAGATTCTGCTCCCTGCTCATCCTCCTCTTCCAAAATGACACCAGCAGATGCCACCTGAAGATAATCCACGTCACTCTCCAGAAGGACCGGCACTAAGACAAGGAGCAACAAGCTGCATCGTTCTCTTCTCACCATATCTCACTCACCCCATGGTGAGCCCCACGTGCTCTGTGTCAAACACAGCCACTTTCAGCCTTTTGATCCTTTGTTGCCCTGAGTTAAGCATCACTGTGAACCGAGAGCTTTTCTTTCCCAAGAGTTTTTCCTCTGTGAAGCCTTCTGATAAGTCCTTAACAGCGAATGCTCCGGGAAAGGCACTGTGCAGAGAGGCAGAGCACACAACTACTTGTGAACTAAGGGGCGTGAAAGAGAGTCATTTTGGAAGAACTGGCCGCCAGCATGAATACATTTATTTATCTATCACAGTGCACTACAGTTCCAACACCAACAGCTGAGCAATCGGGCCGTATCTACGCACGAGAGATAAAGACGAGCTTTGTGGGCACGCGCTGGCAGCGGCAGCTCCTGCTCGTGGAAGGCCACCAGACGACACCAGCTAGGTCCAGCGAAGAGAAAAAATCCCTTTTAATTCTAACAAAGAGCCTCTGACCCAGACGAAGGAGAGACAGACAACGCTCCAGGGCTCTTTTCAACCAAGAGGACCAACGAGAAGCTTGCCAGTGTGGATATTTTGGGGGGGAAGTGGACAAATTTCCTATCCTTATCCAAAAAGTCAAAGTTATGTGCCTGTTCCCCCGTGCCTCGCCCCAGCGGCGGCACACGCTGGTTCTCCCACCACCACCCCTCCATGACCGGCACTGTCACCGCGGAAAACACTGCTAAAACCCATTTCTTTTCCCCTTTCCCTCCCCTTTAAAGCAGCACGACGGCTGCTCGCACTGCCTTTTCCCCCGGGGATGTGTGCCCGGCGGGGTACCCCACTCACCACCGGGTGCTGTCGTGGTAGTGCTGCAGCACCGAGTAGCCGAAGAAGGAGCCGTTGGGGCCCTGGAAGACCACCGGGAGCCCCAGGTCCACGTTGTAGCAGCGAGCCAGGGCCGCCGCCAGCAGCGCCGCCAGCACCCGCCACCCCGCCGCCATCCTGCGAGCCCCAGCCCCGCCGCCTCCTCCTGCTCCTTCTCTTCCTCCTCCTCCTTCTCCTCCTCCTCCTCCCGGGTTCACTTTTGTGCCCGGCTCGGCTTCGCCCCGAGCCGCCAGCACCCGGCGGGACTGGGCGCCCCGCTCCGCCCCGCTCCGCCCCGCGCCGCCGCCGCGGTGCCCCCTGGCGGCCGCGGCCCGCAGCCGGCCCCCCGCGCAATGCGCCCTGAAGGCCCGGGGGGCACCGCGAGGAGGGGGGAGAGGGCCCCCAGCTAATATTGTGCTAATATTTTAAAAGCTAGACTATCTGGGACTGAAACTAAACACACACTCAATAAAAGATGGGCAAGAGCCAAGGCAAGAAGGTAGTCACCTCCAGTGGGCAAGAGAAATGTCACACATCCTCCTGCATGAAGAGGGGACAGGAGTTACAGAATAAAACTCTCTGACCTCTAGAACCCACGCATTTATTATTCAGGAGAAAAAAAAAAAAAAAAAAACAAACAAACAAACAAACAAACAAAAAAAAACAGTTTGTTTTTCCTGGGGTTGTTGTGAAGTTGTTTTTGGGTTGATCTTGAGGATTGACACTAGGAGCTCAGGTAAGAAGTGCTCCCACAGGGATAACTGGAAGTTTCATTCGTTGCTGTTAGCCCTTGTTTTGGTTACTTCGTTCCACATACTCTCCTCATCCAGGAGCAGGCTCACTGGGAGAAGTGCAGTAGATCCCAGGAAATGCAATGGCAGATGGGCCAGGAGCTCTAACACGATAGGAATTGCTGCTTCTGGCAAGCAGCTGGAAACACACAGACATGCTCAGCATTTCTTGCACCAGCACAAGCCAGGTGTGCTTGGCACCTGAGGGTCTGCAGGGAACTTGCTGCAGATGATAACAGTGAACCGTAATGAAGGATGCTGGATGTCAGGGCTGTTGGAGAGCTGCTGTGGGAATACTCTCGAAGGTAAAGTCATCTTTCAGTACAGGAAGCTCTCAGGGAAAGTTTAATATCTTCTGTGAAGGGATTGAGCTGATTGTGGGTTTGTGCTGAGGGTGCATGTTCAGCGAGAAGGTAATTTTGTGGTAAGCTGTTCCATGATATCGACTTGGCTCTTTCAAAAGTGTAGCTTGTTACTTCAGAGTAAGATCCTCAGATAAAAGCCATCTCAGGACTGTAGGTAAGCATTGACCTTGAGCATCATCCGCAAGTGCCTTGGGGCTGTGCATGTATGCATACATGTTGCTGTTTCGAAACTGCCCTTTTTGATCTTGAATGTGTTGCCAGAAAGTGGATGTGAGCATAGGAATATTCTGGGGTCAATATTCTGGCAGCAATTACAGAATTAGGTGGTGGAAAAAATCAACACAGGAAGGGAGGCTTCCAGCCATCCAGATATTTTATACTTGCTACATAAAGCTTAGCAGTATACTTATTTAAAGCTGGGGCATTTGGGGTCTTCAGTTTTGGGGGGTTAAAATTGCAAATAATGATGCAAGGACTTAGCAACACGTCACCCTGAAAGGAGAGGTTGAACTACTGAAAAAAGTGACATGCTTCTGCAACAGACCTTGTCTGCAGATTACTGTAGCTCCACCACCACAAAGGGTCTTCACATCTGCTTCAAAAACAGGTTGAGCAAAGTAACATTGCATTGTTCCCTTATTACCCTTCTGTAAGCTTAAAGAGTGTGTTAATTATCCACACATAAATCTATACACAGGCACATACACATAAGTATGGCCAGAGTTATGCAGAAGTGAACAGTGAATGTTCTCCAGTATTAAATCTAAGTGGCACAATGCTTAATACCAAATAAAAAGGAAAGGTCACTCATTAATAGTTTCAGCCGTTAGCATACGATCAAATTGAAAGAACCGATTTAATCATTACAGCACCAAATGAAATTGACACAGCATTTACATTGTTTTAGCAAGGATATTTACAACATGTAATGAAAAGATTTTCACGGGAGTTCTCTAACTGTGCAATCAATATGGATAAAAGTAATCTGATTTAGCCAGAAAGTCAATATGCAGTGATTAAGCAAATTCCACAAATGACACGCAATCCCATTAGTACTACCAAGCCAAATTCTCTGCACTTTGAAGTAAGAAAGTGATGGGGCTTTTCAATTAATTATCCAGGCACTGAATGATGCTAAAGGGCTCTCCAATGAAGTTAAAGGAAATGCGAGCTGACACGCTGGGGAGAAGGATGGGTTCATTCATCTCGAGAGGGACAAGGGAAGCAAAGTGACTAGATGAGGTGAATGCAACACTTGTCTCTCATGTTGTAGAGTGCTCCCAGGAGGGATTATTTCAACTAGCAGCGATACAATACGGAGGTGTGTGAGTCCATGAAAAACTTTAGCTGTCCATTCCTGGCAAGGATTATCCAAGGAAAGGCCAGGAACACTGTACTCCCATGCCCTTCCCCCCTCCTTTTTTATTTTTTTAATTTTATGGGTTTTGTTCGTTTTTACTGTGCATCCAAATGTGCAGTAAACTCACAACATTTAATCCAAAGGGAATTCTGTCAGGCAGAGCAGAAACAGAAAGTGCATGTGTAGGTCTTTGAATTTTCAGCTGTTAAAATCATGGCACGCACTGGAAGAAATGAAAGCAATTGGAAGCATCCAACTGCAACTACAAGCATTATAATAATGTACTGTTAAATGTATATGATGCTAGCAATAGGGACTGGGAACAAGGAATAGTGCACTAAATCATATGCCAACCTTTTGTTAATGAACTATTCAGACTGGAATTAGCTGTGCCTGCATTTCTATATCCCTGTGTTCTCTCTGCTTCCACCTTGATGTTTGTATTGTCTGGGGAGGCTCCATACCTGCATCATAAGGGTAATTTGTAGTTTACACCCATCTGTATTAATTAAGTACTTAACCGCAGTTTAACATGCTCTATTTTGGCAGCAGTCGGTCTCCAGATCAGGTTTTAAATTAGAAAAGTTATTTGTAAATTGAGGACCTACAGTGAAAAGCACTCTTGACAATACTTTTTAATTAATAACTTGAAATGCAGAGCTAAGGAAAAAACAGACAAACAAACGGTAATGTTCTAACTACAGAAAGAGACAGAAAACAAATGCCCAATGTCTGCATTGTTTACAGAATTGTGTACAGATTTGGTTCATCAAGACAGCATGTTAAGAGGTAGTTCCCCTCCTGCAGGCTTCTCCTCCCAAAATGCCACTTCTCACATTATTACTAGCTTCTCAGAAATACCCAATTTTGCTCCTGCACTGAACAAATTGAACTCGGTATCATTTTCATTATTTTGATGAATACCTCACTTAACTTTAGGACACCGCTTTTTGTTAGGCTAATCATTTGCTTTCCTTGCATTTACACCAAAAAAAGTGCTGTGGTGTCCCGGCAGTGTTATTGTGCTTGAGCTTTTGCTGTCTCTTTTAAGCTGGTCCACATGTATAACTCAGATGCGCTCCCATGTAGGGAGGAGGAGAAGGGGAGCACATCTGCCTGTGCTGCTACTTCTCCCACCCTGGCACCATCACCAAGAATGCCTCAGCGGTGGGCAGGCATCCCACGAGCTTGTTAATATAAGGGCTGCTGCCTCTCCTAGCCGTTACCTATACATTTACGTCAGCATGTACTTAGTGAGGAGACTTCAAGTGAACTTGTGCTAAAGCTTTCCTGTCACAGCTGTGAGACTTGCTGGTTCTTCACAGGCATTCTCTGTATTTCTCTGGCAAGTGCTCAGTACAAGGAGGTTGGTCACTGTGTTTGTAAAGCAGGTCTTAGTGGTAATACTACAGTTTATTTTTAGCCACAGAGCTGTGTGATCTAACCCATCTTCAGACTCAGCTGTGATAAGCTAAGGAGACCAAACTTCTTCAGTCTTCCTGTGGAAGAGAGATTTTCCAGACATTTTTGTAGCTCTGCTCACACATCAGGTCAGAAGCATCCTTTTCAATTTCTCTTTCAGTGTAGCTTTGTAAAAAAGATTGATCATGGTTGCCTCTCCCATTGAACCAAAGAGAAGAGCACAGCCACCTTTTGTTACACTGTAAAGAGAAGAGGAAATACTTTTCTTCTTTCCTCTTTTCAACCCCCTGTCAGTGCTGAAGCAGTCAAAGAGGAGGATGCTACTTTGAAACATAAATACGTAAAAGGAGTAATTATGAAAAAATCAGAAAAATACACTAACACATATCCATAAAATATGATAAATGCCAAGTACATTTCATAAAGAGGGAATTCCCCACATTCACTTACCTACCAACAAATAAGGTAGGAAACTGCTGGATCAACAGGGACAGAGCTATGGGTTTTCAAAGTAACAGCAGTCATACTGTGAGAAGCTTTCTACTTTAATCTGTCAGGCAGTAAATCATTGTCAGCATCTAGATTTATCAGTAAATCTAGACTGCAATTGTTGTGGTACAAACTGTATCTTCAAATGTTGCTCCCATTAAGTGAAGGAGATGTTTTCTTTCTTGTTTCTCTACTTGGGTAGAGTTTTCAAGTAGATTTAGAATGCAGAAAGCTTTATCTGGGTGGTAGACAGAGTCAGTACAAACCTCAGGTGATATAGAAGCTGATGATTCAATCCAAAATCTTCTTCTCTTAATAATAACTAAAAGAATAACATAGAAAGCCAGAATTTTCAGAGCCCCAAGTGCAAAAAAATCAATTATCCTTTTTTAAATATTTAAAGATTTTCTTTTCTTATACAGTACTATTTCAGCAGCAATCCCATTTATTTAGTGATCCAGACTCACCATTCTTCTCTCCCCTTGAAAACTATGCATTAGCATTAGACTTAAACACTTGCCCTGGCTTTCAGTAGTGGGGGTATATTTCAACTTGATTTATGGTCAATCCGTGCCCAAATGAAAATGCATCTTATAATGTAAAACATATTTCTAAAATATTTATCATATGTCGTATACCAGGAACTGAAGGAATTCCTCAGAGCCAGGTACAAGAAAAAAAATTATCAGGTAAAATTTTCCCCTTTCATAGAGTTTACTTTCTTTCTTTAATGCATCTAGATTTCTGCATTTTCCTTCTGATGCAATAAACTTCTACTCAGCAGTCTCTATTCAGCTATGCTATGTGCTTCATTAAGGACCTGCTTTTGAGTGCATGCTTATGCTTTATTGACTTCAGGTGAATCAAACCGCAGAACTGAAGCTAAGCATGTGTTTGGGTTGAACTGGGACTCGGGCTAACTTATGGACACACTGCTAACAGCAAGTAGTGGTCAAGTTTTGCAGCTCTCATATTTTCCAACAGCCATCATATATTTGTTTGGATGTGGTTAGAATTACAGCTGTGTTGAATGTATTCATATATTATATATTTTAAAATGCAGATACACACACATGCTGTAAAACCACACACAGGCTTCTTTTGAATTGCTTTTTGTTCGTTACCATTGGTCTCGCTAGCAGAATCATCACTGAATGTTTTTATTTCACCAGCGATACTGTGTTCTCACTCACCTACTTGATTGAACCTTATTACCTCAGCCAAGGGATCAATGGGTCTAAAAGCTTTCGTAATGAGAGGAGACATGCTCGTGTTTGCCAGTGTACTGTAATGACATTCTCTTTGTGCTTACTGTTTGTTTGTTTGTTTCCTGATATTTATATTTATTTTAGAGTGGCTATAGGAGGACCTGTGGACAGAAATCCATAAAGCCAGAAGTTGGCCATGTGGCAGTATGCTCCAAAAGAACACGCAACACAACTAAGGACCCCACTGAAAAGAGCTGCCCCAGTCCTGCTGGGGACACAAAGAAGAAGTTTTCTTTCCTTCATTTCCACTGATGGGTGGAGATGAAGGAGATCAGGATGACAGTGAGGAAAGAAAGAGGCTGTCAAGCTACAAGAGCCATGGTTAAGGAAAAGTGAAGCTCCACCAGAAAGCAATTCAGAGCACCTGAATCTGAGATTTCATTCTCTCTCATCTGTGACTACAGAAAAACTCCAGAAATACTAAACCTCACTGCTACAAGGCTAGCCTTTGTCAGTACCTCCTAAATGACTACCCTAAAACATAATTCATGAGTATCCCCACACTTTAAAAGGTTGATATGCTCTTAACTGAATTCACTTGCCAGCATCATCCCAGTCTCATCTGAATGCAGGTTGGCTAAGTAGCCAGCTCTCACCCATGGCTGAATTTACAGCACAGACAAGATTAGGATGTTGGATGTATCAAACTAGTTGGAGAGAAAAAGCACTGTTAGCTTTCAAAAATCATTGCCACAGCCTATATCTTTTCCCTATGATCTTCTTAATAACCTCTTGGGGATTATATAAAGGAGGTGAATAGTGAAGTTGTGACTCTTCACAAGATTTTTTTTTTTTTTTCCTGAGAAGACTCACTCTTTACTTGCTAGTCCTGAGACTTCTGGGAAAAGTACTAGGCTACCTAGAGCAGTACATCAAAGAGAAACAATAAATTAAATCCCCCCCCTGCTGAATACCCTTCTTTGTCCAGCACCAGGATGAGATTAATGAGATTAGACCTGCTACAAAAAAATGCAGTTTTTGCATCAGCCTCAGGCAGATACCCAAGAATTTGGGTATCTGAGACAGAAACACAATGGATTCTGGTCACAGATTTCTTAATTGCCCTATCCCCAGTGGATGTCTGCTCTGCAAACTGCTGACAGCTGTTCCCTCTTCTCTGAAAGGATCCCCAGGACAAAGGGGCAATCTAGTAAAGAAAACAGACATGCCATAAGTCCACAGCAAAACGTATAAATAGCAAATGAAAATCTGCAAACATCACCTCCAGTGCATAAATCCCAATTCCAACCTGTGCAGTGTGTTAACTGTGCAGTACAGCAGAAGCCCTACTGTTCCAGAAGACAGATAGAGCCATGGTGCAGTCGTAGGCTCAATTCAGCCAATATTTCTGCAGTGCTGTCACAAAAGCTTATTGAACTGTTGCTTTACAGGTAGCTAGCCCTTCCTACCACATTCAAAGGCCTAGCAATGATTATGAGTCCTACAAAACTAACAGAAGATTATAAACCAGGACCTGCCATACTTTTAGAAAGAATTTTAAGTCTTACTCTAAGGGGAATTAACTAGACTTAAAAATTTTATCATTTTACACACATTAAATTTGTCATAGTTTTCTGTAAGATTGCAGCTGAAGACAAAGACATTGGGTAGATCATTGAGACTGTTGATTGTCTTCTTCATTTGATTTTCACTGTTTAAGTTCACATGTAAAGGTCCTTTCCAACAGTCCAGACCTAACCCACTGAAACCCAGGGAAAGACCCCTCAAAATTTTAATGGAGCTGGACTGTCCAGAATTAAGTCCAAGTGAATTTTATCTCATTTATCCTATTTCTCTCCATCAAAACAAAAATCACAAAGGGGTAAGGTGTACTAGATGTTATAAAGTGATGAAATACCAGCCACATGGTAGATCCTGTGGTCTACCACTTTTCTACATGATACTAAACCTCACGGAGTTACACAACAAACTGCTGTACTCCTTTCCTATTTAGCCTCCCCTTCTAAATCTATTCCTCCGAGATCCTGGTGGTCACACAAGCTTCGGCCACTTGTTGAAAGGCCCAATTTACACTGCAGCTTTCAAACGTTTTACTTGGAATTCTTGGCACATCTGCTTCCCATTAGCTGGCCACTCCGTGTTTATTATTGCACATGTTAACTATCATAGAATACTTGTGTGAAAAGTTCAGATGAACAATAACCTATCTGTCATCTCTGAGAGATCCAGATCTATTCTCCCTCTCCAGAAATGACACTTTTTGCAGTTGTGTACATGGGCAGTCAAAGCTTGAGCCCTTAACCAAATAATTTGTGACATGCTGGACCCTTCTGTGACCCAGTTATTTCTAAATTGTCTGCTATGCTATGGCTTAATTTCGTGTGTGCTGTACATACACAGTAGTTCAGAAAAGTAAACTATGGGACTACATAGGATTTGTTATCAGCATGAGTTATGCCAGAAGAGGCATAGTTATCTGGCTTAGTAATGTGAAAAACATTGAATTTGAGTATCTGGATGGCATGAGGGATGCTGTGTTACTGCCAGTGACTTAAAAATAAATAAGTAGAAATGCAATTTCCCCCACCCCTCTCCCAGACAAACGTCTTGTGTGTATAATTCAACTTAAACCAGTGGAATTAAGGCAAGGAATTTGCAATCCCTAGAGTCATATTCACTACAAATAATGTGAAGATAGATGCACAGAGGTTGTGATAACAGCAGGCTCTCTTGTTTATGATGTTACTCATGTACCTCAGTGAATGGCCCTGGTGTAAGAGGTTCTGGGAAGAATTTGGCAGTGTTGACCTATGCCATTCTGTAGACCAGCAGTGGAAGAAAATGAGGCAAATTTGGAGCTTGATGTCACAGTTTTGTGGTTCGCCTGCTGATTTCTACTGAGTTACTTTTATCATTACTCTATAAAAGTTGGACACTCCTAAACACTTTGCTTGGTTAATGAGGACAGACCAGTTGCAACTACCAATGTTAGAGTTTTGGTACAGGCTCCTTCATAAGAAAGAAATAGTTCAAGCTCACCCTAACCTCTGATTTCCGAGAAATGCAGATGCCTTTAGAAAAACTGAGAGTATGCAATGCTTCCATGCCCTCCTTGTGAGTGCTTACAGACCTACAGGTCCCAGAAGAAAGCAAGCCCCACTTCCTTCCTCAGCAATGTCACTAACAAAATTGGGAACAGCCTGGCAGGGTTTGTCACACTGCATGTGAATTCAAGTGAGATGTTAATTACCTTGCCTTCCCTGAATCATGATAAATTAGTCCAGGCATCCCAGTGTGATACATTAAACAAACTATGCTCACAATTAGTTGACAGCAGCAGTGACATGAGGTGTAAGCAAAGTTTGTCACCTTGTCAAAATGGCATGAAGTTATTTTTACCTCCTCTTGCCCACCGTGTTTATTGGATTCCCCAACTACAGTATGCCATTACTGCAGCCACAAGGGGCTTTCTGAAAACCATCTGGATCCTGCTGAAGGATGTCTATAACAATACATAAACCGACTTCTATTTTTAGTCAATATTGAAGCTTATCTAAAGTAAATGTTAATTCCAGTTTACCCTATGGTCAGCATCCCTCCCAGAAATACACACTCTTACTTTCAATCTAAAAATAAGAGGGTGACTTCATGCGTTTGCTTCTTGCACCCACTCCCCCCATGCTATGTGCAGCGAACAGCAGACCCCTGCTCTGCAGTGGCTCGCCAAAAAGTCACCCTCCCCTGCTGCCTCCTTTTCCAAGGAGACACTGATGCAAAAGCCCTGGTAGGAGTCATCAAAGACAAATGCAAGAAAGCATTTAATGAAGATTTGTACATATGTGGTGCATAAAAGAGGAAGTAAGGAGCCCCCTTGTATGCTGCCAAGCTGGCTGCCACTAGCAACTCTTTGGGCCTGTGGGGCTCTGGGCTAGGCCGGCTGGTTTATCTGGCTTTCCACATGTGCCTGTCTCCAAGCAGAAAAGTTGTCTCTCTAATCACTAAACTTTTTGTTTAAACTGTTTTGTTGCTGTTTTGTTTAATTATTCATACCATTGCTATAAGGCATTTATATCTACATATACTCAAAGGTCTAAACACAGCAGGCCGTACACATGGCTGCATGCAGCCACCAAGTAAAACTTACATGCACTGGCCATTGACACCAGTGCATTCTTCCCTCTTCCTCCATCACTGGGTTTGGCAAGTCACTTGGAAAACAAAACAAAAAACACTACAGAAAAATGTCAGACATGTCCACAGAAAAAAGCCCACCCTGATTCCCAGGGACTGGCATGGCACTTTTGTATTTCTTCCTTGGCCAAATATAGAGAGTGCTTTATTACCCGCAGAACTTCCACAGTACTAGGTAGCATGGAGATATCCTAATTTTGAGGAAAAATAGGGGCATCTTGGATCTTTCCTGCTCATCCTCTGTTTGTAACAACATTTTTATTGGCACAGGAGCCTGCAGGCCCATCCCATAAATTAGGTCCATGGCAGGTCCTGTATATAATGCACAAAAAGTATCTTTCATCTTGAAAAGTTCAATACCCTGAGAGACCTAATGCCCTGAGCGTGCTACCTGAAGCTGAAGAAAAAGAAGAAAACCTCTCTTTTAACTAAGCTAGTCACCTCCTGTACTGAAGTTGTGGTTGGGTCAGATTTTAATTTGCCGACAAAAAGTACCAAAATCCTGAGCTAAAGCCTGTTGTTCTTTAAATAGCATTCAGATAACACCCACCAGGGCTGCAGGATTGCAAGGTGAGGACAGTTTATTTGGAAACACTTTCAGTGGAAGCATTTTTCAGGGAAGTCAAATCTAGTGTTCAGTATGGGAAGGCAAAACATTAGCTCTCTGAAGATAGCTTAGCATATTTATTATTTTAATTACTGTAAATGAAGAACCTAGTCTTTCAGCTCACACTTCCTCTTTTATATATGCCACTCATTTTATCACTGTTTTGAAAGGGCCACATAACTGTGTTCCTAGCCTAGGCAATTACGAGGGGAAATAACATTATTATTTTTTAAGGCATGTAAGTCTGTATATTTTAAGTCCTGGATATGCATTGCAATAACATACACTAATAAGACTTGATGGATTGGCTTTTTTTTTTTTTTTTTTTTTTTTTTTTGTGTGTGTGTGTGTGTGTGTGTAGTTTGCAATTTAGTTGTTTCTGTTTACAAACCATTGCCAAACCTGTGGGCTTTTCCACTTCTGTGCAAGGGGAAGTACTGCCCTTTTTGTTAAGGGATAAAGGAAAGGGAACTTAATCCCACAGTTCACTTCCAGAATAATTTGTTGGATCAGTAAGGACAATCGTTTGGTAGCATTCTTAACAATAGATGTGTAAGTTAACCAGAATATCCACAGGGGCATTAACACAGGATATGCTGTTCTGATAATTCCCATGTGCAGTGGAAAGGTATACTTCTGGGCAGCTTGTGCCGCTTGCTGTAAATTACTTTCACCCCCTCTGCCAAGGGCTGACCAGCTGCAGGAACTACTGGGTTACAGGTCAGATACACAGCAAATATGGCTGACTCAATTTCTCCACAAAATGAGCAATGGTTAATACTTCTCACATGAACTGGCACAATGAATCTTACTTCCCAGATAACTTTACTCTGTACCTACTTGTCTCTCCCTCATTTTATTAGTTTACTATCTCAGCTGTTTCTCCAGAGCCTGTGGCTTCAGTGAGAAAGATAGGCAAGCCTCAGCAGCAGAAGAAAACTTGCAGTTCAGGAGCCACAGAGGGTATGTCATGTTGGCTGTACAAAGATGCCTCTTCTAAATTTTTAGATACTGCTTGTTTGATCATCTTGATTAACTTGCACAAGATATATGAGCTGATCCAAGTCAGAAGACTTTTAAGTGCTTCCCTTACTCCAATAAAACTGGATGATGCATACCGCCACTAAATGCAACAGCAATTTTTCTTGTAGACATCAGCACTATAACAAGTAGGAATCATTGATCTGAGTAACAAGGATAAATATGTTCTTGGACCAATAAAGTTTCCAAAATATAAACAGTGGCAAAGATTACAGCATACACTCTGTTATTCATCCCTTCCCCTTTCAGTGAATTTAAATGCTTGCAGAAAGCACTAGAGACTGTAGCACTCCAGCCACAAAAAGAGGCTGGTACAGCTCAGCCAGCCAAGGTGTCCTGACCTGCTTCAGCATCAGCCCCAGGGGTAGCCTCTGGACCCCAAGGTTAGTCAGGACCCAGGACCAGCATCTGTTCAGAAGAGCTATCAGCCAGGCCAGAGTGGCTTTAGTGTTGACACGTCTAATTATAAACTAAGCAACTAATTTATTAATTTGCCCAACAACCATGAGATGGCAATGTGACCTGAGCTGCTTTATAAGCTGCAGCTGAGAAGAGCAAGTCCTGTGCCACAGCAGATGCCTGAACCACACTTAAGTCCTCCATCATTGTTCATCAGTGTACTGAGACGTGCTAGGACAGCTGTAAGATAACACATAATTACCATGGGCTTAATTACAGCTTCTCTGAAATGTCACATGGTATTAAGTGGCAACTGTAGGAAATAATAGTTGTCACTGTTCTACAATGAAGGAAATCTCTAGAGATGTGCTCATTTTGAGCCAACATGCCTTTAAAATTACTCTAATACATAAAGGAAACGAAATCAGCGTTTACAGAAGAAGATTAGAATCAGTGTAAATGACCGCCTACAAGAGAAGAGAAACTTAAAGGTGCCAATTCCTAGATCAGAGAAATGGAGCAGCATACAACTTGATGCTTATTTGTGTTCTGGCATCTCTAATTTGCAGCACTATGAATGTACACAACCAAATACAATTTGCAAATCACAAGTTACCACCATTTTTGAGGACCAGTGTCTAGGAACAGCCAGATGCATTCCTACTGCTGGGTCTGGATGTCTAACATACAGGGGAGAGGCTGCCAGGTTGTGCTCATCTTGGTATCCATAACAAGTCAGTGATGATATTGTGGAAGAGGTATCACTTCTTGCAAAGGCATTTTTTTTTTTTTTTTAAAAAAAGTTGCTCAATTTAGCAAGCTCTATAAAAGTTTTTTGTTTGTTTTGTAGTAAAACTATGAATGGACAGTAATATTCTATGCAGAGAATAGAAGAGAAGAATTAGAGAAGAGAACCAGATACACAAAGCACTATGTAGAAAAAAAAAAAAAAAACATTTTAGTGTTTTTTCCACTCATGGAAAGAGGGACTATAAACGGCAGAACTAGAAGTTGGAAGGATTTTTATATAATACTTTATAATACATTTGAAATCGTACATTGCCAATAGACATCAGCCTAGGCACTGAAATAATACAGGACTTCCAAGAAACCAACACATTTTTCATTTAAATTAGCAATGATAAATCCTTAGGACACTAGAGGATGCTTGGTAAACATTGTCATCTTTATAAATAGACCTACACATTTTTGGTTTTCTATGAACATGTGTACGGGTCCCCAAAGTTACAAATGTAATGTACTTTGACTGCATGTAAAACTGGAGGAAAGTTCAACATGAAACAACCAAATATATTATCTCACAGCACAATGTTCTAACTTTCCAGTTTGGACAAGCCTGGGATCCTCTAACCTTTGCTAAAAAGTCAGCCAAAACTTTGATACAGTCTTTGGCTTTTAGCTACGTATGTCTAAACAAGGATATTTTATAATCAGAGATATTTGTGGTCTAGAGTATATTAGTTTATAGTTGCATTAGCACTACTATCGGTATTTTATGACACTCTAAGAAACAAAACAAAAACTCATTACTCAAAATAAAGCTTTCATTTTTGTGCTTTCTTTGTGCCTTTTATATATATATATAAAGTCTAAAGCAATGCCTTATATTCTCTTAAAATAAATCTAGAAGCAGTTAAAACTTCAGTCTGACAAAACTCTTGCACTTAACTATTCCTCAACATAATGAGAAAGATGTTGAGAAAGATGTGATTGTTTATGAGTTATTTATAGAAGAGGAAAAAAAATAAAAAATAAAAAATAAAATGCTTATAATGGTTATAATGGTAAAAATAAATAAATTTGGGCAGTGTTTTTCTGACTTAGAAAAAAAATCAAAGGGTAGCTATTTATCTCCTTTGTGTTCTTTACTTAGGTCACTTCTTAAGGAAAAAAAAAATCTATCCAACGTTGTATGAATATTATACAAACTATTCCAGTTTGGTCTGTTGCACTTAGGTCACACTTGACAAAGTACAGCCCATAACTAGTATATTTCATGAAAAGGGAAAAAGAACAAAAAGAGAAAACATGAAAAATACGTTATTTGTAAGGACAAGAAAAGAATGGTAAGTGATCATAATGATACTGCCAGAGTAACAGATCCATGCATTTAATTTCCCAAAGCCTAAGAAAACCTATACCTTAAATGGAAATCTGAAACTCAAAATCAGTAGTTTAAATTGCTGTAATGAGAGCAATAGCAAAATCCTACAAGTCCTCAGCCGGTCAGGAAAGGAACATGCATTTTTTTGGAACCAAATGTACCCATGTGAAGTCTGGTTCAGGCTGCTGATGCATCAGGCAACATGCTAGAAGACATGGTTACATGTCTGATACACAACTGAAGCAAAGAAAAGCTCTTATAGCTGAAACTGTTACCAAGAAAAAAAAATGCAATAAAATCTGCTATATTTGATGTTTGATAAAGGGGGAAAGCTCAAAACAAATGCCAGAAATACAGCAGCATGAAAAGGAAGAGATTTTGCTGGGCAGTAGTAGGAAATAAAGATGCAACTCTGTGTCCTTAGCTATTAAAGTGCCCTGGTTTCAGTTAGGACAGAGTTAATTTTCCAGGACACAAGGGCAAAAAGAATGATCCCTTCAAACTTACTTAAAACTAGAACTATTCTCTATACAGCTAGTGACCACAATAGATCTTGGAACACTCAAGTTGTTACACTTCTCCAAGTTTCGTTAGGATACAAAATTGAGCATATAAATTCAGCATAATTTCCTTTCTTGCAGATGACAATAAAGGTGAACCCCAGTGTATCTGGAAAAATAAAGCCCACATACCTACAAATCATTGGCTCCTTGTAGACCCACACACAAATATCATGTTGCTACTCAGTCATGTGAAAAAAAGACTGAATTGTATAGGTAATTGGAGGCAAATAAGGGGACATTAGAGTGAGCAGAGTCTTCAGATTCCAGCAATGTCACAGTAATCACACTCTAAGACTGTAATCATCTAGGTAACAGTACCAGAAGTACAAAATTTGGGCACAAATATAGCAGAACTGGGACCACCGGTAATAAAAGTGAGAGTTACACAGGGGTGGGCATTTTACCTGGGAGACTTGTTACAAGGGTTGTGAAAAGGAGGGTCTAAAACCAGGAAACGGAGACAAATGTTCATGTCATGGGATCACGGCTATACAGGGTCCCTGCCTGTTGGCAACCCTGCACTTGGGACAAGACAACAAACTGCTTGAGGCAGGACAACAAGTCAAACCTTTTGTTTGGACCACACCAGCCAAACTTCCTTCTGCAGTCAGAAGGACCTGCTGGTTTCCTTGTCTAAAAGGAGAGCACCCAGAGGAACAGACTGATCATCCCCAGAACAGGATGATGCCTGCTCCAGGCCTGTCGGCATCAGCAACTGATCACTGCTTTGTAACACTATTCAGCAGCATCTTTCAGGCAGGCAGTGTATTTAAAAGGCCTGCTCACGTTCAGAGATGAGATATTCAGAGGAGTTGTTGCTCCTATGGACACTTGTTAAAATTTGTATTTGTGGAGGACTGATCACCTTCAGTCATTTAAAACCTTAACAAAGCAAATCTGCTCTCATGCCAGCTTTTCAGTTCACTATGCGTCTATTTTACAGATCCTTGGAAAATCTGAACATTTCCTGATTTCTTACAGTTCAAAGTACTTGAATAGTTCTTCATACGAGAGGGATTTCAGCCTGGAAATGTCTCAGATAAGGATGTCTTGAAAAGGAGCAAGAACAAAACTGGTGAATCCTTTCAAAGGAAAGAAACATACCACAAGAAGTTCCAAAATTATACAGTAAATAAACTTTATTTAATCTCAGCTCCTGTCAGATTAGTGCTGTCAACAGTGAGATCAGCGTATGATACAGTTATGTATTAACTATTTACAATTTACAGTAATGTACTTTTTCTCCAGAAAATATAAGTACAAAAGCTAGGAGTAAACAAATGAGGTACTGCAATCTGGATTTATTGTAGGCAAAAGCATATAGGAAGTGATCTTTAGCAAACAATCAGAAGATCAAATCGGAAAAGGAGTAGTCAAACGAGTGCCCAGTTCATCAGGAAAATCACCTCAACTGCTATCCATCCAAAAATGTATTGCACAATTCATTCAAAAAATAAAAAAATAAATAGAAGAGACAAACCATTTAGTTCAACTCTTAAAAAACTCCCAGTGAAATCTGTATAGAGATACAGTAGCGGGCAATTCCTTCCTAGGATAGTCTTTTCTCTCTTTTAAAAAAATAACCTTTAACACAAAATAGAAGACAGTATTCAATAGAAGAGAAAAAAGACTCATCACCAGATAACCCCTGATTAGCATTTCTTGTCAAGGCAGTTTTAACTATATCCATGGTCCAAAGGTGGTGCTAAGCTTTGGTTCTCGCTGTTACATTTGTGACCTTGAATAATAGCTTGTCTTGTCCCCTCAAAAGGGGCAACAACAACGGAGATACGAACATATTTCTAAGCAGCACTGTTATGAGACATTCTCATCACAATTTCTTCAGGATGGTCGTAGCCATGACTAGAAGAATAAAAAGATAAAAGAAATGAACAAATATTACATCACTGAAAGCAACTTAGAAGTGCTTAATACTAAAATAATAGTGAAACTGTTGGTTATTGATAGAAATAGGACATGTAAGAATTTCAAGTAAGTCAGATGACCAAATTATTAACTGATTTTGAGCAAGTAATTCCAGTATTTTCAAAACAGTTGATAAAATGTGATTGAAAAAAAAAAATAAAAAGACTCATAACAAAAAAGTTAAGTCTCACTGGAAATAGATAAGTCTACCACAGTTGCATTTCAATCCAATTAAAAGAGAGAAGGACTATGAAGCTGGTGGAGGGCCTGGAACACATGTCCTGTGAGGAGCAGCTGAGGGAACTGAAGTAGAGGAGGCTCAGGGGAGACCTTACTGCTCCCTACAACCACCTGAAAGGATGTTGTGGGAAGCTGGGGGCCAGCCTCTTCTCACAGGTAACTAGTGACAGGACTAGAGGGAATGGCCTCAAGTTGTGCCAGGGGAGCTTCAAGTTGGAAATTAGGAGACATTTCTTCTCAGAAACAGTAGTCAGGCATTAGAACGGGTTTCCCAGGGAGGTGTTGGAGTCACCGTTCCTGAGGTTGTTTAAGGAAATGTTGGAGGTGGTGCTTAGGGACATGGTTTAGTGGGTGACATTGGTGGTATGGGCATGGTTGGACCAGATGACCTTGGAGGTCTCTTCCAACCTTAATGATTCTATGATCATGCACCGCTAACAACTCAAAACGTAATCCTGGTCAGTGCAGAACGTGCTGCCTGTTACTTGCATGTTCTTCAACCACTACTGTTTTCGTGTTGCTTGTTTAGCAAGGTTAATCAGATGCAACCTTTACCTTTAGACCTAAATCTGTTGCTTATCTGTAACACTACAATTATTTTTTCAGTTTAATCGTGAAAATATGTAAATGAAACTTTCGAAAAAAAGGACAATAAACTGAAAGCATAAAGCTCCAGAAACCATTCTCCCTAATCTTGCTGTCTATCTGCTCTCGATGCCAAGCCAAAGCTCTGATTCAGAAAGGTACTGATGTTTAAAAGCAATCATACCTAATTCCTCTACATAGAATATTTCACTTATCTTTTTTCAAATAATCAATCCTCATATTTATAAGATGTTAAAATTCACTTAAAGCTCTACAGGTTCTTTCAGAATCTGACTTATCTATTTGCCTATTCTCAAAAAAAAAGAAGAAATCAGAAAGTGAATAAAGACAAAACAAAGCCAAGTAGAATAAAATTTAATGTTACACATAATTTAAAATCTGATTTTTCCCCTATAATTGAGAGTTTTGAACCTCAATCAACATTTCAAATTATTCTTATACCTCAAAAAGATTGATTTTCAATCTTGGCTTTGTAAAGCAAAACATGATTAAAAGTAGAACAAAGTTTATCATACACTTACAGGACAAAAACGTTTGAAAATGTTTTAATGAACAAAAGCATGCAAGAAAAAAAGAGAAGAATGATTACTGTCATGCTACAGGTTTCATCTCCAAATAAAACAAGTATGTATTAGTCTTCACTCACCCACATGCTAACTAAGCACAGACTGATGGAATATTCAGAAGATACCACTGCGAGGTGAGGCAAACTACAAAGCCAGGAAGAAAACAGCTTATTGGACTATGTGGTTAATAGTGTAGGAAAGAACTCTGTGGACATCTACTGCTTACAAATGAGATTGCTGCAGTTAGACTATGATATTATGTAGTAAAAAAACAAACAAACAAACAAAAAAACCACAACTGATTAGTGATACAGATATATTGGTCTAACATATGTTTATTTACCTTGAAATTTGTTAAAGTTTTCAATAAAAACCTCTTAAACATATGCCCACTGTTTAAGAAAGACCCACCCAGACATTAAAAGGGTAAGTACTCATAGACACTTCCTAACATATGCATGTTTATTCTTTCTCAGTAGCACAGATAATTAGCAATTTACACATTAAAATTAGTTATAAACCTTTTGGCTATAAATGAACACATAAAAACAATTAAGCTTTATGTTAAAAAAAGCGTATTCATGTTTTGTAAGCTTAGACATTTGTTACTCATGAGAAGTAAATACTGGGTATTTTCAAATACCAACATCATTCTGGTATTGTGTGGAGAAACACTATGATCATGTTAGTAAATGTCAGCAAGCGAACCAACCCCAAACATATCTCTTAACAGAATAATTTATGACAACTGCTCCACTCTTATTAGTCTTTAACAGAATTACAAAAGGCTCACCACAAATATTAATTTATCCTTCAGTAAACAAACACTTAACTTTGAAATTGAAAAAAAAATTACTAAGTCTTTCATTAGTTGCATGCATAACATGCCCTAATACTTGAGTTTCTGTTAGATGTCTAATTTTATATTTGTGGACTTGGAAAGGAGAAAAATTGATAGGCTGGGTCTGAGCCAAGAAGGGACTGCTATGTGAAATCCAAGAAGCTTTGATCAGGACATTACGTTCTTTCAATTATGATATCCTTAACAATCAAAGCACTTGCAGTCTGCAAAGTAATTCAAAGTATGTTCTAGTCAAAATTTAAACCCAAGGACCAAAACTTGTTGAATGAATTCAAGTTGCAACTTCTCATACTGAAGAAAACTTTCAAGTATCTGTTTTAGGAAGACCAGGTTTCAAATACCAAAAAGCTGAAGGGACTGAAAAATATAGTCCATCTCTCTAAGCTCACTTTTAACCAACTCAAAAATACTTCTGAAAAGTATTACTGGAGCTTGCCAAAAGAAAAGTGTGTCTTAAGAAAGTAATAACTGTATTTTGTCATATTATTTCCGAAGCAAGAACAGTGTTAATTTCAAATAATACGGCAGAGATGAAAGTGGTTTAAACAAGAGCTTTCTGAGACCATGTTTGGAATGCACAAGACTCACTAGAGCTGTACTATTAACAGCATTTACATCATTTCAAAGGTATATTGAACACTTAAGATAGCAAGACAATCAAGGCTACAAAGTATACAGGAAAATGTTGAAGTATCATACACTTTCCTCATTTGATACTGCAAGCAGATGAAATGGTATTTTTTTACATCTGCATTTTAATGCAACTACTCCATGTAGTAGCATTATGTAAATTCCAACTACAAGTGAAAATGTTCACTATTTTTTAAAAATTCTGTTCCTAAAATGTGTTAAATATATACAAAAGGCCCATGAGAAAAACAAAAGTTTGTTCTCACTTTAATTCCTAAATGTTTTACTCAGTGACCCAAGAAGAGGAGGATCACAATGTCAACTTCAGATACAATGTAGAAAGAATATTACTGCAGTTTTTGTCTTAATGAAAAATATCTCCACTACATATAGTAGTAAGAGTAGACCAAAGAAATGTTTATGCTCAAATATTCTTCTCTTCTTGCTCTGCTTCTCAATCCCAAATTCACCTAACTGGTAAATACCACACTATTCTATTCCTCACAAAATTTGGGAGGGGGGGAGGAATAATTCCAAAACCAACAACAATAAAAGCAGTCTTTATTTAGGGTCAATTAAAAGGAATCACCCTCTATTCAGTGTTCAACCAATTTTATTCTCTAATGCATATATTTATGTAGATTAATTGTCATCATTTTACTTCTTCCCCTCACAGTTCTGCAAGATCCAATATTGCCACAGTACTGCTGAATGTTACTCAGCACTGATGGCAAGACAGAGTTGGAGAAATGGTTTCTGTGCTCTGTTACTAAAATGCCTAAGACTGTTATTTTGATCTGTCCTTATTGAGAGTGAACCTGATGTATTTTGATGTTAAGCACAATAAAAATGAAAAATAAAATTAAAATCTTATTAGGATACTGACATAAAACTAACCTAAAAGTATATATTTCACTTCAATCATGCATATCCCAGATAAGTGAGCTAATCAGTTTTCTATTCCACAAGCAAACATTGCTCTTGCTTTTGTCAGAAATTTTATCCTAGGACCGTTAAAAAAAATCATTTTTTCCATGAAAAGTGCTATGAATCCACAGAAACTTCTGAGTTTAAGAAACATGAATTTTCTCTCAGATTACTTTTTCAGTATGAAAACTGATCTGCAGAATAGTAGCAGCGATTGAACTTGCTTTGTTCTGTTGTACCACAGCTTTCACAATTATGTTTTAACCAGTGATATGAAATTCTAGCTAAGAAAATACGCTTGGTCTTACCCCCACCCCCCTTTTGCTATAAACTCAAACCTATGGCCAGAATTTGACATTCCTCTGAAGACGAAAAGGAGAAGGAGATAAGTTCTCTTGAATAAGCAAAGGAAGAAAGCGAAACCTACAGAAAGCTTCCAACTTCCTATTCTCATCTCTTTTGCATAAATTCACTGTGCTTATTCAACTTACCAATGGTCGAGCATCTTCTCGTTCTAGTATCTTCTGAGTCTGATCCGCTGGGAACTTCAGAACTGTTGTTATAACCTTGGCCATTGTCTAAAAAGAAACAGATCATCTGTAATCAATTTCATGTGCCCTAAAATGCTTTGTAATATTTTAAAATGCTTTTCACTTCAGAATACTGGATGCTATTTTTAGTAATGTCAACAGAAAACATATTGAAAGGAGTAAGATACAACCATGAGATTCACATCATATTTGCATGACATCATACATTATGTGAACTACATGAAACCATTAAGAGTCTTCATTTCACACTGTCACAAACTGCAGCTACTTTAATATGACGTCAGCTCCATTGTATCTACTTAAACTCCATTAATGAAGAAATCACAGTCATACTGTTCCAAACCCTGCTCCTACCACATTTCATCCTTATATGGTGTTCCTGGAAAGCACATTTGAGGCACACTGCACCCGAAAGAGTCCTTATGAATCCAACTATATTCCTATCATTCAAATATTTTGTAAAGAAACACAAAGAAATGAAACCCTGAGAAAGCAGATCCAAATGTGAGACATGGAACAGCAGTTGTCTAAATATTTTTAGCGGGTACACAGAACGTCGTACTTAAATAGCAAACCATTTAGATAGCCTCAGATGGAGTATGTCAAAATGTCAAACCTTTGTGCAAAACAAACGATGATAATTTCTCTTTTAAAAACAGATTAGCAGGAACAAAAAATTCCAAAAGGCACAAAACAAGGTTCTGCTGACTTTTACAAGAAAGGTCAGAGCAATAACCACAGTGCAGCTCAAACAGAAGGTGACTGCTACAAAAGCAGTAACTGCTGCTCTTCAAGAATGTGAGTGAGATAAGATTGCTGATCTGAAGGTCTACTGTTTATTACCAGCCTCACATGTGGAGTGAAGAGGGAGACTGCAGCAACAAAGCAGCCGCATGACAAAAATGACCACAGCTAAAAGCAATAGGTAACTCCCTAATTTGCAGCAACTGTTTCTGTATATCATGAACTAGGGATAAAAATGAAAAGAAAAAAAACAGTCCTGTTGATCACTTTCAGTTCAAAAACCTTCATTTTGATATATAAATAGTTCCCATAATTTAGAGGTGCCTCTACTGCAGTACCCAGATGCACAGAGGAACATGCTCAGTGTCACAAACTGACATCATGCTTTTTTGACTTCATTTATAAAAAACTTCATCACAAGTATCTAGGACTGAAAGAAAGCACCGAGCTAAGAATCTATTCCTTACGACACCTTACAATAGAGCTACCAAGAAAGCCCTCTCAACAGTTTTCTACAGGACACAATGGCATGCAAACATTAACAAAAAATCTACAAACACTGCAAATGCTGCATGAAAGCACAGATGCTTTAGATGCTATCTAAAACCTTATTTCCTGTAAACACGCGTTTTGTAATTCACCACTATCAGTGACTTCAAATTTTCCAAGTTCTTGAAGCCAGGAGGGAGATTCTAAAACAGAATTATTCAATACTATTCACAGTTGCATAGTTATTTCACTATAATAGAAACAAAATCTCGTAACTGTGTGAATACCTACACATTATTTTCCAGTGCACGCACCTCCATATCTACCTACTGATAGACCCTTAGCTTTAACAAATACAATAACCAGTCTTATAAGAAGAGATTCTACCTTGCATCCTCATTTCTTTTTTTGAGTTCTATATATTTGGGTAGGCAATCTCCATAAAAAATACTATTATACTACATACTATGATATCCACCAGTCTCTCTATAATTTGAGAGGGACTGGTCAAAGATAGACTCTTCAAAAATCACTGTTGACTTCTATAGAGATATCCCTTGTTATTCCACAATGCACAAAAGCATGTCCAGGTGCCAAAAAAAAGATCTGCATGAATTTTTCATCTCTGCTGGAGAGCAGCAAAGCAGAAAGCAAATCTGTCAGAACACACTTCCACTCTATTCCATTCTCCCCTGTATCAAGCAGATCAAAACACATTTATTATACACCTACAACATTCAGACTGACTTTCAGACCTCAAAACAGACTCCAAACAACATAATGAAGTTTTAAGTAGAAGGATCTGCCAAAATGGTCCTCTAGGAATTCTGCAAGACCTAATATTATGTGTGTAGTACAGCTGGACAGTTCAGCTGTTCACATGGCTGTAGAAAATGTAGTTTTATTGAACTTAATGGTTTGTGCCATGTATCTCCAAATTCAGATATTCTCAACAAGTTGCCAGCTTTTTCTAAGCATGCCATCTCATTTCATTTCATCAGACCTGACAAGGAAGGGGGAAACAAACAAACAAACAAGATGGGCTGCAGGGAAGGACAAGAAAAAAACCCAAAGACGTGTGTATATCAGTCAAACAGTTTATAATGATTGCAACAGGTTGCAGGTTATATAGATTATACATCATTATTCTAATTCCTGAGTGTTAGTTAGTCTCCCGGACTTCAACACAAGCGATGCACTCATTCATCACTCTGCTCGATACAATTCCAGCATCATTTATCAGGCCACATTGGCGGCAAACTGTCCTGTATAGATAAACAGTTCTGCTGAACTTCTCTCAAAGAAGAGCAAATCATGCCCATTGAGATTACTGATTTCACTGCTGAATCACCTTTGAGACATGGAGTATTTATTTGTACTCCAGAAGGATACCCTGCACAACGTAGAGCCACTAAAATGATCTGGGGAATAGAACACACATCTTACAAGAGAAAACTAGAAAAAACTGCCTCGCCTGGTCCCAGGAAACCAAAGCTAGGAGGAGGGTATGTCTGCACCAAAGAGGTGTATCTTAGTAGAGATCTTTTAACTCAAGGACTCTGAGAATTAAAAAAATGCTTATTAATGCTTTATGAACACATTTAGACTACATATTTAAACATTTTATCAATCACATCACCATTGCTCATGGTTCTCCAATTGGCACCGCAGAAAGAAACCAGCTTTCAAGACATAGTTCAATAAATAAAACACAATCCTCATGAGAACAGACACTAAGCTCACTTCTACCAGTTACATGTCTAATGGTTGAACAAGCACATGGTATCAGCTTATAAGTACCATTGAAGGCAAAAGTGAAGAAACCATCAAAATATCTTCATATTTGAATTAGTAAAATGTTAGCTTTCATTCCATTTAAATGTTCCATTAGCAAATGCCAGTACAACTACAGTCTTGATCAGAACTAGACAATACAAGAAATGTTTTCCTTTTTTGCAATATATTAGAACATTTATCTTCACGTAAATACTAAGAGGTAATCATATTAGTATGAACACACATCAGAGAGGAATACAATCACATTCAGTTTGAATAAGCTTGTCATTCTCCATCTCTTATCTAAATCTGATTTTACAAAGCTAAAATTTGTAGTGCTTTGAAAGTAAGTTCTTCTGCTTCTTTGAATTAAATGCATTTCCCCATTCAATTATATCAACTTTAAAACAATGCCTTCTCAAGTTATTGTAGGAACTAAATTTATATCTTTTTTTTTTCCCACAATACTCATCTGCTTTTAGGACCGTGTGTGTTGAAATGTTGTATAGCACCTTCTGGTTAAATACAGTGTATTCTCCAGGGCAAATAAATATATATATTTATTCTTATTTGCTTATGTTATGTATTTACTGTTATATGAAAGATATATGTAAGATGGATATATCTTTTCATCTAAGCAACTGAAAGAATGGCAAAAGAGACCTAAAATCAGTTTACTTTAGCATGTTTATTGCTGTTAATGAACAAGTCAGCTGCAAATTTTAGTATGTCCCTGTTGAAAATGAAAATAAATCAGTTTTATTTTCCAAAGTTTTGAGGCATGTACAGTAATATTTTGAAGACCAATATGAAACAGCATTGAGTGACAGAAGAGGTTTCAAATTAGGTTGCCTTGAATGCAACTTTGCTGCTTGCATCAGCTATCTGCAAGAGTCATCCACTCTTCAGGGGTTGGGTGAAATTGAAGCATTGCTAAAAAATTCTTAATTACATTCATTCTTATCTATGTCCTCACAATTCAAAAACATAACATCCAGCAACATACATATTTTTCTTTAATGATTTCAATCAGATGCTCTTGAAGTAAGAGAGCCATCCAATGAACCACAGGCTTGTGAAGAGAAGCTAACTAATAATACTTTTTATCTTTTTTTGAACTGGCATTTATATTTTTAATAAAAATGGAATTAATATCGAAGTAAGGAAAAGGATAAAAAGAAAAAGAAAGAGGGACCCCATAAGGGCAAGAAGTCTTGCATAGACAAAGTTTTATTCTATACAGAGCCCCATGAGAACAAACCTAATTAACATAGAAACCTGCCTAAAATCTCTCTGCTTAATAGTAGTCCAAGTTGAAAGCAGTACTACAAAGAATGGAAAAACTCCAGGGAGGAAAAAAATATATTCATCCACATAGCACCTATCATCCAAGAAAAATGTTTGTGTTATGACATACCTCTTTTGAATCTGGTCAATCTCTAAGCATCAGTATTGTTAGTAAAATCCCAACTTAGGAATGATTTCACAAGCTTGTCAGCACCCAACAAGAGCCTACTGTGCAGCTTTTCACTGCTTTTAAAAGCAAATTAATACTCTCTAGAGAACGTATAGAGATTTGGGAGCTTTATCAGGCATTTTTAAGGAAAAATGAAATAAGTATTTCACTGCCTTCTGAGCAACTAACAAGCTGGTTTTTAATGCAACTCTTACTTATTTATCCATTTTGTCTCAAGATGACATTAAAAGAGTACTTCTGCTAATATAATGCATACCACCATTCAAAGTACACTAAGCTTGACTGACAACAAGGCTTTTGCTACTAAAACCATACCTACCTATTGAGGTTTTAGTCTCCGTAAGTGTTTTGGTGAAAGATTTGATACTCCCTCTCTTTCCCTCCCCAGTCTTCTCTCCCCTTTTGTTTCCCCTATGCTTCATCTCAGCATGCTGATGAAGTTTGTGAAGATACAGACCATGCCTCTTTGGGTGGAAAAAAAAAAAAGCTTGTTGAATCCAGTGACAGTAAGAGACAACAAGTGATGAATCACAAACACATGGTGTTTCAAATCTGTACAGCAAGGGAGCTCAACTTCAAACCCAAATCACATGTCCCTGTATACAAGTTTCCATACCTTAGTCTCACGACCCATCATATATTCAAAGAGCACTTTCCGCAAGTATTCAAACTCAGTAGGCTCTCCAAAGAGAGAAATGTCAGTATGGTGAAGGTTTCCATCTGTGTTAAAAAAAATAGAGTATATTTATATTGAGAGTCACTGACAACAATCTAAGTTACTCATAGCCCGAAAGTGACTGGAATAAAATGTAATCAACTAAGAAACACCGTAGTAGTGACCATAATTATACCAAATGCCTGAAACTTACTGAGAGCAATTTACCAAAGCTTAAAATAAAATGGATCAGCACATTTACTGCAACAGACTTTACAATATGCTACTCCTAAAATTTTGTTTCTTAACTGAAAATCTGTGCATCTTTACTTCTTTACTCATAACAGATGCACTTAAAATGTTTTTGCTTAGATTGTCTTGTTTTTCTTGACTATGAGTTAATTTCAATGTTATGTCAATTCATCTGAATTCAGACATTACATGTATTTAGGTTTCAGAGTAAATGCAGAAAAGATGAACTGATATAATAAATATTCTGAATTTAAGATAGTCAAACAAGTTTACTTACTCCTGACAGGCCTCAATTTCTGATTTTCTTGTTTGTTTGTAAAAATGCTTTACTTTAAAAGGATGGAAGAACAGCAGTGGGAAAATAGGGGAAAAGCAGATGTAAGAAAAATTGAAATAATTGCAAGTGTTAATATTTTTTCCAGTAAAATACTTTTGATCTGTGCTAGCTATAGGGTTATCAAGGACCCTGTAGAACTGTAGTACAAGACCAAGAGACAAACTTGAGCTACCTCACAAACTACACATAAGACAGGAGATAGAGGATACATATGAAGAAACAAAAAGGAGCACACCAACCTATGACTATGACTCTTTACAGGAGTGTTCTTAACAAATACAGAACAAATATAGACTTGTGTTCTGGAACACAAGTTCTATGAGGAGCAACTGCGGAAACTGGGCTTGTCCAGTCTGGAGAAGAGCCTCAGGGGAGACCTTTCTGCTCTCTACAACTGCCTGAAAGGATGTTGTGGGGAGCTGGGGGATGGCCTCTTCTCACAGATAACTAGTCATAGGACTAGAGGGAATGGCCTGTAGTTGCACCAGGGGAGAGTCAGATTGGAAATCAGGAGACATTTCTTCTCAGAAAGCAGTCAGGCATTGAAAAGGGTTGCCCAGGGAAGCGGCGGCGTCACTGTCTCGGGAGTGTTTAAGGAAAGGTTGGACCTGGCACTTAGGGATGTGGTTTAGTGGGTGATACTGATGGTAGGGTGATGATTGGACCAGATGATCTTGGAGGTCTTTTCTAACCTTAGTGATTCCATGAAATACGAACAGTGCATATTAAAACAAGAGAGGTAATATTACTGTGATCAAGATGTCAGGACAAATCTTGCAGTTCACTGTGAAATCTAGTGTTTGTATTGTTAAGATTTTAAAGAGTCATATATTAATTTAACAAGACAAATGATGTCCCTCCATCCCATTTTTATTGACACTGCCTGTATCACTCCCGCTGGGGATATAGAAAGCTTAAGAATTTTGATAAAGTGCTCTCGTAACTGTAAGACATAAAAACAGACATCAAACAAAATGCTACATGATTTGCTCTTCTGAAATCACACACCAACTCTATTACAACAGAAAACAGAGACAAGATATCATAAAAACATTTTAAGATTGTTTCAAAAAGACTGATATTTTAATAAGTACTCTAAACCAAAGGGCATTTTTCAAACAAAGAAAAAATTTATGTGACGAAAATTGTGTATTTACCTCTACATGGTGTTCCAACTGAAGTGACATAAACGTTCTTCTCATAATTTTTCAGCTGGTCTTCCAGTACATGAATCTAAACAGAGGACAGTCAAGATGAGAACTGGTACTTTCAAGAAGCTAAAATTAAGCAGAAGAATTTTCAGCTAATTATTGTGACATTCTATTAAAGCAAAATGCATTTGCTCTTTAATGAAGGTAAGCATTAAAAAAAAGTGTTATTAAAAACTGTGCTTAACTACCTAAGAAGAAGTTTGTACTTACATACAGGAGAGTATCTACAGCTAATTTTATGAATATATACATACATACCTATATAGACATGATATATGCATGTGTATTTTATACACAAACACATAAGAGTTTTTTTTTTGCCTAACATCAAAAAATATTTGCTTTATAAAAAGAGGAGAACCATAATTTTATGAAGTATTTTGTTACGTTTTTCGTTGTGCAAACATCTTTGATAACTTGCATCAAAAAAATTTGGTATTTTCATAGATGCAGGATAGGGAAATACTCTGAAAAAGTGCACAGATCTTCTGATAGTATGACTCAAAACTATTTTACATGCATATTAGTTCCATACTTCCTGTGTGGAGATGTAATACATCATCATTTGAAAAGAACAAAACCTTTAATATTGCAAATACAAGTCAAAAAGAATACTTTTTTCCCTAGTTCAAACCTTTACCTGCTCTTTGAGCTCCTGCTCTTTCAACTTTGAATCATTGACTAGTGTTGTCTTCTGTGCCAGCTGTGCCTGAAAGAACAGCCACATACAGAAATAAACAAACTACTGAAGATACGACAGGTAACTTTTCAATAAACTTTCACCTTGTAATTAATACACAGAAACTTAAGAGTATTCCTAGTTTTAAGTTGCTGTGACACAGCACTATCTAGAAAGCAACAATCTGTGAAGTTCAACTTACCTTAAGTTCTGATATTGTCACCTAGAACAACAACAAAAAATTAGATGAAAATCCAAGTAAGAAAAAAAAAAATGAATACATTATTCATTGTATACCGGCTAAAAAATAAAATACATCAACTCACTGATTAATTGATAATTAAAACTGAAATTACCCAATCATACATATAATTGTTATACAGTATTTATGGGGTGAATTATTTGCACACATATGGTGTGGATTGCACAAATCCCTGTGTGGATTTGTATGCTTATGCTCAGGTATGTCCACATCCCTGTTCAGATTTCTCATCTAACTCTGTAGAGCTGCAAATACATGTTATTGTATAACAGAAATAGTTTCAGACAAACATATCAAGGACAAGTCATGGAAAAATTAAGACAGGCAAGGAAATATAACACGAACAACAACTATTGATTTCAACGCAATTCTGAGTAGAACTGAGAAATATATCAAATACCATCACTGGTACATAGATCTGATGCAAGTTTCATGTCCTATCAGTGAATACGTAATGATGATTAAAGCATGATATTAAATGACTGCATGTATTTACAGTAGACTTCCACTAAGAAGTCAGTAGTGAAGCACAGTTAATGGAGAAGTCCTAAAGGCGAAAGGTTCAAATACAAGTATTTCTCAGAATCATGGTTAGGGTTTAGAGGTCCATTAAGAATCTTCCTCCATACAAGATTATGCTAGATTATCATCAGCAGGAAAACTATGGTTGATTAAAATTTCTTTTGCTTTTCATGTTACGAGAACACTCATGTCATGGACAACTTAATAACAGTAATATAAAGGGTGTTGTAAGTATACAACAGGAAACAAACATAAGGAGTTGTATTATCTCCCATCAAAACTAAGAACAGTGAGGTTATCTGTACTGTAAGTTTGTAGTGTCAAATACTTTTAGTGCTTGTTATAGATATATAATATGTAACAACACAATCATATAATGATTTAATAATATTAATATTTTTGTACTTGTTATCAAAATGAAAATAAGGCTAAAATGAATTTTCTGATCAATGACAACACCTCATATACTTTTCTTCTTCTCAATGTAATAACAAGAAGTATTTTTATTCATCAAAGATTTCCTCAAACTATAATCTATTTTCAGAAAGACAAAAAAGCATGCACCCAACTCTTCCTTCAACAAAGGGTTCTCTGTCCACATCTGATGTATTCAAAGGACTATTTCAATGCAGTTTTGAATGTCAATTCAAAAAAATCACATTAAAAATGACATCATGCAATATCCTTTAATTCTAAAAGGGCGTCCAGTAAAATCAACATAAAAAAGAAGACACTAAAGACAACGGAAAACTCATCCCAATAGTTTTTTTAAAAAGGTTTTTTTCATATATATATTAAAAAGGATAGCATCGAATACTGCAGATTCAAAGGAAGCTCACTTTGGACAAAGTTAACATCTAAAAGAACGCAAACTGTATGAGAAAGTGAAGGCCAGATATACAAAAAATCCAATTAAGAGCAAACTGTAGAATTTTATGAGGACTAAGCATTTCACACAAGATATAACAGCAAACATTAATGCCAGCTCACGTTTTCATGGTTTCGATGCTCCTCTTCTGCCATCCTTTGTTTGTATTCCTTTTGCAATTCTTCTAACTGTGCCTGCAACTCATGAACTTTTGCTGTCATTTCTTCTTCACGAGCCTTCAAAATACAAGACAAAATACTGGTTATACAATTAATCATCAGCTAACCACTCAAAACTTAATGTCAACGGACTGAATGCAATCAAAGTGTTATGCCATACACAGAACAGAGTATGTCTGAAATTCAGTCTAAGGGCTAGTTATACTACAGCACTTCGAAAGAGCACAGAACAACCACAAGAACTTAACAAGATTTTGCAGGCCTTCAACAATTCAGGTTACATAGGATTACAGATATGTTTTTGAAAAATACAAAAAAGAGCTATTCTTCCCTGGCACTATGACAATGTACGAGAATAATCCAGTGTACTGCTGGAGAGGCTGTGCTTGCTCATATGACCTTTATGAATGGGACATATCATGATGCAGAATTATACTTATATTCTGGAAGTGACAAGAATTTGAATCATTTTCTCACCACCTCTCCCAAGGATGTTCCTAAAGCATTTTATTTATTTATTTATTTATTTACAGAAACAGCAACCTCCCGTTCACTGAGGTGGCTGGGGAGGGGGCACTGGGCAGCATGGAGGGAAGAAACAGTGGCAAGAATGGTAAAGAGGGAACAAACATTCCTGTCTTTTTTATGACAGCAAGATGAGTAGATTTGTAAGAAAAATAGGATGATCTAATTCCTAGCAATTTAATCCACCTATTTAGCACTTGGTAAAAATAAGTATATTTTTAAAATATATTCGCTCTGGCCTTTTTGTGAGGTAGCATGTTAGGAAACTTAAGAAATAGAATTCCTACTCGAACTGCAGATCTCCTTTGCTGAGCTAAATTAAAGCTTCAGCTTCATTCACACAAACCAGGCGTGGCAGTGAGCTGCCTGTTCCGATATGCACCAGATCAAATTTGTGCAATTAATCAACTCTTACCAAGCACTGCTGATCAAAATTTCTCATTCCATGCAAGATCTCTGGAGTACAAACTATACTGATACAAAATATTCACTGGAAAAGTAACTTGAGAACTAGCAGGCTCGTCCAGCTTTCACAGATTTAGGGTAAGCCCTAAGTAAAAAACAATTATTTCCTTGTAAGGCCATTCTGTACCCTGCTTAAGAATAAGCATCCTCCCCACACTGACTAAGCTGAAAACACACATCACCACAAAACGAATAATAATAATAAAAAAGGTAGTGAATGGGAAGTCACGGTACCTGAGGAAGTTTTACAGCCTAGGAGTTTTAAAAATATCCACCTTAAAAACATGGCTCAAACATCATGATCCCTCCTCCCCCCCAGCATTATTTTTTCTTCACGTGACTTGTGTCCTCAAAAATACATCAACAATTACACTTTTCTACAGTTTCTTTTATAGATATACTGTTCTAGTTAAAAACTCTCAAGATGTAGTATATTCAGTTGTTTCTATTTTTTTACACTAAGAACCTAAATTCTTACATTTTCTAGACTACTGTCCATTCAGATAAATCAAGATTGCATGCACATCATTCTTAGTCACAGATGGTAGCTGAAATGCAAAAGAGAAACTCAACTCAAAAACTCAAATAACACTTCTGTAAAAGGGACCTACCTGTAAGAGGTTATTTGTATAAGCCCCTGAATAGAGATTATGATTTTCAATTTGAAACATTTAGAGGTCATGTGGGATTCTCACATGCTACAGAATCTGGGTTTATAATAACTTATTGTTCTATACAGCATTTGGCACACTCTGAAAACATACGAACTACATACTATTTGGATTTAACTGAAGTTAGACTAAGACTTCAATAAGCCACAGAGCCTATCCTTATTCACATGGAAGACATTATGACAAATGAAAGAATACACACCTGAAATTAGGTATTGCATATTTAGCTCAGAGATAAGACTTAAGATAAACCAGCTGGAGTACAACACTCAATTTAATTATATACTTCAGTTTACTTATAGAAAAGAGACATACCCCTCGAGTTACAGGCTATGCTGATTTTGTAAGTCCTTTAATTACGGAGATTTTAATGAAATCTTATGTGATAAAAATGCTTATGAAAGATAAGCAAACAGCACATAAAGCAAAGAAGCGCCAGGGGAGCACTTCATAAATAAATCATATTAACAGACTGAATTGTTCCTGATAGTATTTAATATATAATCACATCAAGTTAGTCTAATTTTTAGAATCATTAACCACATTTAAAAACCAGTAAAAAGCTCCACAATTACATGAGCAAGCTTCATTCTTGCAACTAGCATTATTTTTGCTTCATCTTCTTACCATTTGTGACAGAGAAACATCTCCACATAAATGTCTTGATACAAAGTCTCTCAAAGCTACCATGAGTCAAGTCAGGTACCCCTTGAGTAATAACTGGTAACTCTATTAAATTGAGGAAATCCATATAGCTGTGGATGCGTAAGTTCCTATTTTTAGTGGAGATCTCAATGAATAAGACACACACTTATTTTTTTTTTTTTTTCCACTTTTGAGATTCTTGCAATAACTTTTCAGCAAACAAGGCAAATTCTCAGGTTTTTTTTTCTTTCTTCCAAAGTAACAGAAAAACATACAAATACACCATTAGAAAGAAAGAAAGAAAAAAAAAAAAAAAAAAAGCTTGGTCTGAAATTTAAAATAACAAGACTACAGCTTACTGCAATTTTAACATTATCGTTCACATCCTCCCATCAAAACAGTCAAATTGGCCTACACCTGCAGGATTATGCACACGTTTCTGACATACATAGAGACTAAACATATGAGAAAACAAAGGAATTTTATTTGCATGACTTCCAATCACAGACCTATTGGGACCTTTAAAGTTAGGACTTGAATAAGCCTGCCATGTCTACCGAGATCGCCAGGTGTCCAGAAATAGAGCAAAATATACAATCTGCCTACAGGTTAGGGATTTTTAGCATAAAGAACTCAGACATGCTCAGTATATAGCTCTTTGGACTGGTTAACTGAGCATAAACACAAGTTCTCTTATAATTATTACCAAGGGTACTATTTAAGAAACAATCTTTTTAATGATTATTTGTGCAAACAAGACTAAAATTACCAAAGTTACAGCCTGCATTCCAATACAATGTACAGTCTAGCACCAAAAAAACATTCAGTCTTTTGTAGTCAGGCATTTTTGCTCTACCTGAACTCCTAACCTGGCTAAAATAGAACTTCTGGTTGAAATGTTACTATGTTTATCTGCAAATGTCATGCAGACAGACTGTTCACTTACAACTAAGAGAGCTTTACCAGCATAAAAAACTACACAAACAGACTACACCCTGCATAGAACAGAACCTTACTTTAAGGGTGTGGTGATTTTACTGTGCTAGGCAGCTAAACACCACAACTGCTCTCTCACTCCCCCTCCTCAGATGAGGAGGGGAAGAAGTAAAGGAAAAAACAACTCACAGGTTGAGATAAGGAATATTTAATTAGAGAAAAAATATTATTAAGGAAAGATTATTATTAATTAAACAATTCAACTAAAGGGAAAAAAAAGGGAAAGGGGAAGAGGTAGGGAGAAAGGGAATAACAAAACAAAACAAGTTAAGGCTATGTGGAAGTGCAGAGGAAAGAAATTACTCTCTACTTCCCACAAACGAGCGATGCTTGACCATGTCCTTGAAGCAGGGCCTGCCAGTGTTCAGAAGGAGGACAGATGTTTTGCATCAAGAGCCCACCCCTCCCTTCTTCTTCCTTTTTCTGCCTTTTATTGCCAAGTGTGACATCATATGGTATGGAATATCCCTTTGGTTGGTTTAGGTCAGCTGCCCTGGTGATGTTTCTTTCTCACTTTTTTGCCCACCCTCTAGGAGGGTTAGAGAAAGTCCTGATGCTGTGCCAGCACTTCTCAGCAGCAGACACAACACCAGTGTGATACCACTGCTGCTCTAGCTACAAGTGCAGAGCGCAGCACTGTATGGGCTGCTACAGAGAAAGTTAACATCCCAGCCAGACCCAGTAGAAAGGGTAATGGTACCAATGCAGATAGAGTATCACAGAAGGGAGCTAGACCATGAGGATGACATATGAACACTGATTAAAAACCTACAAGAAACAACAACAACAAAATCTAGTAGAACTTAGACTTAACTTGCTTACATTCATTTGAATCTGGAGCACGGAAAAAACTGCTCAAGGACAAAGACCTAACCAGATAGTTTCTACTGAATCAGAGATATGTTTCTGGTGTTTTTCTATGTTCATAAAACATACACAACCATTTTAATTGGAAGCTGGGACACCACACATGTAAGGTCTAATTCAAGCAGTGACATTCAGAAGAACTTTACTAGAATGCATTGATTTTCTGACAAGTTTTGTAATGAAAAAAAGAAGAATTATCTTGAAATGTATGTAGGCATATCACTTTTCAGAAAGATACCTCAAGCATTTCTTCATATTTTTCCACAGTTCTTTTCAGATCATCGTCTTTCTCTGCGATTTTTTTATGCAACTGTGTTGTCTCTATGTGATGGTTTTCTATTAATTCAGATTCTACCTCCTGGGCTTTACCTGTAAAAAAAAAAAAAAAAGAAAAAACAGGCAACATCAAAAAGCATACTTATTTTGATAGATTATGTCGCAACAGTATTAAAGAAAAGATTAAAGACAATGAAAGGCATCTATAAAGAATATTTGCCAAATAATTCATTTTTCACCATACCAGTGACAACTATGTCACTTGACTCTAATATATATGAATTTTATTGTTTGCAGTTTGGCAACCGGATCAGTTTTTTCAGCCTGATGTTGGAACTTCTCTAAAAGTTAATATCACAACCAATATTTATCAAGTAATTCCATCTCCTACTCTATCTACAGAACGGATCTGAAATGGCTACAAATCTTCAGAAATACCTCACTTAGAGGTGCACTTTCAGTAGCCGTGAAGTCAAGAGATACTTTCTTCTTTCAACCTCCAACTTACATTATGGTAAAAGTTCTGCACTCAAAGTTCTTATGTTAAGGAAAAAGTTCTGCACTCAAAGGGTGGTCAGGCACTAGGACAGGCTCCCCAGGAAAGTGGTCATGGCACCGAGCCTGACAGAGTTGGAGAAGCGTCTGGACAACACTCTCAGACAAAGCGTATGATTTTCGGTTGGTCCTTTGTGGAGCCAGGAGTTGGACTCGATGATCTTTATAGGTCCCTGCCAACTCAGGATGTTCAATTATTCTGTAAGTTTCTCTAAAAGGCATCCTTCAGTCAAGAACAAAGCGTAACAGGTTTGTTTTGCTGAAGCCAAAGTAGTATTACAATGAAAACTTACCAATGTGCTTTCACCTCTGAAAGAACCTTTTTTTTTGGTACATGTGACAGATATTTAGTTTCAATAGCTACCATGGGTAACTCTTGCCATGACAAATGCAAACATAAATAGTGAAAGATCAAAGAGCCTATAGGGAAAGGAAGAACAACTACATGTGTTTTCTTTATTGTGCTACAATTAACATTCCTATGTTCTTTGCTAAGCAAGAGAGGTTTTCCCTGATTTCTCTAGGCAGCGTTAAGTCATAAAATATATGTCTTTATCAGAGTTCCAGGTAAAATGTCTTGCCCAAAACATCTGAAGATCCATTTTCTGGCTACTTTTTAGCCTCTTCTAATTACAGTTACATTAGTACTCCACTTACTGATCGTCTCTTTTAAGGCTGTTTCCAATTCCATTTCTTTTTGAGCCAGCTGAGTATTGAACTCTCTCATTAACTGCTTTAATGTGGAGTTGTGCTTTAATTCAATATCTTCTTGTTCCCACCTGTACAAAATAGTCAAAAAAAATACACTGAGGAAATAAAAGTTTAAAGAGGAGTCTGAGAATAGCTTAGCAAGGTAAGAAATCTGGGAGTATCTCCAAAACTATTTTAGAATGGGCTGGCTTTGAATTAGATGAATTCCGTGGGATCTCCTTCCCATTGAATTAACCTGGAAGGTACAGGTGTTTCATTAAAAAAAAAAACAAAAAAAAACAGAATTGAACCACCAGGCTCCCTCCCACCTCCTCCAAAAGGGGGTGTGGTGTTTTGTTGTTTTGTTTTTATTTTTTGTTTTCCCAAGGAAGATGAAGAACCAGAAGTAAAGAATGGGCTCCTTACAGGCAGAGTTTTGAGGGCATTCTTTACTTGGGAAACTATTAGAGCACTGAAGAGCATACTACAGTTTCTGCAGTACATATGAACAATTCTTGATATCATTTTCTTCTACTACCTCCTCCTCCCCCCAAGTTAATAATCTGAATTTTCAATGGCTGCTAAGATACCTTAGAGAGTAGGGATACGAAACCATCAGAATTAAGCTTTAATAGACTTTGTTTCCTGTTTCAGGGAACTAAAAGTGTATTTTCTGTTAATGCTGAAAAGAACCATCACTGAAACAGATCAAAAGTGGTATTAGTTTGCCAAGAGACAAACCACTTTTTAAGCTGTTGACTGAATGTTTTGTGTGTTCATGAAGTGCTACTATCAAGTTGTTCTTTTCTTGCTGTTTCTTTAAATCTATTTGGAAAAATCACAAAAAAATAACAGTCATTATTTCATTGTTACAAACCGAACTATAAAGAAGTGGTCCTATGGTTTTAGTTAAAAATAAAGCAAAGAAATGTTAACCAGACCAGGAACAAAGAATTTACCTGATTTTCTGCTCCATTTCTTCTAAGGACTCTTTCTTAACTATGTCAAGCTCCTGCTGATGCTCTTTTCGCAGAGTACGCAAGTCTTTTTGAAGATTGTTTACATCTTTACGTAGTTTCTGTTTCTCTCTTTCAGTCTCTTCCAGTTTAGCCTGCAAATCCTTCTGCTGGTTCTGCATATCACCTAGTAATTTCTGCAGCTCCAAACCAGATTTAGTCTTCTCTTCAACGTTTTCCTCAAAAGCTTTCAAGTGGTCATTTCTTTCCTCTAGCTGTTGCTGTAAACTTTCTAGTTTTTCTTCATATTTCACACTCAAATCATTCATCTCCATCTTGTGCACTTCATTTACGCTCACCATATTATTTTCCAGCTCTCTTACCTTCTGTTCTAAAGATTGACTGACTGACTCTTTTTCCTGCAATTTTTTCTGGAAATCTCCAATTATGTTCGCCATATCCAAACGTTTTTGTTCTTTAGCTTCCAATTCTTCCCCATTGCTTGCTAAATCACCACCACACTGAGCATGTTCATCCACTAACACTGAGTATTTTTTAGTTAGCTCCTCAAGTTCTTTCCTGAGGCTTTCAGTCACGCTCTGCTCCTCGTGATTTCTCTTCTCAACACATTCTAATTTTTCAAGGAGTTCCTCCAGTTTGTTTTGCAGTTCTAGATGAGAGTCTTTACTTTCTTGTTGTTCCTTTTCGTACTTCCGCAACAATTCATCTTTTTCTGTCAGGTCCTTCTGTAACACATGAATTTTTTCTTCATATGTCCGTTGGACACTCTCAAGCATTTCATTTTTTTCTTGCTCTACAGCAGCTTTTGCACCCTCTACTTTTTGCAGCATTTCTTTCTCTAATTCTGTAGACACTCTTGTTGACTTCTGGATTTGTTCTTCTAAGGATCCAATTTTGGCCTCTCTTTCCTGCACTTTTTGTTCTAAGTCTCTTAACTGATTTTCTCTATCTTGCTTAAATTGCTGTTCCTTTTCTTCCATCTGAGACATCAATTGCTTTTTAACAGAACGAATTTTTTGCTCTGCCTTCTTTTTCAGATCTGCCAACTTAGTGCTACTCTCCGCATTCAGTCTCTCTTCTAATTCTTTCAGTTCTTCCTCCTTGGTTTTAAGTATTGATGATTTCATTTGATCAAATTCCCTCTCTTTTGCTTCAAATTCAGCTTTCAGCGAATCTATTTTTTTTTCAAGATCGAGAACCTTTTCTTTAGCCTCTTTAAACCTATTGTCTTTTTCAAAAGCCACCTTCTCTGCTTGCTGGAGTTGCCAAGCTACCTCTTTTTGCTCTGTCTCTTTTTGTTCATTATACTTTTTAAGTTCCTCCATCAAGGAATCATTTTCTGAAGTTTTCTGAGCAATGTGTTCTTCTAGTTCAGCAATTCTTGCTGTTTGGATTTTTAATTCTGCAGTTAACTCACTTTCTTGTTTTTCTATCCTGTTTTGCTTTTGTTCCAATGCACTTTTTAAGCTATCCAGACTTTTGCCTTGTTTAGCAAGCTCCTCTTTCAGTTTATTTAGCTCTTCATCTTTTCTACTGGCTTGGGTATTGCTTAGTTCAAGTTTGCTCTGCAAATCTTTAATAGCTTCATGATTTTGTGTAAATCTTGTTTGTGCTTTCATCTTCCACTCTGACAGCTCAGCTGTCCAATGATCTACCTGCTCGAGAGCTGATGCTTTTTCCTGACTCAGCGTCTCAACACTGGTTGATAACTCCTGTACCTGGTTTAACAACTGCAATCGATCCTCTTGATGTTGCTTGCTTAACAGAGACATGGCTTCTTCCTTCTCTGTTAAACTTACCATACTTTCAAGTTTAACATTAAGCTCGTTAATTGTTCTGTTGAGAGCAGAGATCTCTGATTCTTTTTCCTGGAGTTCCTCTCTCATTGAGGTGACAGCATTGATATTTTCAGATAACTCTTTCCTGAGCTGAGTTATGCAAGTTTCTTTTTCTGATGCTGCCTGCTGCTGGTGCCCTCCTTCTTTTTGCAGTTGTTCCTTTTCTGTTACAAGTCCTTCAATGTCAGCTCTCATGGCCATAATTAAGTTGTCCTTCTCTTGCAGCTGCTCCATTGACTTTTGTAAAGAGCTACTTGCAGCAGAATGATTCTCTGTTACTACTCTAAGTTGAGATTCTAGCTCAATAATTTTATTTATTTTAACTAATACCGCTTCTTTAACTTTTTTAGTTTGGCGCTCACAATCTGCAATTTTGCATGTTACTAGGCCAATTTTTTCATTACATTTTTCAATTAATTCACTGCTTTTCATTTGCAACAGATCTTCAGCATTTTTCCAATAAGCATCCAATTGTGCTTCAAGCTCTTCTGACAACCTCTTAAACTCAGTTTCTTGTTGTTGAAATGCCTGAATTTTTTTCTCATAATTTTCATGATCTTTATCTTGAGAAAACTGCACAGTTTGGAGTTTCTCCTCAAGTGCTTTCAGCATATCACCCAGCTCAGTAATTTTGGCCTTGTCCTTTTCTTCGATTACTTTCTGTTTACTGAGCTGTTCCTGAAGCCCTGATTGCTCTTTCAGGGACTGACTAAGATCTCCTTCCAACTTTTGGAGCTGTGTTTTCAGGTCACTTTCACTATTTGACAAAGCATCCACATGAGCCAATGACTGCTTTAGCTGTTCTTGCAATTGGTTCAGGGTCTCATCCCTCTTCACCTGTTCTTCCTTCAGTCGGGTTATTTCTGTCCTGGAGCCCTCCTTCTCAGCACTGAAGGTGGCAAGTTTCTGTTTCAGGTCTCCAACTTCCTGCTCTTTCTCCTGCAGTTCCATTTCATGTTTTTCCTGGAGCTCTTCAACGTGCTGATTGAGTTTCTTTTCCCAGCTCTGGGTAATTTCTTCCAACTCCCTCCGATGAGCCTCAGCAAGACTCTCCAGTTGCTCTTTCTGATTAGATTCCAGTTTTGACACAGCATCACTGATTCCAGCTGAGCTGGCATGTGCCATTTCTAGCATTTTAGCATTGAATTCCCTCTCTTTCTGACTGAACTCCAATTGCTTGTTTTCAAGCTCTCTTTTTAGTTTAGATTCCTGCTCGGCAAGTTTCTTTTTAAAGGCTTCCTGCATATCTTTTGATTTCTGCTTCATTTTCTCCATTTTGTTTTCCTGACGTTTCAGTTTATTTTCACATTCTCCTTGTAAAGCATTAGTTCTTTCCTCTGTGGCTAACAATTTCTGTTTAAGCTCTTCCACTTGTTCATTCTGTAACTTCTTGATGTGTTCAATTTCTTTTTCCTTCTCAGTTAGACTTTGCTTTGTCTCATCAGCCTCTCTTTGTAGATCCTTCAGTTGAGATTCATATTGTTGTGTGAGAGAGGTTACTTTCTGCATATTTTCATTGCTTTGCTCTTGCAAATGCTGCTTCAGGTCATGTACCTGGGACATGTATAATGCTAACTCATTCTTGACTTCATTCAGCTGGGATTGAGTTCTTTCTAACTGCTCCCTAAATTGTGATTTTTCTCCTTCGAGATCCGTCAGTTTGTACTGCAGCTTTGCTAATTCCTCTTCATATGTCCTTGCCTGCTCGTTAGAAGTATTCTGATGAGACTGCAAAACCTCCTCCAGTTTTGTGGACACTTGGACAAGTTCAGCTTCAGATCTTTCTGCAGATTCTTTTAGCTTCTGCTCACGTGCTTTTATTTCCTCCAGATGCCTGTCCTTCTCCTCCAATAATTGCTTGAGTTGATTCAGTTCTTCTTTGAGTACCTTCTCAACTCCTTGAATAGAGATCTCGTGCTCTTTTAACATAATTTCAACCTCTTCTTTGTGCTGATTCCTCTCTTCTTCCAACTTTCCTTCCAATTCTTGCTTTGCTTCACCTACTTTACATTTCAATTCTGAGAGTTCTTTTTCTAAATCGTGACGTACTTTTAGTGCTTCTGATAGCTCAGATGACAGTGCTTCTAACTCAGTTTGTTTCACATCAAGTTTTTCTAAAGTTTTTTCATTCATCTCTTCTATATGTGTACGGAAAACTGTTTCTTTCTCTTTCAGTATTGTATCTATTTCTTGTTCTTGCTTTTCTCTCATTTTTTCTATTTCAATTGCATGTTGTTGCTGTAGAATTTGAAGTTTTTCTGTGCAAAGTTTTTCCTGCTGCTGTTGCATGTTCTCCAATTCTTTCTTGTGTTTTTCAACAATATCATTAATTTCCTTATTATGCTGCTTTTTTTCAGACTCCATCAGAGTGCTCAATTCCTCTGATCGGTCTCTGTCATCTTTTGAATACTTTGCAAGTGAACTCTCCAATTCAAGAATCTTCTGTTAGAGAATATAGATTTAAAGAATATGAGTATTCCAAATGTAACAAAATGATCAAGTTTAAAAATAAAAATACAAAAATTGCAACTATAGTGACAAGTCACTTATTTTATTGTTTATAACAAATACAATTTTTTAAAATAAACCTTTTATTAATTTTTCACCATTGCTTCCATTAAGTTAAGATAGTTAATTGAAAAAATAAAGTTCTATTCCACTATAGTGAACAGACTAAATAAAAACTTGGAAATAATTTAATTAATTCAAACAAAATAATTCAAACAATACTTATGAGAACATTGTTCTGTTGTTGTTGTTGGTAAAGAACAAACATACATTATTAAACGTATCTTGAGTTCATGTGGACTAGTGGGCTTTATACATAATACTAGTTTATCTTAATTCCACCTCTCACTGAATTGCTGCTGTAAGGATAAAACGCCTCTAAACGACAAAATTCCAACTTAATGTTTGGGGTGTTTGTTGAATAATGTACAAACTTGCAAATAATACAATCTTACTTGTGACATAAACAAAACATACTTAAAAAATATGCAAATCTTTACTTAAGCAGCCTTAAAGTGTTTGTATGGTAGCAGTATCCAGAAATTAAACTGATTAAAGCTTTACTCTCTTCTATAATGTACATAAAACCTATGTACATGGGTATGAATTTATATCCTACAGCATGACTAAAACTGGATTTCTGTATTTGTGCATCCAATCTTGTTAAAAAAAAGGGGGGGGCTGCAGCACACTATAGCCATATATATAGTTTCGTTCACTTCAAAAACATCGTGAAATTAAAACAAACCCGATGACAATAAACCCACAGTATCTGTAAACCTGTCACAGTTCAGTGACAGTACACACACACACCGAAATAAATTCTTAAAAGTATTTTCTCTTCTGGAATATTTACTCACAGTTCTAGAAGCCTCTACTTCTTGATGCATCTCCTGAAGTTTCTTGTCACATTCTGCCTGTATTGCTTTCTTCTGCAGCTCTAATTCTTCTAAGGCTAGGGATTCCTGTTGCTCTTGTTCTTGAAGGGTTTTTAAACATTCACTCTGATTTTTCTCCTGTATAAAAGCGAGCAAAACAATAAACTATAACAATGGTCCAGACCTTCAAAAACAGTATAACAGGATATTTACAAACAAGTTAACATACACTAATCATATATATTTTCTCTACACACAAAACACAGTGTATATTTCATCTGTGTAAATAAAGTTGTTATAAAATTATTTTAATTTTATTTTCTTGGCAACTATTTATCTTCTTCTTTGTTTAACAAATGTAACGAGACTTCAGCATTTAATAGTGGAGATCAACTAAACAGAGAGTAACATATTAGAGAATTAAAGATCTGTCCTCATTTGATTCTACCACTAATATATTTTCACAATTCTATTTCTTATAATTAAAAAATATCCCTCCCCGCCAAAAAAAATAATATGCTTGGGAAGGAACTGTTGAAGTCCTCAGTCCTAGTCTCCAGCCACAAAGGAGGAGCATAAAAGAGAGTGTCCATTTATTAAGTGAAATTGCACAATGTAAAATGGTCTATAAATTACAGAAAAGAGCAAAGAAACCGGTGATCCCTGCCAGCCCGACTTCAAAGGATTTTTTTTTTTTCCCAGAGATCAACCACTATGAATGTATAACCCTGTCAACATAACACAGACATAGTGGATATTAATACATTGCAAGTAACAGCCTCATTACTTGTACTTCTTTTTCTCTAGTTTCTTTGGCCAATACCCAATGATCCAGAGCTAGAAATTCAAAAAAACATGTCTAACAAAGTGTTAAAAATAATAATCTTTCCCACATCATACAGTTGTCAGTGAACACCAATAGTGATTCACTACCATTATTCAGTCTGAATCATTGCAGCTGTTTTCCTTTCATGCTCTTACGTCTCTGAGCTCCTGGACTTTGGGAAGGCACCCTTATCTGAATGCACAAGGACTCCCACTGTGGAATGAGGTCAGATTGAGAACTCTAGTTCCACCTCAGACTTAGAGAAATGTCTTTTCTACACATTTTAGCAATGCTTACAAGAGCTGCCTTCATCTTCTCATGGAACTCCTTTTCTTGGACCCGCAATCTCTCATTTAGCTCCCGATCTTTGGTAGCCATTTCTTTTTTATGTAATTTTTCCAGTTCAGCAACACGATCTTCTGAAGACTTCTACAAATTACAAGTCAGAAAAAAAAAAGATTTTGAAACATTAAATAACAAATCACTTTGCATTATTTTGCAATAAGAAAAGCAGTGCAGAAAGAAACCAAACCTATTCACCTCCTTTGAACAAGTAACAATTACTTGAGTAACTTAATAGTAATAAGCCCTGTCAGATGTTATTTTCAAGATTGAAGTTATCCACCTTCATTCTTAAGTCTTTCACAGTTCTAGTAAAAGAAACACCGTTCATTTTTCAATGATGACCATACTGATTTTAAACTTCTAGTGAATAAAATCTGTATGGAGAGTTTTTTAGTTCATCTTATGTTTTAAATAAATGCTTAATCTCAGAAGTTATTTTTTCTAGAATTCATTAAACAGCAAGAATTTTATAACAAAGTTCTGATATATCAATGCATTTTACAACTATAGTTTACTTGCAATTGCATGATTAGATTAAAACAGCAATACAGTTTCAGCTTTTACCTTCATAATCTCAACCACCTCCTGTTTCACTCTGGTTAACTCCTGCTGAAGATTTACCCTTTCTTCCTCATTTGCCCTTTCTACTGCTTTTATTTTTTCATCCATTTCTGCCTGCAATTTTTTCCGGGCTTCCTCTGTTTTTTGGGCAATACTCAGAGCCTTCTCAAGCTCTTCAAAAGCTGCAAAGGAAAAATAAAATAATAATAATAATAATAAACAACAACAAAGGTAGTCAAGAAGTAGCTATGTCACTTAACAGAAGAACAGCTTTCCAGTAACTGTAAATCAGACAAGGGAGAGAAGAAAGAGCTTAAGAATCCATCCAGAATTCACATGGGTTTATTATCCAAAAAGGAAAGAGAACCAACAAATAGCTGTGAATGCCTTGGTTGTTTTTGGAGTTCAATAGCTTCTATTTCTTTCCCTAAAAATCATTATAAAGTATAAAAACCACATAAAAAAAACTATGGCCCCTTCTCTGGCTGTATGTGCTGAATAAATTTGTCAGCTTTTACTGAATCATGAAAGAACTCTTCCTGAACAGAATATTTAAGTATTCTACCAGAGCACTTTATTTACCTAAGAATTGTTCCCTTCAACCAGTGCAACCTTGATAATCTTCTCTTTAAATTTTGTGTTTTTAGTGGAGTCTATAAAGTTGACTTTTACCGATCAGCTTTTTGTCAGTATCATTACTTCACTATTTACTTTTAATATGAACTACTATCAACACAATTAAAAGGGACACTGGAGAAACATGACTGTGTTATGAAGACTGATCTTTGCAAAAAAAAAAATCTAAGGAAAACATAATTAGCATTTGCTATCAAAAAGCTTGAATAACTGTAAGACGTTTCCAAAGAACTCTCAAGCAGGAGCAATAAAAGTTATTTACTTCTGCATGAAATGCAGAAGTCTGCTGAATCGTTTTAATTTACGCATCGGAAGCGATAAATCCACAGCTGCTTCCTATGATAAGCACTATTTTATCATATTTTATTCACTTCATAGATGATCCTTTAGATGTAGACAGAAAGCAAATCAATTTGTGCATTGTGAGCTGTTTTCTTCTTATTGTTTTTCAATATCAGCATTTGAGTTCCTCACTGAAACTGATGGCAGAACCTGCAGAGACTTACACAGGACTAGAATGTCATTGCTCAGGGAAGTCCCTTTTGCTGAATAAGGTGTGTATATGTATATATAAGCCCCTGCTGCATGTCAAAGGAAAATGCAGTCTCAAAACAGTATAGTATACAGTTAATTCTTTGCAGAAAAGAACTTAGGCCAAAAACCTCTGTAAAATTTAAAATCATAGTGCCAGTATCACATTTGTAATTAATCAGAGCACAGAAAAACTTGGACTGGTTGGATATTAGTCTGAGAACAGACATAAAATCTTTTTAAGATGTTATTTAGTATGCTAGTCTTTCTTCCACTCTATCCCCAAAAGGCAGTCATCTCTGGTTTCTTTGATACACCATTGCTCAGCAGGCATTCACAGCAATTCCTGTAATCCTTTTTTTGTGAAACAAATATAAACAGTTACCCATCTTTAACAACATTTAGGCACGAATTTAAAAAATGAAAATTTTCTATTCAAAATCTTCAGATAACTTCTTTGAAGCTGGAACCTACAATCCATGTTTTTGAGCCAATGCGGCAAATATGTTTTCAAGTAATTTAAGTCTGTAAGATTGCATTCACCCAGTCTGACCTTTTCCAGTTGTTTTCTGACAAAGCCTTTCTATGACTACTCACAGCAACAGTTACCGTTTAGGATGCAACAGGGCTGCTATGGAGCCTGCCAATACTGAAGCACATCACTGTATCTACTTTTTCATTCCCATTTCTACTTCAATACTAGAAATCTTTACAAAAAGCTAAGAACATTAGAGATTATTTCAAAGAGCAGAACAGTCTAAAGCGTGATGCCACCAGCATGCACTTATAGCTCCTTATAAGAGGTAGCTACCACATTTCCAAGCACGGTTCTTTGCTGTCCCCACCAAGGCAATCACCACCTGAGGCCAGGTGAGTTCCAGTCCTTCTCCCTCACCCCCCAACCCATTACCAACACAAGCTGCACAACTGTGTCTGGAGACTGGCAGGGACTTCTCTCATCCCCCTTCAGCCCTAGCAAAAGCACGCAGAGACAGCAAAATCAATCTAAAAAACCCTACCAACTTTTACCAAAAGATAGCTTTGCAAATAAAACCTGCATCTAAAGGATATTAAGTTACTTCACTTTCTCATAAGCTTTTTATGATTCTTGTTCTGAGCAACATAAGCTTGATTTTATTTGAGAGAAACCTATTCCTTCCGAGAAAGGAAGGCTAGTGCATTTGCCACAGCCCACAAGTCCACCAGAGAGACGATTCAGGATCACACTAGGATTGACTACTGAGATGTGATAGCTGAGCAACATGCAGTACGACAGCTGCATCGCCATAAGTGCAAGCAGGATGCTAAGACAAATGCCAGACAAAAGCTGGTGGATAAAACGTCAAGGGATTATGAAAGCATAGAGAAGCAACACTTCACAAACACACTTAGTTCTCTAAAAGTTAAATTATATGCATCTCAGGCCCTCTTAGCACTTCAGCAAAACAGAACACTTGACATCAAAGTAGTTAATTCTAATGTAGCACAACACAAGCAAGTTTCAAACCAGTAGAGGGCTAACACCAAGGAGACAGAACATGGCCTAAATTATTATTACTACATTCTTATCAATTGAATTCTTATCATTCTACTGGTGATGAAAGCCTGGAATAAGAAGTCTGTACTTTTATCCAAATACATCTATTCTGAACCCAGAAAGTAGACACTGCCTTTGTTATTCCCCAACCAGCACAGTTACTGTTGAGAAGAGTTCCTGCCATCTAAGGTATCAGTTAAAACTCACAAAGGCACACTGGCAAAAAAGAAACGATAACAAGCACACCAACAAGGTCTTGAGCAAGTCTTGCAAAATCTCATTCATCTGACAAAACCTGACTAACAGGAAGCTTTCCTGTGCAGTATATAAAATTAAAAAGTGCCTGAGCAGAGTTTGAAAAGTGCCAGGTTTGCAAAACTCATTTTTATAAAATGTGCTCTATAAAGTTGACTGTTTTACATCCACTACTCCAACTTATTAGTCACAGCTCTCCCTGCCTTGCCTCTGCTACCCAGAGTAATCCCAGTCTGTACTGCAAAGACCTTGATTAATCTCACCGGTACTGCAGACGTGCATTATCTTCAGCTCTAGTGCCATCTACTGCTGGGAGTTGTGAAGAAAGCACTGAACAGAGATGGCAAAGGAGGGCTTTGCATACTTTCATACTGAAAGCCAAGAGCCAGCATCTTGCCAAAAAGCTACTTGCGAAATAAAGGCTTGATCCATTTTCTATAGTTGGTTTGCACATCCAGGTAGGACTTATAAATGAATAATCGACGCTTGATTGTTCTCTGTAGAAAGGTGCAAAGCATAAAAGCTAATTAAAATCGCAAAGGAAATTGCACCTGCAAAGAACAGCCAAGTAAAGCAGTATGAATTTGCTGTCTAAGGACTTTGTTTTACTTTACAGAATATAAATAGGTTAATAACCTGCACTCTGAGAAGTCAAAAAAGACTTATGTCAAGTATTTAGGAGTAAAAAAAATCCAGTTACAGTAAGTTTACAAATGCTATGACTGATTTTGTTGAAGGAAAATATAAATCTTTGTACATTGCAAAGCATTAAAATTCAGTTGAAGTTGCTGCAAGTAAAAGAACTGCCATTGCCTGAGAAACACATAATTTACTTTTTAGAGCCCAGCCCAAGCACCCAATGTTTGATGTAAGAAAAAAGAGCCCTTACCCCAGTCCTGTTCATACAAGGCTTGGGAAAGGCACCATGATTCACTTATTGGCATGTGTGGATGCACAAAAACAAGATGCTCTGTGAGATTTCAATATAATGCATCTCTAACTACAAAAAAATTGAACTGCAACATTAACTGGGGACACTCAGTTACAGTTTACACATCATGCACAAAATAAGCATACATATCTTTTTACTATTTCAGCACACAGAAATGCAGAAACATTAAGCTGTCACAATTCTTACTCATAATAAATCAAACACTGGTGCTTTTAACCAAAGTCACTTCATCACACAGAAAAAAAGCCAGACATATAACACTAGTTCAAAATATCAAGTGGCCACAAAATATACCACTTTCTGGCCTAAATTATACCACTATGATGAAATAAGTACCAAGTGTAAGGGTATTATGCTTATCTTTATTTTGCCATAAGTGATATTTAATACGCCTATAAACACTTTATTCAGCAAGGTAAATTCTTCACTGAATCATCATCTAGAAAAAAAAAAATCTAGAATTAAAAATCACTTATATTAACTAGCCAAGAAACATGAGATATGCTGAACTCAAATACATGAAACCATCAATTCTTCGGACTGGTGAAAATCAAGGGCTGTGACCCATAAGTAATTCCAAGCTCTCCCAATATTCATGGTGGTTTTCTCAGATGCCAGAACAACTGTTTCGGCTGTACTATGCTCTATTTCAGTTGTGTACCACAACTTTTTTAGAATTCATAGAAAAACCTAACAGGTCACCTTACAATTTTGTCTATCTTAGAAGTCATATTAACGAATTTTCCGAGGGTTCCAACATCCAAACATGTACGCTTAATGGAGTGCTGAAATAATGAACTAAAGGTAAAGTGAACACTTATGCACCATAAACATTACCAGAAGCACTTAAAATAATGACGAGGGAATGTTTAACATACAAATCTCCTCTTTGTACAGTGCAAAGTATTCACTACGTTATTCATAAGTGATATTACTTATCACTACAATAACTAAGTATTCTAGGTAGCCAGAGCATCATTTTTTAACCTATTTTCAGTTTCCAAGCTACATAAGCAGGATGAAATTACATTATTAACAAGTGCATGTAGTTATTACTTCATAATTACAGGTTTCTACCACTTCAAAAGCTGCTGTGTTTCAGACAACAGCAGCAATAACTTTGTACCTACAGAAGCACTACAATTATACTTAAGAATTTATTTTTAAAGACAGTATCTTGAAGAAAAGCTTTCTAGTCTCCAAGAACTGAACACAATCCAACTTTGGCAAAAGATTCACTGATTTCTGAAATAAGCATTTTCCAAAGCTAAAAATGCACATGCAACCTGAAAGGGTAGGGAAAGAACGCACCCTATCAAAATGTTTGTTTGTTTTCACAGGGTGTTCAAATGTCCTCTATATGAACACCCTGTGTATCTTTGTATTTCCTTTGCTGGTTTTGGATATTAAATTTGTTCTTCCGCATTACAGCAAAATGAACCAGCCAGACAAACTTATCTCTAAAATTGAGCATTCTGGCCTAATTTACATAGATTCAAAATAAACTGCTATGAAGTGTATGGCTTGAGCTTCTCAATACTTTCTATAGAAAAAATTAGCATAATGCATGTTTTATATAAACTAACCACATCTTCGCTTCTGCCACAACAGTGAACTCACCCTAAATGCTTATGCGAACAAGCTAAATGCTTCTATAAGAATTTTGATAGATACAGTGCAGAACAGTTTTCATTATGTTTAACAAAACAAAGGTGGGGGGGACTGACTACAAGCACACATCATTAACATTATCAAATTTCGAACAAAAGTAAACTTAATTATGTCATAGCTGTATAAACACTAGGTTCCAAGCCTGAAACAAAAGTATCATCATTGCTGTTTCACCACAAAATAAAAAAAGGCAGAAATGCTTCCACTACACTTATCAAAAGAAAATGTTTATTATGGTTGTAACACATCCTTCTGTCTCTAGTTCTTCCCAAGCTCTTATGCACTCATTGCTGCTTTTTGTACCAAATACAGATGGCATTATTATGATAATTTGTTTTTAAAAACTGTCTTTCCAAAGTTTTCCTCCTAAAATTACACCAATACAATACTGTATTAATATTTTCTGCTACACAAAGAGGGTATAGCTTCTTCAGCAGTTTCCCTCCTCACTCCAGTTGAACTTAGAGCAGAGTATCACACAAAACAGTCAAACTGATTGTCGGAAATGAAGTTAGTAATAATGTTAGCAGGGGTGATATGGCAGAACATTCAGAAATAAGAGCATGTTATAATATCCATTCCAAACAACTGCAAAAAGACCATGCTGAAGCTTCATCATGTTCAATGTGAAAGCTAATAATTTCCAGAATTTCTTACCAGCTTTTTCTGACTTTTCTTTCTGTTCTTTTAATTCCTCGCCTTTTGTAGTTATTTGTTTGATCCGAGCACGCAACTGAGCTACCTCTTCTTCCTTCATTTCCAGTGTTTCATGCATTTGTCGCTTTGTCTCTGCAATTACCATGCCCTGTGGAAAAGGTCCTTTTGATAAAAAGCTAACAAACATAAGACGCATATCGAAACAACTTCAAGCCAGGAAACACTCCTTCTCAGAAATAAACTTTAGTCCACTATTGCTACATTGGAAATCATGGTATTTTTCTGTCAGAAAACAAAGTGATAATAAAAACATGGTAAGAATAGGGACTATTTTGATGAATAACCAAAGCTTATCTATTAGTAAAAAGAACTCCTCCAAGAACAAGGACCATCAGAAAACTTTATTTTCCCGGGACAGATACATTTCTTTGAAATATGCATTCTATAAGCAAACCCAAACTAAAAGAAGGCACTGTTACATGTCTACTTCTCCTTAGAGAGCACACACAGATGATGAAGTCATGTTGCTTGTTACACCACCAGAAGTTACTGTAAGTAATAACTGTGACAAAAGATCTTGTAAGCAACAAAACATAACAAACTGGAACTGGGCATTTAATTCCCTTACATTTTATCTCATCTTCATTAGATTTTACTTTTAAAATCTTGTATTGAGGTAACCACTAGTCCACTTATCATTATGCATTTTCAAATTACATCCTACATATTCTTGCAATATTAAGTACAACCTAAGAGACGAACATGCTGAAGTATCTATATAAGAGAATTCTCAAGTAGCTTAAATTATTTGCTTGTTGAAATTGGATCTAAACTAAACCAAACTAGGTAACTAAGATCAGTTTCTAATACAAGAAAGTCAAATATTTTGAGTTTAAACAATCTTCTTCCAAAATTACAGTTTAAAGAAAAAAATCTTCCTTGTTTACCTTGTCTTGTTCTAGCTGCTCAATCAAGTTCTTTGCATCACGCAGCTGTGTAATCAGTTTAGTCTTCTCAGCCATGTGAAGGTCCTAAAAAAAAAAAAAAAACACCCCAATCACAAGAGTTTAAAATGTCACCAGGCATAAGAAAATAGTTTCTGACAAGCAGTTTATGCCTTGCTTTAATAAAGAATCATAGGTACATGACCAACAAAGCTGTCATTAAAAACGTGATGCAGGCTAGGAATGAGACCCTGTACGATGCCTCAGAGGTAGAGCAGAGGAGGAAATCAAAGCAAAATCAAAGTAGGCAGCTTGAAATTACTTCTAAATCTCCCAGTGCTAGGCTGCCCCACAGTTTCCATAACAATTCAGATATCTGAAGGCGCAGATTCTCTTGTGAACATCAGAGTTGATAAAGTAAACTGAGCAAGAACATGCCTAACACATCTGCTTTTCTACCTGCATTGTGGCTTACAAAGGAATCTCAGCAATGCAGCATTTTATCTGTTCTTGTTCTGGAAAAGGTGCTTGAAGCACTTGAACCTTCCTGAACTCTTTCAAACTGGGCTAACGCTCATAGACCAAGAGAAGAGCAACTATTCTCCAGCACTAAAGCTGAGTACTGCTGTACTTTTCAGATTTCCATTACTATCAGCCACCTTACTTCTATTTCACAACTCAGCATGAATGGCCTTAAAAGGAAAACTGAGCAAAGTTTTAATTTAGCTTTGGCAGTGCATTTACCTTTAATTTCTACCTCACCTTCACTATATTGTGTTTTCCACTGTCCTTCCTTTCTGTTTTCTATTCATTTACATAGCTGATGCCTCTCACTTTTCTCACTTCCTGTCTTCTCTGCAAGACAGACTTTCCTTCACCCTCACCTTCCTCCATTTACTTTTTTTTCCTGATACCATTTTGGTGGTTATTCATATTGTACGATTTCATGCCCTTCTCTACAACTTTTTGAAAAATTGCTCTATATGTTCATTCCAGGCTGTTTTTGCACCTTTAACTCCAAAGAAGTTATGGTTTCTTGTGATGGTTTGTGCTTTAATGACTTGCCCTATGAATAAACTCTGCAAATACTGGAATTCTTACACTGTTCTTGTAGCTTCCCATAAAGTTAAGAGCATTTTACCTTCATTTTCTCTAGCTCCTGAAGTCTCTCGTCTAATTGTTCCTGAAGAGCCTCCTTCTCGTTGGTTAGCTGGGCACAGCGCTCTTTGTGTGACCGAATCATCTCCTTACAGCGCTGCAGCAAGTTCTCTTGGCGCTTCACCCTCTGATTAAGAGTTTCCAGTGTTTTAACAGAATCTTCATTACCCTCTACAGACAACATACCAACATTATCATGTGCACACTTTTTCCAAAATGCAGATGCGCTTTCATCATTCACATGGTGTGAGACTGACATCTCTAAAGAAAGTTGTGCAAAGCCTGCAGAACTTCCTAGTGACTGTAACAACTGCATTTTATGTCCAGCCAGAAACGTGCACACACACACACAGGATGGCAAATATAGTCTTTAATCCCAAATTATTTCACAAAGCCCCAGCTATTATACAAGTTGCAAAACAAAAAACTATTACTCAACAAGACTGAGTTTTCTACAAGACTGAAAAGTTACTATGATTTATAAACCTGTCTGCTGCCACTAGGTGAATATTCACAAGTGGGGGGAAAAATGCTAAGCAGAACAAATCACATCTCCCAGTTATGAAGCACACAGACTCCTCTTTTCACAGTGTTGGGTATGACAATAATTTTCATATACCCAGGTTGGCAATACTGCGTTAGGCAGGAAAAAGGTCACGTTTAGTGTATTTTCAAGCTATACTCTTCCCTGTACCTTACTGTGTGTTCTGCCCTGATGATCTGAAAATAGGATCAGACATTCACAGACTTTCATTTTGAGACTGTATGTCTTAAACGCTATAATCCTGAAGCAGATTCCAGCACATCTGAACGCTGATTCCTGGAGACTAGATGGTTAATATTATTTCACAAGCACTACAAAAGGCACGACACTGGATAAGAAGAATCTTTGCTCCAACCTCACATAATAACGGAACGTAAGAAAATCACAGCAGATCCTGAACAATGATTATTTCAAGATGTATGTTCATCTCTGTCCAAACCCCAACTTTTATTTAGGATACCAATGAACGATACTTTCATCATATACCGGCAGCACAATATCCCAGGCTCAGTAATCAAATCTAAACAATACTGGGACTCCCATAGCTCAGATAACCTCCTGACAAGAGGAGCACTTAAAAGAGATTATTCAATAGCATGAATATGAAAACTGATCTTTACTTTTACCTTTTCTGGAAAAAGCACATAAAAAGAGACATACCAGCAAATGGTATCCTCTAAACTCTAGGGATAGTTTCTTGCTTACCAGACAAAGAACCTTAATATTAAGTGGGGATAGTAACAACCCCCTACTGGCAACAACAATACGTAAAATAGAATTATTGCTATTAAGGCAAGATGGACCAGATTTTAATTTTCACGGAAATTCAGCATCTTTGAAAGGTTATCATGTCCACCAGGTACCATTCTATTTCTAGACAAATTGCTCCTTCTAGAAAACTTATCATTACTATAATGTGTCATACTTTAAGTACTATTACTCCATCATAACATTCCCCAGAATAAAAGATCTCTTTAAAAAAGCCCCAATACCTACCATTGCTTCCTGGTTCCGCAATATTTTCTGCAATGATTTCTTTTGTTGGACTTTGAACTTGTGGGTCAGACTGGATATTTGGATCAGGTAATTCGATGCCCATCTGACCATTCTGTAACCTCTGCTTCAGCAGTGATACCTAAACAAAATATTCTTTGTTAAAAACATAAGGATTCTAAGATGATTGTATTTCCATCCTCAAAACTAATGAGAGTTATTCACGTCAGCAAGTAAAGGAAAAGTCTGTCTGAATATTTTTAGCATTTTTTAAAAACCACAGTTATGTTTCCTTGGAAAAAAACACACAATTATGTGAGGAGACGATTTAAACAAAACCAATTTTGCAAAAGCATTTTTAGCTCTAACATCTGCTCATGTTATTTCTTGATAACAAAGACATTGAAAAGGTATTTAGGTGCAGATCAAAAATTTGCATTTAATAAGAGTAAGATTATACAATGGTATTCTCTATCACAAAGATGCACTTAATTTCTAGAAAATCATAAATTCTGAAGAAGCTTTAAAACAAAGTAGCATTCATAATAAAGCATGGACACAAAATATAGGAAACACTGTAATTTATAAAAGATATTTGGAACGAACAGTTTTCAAAAACATCTCTTGGGTAAGGTGTTTTACCTGAGTTTGCAAGACACTAATAAGTTGGTCTTTTTCTTCCAAGGAAGCATCAAATTCCTCCTGAAGATGTTTCTTAGCTTGTTGATCCATCTGGAGCTCCTAAGAATCACAAATAAGTGTGTCTTAGATTAAAATTGAAATTTGAATTTAAACAGCTTATCTATGTATTATGAAATATTAAAAATACCTCATTGCAATTATGACTCCAGACCACAATCATAAATTATTTCTTTTACTATACAATAATTTAATTATATTACCAGCATTAAAATAGTAAGAGACTAGGTCTAATGCATTATCAAAGATTCTTCCTTCCTAAAAATAAGTTTGTGTCAGTATCACTTCAAGCTTATTTCTGAAAACTGTATTCCACGCAAACATTGGAAATTAACAGTTGCACTTTGGTAAACTAGGTTCTTCATTTAGCCATCAGATTAAATCAACATAAAGAGCAGAAATGTAAATTTCCTTTATGCTCATTTAATATGCTAGTATTCTAAATGTGACAAATGCCATTTGTAACAACACAGGGTTTTTTTGTTCCTGAAAGGTGTCTCAAATGCCAAACAACTTCAGAGTGTCTTTACTTGCTACTTAATTGCATTCATTTGGCTGAACACCTTTAGAAACATGTAGATGTAACCTAAACACATTGGTAATAGCTACATGATTTGATAAAGTACTGTATCAGGAGAGTTTCTTCTGTTTACTTCCCATGCCTTTAAGGTTTACTTATTTATTTAAATAATTAGTTGTTAGAACAACAACAAAAAAACGTTGAATTAACTCTCATTCAACTTCTTATTAAGAAAATCAGCACCATATATGTTTTATGCATGCACTGTAAATAACTTTCCATATTTGTATTTTTTCTTTTTAATTTACTTCATCCACATGTCTTTCACAGGAAGATTTACCCCATAAAACCAACACTTCTATAGACATTATTCTGCAAAGGTCACTTGTGTAAAAGTAAGTGCCCCCTCTAAATACAGGTTCTGTTAGCCAGGCAAATACAAAGGATGACAAAAAGCACAAAGAAAGGATGAAAAACCAAGCAAGAGACAAAATATGTGGCACTGGCTGCCTCCTGCTTTGCTTCCATCCAACTCTGAATCCCACTTTCATTATCTCATGCTGCCTATGCCTTGCTTCCAGCAGCGAATCCCAGCCTTGAGTCCCTTAGCTGAGAGAGCTAACTGTGCCCAGCCACACATTGGAGGGACAGAGCTGAAAGGCATCTTTTGGGAAAACTGTTCCTCTTGCTTCTCAAGTAACTACATCCACTTTTTAACCCTGCACCGTACCTGGTTCTCCATAGCTAATGATCACACCTCTTTCTCATGCTTCTGAGCTTTAGAAGCAATTCTTTCCAAAGCAAAGAAGCTCAGTGCAACAACAGGCAAAGAGATTTTATGGAAAAAAAATAAAAAATAAAAAATAAAACTCATTGGAAAGGTCCTCCTTACAATCCAACAGTCCTTTCTGACTGCTGTCAGAGAGGCAAAACACCAAGGACTGCCGTTGAAGAATTACTCTTAATAAGAAAATACTACTGTAAGCAAAAGAAACATTTATTTTGAAGGATTATTCACATTGTCAGCTCATCCCAAGAGAAACTTATTTTAACACAACCCACTTAGAAGAAACTTGTCTTATTCAACTCATTTATTAGAAGAACAGACTGCATGATGAAGAAAACTTCTATTTTTTTTTTATATAGTAACTGCTGATAATGAGTGGCTACAGTAATGAATGATGAATTTTTATAACACTGTAGCTTCCACAGTGGAAACTTACCATTTTAGTTGTAATTTCTTTATTTATTTTTAAGTCTGTTTTACTTACTGCTGTAATCTTTGGTCTTCCAGAAGACCAAAGAACTAGTTTTTGAAGATTTCCAATCAATATAAAAGAATTTAAATCTTAGATTTGAAGGAATCTTTACATCTACAAGAATTATCAGAAAAATAAATAAATTCTATACCAAATATATATCTTCATAACTTCTATAAGTATTGTTTATATATGTAGATTTACATCAAATACATCTTTCTCTAATCAGAAAGACTATGACAAAAGAAGTAAAAAGTATGCACACATGTAACCCTTTTCCTAATAAAAACGCTTTAATTCTGGTGTAGAATTAAATATAGGCCTTCCAAACTTTACTAACACACTGAAAACCTAAATATAGTGAAACATATACTCTTAATGCAGTATGCATTTCTCACATTTGACTTGTAGCAAACTGGAAAAAAAAATATTGACAAGTCAATTTGTCACTACTGCTGTGGGTATTTTTAAAATGACTTTTATCCTAAAAAAAGAAATAGAACAAACAAGCAAAGAAACCTGTGAAGCTGACAGCCATGAAAAGTACTTGTTACTTGTATTTGCCTAACATTAGCATTTCTCAACACTAGAAAAGCTAGAAGTTGCAGGGCCACATGTACTGCTGGGCCCAACAACACTGGAAAAACCACACACATTTCTACCTATATCACAATGAACAGAAAGGCAGTTCGGTTGGTACTATGAACTGCTCTTAGATTGTGACAATAACCTGCTGAATGCCAGAGAAATAACCCCATGTAAGGTAATGTAAACAAGTGGTTAAAAAAACCTGCTGTGCAATAGAAAATATTTTGCAAAATGAATTTAAAAATCAAAAGCTAGGCAGAGAAAGATCCTCTGTATGTATGCTATAAAAGTAAACATTCAATCAATAAAGGAAGTTACCTCTCTCAGTTCTCCAATTCTGCGAAGTGCTTTATCCTGACTTTGACTCAGAATGCCCTTAAAAAGGAATAAACATAACGTGTGTTAAATATAACTTTAGATATAAAGTGTAAATAAACTCACAGAATTGTATTTCAGTAGGAGAATTAACATGTTTGTATTTCTCTTTACAGTCAAACTTAATGTGTAAGTATTACCAAAGACTGCCAACTGTGGAATGTCAATCCATCACCTGAATTCAGCTGATGCAATCAAATATGCAGGAGTACAATAGCTTCATAGTTATTTGGACAAACCAGTTTTAGCTGGGATTTTTAAGGATTTCACGCTTAGAGAGAGTCTTTTGTTTACTTTTGTTTAGATAAAAAATATACAAGAACATATAAGCTTATACCTACACACATACACATGTGCACACACTATAGACTGAAAGTTAAATCTTTATTTGCACTATACATTTTAAGATTCAGAAAACCATTCAGGTTAATAGAAGATGAATAGGAATGCTTACCTGTAGCTTTTTCTTCTCTCGTTGGATAACTTGATAAGCAGACACTAGCTAAAATACAGAAATCAGGTATAATGATGATAATGTATTCGCTTATAGCCATCAAAATAATTTGCTTAGTTTTATCGCTATCTGCTTTTTAAACTCCTCACTTCACTTGAGAAAGCTCTTCTGACAGAAGCATATGAAAACAACTGTCTTGTGCAATTTTTTGGTGCTTTTTTTCATTTATAAAATATCTCCAATGTGCTAAATAAATTAAACATGACAAAATAATTAGGCTACACAGCATTCATGCACAGTTCTGCCTTCACTGAAAGTACCTCTGAGAACTCTCATGATTTAGTACAGGCAGTCAAAAAACAACTACATCAGAAAGTTACAACCTTGAGAATTGCCCCAAAGGGATGTACACTTTCATAGGATACACATTCCAGAGACTTTACATTTAATTTTAAAGCGATTATACATTAAAAAATACACTTAGAACTCTAGCAAAAAAAAGGTTTGTGTAACAGTGAATGTTCTCATTCCATGTGCTTTGCATGTTCCCAGTAGACAAAGAAAGACTGGGAATGAACAATATTTCTCATTGTAAGCTGACAAAAGAACTTCATGAGTAATTGCACAATTTAGTTTAATTAAAAATTTGATCACAATTGCATAAGTTGTGCAAAGCTGTAGCACAATGGCACTTGGAACTAGAATATACCCTTTTCTAATTACTGAAAAAATAAGGGAAAACTAATGCAAAACACCAGAACCAGAAATCTCTAAGTTACCACGTACCTTCAAAATGTTATTGAAAATAAATTAGGATTTTTCATAATTCAAGGCTACTTTTCATTTCAGAGTTGTACTTATGTTCAATTAAGCAACACAGTTTACATAAACTTTTAAAAATACGCCGTATTATACTAGTTGGACGGTAGTGAAAAACTAATGGGAGTCAAAAATTAGCTAGTTAATGGAAGAAAACTTTATTTTTAAATGTATGTTGAACAGTGTAATTGACATATACATGCCATAGATTCCACAGATTCTGACAACAATAGTCAAAATATTGTAAAAAAAAAAAATGAAAAAATGAAAAACCTTCAAAAGCTTTACTTTTTCAGACAAAATAAGTAGACAAATATAAATAGGAATATTTGGAAGTTAAGGGGAGCAGAACAATTACTGAAAACAAAACGCCTGCCTATGACACATGCATGCAGTGAAACACACAGTGTAGGTGTACTTCAAGTTTGAGAAGCAAAGTAAATTTGCCATCACATCAGCACAGGTCACACTCAGCTCTGTCCTGAACTCCAGTCCCAAGTACAGGGATCCCAGCAGAAACCCTCCTGGACCTATATCTGAGGACATCACTCACACAAGTAACCCCCAGCTAATCTCTGTTGCTGACAGCATGGAATTATTTACAAACGAGAAGAAAAGGAAAGACTTGGAGAGGCTTGAGAGGTGGGCTGACAAGAACCTCATGAAAATCCACATGGGGACATGCAAAGTCCTGCACCTGGGTAGGAACAACCCTGGGCACCAGTACATGCTGGGGGCCACCCAGCTAGAAAGCAGATCTGTGAGTCAGCAGTGTGCCCTTAATGCTAAGAAGGCTAGGGGTAGTGATGGCAAAGTATTGCCATCAGGTCATGGGAGGGGAATCCTTCCCCTCTAGTCAGCATTGGTGAGGCTGCCCCTTGGAGTTCTGGGCCTCCAGTACATTGAGATGTGGACATACTGGAAAGAGTCCAAGGAAGGGCCACCAAGATGGTCAAGGGACTGGAGCACCTCTCCAATGGGGAAAGGCTGAGGAAGTTGCGATTGTTCATCCTGGAGAAGGCTCAGGGGATGTATTACCAATGTCTACGAACACCTGAAAGGAGAATGTAAAGAAGCTGGAGCCAGGCTCTTCTCAACGGTGCCCAGTGCAAGGACCAGAGGCAGTGGGCACACCCTAGAACACCAGAGGTTCTGTCTGAACATCAGGAAGCACTTCTGTGCTGTGTGGGTGATGAAGAACTGGCACAGGTTGCCCAGAAAGGTTGTCAAGTCTCCCTTCTTGGAGATCTTCAAAAGCCATCTGGACGTTGTCCTAGGCAAGCTGCTCTAGATGGCCTCCTGCTTGAGCAGGGGTTTGGACCATATGGCCTCCAGAGCTCCCTTCCAACCACAACTGTTCCGTAATTCTGTGAAAAATATTTCTGCATTGCATTACCAGCACAGCTTTGGCTTGTCTAAGCCAAAAATAACTAGACTTACAATCATAATTAAATGTCCCTGCTAGCTATAAGAGGATCCCATTTGTTCCAGAGAGGAAAACAAGATTATCCACTATTGCAGTATGCTAGTCTTATTTTTTCCCTCCCTCTCCATCCAGTGACATTACCCACCTCTCCATATTTTCCTCTGTAGTTGCCCAAGCTGCGCTCCATTCGGCGCAATCGCTGCAGTAGCTGTTCCTTGCTGAGGCTGTCTGCATTTCCCGGAGCCTCCTCGGTCTCACTTTCGATGTCAGAAGGTGGATCGAAGGTGGAACTGGCTGTATCCACCTCCAGCCGATTCAGTGAATCTCGTGAGGGCGTTCGTACCAGGGACTCTTTAGAAGAAGAGCGGAAGAGGGACTCTTTTACTGGGCTTCGAAACAATGACTCCATGGAGGGCACACGAAGCTGAAGGCGCTGGGCAAAAGACTGAGGGTCACCCGGCTGCAAAAACCCAAAGCAAGGAGTTACTTGTGCACTGCTTCGAGGCCGACGGATACACTAACGCTGGGGAAAGAGACATGACCAGGGCCAAGGAACCACCGTCACCCAACACAGCACCACAGAGGTGGCACCAAAGAGCTACCACTCCCTTCAGAGTCATATACCTGCACAGAAAAAACAGACATGCAGCTGCCAAGTGCGGGCAGTTTTAGAGACCAACTAAATTCAATAGACTACAGCTCTGATTTAAGCTCCTGGAAGAACGTACTCCTGTGCAACCCCATTAAAAAATGAATGTGTAACTGAAATATATAGTTGTATTTACTTTTGACCCAAATTAAATAAAAAAGTAAATAAATGTGACTCACTTATTGATGTATTAAATAGAAGATTGTATTTATCTCAAAGATACAAAGATCTTTTCCTATGATTGAGAGAATAAATTTATTGTAAAAGTCCTTGTACAATGGTTCTGGCATGTCATCCTAAACAGTCCTTTTTATTTTTAATGGCTTTACAATTTTTACATAAAATGCAATTACTGATTTGTGCAACTAAAGTCCCTGTGCTGTACTAAAACAGAAGGGTCTGTGCTTCGGTAACATACAGTGGTGGTGCTAGAGAAGTGATTTTCAAGCACTACCAAATGATGCTGGAATTCGCACGCTGGGAATTGCTGCTAATCCCACTCCAGCAAATTGGACTTGTTTCTGAGACATATGAAAGGATGACCTCCAACATTATCACAAGTGATAACTCTATTTTAAGATTATCAATTATTTTCCTTTAGTTAGATTTTTTTTTTTTAATCTTAATACCATCTTAAAACACGCCAAAGTACTTGTCATCCCTAGTCCGGTATGAAGACACACAGGGCACTTATGCTAAATGAATAAAAATAAAACATGGCAGTGAAATACAAAACAGAAACCCCATAGGTACCTGTGGGGAGGCTGGTTCACTTCCATTGTTTTCTGCAGATCTGGGAATTGGTTGCTTAGGTAAATTCTAGAGGAGGAAAAACAACTGTTAGATGGAAGAGACTATAATTGCCATCAGTCACCGATTCCTACAAACAGCATCTGTGCTTTTTTCTTGCCTGTGTTTTTAGTACTTTCTTTAAAAAGTTTATTATGATGTGTTCATGCAAACAAGCTAGTTTGTTAAATTCGAAACAGACTGCTGCAATATAGAGAACTACAAAGCAGCTGTGTGCATGGATTAGTATGAAACATCTGCAAATACGGACATCTCCAATTTAATTATTCAAAATGCTTATTTGTGTAACATTTACGCACAAATCAAAGGACCACCAGAAAGACAAAACGACAGCAGGAAAAAAAAAAAAAACAGCGTTGTTTACAGCTGACATGAGGATCAGTGGAATCATATTATCTCCCTCTATTTAAGTATGTGGAGGGGGAGGGAGGGAAACACTACCTGGATAAAAACACTGTTTAAGAGGTTTATATGAAAAACATAAAAAGCTGTTGTTTAAGATTCCAAACAAGCACAGGAAGAACATCAGGCTTTCAGAAAACATCCTGTGCAAGACTAGACACATACAGTTTTCTGCACTCACAAATAAGGAGGGAAAAAAAATCAACTGAAAACAAGAGTTTTATTTTTATTATGGATTTCAGACATTCCTGTCTGTCTGTCTGTCCTGCTTTTCCTATGCCCTGTGCTCAGGTGCTTCCAAACCTGTACAGATTCAGTTTTCTAGTGTTTAAGCCAGGTCAGACTGATGTAGCAAAACACACTAGAAAATATCTTGGATACATTTTTTTTCCAAGAAAAGCACTGAGATATATTAAAGTATATGGAGTAAGGAATTCAGTAAAAAGTGATGTACGTTTTTATTTTTAATCAAGATGTACCTTGAAATTCATATGCAATCTGTAAAATCGAAGGGCTTCAATAAGGCCTGATATGGACCAAACTCAAGGAAGTATTAAAATAACACAGAAAGAAATCCAGACAGTTAAGGAAGCCAGAGAAACAAGCAGTCACCCATCCAGACTCAGGTTAGGTAAAATGAACAATAACGAGCCATATAAGAAGTCTGTCTGGATTTGGAAATTTCATTTCACCTGGCTCGAGCAAAATGCGCATACTGTTTACATTCTGCACTACATTGTTGTGGTGGATTTAGTTCTAGTGGATTAAGAGCTCTTACTGGTTTTTAAACTAAAGCACTCCTACGCTTTTATTCTGGGCTGCATTACTTGTTTTCATTTCTTAACTGGGAAGTTAGCTGTAACAGTAATCCAAATAAAAACTATTTTCCGCTTTACACTTTGCAATAAAGCACCTACTGCGTTACAATAGTGCTACCAAAGAAAGACGTACTTGACCAAGAATTGCAGACTATCTACAAGCACATCTTTCAACAATCATGTATAGAAACAGAACAAAAGGAAACTGTTTAGGGTTTCTATATCTAATTCACAAGGGTAATTTAATAATATTTAAGACATTTTATAATACAAGATTAATTAAATGTATTAAATCTAATAAGGTATTTATGAATACATAAAGCATGGATCCTATTCTTTTCAACTGTTAAGAACCCTAAAAATTAAAAAATGCCATCTCAAAACTAAAACTAATGCCACCACGTTTAAAGTTTTCCTCTTCACTGTGCCGACATCTTTGCTTTCAGTCTACATACACAAAAGTAGAGCCTACATTTAGAATTGCAATTTATTGCAACAGCAAATATAAGAAGAATGTGGTGGTTATGTTTAATACAAAACCTGAACCATCACACTTCTCTACCTCCTGCAATGCTAACTCACTGCGCTCTAGGGCAAAGGGTCATACGCTGGTGTCCAGAAAGTGAAAGGTAAGCATGAATATAACTTACTATATGTAAGTATAGATTCAAGAGGCTTTGAGGAGCTTAAAAGCCCTATCCCTCCATAAGCCATAAGAGTTGCTTTCAGTGAAACTAGGAGCAAAGTGCACTGGCATCTTGAAAGTCTTAAAACCAGAAGAATAACAGGCTTTCTGGAGACTGACAGTCTTTCCTCCACTAACCATATCCAACAACTGTATCTATACCCAAAGAGTAGCTACTTCTAAAATTATTAATAAAAAGGTTGCATTCTGTTATTAAAATGTATAAACCAGACCTCAAAATTAACATGAACACATTAGGGCATTCTAGCAACACTTCAGCTTCCTTACTTCTCTATTGCTGAAATGAACTAATTTAGCTTCTTACTTCTTTCTAAGATAAAAAATATATATAAATTCATGTGCCTAAGGAGTGAAAGCTTAAGTGTCTGTAGTTAAAAACATGTTAGTGTTCTTCCTCTCTCCTGCTTCCTCAAGTATTGCAAATTTGTGAGTAAGCTGTGGAAGGAGGAAGAGGTTAGTACACATTTTCTTCCCCTATGTTTGTTTCATTTTTTAAAAAATATTTGTATATAATTAGCACTCGTCTTCCTTATAAACTTCTGTCTCACTATTCTCTTCCCCCTGCCTCCCCCAAATCTTACTGTGAGAGGACAGCTCTAGAGTCTTCAAAAAGTTCAAAGAACAAAAACAGTTTTACACGTAACATTATTAAATACACATTGGTAACACTTTAATTCTCACATTATAATTATTTGCAGTGTATACAGTTTTTTTTAATAAAAATATGCAAGACAGTGACTCTAGTCACTGAAGTGACTAAGGGGAATACAAAGGCAACATAAGAACGTTCACAGAAATATGTTTTTTTTCCAAAATGCAACTGTACTAGTGATATCATGAAAAACAGCCTATAAATGCTTACAGCTGTTCATGTAGAAAAGCTTAATTTTATCTGTAGAAGAGCAACTATTACTGGACCTTGAATATAATAAAAATATCTAAACTAAGATAAATAAATCTAGCAACTATTTCAAAACTACAGATGTCAGCATAGTCTGAACGTCCACTTTGCTCCTCATAAAAAGCTCAACCTCGAGAACACCGGGACTGACTGAGCTAGTAATGACTCTGCGCTCAGAGGCAGCAAGCACAACCCAACATATGAATACTTTCCACAGACCACCTTTTTAAGCAGTTTCTGTCCAATTTTGCTTAGCTTGAGACACAATCCCAGTATGATGCGGTATGTTGCACTACGCCTATTTCCTTATCAAATTTCTATCCTGTTATAGCTTTCAATGTCTTTTCATTTTCAGCCTCTGCATGAGCAGCAAAAAAGGCACTTACTAAATTGAAAAAAATAAGGTAATCATGAGTTGATGATGACTTATGACTCAAAAATTCAAATACTGTTTTGAATCATTATGCACTCAGGAATGCCATGGTTCTGAAGCATGTGAAAGATGCCATCCCAGTTCTGTAGCAATACGCAGAATACCACAGCTTTGCATATGCTTATGTAAGAAACGGGAAGGTGCTTTTCTCCCTTTATCTGCTTCTTTTTCTCCACTCCCCTTGTTCTCTTCTCACTGAGATTCTCCACATGTAGACTGTGCAAACAACATTTCCAGACAATGAAATATATATGTTTAGAATGAAATCTAACAATTTAGAAGAGACATTCTAGTCTTGTAATAAGGTCAGCCAAGCTACCAACTAGAAGTAGCTGAATTTCAGTGCCTATGTATGATAATTTCCTGCTACCATGAGTAGTAAGTGACATGAGGCTTCCACTGTAAACAGCAAAAGACATGTAATTTTTAAGCAGAGAAACATGCTTGTCATGTCTATTTATCTTGAAATAGACACAGACATACATAAAATGAAGAGGAAGACTTTCAATGGCTTTAATGAATTCTAATCAACAAGTGTACAAAATTGTGCAACAATTACTTGAAATTTGGGTAAAGTAGGGTTACCTGCGTAACAGAAAACGTGTTAATTTGTTGTGTTACAATAAATTCACATCATACAGCACACCAGCCAGGAGCTATCGGGAACTACCTCTGTGAAATTTAGTGCAGGGTTAGCAACGGGGTAGTTAAGATGCCTTTGTGAGAACAAGCCACAAGCAACACTAGGTTTGCCTTCTAATACAGTACTCTCCTCCCCCTGCTAAAGGCATCGCTAAGGGGGGTGGGAGGACTCACCACACCGTCACTCTGTGGCTTAGGTTGTTTGGTGGGATCCAAAGCAAAGATAGTATACTCAGAGAGAAAAGCGGGTTCTGCTATCATCCCGGCTAGCAGCTGTCATTCAATGCAAAAAGTAGGAAAACAAAAATAAATCAAGTAACAAGGTAAAGAATGTTGCAACATTCTACTAAATTATTCCACACTTTTAGAAACATCATAAAAAGGAGACAACAGAAACTGGTAAAGTCAGGACATTAATAGAAAATATGCATTAGATCACTCACTTCAGAACAGCCAAAATACAGTTTTGATCATTCAGAAGTATAAGAAACATACAATTTTTAAAAAGTATCCTAGTCAAGCCCAAAACAGAGTGTTTCAGGAACTGGCAATGATGATTTTAAGCTTCTGTAGATGACTTGTCTTCTGATACCGCTTAGCCCTCTTTGCTCTCAACGTTGTGTATGAAAAGCTCATTCTATCAGTATTTCAGTTACAAGCAATATAAATTTCATGATTTGTCTTCTCTACTACTGCTCTTATACAGTGGAATCCTAACCACATACAAAAACACCATTCCTTACAGAATTATTTGAAGTACTAGCAGACTATTGCTTTACAAAAAACAAAACCAACCACAAACTGATCTAACCATTTGTATTAAGCCAGTATAGGAGAAGAGATTTAAATTCCATGAAGAGCAAGAGACTCTGGAATAGGATATGTACAAATAATGTAATGCAATTTAATGGCACAACAGGTTTTCAAAAGCATTCCTTTTCCATAATTTTACTTACATACAGAAGTCTACTGCTCAACTTTCTTACAACCTGAGATATCAGAATTTTGTTGTTTCCTGACTGAAACAAAACATGGTAAGTTTTTTCATTCACACCATTTCAGAACAATTTTTATTTCAAGTTACTAATAGTATTTTAGGAATCAATTCTATTACTAAAAAGTTGGGGTTTGATTATTTTTTTTAAACTGCTATATTCATTCCAGTGCTCCAGTACAAGCTGAGGATTCAATTCAGAGGAAGTTTCCAATTCAGAGGAAAAATACTTTCACGTGTAAGATCCAGAATGTTACATGACTTGCAATTTTTGCATAGCAAGAACTTTTAGAAAATGTGTTAGAATGTGGAATGCCTGGACCTGGAGAGTAAGGCTGCTTCATTTTGTACACGTGCTTCTGAAAAGACATACGCCAGAAAAAGAAATGGCAAATACTACGTATAATCACACAGCAGCAATGCTACAAGCAAGACTGATAACCTCATGAATTACAAGTATGTAAATTCTCAAGAACAAATAAAATGATGATGAAATCTTTAAGTCAAAGAATACTTTGTACGTTTAGACAACACCAGTTAATATGATGAAACAACATTTCCAAAACACTCCTACATGTATCCAAGCAAATGCTATTAACCAAAGGATCATAAACATTTTCAAAATGTAACCTATCTTAAGCTTAGATGAGTCACTTTCAAAACATGACTGTAGAGAACTTCAGGAATCACAGATAGTTCAAATTACCACTTCATAGAAATGGTAGGCTGTTTGCTTCTCAAACTATTAAGCACTAAAATTTCATCACAGAATTATTTTGCTTAAATCAAACTCCTTGCATTATCCAAACAACTTGCATTAAAAAGAATTCCTATTCATCTCAAACAAATTATTCTTCATTTTAAATTAAAAACAAATTCAGACAATATGTTCAGCTTCTGTGAATTGTTGTTTTCCGTCATCCCCTCAAGTCCACGACCACATAAGTGTAACGAAGTTCTAGCAGGAGGCCTACCTAGTAAAGTCTTACACAAAAGCCTCATCCAACACCCTCCACCTGCCACAAAGAAAAAACAAAATCCCCAAAACCAAAACCCCCTAACCTTACTGAGAAGACAACAAAGAAGCTTAAGCAATGGAGAGAGTTAAATTCACTCCAACTACTCAGAAGACAATTGACAAGGAGCATATGCAACTCTTCCATGGCAAGATCAGTAGAACCAAGCTATCAGCTTCTGCAAAGCCTAAAATACCTCAATACACAATAATTAAGTTTTTAAGAAATAAAAAAGCTTATGAATATGAATTTATGCCATACGCTTGAGCTTTCAAGCACACCACTCTAGGGTCTCTATTGCAACTAATAGTTTACACAACTAGTAGAAAGCATTTAACACTACTGTTGTGTTTCACAAGCGTTAATCAGAAGCCTGAGGCAAGGATGTCACTAAATCATCTGAGCTTCACCTCACTGTTGTTTGAGTCTACTGCAAAAAGACAAGGCTAGCACAAAGGGGAAGGAACCAACAACCAACCCTGCAAACACAGGTAGAAGATGATAATACTGTTCAAGGCAGAGCAGTAATCACCCTATCAAAGAACTAGGTATTTCCTTCCCAGTAGCTAAGAATTAGCCAAGAGTTGAGTTTCACACTTCAAACAGGTATCAAAGGCAGAATACACTTAATCATGGTCCAAGAATGTTATTTCCTTAGAACTGGCTGTATCTTCTTATTAGAGAACTCTTCCTCCATTCTCAGATGTTGGGTGCCCAACAGTGGAAACGTTTAAGTACTTGCTCATAGCATTGTTATTACTCAAGCAGCTCCTTGTCTGCTTTGTTCTTACAGCTATATTACAGGCAGTGCTGTTGAATACGTCCTATAATTACAATATCTGGAACTTTCCAAAAATATATATCCAATTTTTACCTGCATTTTTTTTCATTTTTTTAATTAACTATTGAGCGTGGCTTATAATATGAGCTGTCTATTTGTTTTTTTGTTTTGTTTCTGTAGAAGTCACTGAAAGTTATGCACCTATGCCTGGAAAAAAAGGGAAGAAAAATAGCCTTCCAAAATTAAACACTTGTAAGTATTGCCACAATGGATTTTTGTACTTCAGGAGGCTGCTCTTAATTGACTTTAGAGACTTCAGAAACATTAAATGTACCTACTGCTGTGCTAACATATCACTAACAATACATCAGCATTATATGATTAATAAACACATAATGTTGCAAACCAGTTGATGTGATTGATGTTAACTAGACAAGTTGGGAATCCAGTTGGTCTAAAGCATCCTGCAAACAGACAGAACGTGCAGACCTGTAATTAATGCTTTAATTAGCCTTCTCTAATCCTCTGAACACCATCAAATCACATTTGAAGCTTTTTAGAGAAATCCTACTGAAGTCTTTCAACATTTTATGCTTCAAACATGCTCTAGGGTAAATTAACTCTGTCCCATACTGACCTTTACCTCAGGCACCAAATTAAGGCTGTGATATTGCTGGTCTTTTATCACAAGACAGAATTACTCTGTTTTTGCAAATAAAATCTGCCTAACAACAAACATTTCCACCTTTAAGAAAAAGTTACAAAAAGTAAATTATATAATGAAACCTGGGACCAAATGACGATACATTTCTTTAAGTATTCTTAAAGAACAATAGTTCTTTTGAAATCATCTTTGTTTGGAATTCTGGAAATACAGTCTCTGTAGCCCTCATGTCTGGCCTCAATTAAGCTGCCTTACTTGTTCTTTATGAACTTCCTGAACTCCAGAACCAAATGCTTTTGTACTGTTTTTGCTACTCCTCTCTGAAGAATTACCATGCCCAAATATTCCTTTACTCTGATGAATGGGATATGTAGGCCAAAGTAATTCTGAACCCTAAATCAAACTACTTCCTTAGCAGGCTGTGAAATAAATGCAGAATTTAACAAGGATTACAGTGCTATCAAGTACCCTTGCTCTGAAGAGGGAGGGATTAGTTGATTTAATGCATATTACATATATACAACACTTGCTTGATTACCAGTGGCAGTAATTATTCCCGTTCAGGGAAGGAAAAGAACCAGTGGTTCCATGTTTCAGACTAATCAGTTATTACACAAACTTGTACTTCATTAACAGTATGAATTTGCATCACTGCACATGTTAATGCTTAAATGCTTCCTTAATCGTATGTGTACTGTTTTTCCATGTTGTGTACATCCACAACAAAACAGAAGGAAAGGGATTATACTATAAGCTTGTTGAAGAGGTAAACCAGTATTTATTCACCTGGTTCAAGGAGCTAAGGATGTCAGCTATTAGGCTAATGGTTTAGTTTCAGCTCTTACTGAGAACGGTAACTCATTCCCCCATAGCTTAAAAAAAAAAAAAAAAAAAAAAAAAAGTCCCACCCCCCCCCAGGTTTTTAGGGAAAAAAAGCTGGGGGAGGTTGTAGGGGGGGGGCAGTAATTTGCTGATCTATCTGTTTTACAGAAGGTTTGTGCAATCTGTAATAAATCTTTTTATGCCTCATCCTTCTTACATTTATGGAATTAAAATACTGGAGGAAGAACTCAAAAGTTCAAGACTTTTCTCTGCAATTAAAAAAAAAAAAAAACAGAACCTGAAGGCACAGAACTGCATTTTCAGGATGAGCTAATACCTAAATCCAACAATTCTTTCCTGGTTTGTTATTTTGATAAGCAACTGCAATAAAACCAATTTAGAAGTACTTCAGATTGGATGAATAAATCAAAGATGCAGCATTAACAAAGGCAGAAGACTGATTATGTCCAGTTTTACCTATCCTGCTTTATTATTAGCCAACGCTAGAAAGATACTTCAATTAAATTTCAAACAGTCAATTTACAGTACTAAAGTAAGACTAAAAAGTACATTGCTAGTTTATCTTTAGCTCTAAGAAAAGCTACATATACAGTGCTCTGCTGTCACTTCCATAACACTTGTGAGGAAGTGACTGATATTTGGACCTGAATAACTGCCAGGTCATGCACATGAAGCTATCATCTGTTCCCTCACAGTTAATGGCTCAGAACTAGCTTTGTTATTCTCTGCACGTGGTCCTCACTTGTAAAAATAACTATACCAAACCAAAAGAAAATTTTGAACTTCTAGGAATGATACTGAACACAATATATTTTCCCCTCAAATTCTGTTCAAGAGTCTATGCAGTAACAAACTGAAATTCAAAAACCAAACTCTATTCTTCCCTGGAAAAGACTGGAAGTAACAAGTAAGTTTTAATCATGCAAGGCTGTTTCAAATGACACCAAGGCCAACTCAGAAAGTATTTGATACACAAACTGCTTTAACAAGTTCTAGGTAAGTATCACTATATGATTTTACTTTACACTCAAGCCACAGGCTAATTGCAAGAACAGAATACAGTACTGGACAGAATTCTGCTTTTTTGTTATACGCTGAAAAATGATGAGCTTCTCCATAGCACTGCTTCTGTGGAGATCCACAGCTTCATTACAATAGAAGCTGAAGAAGAAAGCAGGCAGGAATAGAAGAAATTCATGCTAGTGTTCCATGAACGAAGCATACAAGTCTTTCAAAATCCCAAAACATTCTGTTAAAAAAAAATTCACTTTAGAGTATAAAGCAAAAATGTTTGGCCACACATTTTATTACAATTCTTTGATTAGTAACGCTGTCTATTACAAATGTATTTTTTTAATTCTAAAAATACTGTGAAAATGTTGAGTTTAAATCAAAGCTTTTACACTCAATACTTGTAGCTTTAACATTAAAAATGTGGAAGTGGATTTATTAAAAACACATTAAAATGTAATAACCCAGAGGGAAAAGATGTATACATGAACCATGAAATACTGTAGAGTTCTGCATTTAAGCTTTCTATACCAAAATGGTTAGCAAGTATTCATGTACTACAACATTTCAGTATAAGATATTCTTCAAAACTATTCTCAGTACATTAAATGTTGTCCAACTTCAGTTCATTGTAACACTGTTGCCAGCTGTACATAAAAACGTGATCAAACAAAAACACTGCTTTAAAAAGTGTCCCCCTTCCATATAATCAGGGCATGTATTTTCAGAGATAGTATATAATATCTGTCTCTCTTTTAAGCATCATAAATACTGCCACTGAACTCAATTTTATGGAAATCCAATCCAACAACTACATTTCAGGGATGATTTGCTTTTAACTAGTCTTAACACTTAGGAGGAATATTTGGAGAAAGAAGCTTTCATGTCTTGATGTAAATGTATCTTCATTTTAGTAAAACTTTCCATCTTACATAAAACCAGCTCTTACTAAAAAGCAGAGATTTTCATTCCCTTAGCGTCTTCAGTACTTTCTGAATTTTAATTACAGAATGCATTTCATAAGTAACATTCTCCTAACAGTTCCCTATGCCAGGGGATAACTGTAAATCTGAGGTCACTTTAGTACTCGTTTCCATTCTTAATCTTATTTCTCCATTTCTCTCTCTCTGTCTCTCTCTCTCTGATCATTCCAAGTGTAACCACTGTATTTAGAGCATGATAATGTTCTTCCAACATAACTTGGCATGTCTTGTGGGGAATTCTTTGCTTCTCCTGATTGTCTGGAAAAGCAGACTGGAAAAAACAGATTGGGGCAGTATAAATTTAATGAAGCACTAAAAGACAAAAATCAACAGAAATGAAGACAACTGCAGGAAGTATTGACACATATAGGTAACATCAGTAGAGCCCAACAATATTTGGATTTTTTTTTAATATTATGTTAGCAGAATGGTGAAGAGAGGTAGCATTTTTTATTAAATCAACTGAAAAATAAGGTAAGATTTCAGGGATACAGACCTTCTTCAAATTTGGAATAAAAGCAACCATCCTTAGAATTAAATACAAGGTTTTTTTAAAATAAAAAAACTATTCTGAGTTTGACTTAATGTGTGAGTTGTATTTGAGCAGAAAAGCAGTTGGTACTTGTTTAAGTCATAATACTCCTCAACCCTTTTATTAATTTTTTCCTTTCATCATTTCCCACTGAAGAGAGGAATATTTTCTTCATTTAGGTGTAGGCAGTGTCAAACCAATGACAGACTAAAACCAATGAACCAGTCACACAGACTAACATCACTGTGTCTCACAGCTACATTATTTCATATTCCACTAAGCTTCTGCTGCTTAGAAGGGTCTGAACACCTGGGCCAAATTGTTCCTTTAACCTTTATCACATTCTTGTAGTTCTCCTGTGGCAGCATGTCACTTCTGTACTCTGCATTTAGAGAAGACATGCAGGTTGCTTTTTCTGGGGAAAAAAAAGAAAATGAAGCTCCTCTTTCTAAAGCAGTTAATTTATGATGCTTCTTGCCAACATTAACAGAACATCAGTCAATAGAAAGCCTCTCTCCAGGGAGAAAAAGACGACATTCTATACAACAGTACATGAAAAAAAATCATTAGAAAACTGAATATTGCATTTCTAAAGCAAATAAATAAATAAATACAAGATAGCCTTCCTTTGCTTTCTATTACCAGTGCAGGAATCAAAACTGCCAAGCTGTAATCAGTGGTAGGGTTCATAATAATCTAAGACCAGTTTCAGGTATAGCTGGTCATCTCCTGAAGAAAATGTAGTGTTAAAAATGAAGTGGATGTGTCCACTGCAAGAAAACAAATACTTCATACACATAGTCTGCTTCAACTTACCTCTACAGCTAATAGGACTTGCACAACTTTTCAAACAAAAGAGGCAGGAAAAACAAAGTTAATCTCACCGAATGTAACTTCTTTCCCAGTAGCTTACTGAGTCTAGTTCACCAGTAAGATTTTTAAACCGGGAGAAGGATTTAAAGGTGGCTTAATGTAGACAGAGCTTTAAAGGTCTATTTCACTAATATGAAACACTCTGGGACTTAATCTAAAAATCAGATTATTCTTATGTTTAACTGCACAGGAAATAGAGAGAAGGAGGAACAAAAAAAGCATTAATCAAGGAAGCAGAGTTGGATTATTCTTTTTCTTAATGAAGAGTTAAAGCTTAAAAATACAGAAAATGAGTTTTCAACTGACCTCTCTGTCTGGTGTTAAGGAGCCTTCATCATTCTGATCTGTAAACGAAGATGTTCTACTTCTTTTGTCAGTCAGTGGAGGGGACTTGGAAGGAGCCTACACAGAGATCACATATCAACAATATTCAATATTCAGAACTAATTCTTCCACATCGTAGTTTATTTTAACATTCACCATCTATAACTTGTCAGTAAAGCCTGGGGTAGATCTTCCTTTTAAAGAAGCCACAATCAGTTCCACGTACTACCTGTGAGGAGTTCTACCTCAATACAAAGTTTCCAGAGCAGAAAACATCATGAACAGCCACAAGAGCATGCAACAAAATTATGCTATTATAATTGTATTATAATATCATTAAGCTATTTTGATCATTTGTGACCATGGTCCTACTGGTCCAAATTTGAAACTCAAACTTGATAATACTTTAGCATTTTAATACTTGTTTTAAGTATTAAGATTAAGGCTTCAAAGTTTTGCAAGTTGACAGGCATTTGATCATTTAAATAAGGAGTATCATATCATTTGATAAATAAATTCTAAAAAACAGTAGTCAAAATAAAATAGAATCTAAGCGAAGCAAAAGGGCAACAGAACATGACACATTTTAAAACGTCACCATGAACTTGTTGTTCCTGTTAACACTAAACATCTATTCAAAGCAATTTCACAACTCCATATTGAGCGAGGCTGTAACAAGCCAAGCCGACCCAACCCAAATGTAGCTTGCCAGCCTCATACTTCTAAATCCACATATAAAACTTCAGTATAAATGTAGTGAACATTAAAAGATCAGAAAATTTTACATTAAAAAAAAAATATGAGTAAGATCTTTCCTTAGGTATATCACAGAATCACATATGCTACAACATAATCAAAACTAATAAAGTGTTGCTGTAAAAAAAAAAAAAAAAATCAGAACACCTCCTGCACTTTGTTGCAGTACCATCATTTAGGTGGTGTGTATAAATTCTGCCTTACATAAGGTTTGTCTCAAGACCATGATTGAGCTGACTGAAACTTAAATGACAGTACATCACTCCACTGAAGAGATATTACTCCAAAAAAGTCAGTCTTCTGGAGAAAGGACAGAAGACATAGCTAAAGCCTACATGTATGTTTTCCCAAATTTGGATAGTAATGAATTAAGTCCAGTACCGTAGGAAATATATGGTTATATCAAAGTCAGTGACAGTTTACAGGCCTGACCAAATGGAGAGAAAGTTTCCCTGTGAGACTGTGACTCTTCTCAAGTCAGTCAACCGACTTAGTACCGAATAACCATTTGCTATGCCAGCTCTACAACCTACTAAAGAGTTTTGCTCTAGAGGTATCCGTACAGTCTGAACAATGACAACAACCTGCTCACCCCAGCAGCCTGCTCTCCTTTTCTGCCTGCCCTCTAACTTCAGGTCAGCCATTTACAGCACGGTACTTCTAGCCTTCACCATACAGAAAAAAAAAGGTTTCCAAGCATTCATCAGCACTTTACTACTAGATGGAGTATGAAAGTCTCTCTTCACTCTGCCCTTAATGGTTTTACAGTTGTCACTGCTGCACTCAGACCTCCTGACGCTTCAGAGCCATTTCGGAGGCACTGCGCTCAGCAGCAGGAACAGTCGTCGCTCCTGTGTACCAAACGGCACAATTCCAAAACTGAAGGTGGGCAGAACAGGGGAGATGACACAACCTGGAACTGCAAGGGCGGCTTTTTCTCCCCGTCAGCAGTTACTAACTGATGTGTCCGTCCTTTGTCAGGCGGGGGGAGAGCGCAGGCTGTCAGAGAGGTGACATCAGTTAGCTAACAGCCCGCATGGAAAGGGGAGGCCCACAAAGGCCTCATCAGAGGAGAGATGCTACCTCTGGATTTATCACTCTTAGGTCAGTAAATTTAGCCTCAGACACTGCAAGCCAGAGTACAAGTGACAAGTTTTATGTCCTAGAAAGAGGTTATCAATAAAGGAGAAAGGGTATGGTAAGCAAAGCCTCCCTGCAACAGGGTATAGGAAAAAAGAGCAAAAATGAACACGAAAGTCTCATAGAACTAGGAAGTGCCGACTGCGTGTAAAACTTGGGCTGAAAATGTTTTGATAGGAAGCAGCTGATGGTCAGGTGATGACAGAGCACCCAATAAACTGAACGCAGTTTAATTACGTATCTACTAAGAGAATGGGAACAAAAGTATATTCCACACTCTTTGCAAGACTCCAGTGCATTTTACAGACCTCAAGACCTTCTCCCTCCTTTCTTGTTTTCAGAGTCTATTTTGAAATGAGACACAGGGAGTGAGCAGCTTACCCCTGTTTTGCTTTTAAGAACAAATCTAACTTCAGTTTCCTTCTAACAGTACTGGAGATCAAATGAAGCGATAAAAAGTACCAATAAGTGACAGAAAACTAGACTACTTCCCACAAAAATAAAAAGCTGTTCTCATTTTCTCTTTCTGCCTTTCCATTCGCATCAACCCTTGAGTTACGTGACCTGCTCCACCACAGCACAGCGGCCTAGGCGAGAGTATCACTTATCGCAAGCTCCGGCGTTCAGTTGCATGGGACCTGTCAGCGCCAACGTCAGCGTTAGCTCTGACAGCCAAAGGAAGGCTGAGATATATTAAGCCACTGGACGTGCATGTGGGGAGGAGAAATCAAAACCAACTCTCTTCCTTCCCACCGCACTGGAAGCTCCACACCAGCTTCCATGCCACTCTGAGCTGCCACTGACAAAGACGCACTGTGCTTGGGCAGACCCCGAAGCAATAGCTAAGGGTGGGTTTAAAACCGTGCCTGACCGGCCAGATAACGCGTCATGGACCGGACATCCCCAGAAGCACGGCCCCGGCCGGACAAAGGAGCAGTGCTCTGAGCCAGTACCCCGGGAACACCGCGCACACACAGACAGACAGACAGACACAGAGACAGACAGACGCACGCACGGAGTTACCCAGCCACGGAACACAAGCGGGTACCCCCCGCCCCAAAGGAGAAATAAAGCCAAACCCACCCCCTCCGCGGCTCCCTGCGGCTGTAGGGGGGCGGCCCGGCGCGGCGGCGCCTGCTCCTCGCTAATCTTCTGCTTCAGCTTCTTGAACATGGCGGCGCGGCCTTCCTCCCCCCACCGCCGCCGCCGCTGCCGCCGCTGCCGCCGCAGCACCCTCCTCCTCCTCCTCCCGGCCCCCTCCCCGCAGCAGGTGAACGGCGGTGCTGCTGCGCCTGCGCGACCGACGTGGAACCCGGCGGCCCGGTCGCTACGGGGCGAGGCGAGGCACAAAACACCCTCCTCACGGCTTCGCCCGCGCGGCGCCGCCCCGCAGGGGGGGCTTAGAGCTCTGCGCCCGGTGTCGGGCGGCCTTGGCACAATGCTGCTAATTAATTTATAAACCTAATTATAATCCCAGTCTGGGTTTATAAACGTTATACACTTGCTGGAACGCTGCTGATTGGGTTTATAAACCCTGTGGTGGTCAGCAGTAGCTCCACACACTTTGCTATAGTGCCCAATTGTCTGATTCACAAGTCTGACAGGAAAACACGGTTTTTGAAGCTAGATTAAAACCTTTCCGCTGATGCAGTCATGTTGTCTTCACTTTGCCCCCAGCCAGACCTTTTTAGTACTATTCCATTTGTACATTATTTACAGATCGGTTACAAATAAATTGTTATTTTTTATTTTCTATTTGAAACTGGAGACGGGGAGATGCTCTTGGCAGCCTTAGTTAAAGCCTGTGGTACAACCTTTTGACTCCTTGCTGAATATTTCTCTGTGTGTATTCACTTAGTGTATTTAGTATTCATTAGTGTGTGTGTATTCAGCGTAGATGCAGAACTGCTAGAAGCAGCTGCCACACATTCTCCAACAAGGGGATTGCTCTGAAAGTTGCAGTGTTCCCCGTGATACCATGCAGAGGCTAGAAATACATCATCGTATTTTCAAGAAAGGCAGAGCCATGAACTTCTATATAGCACAGCACCATACTATGAAGAAGGTATTTGGTAATCACAAACATACAGAAATATTTCACTGCAATACACTGCTGCCATCTTTAAATAAATAATCTGGGATAATATATATATATATATATATATGTACATTGATCCCCCAAAATAAGTAAGATACATCCACAACAACAACAAAATAAAGAATAAAAATAAACTTCTTCATAATTTTTGCTACATGTAAGAAGAAAAATTACTTTTCAACAGTCTATTTAGCTGTAGATAAACAGAGACTGGTTGTGATGCTTTTCTATGGGTGGACTTGGCAATGGAGGTAAAGGGAAGAGTCTCCAGGACAAGGAGGGCAATAATACCTCAAGAGCATTCCACAAGGAAATGAGATAAAGTGGCTGATCAAGTTTATTGCTGCTATAAAAAGCAAAAATGTTCTACTTCAGTCAGTCTCTGTTCCATGTAGATATGACATGTCCAGCATGGCTGGACAATTCTCAGGTTAGCAAGCAAGAGAACCTCCACTCTCCTAGCACATCTGTGATTCTCTCATACCTATGTGCTCTGTGCTGGCTCACATTCTCTTAAGCGTCTGTAATTAAACTCTAATTTTAAATCCAAGTCACTAAATGCAGCGTGCGAACTTGATAGCTAGGTGCATATTAAAAGGAAACTAGTTCTTACAGCTATCTGATAAAAAAAGCAAAGCTTGTAGCTGCTTTTTGTCTTGTAGAGTATTATTACCCTAGTGGGTTATCTGAAAAGATATCAATGGGACAAGAAAAATCTTTCTTTCTTTCTCTCAATGTTTCTCTCACTGCGTCTTCTACTGCTGCTGCCACTGCCTTACCTTACGTTTGTCAGGTTTCTTCTTTACATTATTTTTTATCACTTACAGCTTTGTTCATTTTTCATAAAATGTCTCCAACACAAAAGAAAGCTCTGTATTATTTCCTCAGAAAATTTAGAATTGGTATGTTCTGAATATATATCTTTCAAATTTTGAAGATATGACAATTCCAAAAACACTTTTTTAAGCCTTCAAATTTTGTAGTGCCTGGACAAGTTGGATTTAAACATTGCAATATACAAAGAATTTACTCCAAACTCAGCAGAAGTCCTGGGGGAACTGTCTGGAACCACATTAACTCCTGTTCCTTCTGTGCAAAAAAGTCCCTTATTTAACTGAACAGTACTTTATTTCTAAAAGGGCGATCTGATTTTAATAGATTTTTCTTGTGTGTGAAGTTAATAGTAGTAATTGAAAGTGAAGATTTGCCTTTCCTTTTTCACCTTCCTTCAGTACACCAGTTAACGCAGACCAAATGACAGTTCTTTGACATTGAGCTGTCTGTGAAAGATAAATGTATTTCTGCAAACATTTCTGGTATGGTAGATAATTAAGAATAAAGGTCTGTTCCCAATTGAATCTGTAGCAGTTGTTAATGTATCTCTTTGGGAATGGGAACAAAGCATTAAAGTAAAATTCTGCATTTTCATAGCAGTCTAGACTTCTCTAATTGTCAGTGACAGTAGCAAGCACATCCCTGCAGTCCCATTCCTCACCTTGTGCTCAGGCCGGTGCTTTTCAGACCTTTCCCTCCATTACTGCTGCGTGTTGATCTTGCAGAAAACTAAACTGACAAACAAGCAAACAATTTTTTGCTGACTTACTGTGCTGAGTCCCCCAAGTAGAGAAGCTGCTGCGGGAGGGATGGAGGCAGCCAGAAGCTAGCTAGGTTTGCATTGCCAGAGTTCTTATTGCAGATCACTCAGGAACCTATGTATGGTCTTTGCTGCACAATTGGCTTCATCTTAAACTGAAGTAATCCCACTAAGTGCTATTTTAAGGTTAGCTAACAAGCAGCTCTTTTTCTGAAATAACTGATAGTATCTCAGTCAGTAACTATCTTAGCTGCTAATGATGGTTGGAATATTCATGCATATGGCCTGTAGGCAGTCTGACCTGATTTTCAAAATGCTCTCTTTAAGTTATTGCAGCTTTCTGGAAGTCACAAGAAAGCCTTGGGCATAAATGATGAATGTGGCTTTTCAATACTCTTTTTCCACACCCCACAGTTTCAATTGCATTGTGAAAAATGTATGAATTTGCTAAAAGCTATTTTTTTCAATCCAGACGTCTATCTCAAACATGGGAAGAAATAAAGCAACATAATGTATCATTTCTTACAACTTTTTTTGTGTTGACTCATATTTTTTGAAAGGAGTTTTGCCATCAGCGGTGCTTCAATTTTTCTTTACATCAGCATCGTGTTGTTAAAATAATGTCTGATACAAAATGTAACTATTATTGGATCATATTTGACATTGAGGGCATTACTTTAAAAATAATAATATGAACTGATAATAAAGTAAACATAAGCAGAAGGAAGCAGTAATCAAACAAGCTCTGTCCAGGGCTGCTGTTCTTTACAGACAGCTTATGGAATGCCACATTTTGTAATAAATATAGGAGCAGTTCTACTCCTACATATAATATTTAAAATATTAATGTTACTATTAAAGCACTCATACAGTGTACAGGTGCATAGGTAATAAGTTTTAGTCAGGAAGTATTTTGATCTTCAGCACAAAGGTTACAAACAACAGCACATGATCTGATAGTGCAATGAAAGCAGTGACAACTCTTTGTACAGACAACCTACAGGATGGGGAGAAATAGTTATGCAAGGTACAGACTTTAATTATATTACTGTGATTAGAAATCTACCAATCTTAAAATGAAAGCTTGTCTTAATATTCAGAGTGCTCGCCTAGCCTGATTTGATTGCCATTTTCTTTTGCATCTAAATGTTGTGACTTTCAACTACCAGCAGATGTCAGTGTTCCAGAAGACTATGCCTCTGTAGGGTCATTGTGTTATAAATGCGAAATTAGATCAATGATGGGATGAGAGTTTTAAAATGTCCAGAACAGGGAACTGAAAATAATAGTAATAAGAATTCTACATAAACCATATAATTCTTATGCGTACAAAGTATGGGCTGCTCTAAGTAAGCTGCTGGCTATCAAATATTACATTTCTTTACCATGTGGCTGACTTGATGGCTGCTTAGCAAACAGACTATTTTCTATTTATGTATTTCCATGTTGACCTATGGTGCCCTGTTATTGGTCTGATCTCAGTGAAGGGCAAACAGCAAAAAGGTTCATCAGTAGCCATTTGATTAAAGACAATGAGTGACTTAAGGAAAATGATTTGTGAGCATGTTGAAAATGCATAAAGCTATGAAAAGATCTGTGCCTGAGAAAGCTGAAAGGCAGCCTAAAGGCTGCAGCTGTTTGAACTGATGAGATAAGAAACTCACTCTGAAAGTGAGGAAAAGCTGACAGGCATTGCTGCTCTGTACCTTGGGAGGGAAAAGAAGCTCTTTGCTCTAGTGGGAAAGTTGTTCAGAGATCACAACATTTCATGCCACACACCTCTCTTTCCAGAAGTACAAAGTGCAAGTTCAGGCATTGAAGACTAAGATCCACTGCAGTAAACTGATTCACTAGTTAAGACTGCTGGAGGAGGAAAAATATTTGGATTTATTCAACTGAGTGACCATAAGTGATCTTTTTGTGAACAGGAATAGAAAACATGGAGAAATTTAAAAGCAGGTGGCAGGATTTGATCCTGCAAAAATGTTACTTTCCTAAAACAAACAAACAAACAAAAACATCCATCATTTTACTTGTGCCTTGGTTAGAATTTAAGTGGCATTCCCTTTCTGCTTTGTTTAGGTTGTCAAATTTTTTCTCTTAGCTTCCATTTCACTTTATTTGCTGTACTGATTTTAAAATCTCATGATGAGAGGGAGCCAATGATGGTATAAAACAGCAGACCTTTTATGTCAACAGTGATGCTAGTCATGAGTTCTATTTTAAATTAGCTGGTAGCATATTCTCACTTGACTACTTTCATTATTTTTTTATTTTTTTATTTTTTGCAATTGCAATATAAAAAATCCATCTGGGACCTTGCTTCTGAAGGCAGTATCAGAACTTGCTTCCGAAGGCAGTTTCTTTATGGCAAAGCAGTGGGCTGGTTTCAAGGAGACCTGGGTTTGATTCCCTGCTCTCCCCCTACCCTGCTCATTGACCCTAGACAAGTTATTTTGAATTTCTGTGCTCCTGTTGGTGTTTTAAATGAGAAAGTGATGTTACCCAATTTCTTGCAAGCACATGGTTAGTTTACCTCTTTGCTTTTCCCAGCAGCTGGTACAAAGGTCAAAGGAATGACCGCTTATTTAGATGCTCTTTAAGAATATCAATATGCACATTCATAGAACACAATTATTTCCCTGCTAGGATTTTTCTGATTCTGTGATCATACTTCTAAAACCACATCACTGGAGATGCCACACAAAGCAGAATTCACTGCTGAGGAAAGTCACTGAGTCATAAGAAGACATTCTTACAGAGGTGTCCTGAATAACATTTGCAGATATCAAGGTAAGCAACTATTTCAGAGCATCAGGAAGCATTTTTCCCAGTTACAGTACTGTGTAATTTGATGGGTTGTTAAAGAACTAAAAAACTAAATACACCCAACCAATTTCAGATTAAGATAATATCCTAGTACTGCCATATTGTTGCTTGAGTATTGTCATACTCTAAAGTCCCTACTAATCTTAGTTTTCAAATGTTTTGGAGGGAAATTCTTCTTAGCTTCCTTTACTCCTTTTTCTAGCTCCCAGGATTTACTGCAAGCCTTGCCACCCACTGAGCAGGGTGAAATATCTGGTTGAAGAGACCAGGCCTGAAGGCTTCAGGCCTGAAATTCCTTTCACGTCTTACCTAATTCTAAATGACAGGCCCATAGGGCACTTCTACATAGAGAAGAGTTACTTTCCTACCTGGTGAAGCCAGTGAATACTTTATCACCTCTGCTGAACTACTACAGCAGAGTTATTATTCATTATCAATTTAAATGCATAATACCTGCTTTTCTTGAAGTACTTTAGAAACAAGTGCTAGGTAGGTCTGCTGATGTGCCCCTATAATAAACTCAAGCTGTTTTACAGTGGAGTAAAGTGGGTCCTGGAAGACTCAAATTCTACAGCACTACACAGTAACTCTATACTAGATATGGGATTGAATGGACTGTCTGATGCTGCTCCCAGATTTATAAATTAAAACATTTTTAACCCTGTGGTCTAGAAGACATCTTTACTTAATTGTGTATACACATTATGAAAAGAGGTCTCTCCCCTTCCTATATTCTCATGCTATTTTATAGTCTCTAGGAGCTCACCTGTATGTAAGGATGATATGCCCCCTTTTATTATCCTCCCTTGATTAACAAAGAAATACAGCCAGTGCAGAATCTTGAGACATGAAGCACTTCGTTGATTTGAGAAAACTATTATTTAAAAGGAAGCTATCACCAAACTGTTCAGAATGTTCCAAGTAACAGGATTTTGCACCTTCATCTGTTAACATACACTATTTCAAATCAAACTCAAATTATCATGATCCAATTGTTCTCTCCCAGACTTTGTTCACCTTATTTCAACACTTTGATTAAGTTTTTTCCTGCTTATTCCAAAAAGGCCAGAGACAGAGACATTGCATTTAGCTTAACAAATACCAGTTACAGCTCACAGCACAGTTATGCTTAATTATTAATATAAAATGTACTTTATTGATGAGTGCATCAATTAAAATGCACCACTTACTTTCTAAATGGTAAAATATCCAGAATTTTCCAACAACCTGGGATAAACTTGATGCTTGTAACTGAAGTATTGCAATGCTACATTTGCACAGTTACAAACTGCCTCAGAAAATCACCACAAAATAGTGACAGGTCTTCCCACAAGTATCTGCTCTGGTAATTTGTTTCAAACCTCATGGACTATCCTGTTGCTCTGAGAGGGGAGAGGGTGTTAACCTAAGGTTTGCAATTATATGGTTCAATTCATAGTAAATGCAGTATGAACTCATACTGTTATAGCAAGAAAAACTAAACTGACCTCGACTTGTCCTCCAGCACCTGAAACTTCATTTGAAATTTTAACTGTGGGAGATCAGATTTTCCCCTGACAAAAGAGGTGCTGAGTTGACTGGGACCACATCAGTTTTAAACTGCGTTCAATGTCACTGGGTCAGTCAGAGGTCAGAATCTGAAAGTTCTGATCTAGAAAAACATTAGCAATTTTACAACTTTGTTTGGGACTACAACATTAAGCAAACTAGCTTGGCATAAAAATATATATTAAAAAATAAATAAAAAGCAAGACAACCATGTCTGGCTAGATTTAAGAATTTCAAGCAACTTGATTTTTATTTTCAACACTGCCAGGTCCTCCTTATGAAACCAGAAGACATACTGTGAGGGTCTTATTCTGATTTAGCAGCAATTTGCATGAGTAATGCAACCAAAGAAAATAAGTTATGATGTAAGTCCCTGCTTATTAAAGAGTTCACAGTATGACTTTAACTGTTTAAATCTTTTATATTAAACACGTGATAATACTTACCCACAGAAAGGCTACACTAACTTATTTACTGGAGATAAAGGCTAGACCTTGCACTCAGGCAAGGGGACCTGTTGTGGATATTTGGGTCAGAATATACAGAACTCATGGAAGCACTGAGATGTAATTCTCCTACTGGTAATAACTACAATAGAAACATGTTAGTTAGTCTTTGATTTCCAAGTGTAAAGTGCCATGTATTGTTCTTTTATTATATTGCCCCTTTTCAGTTCATTCCTCTAGATATCATAAATAGCAAAAAGTGTTATTTATATATCATGTAGCTCTCTATACATCTGTTCAACTCATTCTTTACTATAAACTGCTATGATACCAAGATGCTTTTGCAGTTAAGACACTGAGAGAAGAGAAAAAGTGTTACAAACTGTTAAAAATTCATAATTATACTGTAAGTATGAACAAAAATACTTAGACGGAAGACAGAACTTCCTTTTGGCTTCATTCAGATACTGTAAGAAAGATAACTTCACTTGCTGTCATGCATTAACCACTGTCATGTGATTACATAATTCTTGTTCAGCGTGTACTCTAAACCACATAGTATTTTGTGCTGAAATTTTTTCATACAGTATTTTCCTCTCTTCCTCTCTATACTAAAAATTGCTTTCTTTTCATGAGTTTAATCTAACTAAGCACAATATATAAGCATAATAAGCATAATTTAATTATGTATAGTTAAACAGTCCAAATGTTTGTCCATTAGGGATGATACAAAGCAAATAACATACTGCAGGTAAGATTAAATATTGTTCTTGCTAACCTCTGTTGCAACCTTTTAATTTTTTATAGCTGTAATGTCAGAAAGTCTCATTGGTAATATATACTGCCCACAAACCACATCAGGTGTGGAGTCTTCTGGTGTGGTCTATTTAGCATGTGCTCAGGCAGGAGTCACAGTGGAAGGTTAAGTGTAGGGAGATAACTGTGGAATATTATGAAATAACAAACCACTGTGAATGAGGCTGCTTTAGCTTCTGTGGTGTTGGTAATCTAGAGTACACAATGTGTATTTATAAAACATTCTCTGGTTGCTATCGCCTTACACTTTGCAAAACAGCCATTAAAGTATCAAGCAGTTTTGGAAGCAATTTCTCTTACCTAAGCAGACTGACAAACTTCAGAAGCAAAGTGATATTTCTCTGGAGATCAGAGGAGAAATTGCTGCTTCAGGATAATACCTAGACTCTAAAACCAAAACTGGAAAAGCAAATATCATCCAGGTAAACACAGCGGTTGCTCAACAGAAGCCTCAGAGCAAAGAGAACAGATAGGTGGTAGACTACAAACACAATCTGGAGCAGAGAGACATGACCAGCCTTCTAATCACTCTTGGACCAAATGTGACTAAAACTTCTGAATTGCAAGTTCAAAGGTCTGCACCGTTTGAATGCAGTTTTGTCTCTTCTTAGCACTGATTTAAGTATGCATAAATCCAGTTGTACCATTTATGTAGAGACACCCTAAGATGAAAAAAGTAGAAAGGATCAAGACAAAAGCTTTGTTACTTGGTGCAAAGGAAATAATGAGGCAGGGAAAAAGTCCCTGTATATGTATTTTGGAAAATTACACTGCAAACCAGTAATAACTCATATGAAACATACTCTATTAGCAACAACTAGTAATTTATTAACAACAACTAGTAATTCTACTTCTGGTCGGTGAAAATCAATTTTTGCTGCAATGGAAGAATTTGCTGTTTTGTTAATTTAGACTAGTACTAAGACTTCTCAAAGGTGAAGGCTACTCAAAGATAGAAATACTGAAAGCACAGAAAACTGAGATTTGCCTCCAATGTTTGCAGAGAAGATGAATATATTGAATGTATTTTAATAGCTTGCTTACTAAAATGAAATGATTCCTTTAAGAGTGAGAAAGATATTGGGTACAATACAATGCAATACAAAATATTCCTATTTTTAGAAATACAAAATTCAAATTGTACAACTTGAATACAGAAAATACAAAATACAAAAGATATTCCTATTTTAAAATCAAAGCCAAGAATTGTTTGCTTTTTTACCATCACTTTACTGACTGCTATTAACAAAAGCTAATAATAATTCTAAACATAGGACTCAAAATCAGATCTCACAGTGCAAATACAAAACAGATGAAAAAAAGTATTAGAAAATGGTATTGCTGTGGAGATAACAGCATGGTATTGAGAAGTGAGAGTAGTGGTGCTGCCTAATGTTAAGGATACAAGTATTGGGTCTTCAGCACACTAGTGAAGTGACACATCTTTATGATCCTTCTCATAGAATCTGGATATTCTATGATTCTATAATCCCCCTCCAAATGCTTTTATTATATTGAACTGCAGCAAGTCTACTCCCTGCCAGTGAGAGGCTGCGAACAACAGCAGTTCACAGAAGCTGCCCAGGGATAACAGCTTCTACTTTTGCACCTTCTTTCTCATCTTACCCTTATTAAACCTCTGCCAGCTCCACTCCTTTGTTTTCTCTGTGGTAAACCACCGATTTCTCACTCCTGGGGTTTCGCCCGGCTGCCTGGTGCGTGATGAGAGCAGCAGCTTTCTGGGGTGGCCAGACAGAAGAGGTGAGGTTGTGCCCTTGTGCTCCCTGTGGTGCACCTGGAAGGCCCCATTGCCTCCCACCAACTCCTGACCTTGTGCAGATTTAGCACGGTGCCAAGCAGGGGCTGACAGCAGAGCAGCTCGGGCAGCCGCTGGCGTTACTCTCCAGGCAGTGTGTTGTGCTCTAAACTGTTCTTTTGCAATTAATTTGTTATCAAATAAATAATTTCAAGTTAAAAGCATCTGCATTTTGTATTTTACAGAATTTATAAGCCAAACTCTCACACTTCATATCTTAACCTAGCATGGTGAGGGCAGATATGAAATAGTTTAGTTCAGTTTTGTTCTTGAATCTTACATAAAGTTGCCAAAAACAGAGGCAGCAAGTAAAATAATTGTATCTAAGAAAAAGCTAGATGAGTTTCAGATTGTGTAAGTGGATAAATATATTGATTACTGCACTAGTATCAAACATCTTTAAAACTCTTTTCTTGATCCCAGTCATTTCTCAGGTGACTTTTTCAGAAACATCCCTTGATGCCTTTCTGGATGCTACTCCTCTAAGTCTCACAATGATGAATAAATACAGCCTTCAAATAGCTAACCTGAAAGAAGAGTTCCTCATAGAGCATACAAGTTTATTTTTTTTCTTTTGTGTGGAAGGAAAAGGTGTGTGCATTTTAACAATAACAACATATTATATAGCTGGCCAGCCACTTTTCTCCTCTGTCTTCTCTGTGCTAGGTTATAATCCAGACAGACTACTACACTCGTTGATGACACAATAACCATTAAATAGTTTCCAGCAACTAAATTTTAGTTGTATCACACAACTTATGTTTCAGTAGCAGTTATCATCCCACTGGTTATATCCGGTACCATTTTTTACTGGCAACCCAGCCAAATGTCCTCTCCGTAACATAAAACCAGATAAGCGCAGACGCAGAGCTGGTTGTTCTAAAAATGAACCTAGCTGTTTTTCTTACCAAGAATTAAGAACTGTGGTATCTCCCGCAGGAAACTGGCAAAGCTTGAAAAGCCAGCATACATTTTACTTGTGCTGGTCTGGTAGCTATTTAAATTTCTTCTCAAAGGTTTTGAAGTAAAGCAGACATGGAGAGTTAGTAAAATGCTGTGACACTGTCAGTAAAGCAGCAACCTAGCAACATGAAATGGTTGTTTAAGTAACTGCTTGCCATAAGACATCACAACTTGTTTGAGATTCCGTTTAGCCTAGTTTTGATATTTAATTTATGAGTACTGGATGTTCTGTTTCTTGTATATATACACACACGTATCACATGCATGTACATGCACACATATACATACAAATAAAAGTTGTGATTTCTATTGATGATTAGAAAAATTCTTAAATGGGTTGATTAACCTTTTTATTTTTACTAATAAATCCTCAAAATATTTATTTGTCTTAAAAGATCTGATGTTTGTAACAAAGCAGTAAAACTGACTTGTTGCATAAAAACTTAAGGTGTGATCTAAGGTATGACTTTGCTTTGAAAAATCACTGTTAAAGCAGTATGAAAAAAATTGTAATTTCTGTGTCTTTGTTCTGAGACCAAATGTGCTTTTTGTAGTCATGTAGTGGTTATTTTTTGTTTTTAACCAAATTGCCATGCCCACAAACCCAACCTTGGCTCTCATAGTCAACCAGCACTATTTCTTGTTCATGCCTCACTTCCTGTAACAAAAGTTCTCTCTGCCAAACACTGTCCTCATCATAATTGTGTAATCCTTTTTTTTTAAAAAAAAAAAAAAAAAAAGTAATGCCCTTGGTGATGCCTATGCAAACTGAATTGAAGTTGTGTAAGAAACCAACTAGCTCTCTTAACTGGATAATAAACAAGTCTGCACAAGAAAATATAAACCAGTTTTTACATTCTCTCTCTCTTTTTAGCCAAGTTGGTCTGAGTGGTTAATAAGAGTGCAAGATATTTAAGACATGAATCATCACAAAATTCTCCTGTTGAATGCTACAGAAATATTGAGCAAGACTGTCATGTCATTCTTCAGAATTAAATCATGCCTGGAAGCAGAACTGCTGTATATACATTTGCAGTGACATCTGCTTGCTTTTGTATTGCTTTTATACTTGTTCAGTCTAGAAACAATAGAAGACAGATTCTGAATCTTGAAACATCCGTAGTTTCTTTGTTTAAATCATTCTGACTTTTGCTCATATAATTCGAGAAGTCTCACAAAGTAGTGTATGTATCATACATAGGTGTAGTTTAGGATGTCCCTTAACAATCATGGTTAGTTGCATGATTTTCCTAAAAGAAATAAAAGTTAAAACCTTAGAAAATACAAATAATCTTGTTTTATTATTGTTATTTTAAAAAATACTGAATACAAAGGTTTTTTAGATCACAACTGTACAATACATATAGAAACAGAGACTTACTTTTTACTCCTTCTGGGTCATCAAGGCCACAACCCTCAGACAAATACAACAAAGTACTCAGAGATAAATTTGCCACAAAATCCAAACAGCTGATGTTCAAGCTGTAAAATGGAAATGGAAACATTTTCAAATTATATATCCACTTTTCAGTTCAGACAGTTTTCTACTGTTTCAGCTAGACCAGTAGTCTTCTAGTAGTTTCATGCTGAAACTGAATAAAAGCTCCACATATTGTCATAAAAAAGACTGAAGAGCGCAGGTTTATTTTATAAACCTGAGCAAAGTAAATGAGTAAATAATTAAATGAAAGCCAAATCAACTGGTAAGACCTTACAGACAAGTAAGGCAGGGTGTAAACTATATTGAATTTAAATTAATTACTATGAATTTAAATGAATTCTTATGAACATTTCTTTCAACTTTTTACATTTTCCTTTGTCATTGTTTTCTAGTGTTTGAATTCCGCTAACATAGTATTTCTCTGATATCTTAAGATACCTAAAGAACAGAAACTTAACTTACTATCCAATTCCAAAAAAAAAAAAAAAAAAAAAAAAAAAAAAGTCCTAAAATTTCAAGCATTGGGCTTACTGCTCAAATCATGATTAGTCAAAGCTGTTTTTGCTTTCGATGTTGGGTTCTTGGGTGCACGTATATTATACACAAATACTAAATTCCCACTCTTCCAAACCTTCTACATGTACTGATTTTCAGTTCAGCAAGTAGAATTATTAAACCCAGTCTCCGAATCTGCTAAATTTGATTGGGCTTTTTCCTCTTGGGAGTGTTGAGCATTCATAGCTTCCATTGACTGAAGTGGCAGCATCTACTCAGGACCTGAAAAAAAATGTGCCAAAGGCAATGGTGACTAAGCCTACAGGAAAATACCAAGATACCTTTGACTGGCTTTCAGAAGCAATACATGTATTTGACAATCTCTTTAGAAAAAAATAAAGGGGGGCAGAGTGGGGCAGAGGGGAGGCTGACAAATTTAAAATTTCAATTGCTGGGTTCCTCTTGCTTCTCTAATTTAACACTATTTGTATGAAGGAAGTATCCACCTTCACCTTCAAAGCATGATACAAATTAATGACGGACATACAAAGAAGTGCACTGAAGCAGCAAGCAGCAGCACACAGGCTCAATGCTAATGGAAAGGAAGCACCTCTCTCAAGCTGCCTTTCAGTAACTCCGTTGGGTTGCTTTTTAAATGTGTTAAGCTGAAGGTCAGCTTTGCTGCTGGAGAACATGAGGTGAAGGCTCAGTGAAGGCTATTTTTATTGTATGGGGAATCTGTGCTCTTGAGATTTAGAAGAGAATTGTAAAGGAGTCAGTCTTTCACATAGGAAACAAAGATAAAAAGAGTATTTTAATTATTTTTGTATTTTCCATAGAAATTAAAAATCATAGAAGGTATCTCTTAGTTATGTTAATAACTTGTTCAGCTTGGCATAGACAGAGGGACCTCTGTAGTTAGTCAAGGTAATTTGTGTTGTGGGGCATAGGGGACTTCAACTAAATGCCTGTTAGATTTCCAGGTGTTATAAAATCTAAATGTATTGAGAGAAGTCATGTTGAAGCTATACGTTCTAACGACTTGTCTACTTAACACAAAAATGGTCAAAAAGTGACTGAAAATACACATGAGCACATCCTAAAAGACCCATGTGTTTAGTTGCTTATGCATAATTTAGACATTGCTCATTAGTTTTTCAGGCTCACTATGACTATGTAAGAGTGAGGTGATCTCCTTTTTGTGGTCTGTGTGTCAACAACAAAATCAACTATGTTACGGTTTTTTTTCGGTGATACAGACTGAGCTTTCCACAATGGTATCAGGCACAGGTTAATTGTTAGTATATACATGTATCAAACAAACCAAATACATTTAGGAGTATATGTATTAAGTCTATAAGGATGACAATATCTAGATCTATAGGTGTTTTTATACTGGCATAATAATGAAAAGCTTTATATGAAAATTAAATGTACTGCTATGTAAATATAAACAAATTCAAATTTTTAAATAAGATTTTAATTTCTAAATTTAGTTTTCACACTATAGCTTCAGTATTAAAAAAAAATGTTTCTAACAAACTCTCGGCCCACAGACACTGTTAAGGTTATTTTGAAATTTATATGCATCTAAATGGGATCAATCAAAATAATGCCCATCTTCTCCTTATTTTTTAAGGAGCCTTTCTTTGGAAACCAGTGCTAAAATTTTTCAAGTATAAAATGGATACAGATCCATAGTGATCCTATATATACATTCCCATCATAAAACACAGTGCTCCTGTGCTTAACTTATTTCTAAAATACTTTACAAAGAATTTAGTGACAAAAACAAACAAACAAAAAGCTAGGAAGTGGAGAGTTCTGTTTTCAATTATTCGGTAAATTACAGAACCACAGAATGGCCGAGGTTGGAAGGGACCTCTGAAGATCACCTAGTCCAACGCCCCTGCCGAGCAGAATCACCTAGAGCACATTGCACAGGATGGCATCCAGGCGGGTTTTGAATATCTCCAGAAAAGGAGACTCCACAACCTCTCTGGGCAACCTGTTCCAGTGATCTGTCACCCTCACAGTAAAGAAGGGCCCTCTTGTATTGAGCTGGAATCTCCTGTGCTTCTGTTTGTGCCTGTTGCCTCTCGCCCTGTTGCTGGGCACAACTGAAAAGAGTTCCATCCTCTTCACACCCTCCCCTCAGATACTTATACACATTAACGAGGTCTCCCCTCAGTCTTCTCTTTTCCAGGCTAAACAGGCTCAGTTCTCTCAGCCTGTCCTTGTTCGACAGGTGCTCCAGTCCTCTCGTCTTTGTGGCCCTCCTCTGAACTCACTCCAGTAGCTCCATGTCTCTCTTGTACTAGGGAGCCCAGAACTGGACACAGGTGTGCCCTTATCAGGGCTGAGTAGAGGGGGAGGATCACCTCCCTTGACCTGCTGGCAACACTCTTCCAAACGCACCCCAGGATACCGTTGGCCTTCTTGGCCACAAGGGTATATTGCTTAGCTGTGGTCAGCCTCCTGTCCACCAGGACTCCCATGTCCTTCCCTGCAGAGCTGATCTCCAGCACGTCAGCCCCCAGTTAACAAATCTGCAGTGAAAACATATGTTTTCTGCAAAAGATTGTATTTAGTTGGAAATCCACCTTTCTGGGAAAATATCGGAATACCAAATTTTCAGTTAGCTCTACCCACAGTTACTCAACAAACAGTCTAGCCCTTTCCCTGCTGAGGATGCAAAGGATCTGACCAGAAGACCTCGCACAATTCTCCTGCTGGAGAGCACCAAAAAGATTTGTGGGTGCTAATTCCCATGGAAGTGCATCATATGTGCATAATTCCTACTGTGCCCTACAATTTTTTGCACTATTAAGAGGAAATGAGGTTATGTGGAAAGACTAAAGCTCCATGGTTCTGTAGTTACTGGCACTACCAGAAACCTTCCACTCTTTCCTACTATTTGGTAAATGTTTTATGCATACAAAAGTCTTACAGACAAATTTGATAAGTTTTTTATTTCTCCAATGAATTCTAGAAGAGATTATTAAATAATGTCATGGTTATGTTCAGCATCCAGTCTGTATGCTTTTACCTTTGTAACTATTTCAGTTATTCTCTTTAAAGTCTTAGATTATTTCCCACCATTTACATTTAAACCATATACCCCTTTACCTACTCCTTTGAATGTAACTGAAAATCAATGTTACTTTGAGTAATGTTGAGTGCTTCAATGGAACTGGTACTGAATCAATTTAAAGAACTAAAATTTCACAGGAGGATGAGAAATGATAAAGAGAAGGATAGAAAAGAAGACATTCAAAACTTCCTAAATAGTAAACATAACACAGGAAAATATATTTTTCTGTAAATTCTCTCATCAAAGCTGCTTCAGTGACAAAATCTCTTTAAAACTCTATACAAATTATTTCAGGAAGTTTACATTATTGAGGTAACATACAACAGACTTACAAATTCATCCCAGATACACTTTCTTAGGTGATCATTACTCTAACTAGAGCTAAGATTTTACCCACAGAATGGCTCAACAGAGGAAAACAGTTTTAGAGAGAGCTTTCCAGGGTATAGAGAGAGTACATCTGCAGGCTAAATAACATATGAAAAGCTTTACAAGAACAAGCTTTACTTACAAGCTTTATTGAGTAGCCTCAATAAGATTTTGTTTAAGGTAGATTCATAAATCATTTTTTGTAACTGCAGCCATTCCACAGCAAAAGTTTGATGCGATTTCATTTTCTGGGTTCTAATTAAAGGTCTATAATTAAAATGTAGGCAACCTGACTGTTTAACTACTCATTAATGATGCCGAAATCAGAATTGCTACTGTGACATCTGGTACCACTGTCTGCAGTAGCTGGTCTGTGTATACACTGCGCTGCACACTGCTTTTCAGTAAAGTAAACAATTGCTCTTTCAAGCCACAAAAATGCATGCCTGCTCTCAAGGAGACATGTCTTTTGCTGCATCATTAAAGAAAAATGTGCTGCCTGTGATATCAAAAGACCAAACGTATGCAAATCCCAGTGCTTCAAAAGGAAAAAATGTACAAACAACCGAAAACATTTTTTCCCCTTTATATAGCTATCTATTGACAGAGTCATCCTATGGAGACCTGGGACATCACACAATTCATAAGGTTCCACACAAAGTCTCCACTCAAGAGGGAACAAAATATTTCTACCACTAGACCAAACAAAACCACCTGAGACACTCATGAAGAGTCTCTCCATAAGCCCCAAAAGTCAGTATGTGAGTCCTTCTGTGAGAATCAACATCAAATAACTACATAGTTTTAAAGCCAGTATTTTTTTCATGTCTCTCCTGCTGATGTTCCAGGATAAACTTCTCCCTCTGCAACAGCACTTCCTTTCTACTTCATCTCTCTGCAGTGAGATCATCAGGTATTACAACAGAAATTAATACGATGTTAAAAATAAGCATGGTCTGGACATGCTGTATGAGGAAGGAGACTAAGACACCGTAGCATTTCTCAAATATAAAGTTATAAAATACTAAATAAACTCAAGGAAGTTGCTTTATGTCTGCTGTAGTAGATTTAATTCACTTGCACGTCCCGTTTTTTTCCCGTCATGTTCATCCACTGGAGCTTATTTTAGTAAGACATTTGACCTCTGCCAAGGGCTCTCGGGAATATTCTTGAGTCTTGCCACTAGGCTTGTCATCGAATGGCACTTTTTCATTCTCATGCAGTTTCAAACATGCAAAATACCGTCTCCAGCAGACCCGTGATCATCTTTATGTTCTCAGTTACCCCACACTTGGTGACAGAGGTGTTAAATAAAATGCCTACAGATTTGATCCCAAGTCTGTTGCACAGCAGAAAGACTATTTGTGTACGAAGTGAAATATATTTAAGGGTACAGTTCTTTATTTCCATGTGTTATTTCATATCCTTAGCAACTCTGTTGTTTGCTTGTATGTAAAATGTACTAGTATGTAAACCCAACAGTGTGTGGGGACGAGGTTTAGACACTTTCCATTGGATTTTTGCCGACAATCATGCCTAGCACCATCCATGCAAACCTCCCAAACCCTTGCATGGCATGTCAGGTAGGGAGGGTGGGAGGGCGGAGGACAAAACCAACAGGACCATTCTCCGGAGAGCTTGTGAGGCTTAACCCAGCTGCTTGGCCTTCGGTCAAAACCAACCCCTAGGTAAAACCAGTAAGCAAACTGAGAAGAAAAAAAGACAAAAACCCCAGACGTCCCCCCCACCCCTTCCCCTCCCTTCCCTTCCCTTCCCCTCCCTTCACCGCGATGTCCCTATTGCGCACGCGCATCCCCATTCCCATCGCGTCGCGCCTGCGCACTCCGCCTCAGCGCCGGCCCCGTCTCCTCCTCTCTCCCCCCTCCCCTACCTCCCCGCGTCGCCGGCGGTTCGAATCCCGCCGCCGATCCCCGCCGGCCGCCACCGCCCGGCCTCACAGGGGCGGGGAGAGGAGGACGGCCCGCAGCCGAGCGCGGCCCATCCCTGCCGCGAGCTCCGGTTCCTGCGCTTCCCGTGGCCGGGAAGAGGCGGGGAGGAGAAAGGCGAAGCGTGAAAGCCGGAGCGCAGCTGCCTGGCCCGGGCCGCCGGCCGCTGCCCGCCCTGGGGCGGCTCCAGCCTCCGTCCGGCGGGCGTGCGGCGAGCCCGGGGCCTGCGGGGAGTCGCGGGACCGTTCCCGGCGGGGAGAGGCGGGGCGAGGTAAGGCACGGCTCCGGGCACGGCTCCCGGCACGGCAGGGAGGCCGCGCGGCAGCGGGCAGGGTTCGGCCGGGCGCCGTGTGCTGGCCCCGGCCCCTGCGGGGTGCCCCTTACGGAGCCTCCTGGCCGCTGGGTGCCGGGGAGGAGGAGGAGGAGGAGGAGGAGGAAGAGGAGGAAGGAGTCCCGCAATCACAGCCGGCCGCGTCCCGGTGCCGTCCCCCTTTGCAGCGCCGTTCTGCAGGGCGTGCCCCCTTGGCCCGGCCTTGAGGCGCCTTGCCGGGGCTCGCCCTGCTCCCCATCACGGTGTTGGTTTTTTTTTCTCTTGCCGCTATTAATGCAAATAGAGCGATGATAAGGGGAACGGGCACCTTCCTGGGCTTGGAAGGAGCCTGGAGGCGGCTCGGGGCGGTGATCTGTGCCCTGTGTTGTTAAGTGCCCTCCAGTTTTATTCCTAGCACGTTGCTTGGAAGGGCAGCGTTTTGTACCTCATCGATGATAAATCTAGTAAATCCAGCACTGTTACAACCTCCTCATTTTGGAGAGACTTCTAGCTATCTTCAGCGTGAAACAAAGTATTATCAGTTGCCTTGCTTCAAAGTGTCACCATTGCATTGAACATCTCTGGAGCCTTTTTTTTTTTTTTTCTTTTAACAAACTTCCTGTAGGATTAAATGAATGCTTCTCTGGTGAGTTCTATAAACATTAATTGCGTCTTGACTCTGAAGTGTTTAAATATATTGGGGCCCAGAAGCAGATATCTTTTTTATGTACACTTACTTCCTTGGTTAATGTAATTGTTTAGTGACGATGTAAGAGCAGATGAAAGGTACTCTGGTAGTGCAAGGCAGTGAGATGTACATGACATGCTTTTCCCATTGTCTTATGTTACCTAGGTTTAGAGATGTTTGCCTTTGAGTGTGAAGTCAGTTTTACCTGGACACAACTCCCGGCTGTAGCAGAGAGCTTCTGCATAGAAGACAGTTGTGGGAAATGTCAGGTGTAAGCTTGTTGACCTAAATGTCAGTACTTCTTGTGAACTGACTCCAGAGGAGCTAGTTTGCTTTATGACTCAGACTCTACGGAGGATGACATAGTACTTTAACACATGAAGTTTTAGAAAGTGCTGGTTAAATTGGACTCCAGGTCACAGGAGGCTGTGTAGGGCATGCTAAGGGCTTAAATCGAAAACAAACTAGACTTCCCCGTGGTGTGCAAGCTGTGGTGTATATATACCTTTTTATGAGTTAGAAAAACATATATTAATGAGTTCCTCTGGTACATAATGCCAACAGAGGTTGAGAAACCGATAACAGATTTGATGCTATGTTGTTGTCTTTGAAAAAATCCTGATGTGAACGGGAGTGGTGGTAAGTTACAGGTCAGTGCAGCTCAGTAGCATTATAAAAATAATCAGAGGTGCTTTCTGAGAAAGTAATCCAAATTTCTTATTGCAAGCATCTGGAAGTTGTTTACCAAGTAAGTATATACTGGACAGTCCGTATTTCTGTGTAATCTTGTGCGTTCTTTGTCCTTCTGAATAGCGAGTAGTGGTGTGAGGTTGTGCGGATGGTGAAGTTGGTGCCTTTGTATTATGCATGTCAAGTTAGAGCTGCTGCCCTGGCGGAGGTGAAGGAGCACCTCCCGAAGGGCCTGACAGCCGCTGCCACCAGGGGCTCCTCAGCAGGAGATGCCAGCTGGTGGGAGAAGCTTGTGGCAGTGGCTTGCCTTTATTGCACTGTAACTGTAGTGAGAGTGTAGGTGTGTTCTAATATTAAGTTGTTAATGGAAAAATAACTTAAATAGTTGCAGCTTGTTACTGAACGTGGGCTGTTACTGTGGGTCTCTTTGTTTCATTCATTAAAAAATGGAGTCTTGATATAGTAGCAGTGTGTTGTGTTTTTTTTTTTTTTTTAGTGAGTAATGAATCATTCTTCTGCAAAATGACAGAAAGGGTGCCCATTTTGAAAAAGCTGACAGTGTAAAAATGTCAGTTGCTTCATTTTAGAATAAACATGGAAGATTCATGTGACTGTTTTTCATTGCGCGTTCCCATAATTTTTTTCATGGTGTTCATTATAGTACTGTCATTTCCTCATATTTTAAAATCACATTTGATTTTCTTAGTTTGTTCCTGCAGCATCTATGGTAGCACCGATTCTATAAATGTCTAACTGTGTTACACTGCTTCTCTGAAACCTGCGTGTGCTTTAGGTTGTGCCCATGCCCTAAGACAGACTTAGTTGAGAGCTTTGCCAGTACTTCTTGTTACTGATGATAATACCCTGAACGTATTTTTTTTATTATTTTGTGGAGTAATGCTGTCAATAAGTACAGCTGTTAGCAGCTGTTAGCAGCTTTGTAAAATAAGTGTCACTGCTTGAAGTTTTGTTGCTGCATGACGTTGTCTCAGAAGTTTAGTAATCTGCAAAGACAAAGCAAGGTCACCAAGGTAGGTCAGTGGGTCTGTAGGTGCCTAGTACTCCTACAGGCCTGTAGGATGCATTGGTGCAGCTACTGTCTTGTGTTGCTGTAAGTTTGCCAGCAGTAGCCAGGCATAATCACAGATTATGGCTCCATCAAGCAACGCTATTCCAGGCTCCATAATGGTTTTTTTTTGTTTGTCTCAGTTGTTGACCTTCTGTTTATCCACAGCTTCATAACACTCAGGAACTAAGGGATTTCAGCTCCCTCTAAGGAGTTGCTATTCTATTGTTAAATACCGTGAACTCAGAAAAAAAGTTGTATTTCTCAGCTTTTTAAATGGCAAATAAACTGGGAATATACTGCACTAAAGGGGTAGATTGGAAAGGTGACGGTTAATCCAGTGCAGGCTGACAACTGCACAAAGGGTATCATTTATTTATTTATTTATTTATTTATTTCCTGAAGAGGCTGACGTGAGCATGTTCATTCAGAGCAGACGTTTTGTGCCAACGGATTCAGAGGTGGGACATGATGTGAGATGAACAGGTTTTCTTGTCTTTTTATTTATTTATTTATTTTAAATGGGAACACTATTCAAGAACTGGAATAACTACCTCCACCATAACAGTGAGCACTGTAATCTTTTGACAGATGGTAATTTTCTGTCTTTGCTTTTTACTTTAATGCTAGGCTCTTTTATTGGTATTTTTATTTTTATCTCTTTTTTTTTTCAAATGATTGTAGTTTCAGATATTCAGATTTTTCATTCATAACAACCTTAATCAGAAAAAAGATTAAGTCCTTAAATCCATTACATGAACAACTGCTGGTTTCCCTTTCCCACTCACCCCTTCATTAGCTTATGGTCACCCAGTGGAAGTAGTACATGCAGCTCCTCCGTTTCTTTCTCATGTGCTCACCCGGTTGCTGTCACCAGCCTGATGTCCAGGCCATCAACAGAAATTCTAATTACAAAGAACATGCCCTTGCATAGGGGAATTGTATAGGTGAGTCTTCTAGGGAAGACTCTTATGTTAGTCTTGCATAATTAAATTCACTCATTTTTATTTCTGTTTCTCCATTTGAGCTTGGTCTCACAAAGCACTGAAAGTTAAGAATGTAAGATTTGTGTTTTCCAGTGCGATTCTTTCTGCTCCCTCTCACATAAATGCTACTTCTGCTGGTTTGCAATAATACCTCAGATTTGTTTGTTAAGCTGTGTTGCTAGAGCTGCAGTTTCATGAGACAATTCTTTAAAATAGCTGGGTTGGGAGTGTTCTGCTGTGTGTGTTAACTTTTAAAGCTTTGCTTTAATTGCAGGATGGTAGCTTCCATACCTTCCATACTTATGAAATAACCAGCATTCATCTGTTAAAGTAAAGGGCAAGTGTTCAATTAACTTAAGAAGTATATACAAGTTCTTCAATTTCAATTCCATCATTGCATCGTAGTGCTGCTACTTAGCTCTTTCTTTCTAGTGAGGTGTTTGAAAAAGCTTTTGCTCTTTTTAGTGTATTTTATGAGTTTATCCTTTTGGCATATTTAGCCCTTGTGGAATTGTCAGAAATCAAAACAAGTTACTGCTCTTTGTTTTATCAGCAACCTGTGCTTGCATTGCTACTTATGAGGTTGTTTTTCCTTCCATTTCTTACGTTCATCCTCCTTATTTATTGCTGTATTTCTAACATTGTTCATCCATGTAACCTTCATTCAGAGTCTTTTCTTTTAAGCTTTTACACTGTTTGATCTCAAGGAACTCCAGCCCTCCTTTGTGTTCAACTCTGCCATCGCTTTCTTTGTCCTTATGAAATCAAATAATTTACCCACTAATTTAAATTGAATCGTCTTGTAATTGAAGTTAATGACGCAGATCTTTAGGTTTTGTTGAGAAAATGTTCAGTGCTATGTCTTATTCCTCAAAAAAAAAAAAAAAAGGCAGATAAAGTGGTGTAGCATAAACAAGTATTTACTCTAATACTGTGATATAACAGTTGGCTTATATTTTATAATGAACAACTTCCTGGTAGTATTTATTTGTCATGTTATATGTCAGGGATAGTTATCCTTTTGTAGAAGCAGGAGCAGTTAGTGCTTTCATGGTATTCCATAGAACCTCCTTTACTGTCCACTTACAGATAGTTAAGGTAGCACAAAACTTTGACTTTGCAAGTGGAGAGCTACGTTTGTGTGAGAAACTGTGTTCTGGGCAAGAGGTCCATCTCCTTCCCCAGGTTAGAAGGACTACTAGCTCAGACTCTGGTGTTAGGAAACTGCAAGGTTCTAAAGCAGGGCTGCTGTTTTCTGTTGTTGGATCAGATACACAGAGATTGCTTCTACACAAGTGATTTTTTTTTTTTTAAGTGTTTTGTGGTGTTACTTGAAAGAGAAAAGGAGTTTCAGGGTGTTTATTTATAGCCTGTTCACACTGTAGTATCTGAATGTGTACGTGATGCCAAATACACTGGCATAGACCCAGGCATCAGGACAGGTGGTGTCGCTGAAAGTGGTGAGTGATTAAAATGTAGAGTAGCTTGTTTTACATAAGACAGGTCACATTTTTCTTTTTTTTTTTTAGGAAGTGAAAGAGAAACAGATTACCTTTTGTTTAGTCAGAAGGTAATAATAAGAATAGGAAGAAATATTACACTCAGGGAAGAGATAAAATTTATATAGGCCTGAAGTGAAGAAAAATGAGAGAGGGAACTTGAGAGATTTCCTCACAGATCTTCTGGTTTGTCTGGAGACTTCAGATTTTTTTGTTGTTGTTTTGGAATGAAATACAACAGGATGTCACTTCATCAGTTGTGTAATATAACATGTAACAGCTTATGTTAGGAAATCAAACATGTAATAGGCGTGACTTGGGAATTCTGAGCTGTGAGTGCAGCAAATTATAATGTAGTTTCCCTTCTGCAGTTCAAGATGGCCAGTGTAACAAACTTGTTTGTGTGGTTGTGCTTTGTTTTGGACTTACAGCATATTTTCAGTGTTTTATATCGTGTAGTAGAATAATTTTTCCTGTAACCTGCAAGTTACAGAAGTGAATTGCCTAAGGAATATTTTTGCTCACATCTGTGAAATATTTGGCACGTTATTTTTTTCTGAGAAGTAACATCTTGATATACTTAACAGAAATAGAACTAGATCTCATTAGTACTGGATCATACAACAAGGCATGAAATACTCTGTGATACATCAGCTTGATTAAAAGGTGGAATGGAAGAAATAGTGGTAAGGTTCTCGAGGGTTTATAAAACATCTTGTTTAAGCTTGTATTGAAGGTTAGTTTCAAAGCTGTCTGCAATAATAATTATACAATCATAAAATCTTCTATCTCGGAAGGAATCTCTGGAGGACACCCCTTGTTCGAAACATGATTGGTCAGAGCAGGTTGGTCAGGGCCTTGTCCAGTCAAGTTTTAAATCTCTTCAGGTCCACATGTTTCAGTCTCTCCAGGCCAACGTTTAACTGTCCTCTGGTCTTCACGTCCAGGGGCCTCTGTTTACACACCCATCCTCTTGGAGATGCTCTAAACTTGCCTGATTTTTTCCTTGCACCCTGTGCCAGCCACCTGTTTCCTGGAGGGAGCTCATGGCCTCCAGGAGGGACACTGTCTGGCCTGGAGAGAGGTCATGATGCAGAGTCAGCAGGGGGACTTCTGGCAGTGTCAAACCAGGCTTTGACTGCTGCTGGTTCCTCTCTAAGGCCTCTCCCACTGGTACAGATTTTTGCACTTTTTTTAAGGCTTTTTTTTTTTTTTTAATGGTTTGACTCTTTGTTTCAAACGGTTCTTTGTAATTCCCTAGTTAGTGGTTTAATCTGACGGTCCCCTTGCTCTTTGTTTTGGGCAAATATGATCTCAGACAACCTTAGGTATTTGATTCCCATGTGCACAAATTCATATCTTCATGTTTTTTATTATTTAGGTTAAAGGTGGGCTTGTGAGCACGCCTAACATGTCCTCTGCCTTACTGAGCAATAGCTCTACTGTTTTATTCATCTTTCTTTGGAACCCTATGTCTTCACGGTAGCCTTTTTTGTTGTCTTTAGCAGCCTTTGCTAGTTCTGATTCCATCTGACTTTGCCTTTTCTAACCCTTTGTTGTATACAAAGGCAACATATCTGTACATCTTCTAGGTCCCTGCTTTCTTTTCCAGGATTGAGCTCAGTCAGGAGTTTTGTGTTTATCCTTGGTGAGCAAGTGTGGCAGACAGCTGGAGGGGATGCCATACTCGGCTGCACTGGGACTTCTGCACCTGCATGCTGCTGTGAGCCTGAGATGAAGTTCTTTTTGTCCATTCATTGCTCTTTATATATACATTAAATACTTAGTATTGGTCCAAACATATTATACTAAAAATAGCTATACAACCTATTATATTTAATTCTCGAAATCTGCCAGCTAAGAGAATCTCACTGAATTCACTAACTCAAGTTAGTTGTCTATTAGAAGTGGTATGTTGTTCAAATGATGTCCACAAATGCAGTTCAAGTCTATCATATGTGCAATTATTCAGCAGTTTTCACTTATGTAGTAAATACTTAGTGAAGTAATAAAACTCTAAACATGCAAATTAAGAAGTTCATACTAATTGATCTTTCTTAGTAGATAGGTTTGAGTTCTGTTGCTTACATGAACTAATTTATCTTAATAGCACAACTTCTTGTGTTCCTTTATGTAGACTAACATATAACCTTGTGAAAACCTTCCGTAGTCGGGGACTATAATGTTATGTGTTGATGTAACTTCTACTTTGTGCCCCATCTGCTTTTTTTTTTTTTTTACTTGAAACCAGTGAAGAATGATTACTGAATGGAGATGATGATTTTTGGAGACCTTTCTCCCAAACATGGTCAGCAGGCCGTAGTTCTGAGCTTGAATCTTTGCCCCTGAGACATCATCTCCAAACTGCTTTCTGGATGTGAATATCTAAATTCACCTGAGTGCAAAATCCAAGCTTACTTGCTTCTTTTTAAGACTAAAAAGACAGTCTCTCAGATGTTAGTTCAGAGTCTCCACTCTGAGTTTCAGCTCAGCTGTCATCCTTCTAAGAACCCTCCCAACCTCAGATAAGAGTGAGGTTGGAACCTTTTATGTGTTCTTGAAAGTGCACTGCTACCTAACAGCACAGTTAAAAGCAAACAAAAAATCATGTTTTAGTGGAGGAATAGATTTCCTCCACTAAATAGGAGGAATTGAACGATGAGCAGATGGTAAAAACAGTCCCTGGTGAGTCCTGCGTCTTAGTCCAAATGCCTGTGTTTTATTCAAACACTGCACTACAGATTCAAAGAGCAGCCTATAGAGGAATAGATGGAATCCAAGGGGTGCTTATTCACCCTCCTCCCTGTCAAGAGAGTGCTCATTACTGGACTATAGAAGTGCATCTTCTCTGGCCCCTTCAAATACTGTGTTTTTTATTCCTAACTATTCATCCGCAAAGGCTGCAAGCTCTCCTTTAAGGTTTTCACACAATGGAGTTGTTGTGCACCTGCAGTATCGTGTATGTTTAGGTTTGGTTTCAGAATAGCAACTAGAAACGAGTAAGGTTATATTGCATAATAGTAGTCGGTCCTATGCATGAGCTTTTAAGAAGTGGGGTGTGCAGTCTTAAGTCTTTGCTGTCTTTTCTCTCTTCAGCAAATAGAATATTTCCCTCCTCCAAGCACATGAGGAATAGTAAAATACCCGCAGAATTTGAAGCAGAATAAAAGGCCTGCCTGCAAAGAGAGGACTTGTGGCGTAAAGTTATGGTGGGAGCAAGAAGTGTAGAAGCTAAAATTAGAAGGAAAAACAAGAGCTGTGATGCTACTTTATATCTTTGCCAGAAAATAGCCCATATGTTTTGGCTTTGTTACTGCTGTATAAAGATAATGGAGTAATAAATAAAGAAATGTTCATGCACAAAAAAGAGCCCATGTCACGGCTGGCTTTTCCCCATTTGATTAAATTACTAAGGAATCTTTGTGTATTTCCTGGATAGATGCAGTATGAATGATAGTTTTTATACAAGTTCATTTTCAAAAGTGTAGCCAATAATAGTTCTCTCCTAGACCTTTTCTATTTGCATGGAGATTTTTTTTCTAAATAAGGTGTTTTCCCAAGCTCTGTGTGGAAAGATTACTTACCGTCTTTGTATCAAATAGCTGGACTACTGCCAAGAGTTGATCTGGCCTTTGTAAGGACCTGGATGTCTGGAAGTAACATTTCTTTAAGATACTTAGAAAACAAAAACAAACAAATTTACATTGTTAATTTTGTTTTTGAGTAATGTTTTGATGTCTATGTATGCAGTATATGTAAACAAATGCTGTGTTTTGGCACGTTAGGGATTTTTGTTCTGCAGTTGGTTTTTGGAAGAAGACTAAGAAGATATTTTGTGTATTGTACTGGATATATGATGCTAGAATGTTTCTCATTTACTTGTTTGCCAAATTAGGCAAGATAATGTTTTTTTGTTTGTTTCTCCAGAAATGTCTTCTACTGTCATAAACTGCAGTTCTCATTCAGTTGCAGCTGAATGAGAACAGCTGCATTAAAGTGTAAATAAACGCCTACTACTGCTTGGATGCTTTGAAAAGGTTCTGTCCTCTGAATCTTTTCTGTTCTGGAGAGAGTTCTAATGACTGTGTAATTCTAATGCTTGAACCAGCTGTTGACTATGGGTTCTCTCCAGTCCATAAAATAAAATGGATTATTATTTTTAGGAGTTGTGAAGAGTGACAGGGTATGTGAGTATCTTTACTGAAGTAGGAGACCTAGGAACGGTTGTGTACAACCAAAGACTTTGAAGCTGTAGGTAAACTGATGGTTTCTGTTCAGTAGAAATACTTCTGCATACACCTTGTAGGGTAAAGAGGTGTTACAGAGCTTCCAAAAGACTTCTTTCCCAGAAATACAACCTCAGGAGAAGTTTTTATCAATGACATGTGACTTTCAGTATTATAAAGCAAAAGAATTTGTAAATTTATTACATTCATTCTTTTTTTTTTTTTTTTAACTCCAGATCTGAAAACTTAGCTTTTTCCTGTTTGTTTTTTTCCAAATAGGGAATCAGAGAATAAAGATGGGGACTCCTGGATCAGGACGGAAGAGAACTCCAGTGAAAGACAGGTTTTCTGCAGAAGATGAAGCTCTGAGTAGCATTGCCAGAGAGGTTTGTTAACTTCAAATTGTTTCAAATTCAGAAATAGGGATGAAAGCAAGTTCCTTATTCAATAATTAGACAAAAATATGAAAATTAATATAAACTAAGAGTATTTTAAATCAAAAAGAATTACATTTACTGGAATATTGGCACGATGATTCATTGCTTGTATGGTTAATATAACTTCATATGATCACATGTAATCTTAGCAAATATTTTTACAGATAGTTATATGCTGTAAATGATTATCATTTTATGATAAATGAGAAATCTAGTTGCTATCTTAAGTCTAAAAACTAAAAAACTGAACACTTACCCAGTGTCATGTGCAATATTCCCAAGATCGTAAGTGTAGTCTGTTAGTATTAAAGGTGTAATAATTATTATTAAATGTATTTGGAAGAGTTGACAAGCATTCTATTTCAAATGTGAAGTCACTTTTCTGCCAAAATAAGCCTAATATGTACTATGCCAGGTCTTTTTTTTAACAGGATCAACAGCTTAAAAATAGACAGCGGAAGGTAGCCAACCAAAAAAAGCAATTGAGAAGTAGCTGATTATAACCCTTGGTTATAGTAAGGAGATGTCTTGAATTCAGAGTTTTACAGTCCACTGTTCGGACTTGAGGTTTTCTGGGAAGAAACATTGTGGATGTGGAAACGAAACCTTTAGTATTGTTTGTATTGAAGTGGATACAGAAGATTTGAGCTACATTATGTATAAAGGCGTTAACTGTAGTTGACATAAATGAGTGCAAAGAGCGGACTCCAACCAACCTTGTAAATTACACTGGTCTGTTTGTGTCTGTGAAAGAAAATCATATAATAGGACAAAACATGTAGGGTATAGATGTCTGAAAACAGCTACTGTGTATGTTTTCAAACAGAGCTATTGTAGACTGTAGGGAAAAAGTCATTTTCATTTAGCAGTGAACTTTCTGAAAGCTTTGTTCACACCAGATCTGATGGAAGTTCACAGTGCATCACATATGTTCTCTTGAGTGCTTTGAGTCCTGTATGGTCGATCTCCTACATTTTGGGCAAAACATTTAAAGGAGAAGGAATCTGGCTTTAATTTTTCATTTCACCTGTTCTCTGTATGGTTCCACTGAAGTAGTATTAGCTTGCAACTTAGCCTAGTCAAAATGGTCTCAGTAGCAAGGTATAAGGAGTATTATCTTAGAATTACTTCAGGTCTTTATGTTCACTTAGATCACTACTATCCTTAACTGAAATTTGGGCATGAGTTTAATTGAAACAAAAGTGAAAATGTTTCCCCCTTAATGCCAAATTAAATTAATACTAGGCCCGCAGAGGGAGGTGTTCTGTCACAGGGATGAACTGAGTCAAATATGCCTATTCTAGGGATTAATATGTGAAGTCTTCCTTCCTCTTCTATTAAAAAAAAAGGGGGGGGGGATCAAAAAGTTTATAATAATCAGCATTCATAATTAGTCTAAATATACTGAATATAACTAAAATTTTTATGCTGATCATCCTGCCACGTAAGGGGTTACGCATTTCATTACATCTTTAACTGTTTTATGTCTATTCATAAATCTTAAAACCTATTTTAATTGTTCTAAATATTCTTTCTGATTAGATTTATTTTTTCCGTTTCTAATATTCTGGCATTTTTCTGTATTTCTAGGTTCATCTTTCACGACTTGTTAGGGAGAAGATAATTTGATGTATTTTAAAATAAAATGATTTGCTGCCTTTACACACGTGTTTTTGAGGCTGTGTGTAGCACCATCTTTGTTTTGTTTTGCCGCATCAAGTTTTCATTTTGAGTCTTAGTTCTACTTGCTGTCCAATTTTGAAGTAGTCTGAAAAGTTGTATATCGTGAATATTTATTAGCACAATGTTTACTACTGTCAGGTTGTTAATCCCTTGCTCTGGACAAGCTATTAGATCACATGTCAGACAGCAGCTGTTGTCATTGAATAGGTTACTTATAATTCAAGTATTAGCCAACTTACCTTAAAAAATAAAAAACAAATAATTGTATTTTACTTTAAAGGAACAGAATTCACTTCCCAGGATATAACAGCAGAGGTCAGTTAGTAAATCTAAGTCCTGTCTTTGAATAACATCTCATTTGATGCTGTGGAAATGTTTCCATTTTCCATGCTGATGGCATGGGGCATTCCAGTTCTCTGTGCACGAATATATAAAGTAGATGTTCTCTACTGTTCTGAGCCCATTATCTCAGCAACATGTTTTGTTTATCTTCTTATTGTCAAAGGGTGTCCTATTCTTCAACTTCCTCTTCTGAAATTACCTTTTTAGCAGATGTTACTCAGAACAGTTGAATTTAGTCCTATAATATACAAATCAGATGCCTTGTGAGGAAAACGTTTCTCAAAGACGTTCAAGGCAGCAAAAAACAGTAAACAGAGCATGATGAAACAAAAGGCTGGCACTTAAGGATGATCTGCCTGGAAAAACTCCATAGAAGTGCTTTGGAATTCAGAGCAGTCACAAAATTCCACTAGGAATTGTCAAAGTTTGTAATATTAGCAAGGACTTCCAGTGCAGTCTATGAAGTTTTGGGGTTGTTGTTCTCCTTTCTTTCTCCAAAACTTCAGATTTAAGAAGGCACTAATCTCAGTCTTCCTCACCACTCTGAATTGATAAAATCGAGATTTCTTCATTTTATGGCATGTGTCAAAAAAGTGATTTCTTGCTGATGGTGTCACCAAACATTTGTGTGCCAGGAAATTTGGGGTAACAAATTCTTTGAAACTGATCCAATAAACTCACTACTGTAGAGTCCTTTCTTTCTGCACTGATTGAACTTTATGTTTTGTCTTGTATGAAAATATTTAATTTTAATTGCAGACAAGATCACTACTGTTGGATTTGAGGGACGTGGTCAGATTTTTTCATTTTCTCTCTTCCTCTGATGGTAGTGCCTCCTCTACTTCACTTTTTTTAGAACTAGGCTTTAAGCACCATTACGTAGGGAGTTTTTGTATCTTTTGCTTGCCAAGGGAGTTTGCATTGAGACAAGCTCTTCCTCCATGCTGTTGAACTAATCATGGCATGAATATGCTAAAACATCAACATTAGAGTGATGGTGTATCACTGCCTTATCCTAAGAACTTCTGAGTTACCAGACCACTTTCTTTGGGATCTACCCCTTGGTGCATCTGATTCGTCTTGGCATAGAATTCCCTGCGCTCACTGAAATTGAGAAAGGGGATAAAAACAAAGGGAATAAAGGGTATATACACCTATCCAGAGATAGGGATCTCTGCATCCTTTTCTAGAAGCAACACACTCCGTATTGTCCTGTGTCTTACGAGAGATAAGTTGCCACTCTCTGTATTATTCTGTGTTTTAGGAGAGATTAGTTGCAGCTGGTAAGTTTGGAAGTCTTGGTACAACAGGGAGGATTACCTGTTTAATGCGTTTGTTTCAAAAGCTGTTAGAACAGGTGGTAGATATATTGTCCAGATGTTTCCTGCAAGGACAAAAAGAAACTCTTAACATAGTTTATTTTGCAATGAAAGTTGAGTATTGATAAATGTCTTTGGATTATAGCAGAGTTAATTTGAAGTCAGCTAATCTTTTATAAAAGGATGCACATCTCCTGGAAAATATAAACATTCCTTTAATGCTATGTTCGGCTTTCTTTTCTAATTGTCATAATGGATTCTGGAGGTGTAGGCTTTCTCAGATTGACAAAGAATGTAAGAATATATATATGTGTGGAAGACAGCTTATTCTCTCAAAGTTCTGCCTTTCCAAATATCAGGTACCGCTTGTCTAATGTGACTTCAGGCATCTGTCCAGATTAGGTCCTTCCATGTGAATCCTTTTTTGCTTATTAACTATTTTTTTTTAAGTTCAGATTCTCAAGGTTATCTTCATGGTCATACATTAGACACTGCTGATCTTAGTCTTCTCTCTGCTGTTTTTGTGTAGATTCTGTGCTTATAAAGCTGTTTTGTGGGCATTGTCTGTCCATCAGCGTCACTTTCATTTGTTCTTATAATTTGTTGTGTTCTTTTTAAATATTCAAGAGTAACTTCTTGTCAACAGGCTTCTTATACCATTGAGACCTTTTTTCCAAGACCAGCCTTACATGCAAGAGCAGTTGTTTTGGTCACATTTTTGGTTTTAAGATTATATCATGAATTGAGGAAAGTTAACCTAGTCTTTGTCGTATTGAATCTATTCAAAGGTCGGTCAGTAGCCGTTTCTCTCTGCATGTAACTTCAACTTTTTTTTAAAGAAAACACCCCAATCAGAGATTGTTTTTTTGTAGAAGTTAGATGAATTTTGAATGCATATTTTAATAAGAGATCACTCAAATAGTTTTAAGTTGGCTATTTCAGTTTAAGTGTTAAGAATAGCAACAAACAAAATGTTGACTTAACAGTAGTTCTGTTAAACATACTTTATTGATGAGGTATTCTAGAGATTTTGTAAACTTTGTATAGTAAATGGAAGAGTAAGTCACATCAGAAAAAAATCCTAAACTTTTAATCATGTAAATATTAAGATTTTGTTGTTTATAGTCTTTCCCTGTCAGTGTGCCTGCCTGGACAACTTGATCTAGGGAACCTGCTCTGGCAGGGTGGTTGGACCCAATGATCTCTGGAGATCCCTTCCAACCCCTACAATTCTGAGATTCTGTCATTTGCTTTGTGGGCAATTGGAGACAGAGTATGCACATCAGAAATAGGTGTCAAAGAAAAGGTGTGTCTGAGGAGGAATAAGAAATCCATTTGGCACATGAATGATAATGCTCTCTCGAGTCCAGGAGATAGTAAGGGATGAGGGTAAAAGAGCATGGCAATAAGATTGGAGAAGACGTGAGAAACAGGAGAGAGAGAGCATGCTCACTTTATAATAAACGTTTAAATAAGTTTTTATGAGGCTGGTGAGGTAATAGTGCGTAATAGTATGTTAAGAAATACGGTGAAAGTTTCTAAAATGCTCATCCTAATTTTTAGCTGACATAAAGCCTTGGGTATTCCCTCAAACACCCTGATGGCAGAAACTGAATCTGGTAACTAAGCACAGGAAGCTGGTACCCTCACAACTGCCATCTTGTGGAAGAAAAAAAAAAAAAAGGCAAACCACTTCCTTGCCTGAGCCTCAAGAACATTGGAGAATGCAGGATTAACACTGCATATACCTTAATAAAAATAGAAAATGAGTTGTATATCTTGTATATGACAAAGCAATTTTAATTGTTTTAATTAAAGCATTCATATTTTTCCACAGGTGAATAATATATTTTAGCATAGCCTATATTTTATCTGTATGAAGCTTTTATCCTGAATCTGATTAAATCCCCTTCTCTGTGGTATGGAAACTAAAATCAAAACACTTGTTTTCTAGTGATTGTCTTCTTGCAAGCCAGGGGAAGGAGGAAGAATGCCTGTCTACGCTGTGGAGGCAGATGTTCTGCTTGCCTAACATAGCAGGGAGGAAAGCTTCTACTATATCAAATAGCCTTTTCACTTTGTGAAGAACTTGATCATTGCTGTGAAGACACTAACAAAAAGCACTTCAGAAAGGAAAGACTCTAGATTACCTGTACAAAGGCATTCAAAATCAAATCTTTTTTTTTTTTTTTTTTCCTATTTCTTTCCTTTCTTGCCAAAAGTATTTTGTCTGTAACTGAAGAATTAGGTGTTATCCCTGGAAGATTAAATAGTTTGAAAGTTTTTCAAAATATTTTGGCAGAGAATATATTAAAAAAAAATCAGAAAAGAGGAAAAAATGGTGTAAGTGGAGACAACTTTCTAAATAGATGTAAGTAGTTGTTAACAGTTATTTTAATGATTAATTATTTTTAGGTGAAAACAAGGAAACTAACTATGTCACCTGTAATGGAAGGAAAACATTCTCTTTCCACCATATATTTACTAAAATATATGCAATAAAATAAACTATTCAGTGAGTACTGCTACTAGGTATCTTATGTGCTTGAAAAGAGCAAAAACTGGTATATTCTTCTAGAAGTAAATGCTGTTTATGCAGGCTCAAGGAAACATTATTTATATTTTTGCATATAATACTTATCTGCTTTGAAATGAGTATTATGAATTAAATGAATTCCAGAACTCAGAGGTAAATGGATGTCTTAACTCTGTTACTCAGAGTGGAGCTAATACCCAAACAAATGCAGATATTGCACTTTGTTTGAAAGTACCTTTGTGATTAGGATAGAAGGTAGAAGATAAGAAATAGTGTTTGTGTGTTTATGTATAAAGCAAAAGATTATAGATTTAATTATTAAGTAATCCTTTTTAACCTTTTTTTTTTTTTTTTTCTATTCAAATAAAGTGTTAAGGGCCTCTTTCATCTATCTACCCAATCTCTTTCTTTTGCAGAGATCCTACTTGTACTGTGATACTTCCATTCTTGGTCATTTCTCGGAATAAATTTCATGCAAGATCATTGTCTACTTTTGTGTCCTATTTGCCTTCCATAATTTATATTCAAGGGACTTTTTTTCTTTCTGTCCACACATGTAGGTATTCTGGTGTGGGTCAAACAGGTCTGGTTGTCTCATCTCTCATTTGCAGTTGAACTGACTAAGAAAGCTCAGCGATCACATTTCTTTATAGCAGCAGTGGAAATCCCCTTAAGAAGTTTTTAAAATAGTGTCAAATTTGCTAGGTTATGGACAGTCCAGAGTTTAACTTTTTACTTCAGGAAAATAGGAATTTGGTATATAACTTCTTAAGAAGCTGCATTTCAATTAGCTGATATTGTAATATATTTATCATAAGTAAAAAATGTATTGTTGTCTGGTCTATAGGCTGTATATAAAAGATGAAAAAGATATGAGAAACGTAACAACAACAACAAAGTCTTGATTTCCTTTCTGTGCCACTTTTATAGTCCTGACAGCTTCACCTTTTCTACTCAACCATCTATTCAAAGCTGGTGTGGCACTGTATTTCCCCTAACAGATACTTAATGGATTTATTTCAATGTAGCTAAATAATTTAAATAAATAACACAACAGAGTAGATAGCACCTAGGAAGAAAGCTATGTCCTTTTGAATAATGGTTATTTCTTTATTAATGTTAATTTTAAATTTCAGTTACATAGTTATCAAGATTTGCATGAATGGTCTTAATAACATGAGTTTGCTCTCTAACAAATCCGCTGAAAATGCAGAATTATTTGATGGCCTTTTGAATTCAGTGTGATTTGTCTCTTTCCTTGCATTTTGGTCTTCTTGAAATGATGTACTTGTTGGATAAATCTAGCTGCTCAGATTAATTATTAATGTAGTACTGAACTGGCTCTTGCTAAAAATTTTCTCTAAAAATATAAGGCTTTTTCTTCCATTTCAGGCATGTATTTTACAGCTAATATGTTTGTAGAATTTTTCTGAGTTTTATGAAGGGTTTAGTGAAATGCAAAAAAAAATAGTTTTCCCTCTATTCTAGGAACATGGCTATGAAACTTAGGCTGTAGGACTAGGAGAGAACGGTGAAATGGGCCTTGGTTTTTAGCACGGGTCAGTAAATGAATGAACTTAACCATAAAGCCTTGCCATGATCTAAAGGCATTCTGCATATGTCTGCCCATCTATAGACAGAACTGAAACCAGCCGTATCAGCTGTTTGAGTCCTTTCTCTTTACGTGCTGCATGTGTGTCTGTGTGAAAGCTTACGTACTGTATAAGCTATGATTACAGAGTAGAGTTGCAAGGGAGAAAAGACTTCCTGTTGCAGGGGAATTCCCTTGCTTTCTTGTATAGATCAGACAGGAAGAAAAACGACTTTATTCTGCTGTGAAAAATGATAAAATAGTGGCAGTCAATAGTGCTAGCACTGACTTAGAATCACTTCATCTGAGTATGGAAAATATAGAAAAACATTCTTGATGAGTCACTTGAAGTTAAGACAAACTATTTTAAGCGACAAAGTTGTAATGTGTTTTGCCTTCTTTCTTGTTATTTAATAGATATTTTTGTCCCTGTAGTATAATCTAAACTTTAAGTTAAATACCTCTTCCTTTTTCCTGAAGATAGCTATTTACAGTTTTCACAATTTTTATACGTTTTTAATGTTTTGTATAAACCTATGCTGTACCTATGGCAAAAGGAGAAAAAACTGCTTGTAATACAAAATCTAATTGCATAAAATTGCTTTGGATTATGGGAATTTCAATGTTGTTGATGTTTGTCATAAGCTTTTAATTAACACTAAATAGACAAATGAATTTTTTGGTGGCAAACCTGTCTTCAGTGGTTTAATGTTTCAAAAAAAATAAGTGAAAATTTTCATCAATTCATTATCCAAACACTGAAATTCAAAAATTGATAAACTTGAGCTTGTGTTTTCCTCAACTTCTAGCTTTATGTCAAAATCTTTTTTGCCTCCTGTAATTAAGAGATTACATTTGAAGTAGTATTTAGGGTCTGAAACCAATGTGTTTGGTTTTTTGGTTGAGGCTAGGTGGAGAGGGGGGAAATCTATAGTTGTATCTGACAATAACCAGGTTTCATAAGCAGTTCATCAAATCTAAGAGCTCTTTCTTACTGAACATTGAGAGCATTCACTGCTCTTTATCTTGCCCTTCTATTTGTGTAGCCTGGTGTTCATAAGATCCTTCTGCAAGCCAATTCAGTCCACTAGCACAGCAGAAAACTAATTAATGTTGTGTGTATGCATTTGTTTTCTGCTGTGGTAGTTAAATTGGCTTACTGCAGATTTCAAGTTGTGGAGCTGTCTGAGGAAGGTGTTGGAGAATGTAAGGCCCTAAATGAAAAGTCAAGGAAGATCCATTTTGGTGAATGATTAAGTCAGTTCTTCAGAAATTGTAAATGTGCATTTGTCTGTCTTATTTTGCCCAATAAATGGTTTGATTTTATGATTGCTATTATAAATAATTCCACATCTAATTGCTGCTTGCCTTTTGAAATTATTTCCATGAGTAGAGACTTTAAATACGATGTGAACAGTAGTGGTTGTTTAAAATCTGCTTTGATTCTTCCTTTTTTGTTTGAGTGTCCTTCTGTGGCTCCAGATATTACACATGCTTATGTGCTTGTTTAAATAGGATGCACAGGCAAAGATCTCTTCAAGTCTGAAAGGCCTACATAACTTTTTAGATTTAGTGGTGGTAATATTTCTGAACTTAGTTCTTCTATCATGATGTAACTCTTCTGACTGAATCTTTATGGATGTAAAACTTTATATTTTTAAAGATTTAGTTATGTATGCTTTCTGAAATGTCATTCTGAGAACTCTGTTTTGTCGACTACAAATGTACTGTTATTTTAGAATGTTAATGTATTTTTGTGAAGATGTTGTTAAATTGAATACTCAAACTGTTACACACACAATGTGTTATAAACTTTGATTCTTCCGATTTACCTGTAGGCAGAAGCCAGGCTTGCAGCAAAACGGGCAGCTCGAGCAGAAGCAAGAGATATACGTATGAGAGAGCTGGAGCGACAGCAAAAAGAGGTAGTGTTAAATTATCAGGAATTGTTGGAAACCTGTTCTAAAATTCTTTATATATATGTGTGTGTGTGTATATATATATATATATGGATTTTGTCTTTAAGGACAATTCAGCTTTGTACTGGGTTTTTCAACACCAGGCAGCTCTTAGCTCAGTATCTATAGTTTATCATAAGTTTAATATCTAAAGTTAAGTTTAATATTGTCTGGATTTGAATTGCTACGTTTGTGTCTGAGTCAACTGGTGATGTTTTTGTGCTTTTATAAGAACCTTTACTTAATGCACTTGGCAGTTTTTATCTGTTGCTGTGCAAAAGATGCATTGTAAGTGTGGGTAACAGCACATAATAAATAATAAACCTGACTGTACACTGCATGATGCATAGGGTAAAGAACCATGAAAAACAGTTAAATAATTATTTTTGCTCATTGATTGTTTTTTATGGTACATTTAGTAATTGGATAATTTGAATGTGTGACTTTAGATATGCAGTTTTCATTCAGTTTTTTCCTCTGATTATACCCAGAATGTTCACAATAAACGCCTTTTGTTGGGACCTTCATTTAAAACAACTTAGTAGAATTGGGATAATATTTACACACAGTTGTGTTTTACTCTACGTATTTCATTTATTTTTTCTTTTTTTTAAAAAGGCATTTTTTGAGGGGGGACAAAATTGAAAAAGCAGATTTTTCAGCAGTGTTTGGTTATCTCATGGTTATTGCAGTTGATTCAGATTCTACATGGAAGATTCAGAATTTATTAGTTATTCTAATTATGCAAATTGTGTAAATGATGCTTTTTTTTCTGACGCAATGAATACAATTTATAAAATGTGTTTTGATTTGGTTATTCTATACCTTGTTATCTAACATCTTTAGGTACCTGATACTGTGGTGAATATTACGTGGCAATTAAAGTAGATTTTTCTGAATTTTTTATTTAGGAATCTCATGTAGTGACTAAACTATTTTGTAAATGGCTTGTTTGTTTTTTGTTCTTATATTCTGTAGTTTTCTCAGCATTCATATGATAGAAAATGGGCTCATATCCAGAAATGGATGGTAGGCTAAAACCACCTCTTGTGCATGTTTTTGCCACTCAAGGAACTAACAGGATTTGGAGGACATAATTCACTAATGGTTTGCAGTGTGTCATTTCAAACTGTTTTTTACTACTGAAAAAAATGCACAAATTAAGTATGGGTGTGGATTTGAAGGGTGCTTTATGGAAGCAAAAGGCAAACTGAAATGAAATGTTTTACTTGATATGCTTTTTGTTTCCACTGCTCGCTTCAGTTTATTAATTATTTCATTTAAAACGAAATTACTTCAGTTTCAATCTATGTAAACAGATAATTTTGGGACTTTGTGGCTTTCTTTTTTTGAGGTGTTTTTTTAACTTTTTTTCTTGGCAGACTTGCACTTATTTATTTCCCTTTGAGTAACGTTGCAAACACTAGTTTTTTTCATTTATAAGTCAATTCTATGACTTATAAAATCTATCTTTCAACAATTTGTTTAAAATGAAAAAAAGCCCCTTTAATCACTTTCATCCTTTTGCACGTTGTCCTTTGTTTCCACTAAGTAGGAAGGGATATAAATAGTTGAGTTACAGTCTTAGAAAACAGTTTATACTAATTTAATCAGATGTCTCTTTAGAGAGTTCTTTCCAAAGACTTCGTATGCCTTGTAAAAAAGAGTTTTGCTGGGAGCTTGTGGGTTTATTTAGTTGTTTTCTAATGTGGTGTTCACTGTGAATGATTTAAATCAAGAAGATTTAAGACATCCCACAAGTAAAGTTCAAGTAGTTAAAGCTACCGTGACAGTTAATTGGCACTTATGTTGAAAAATCCTGGAACTGCCATTACAATATTAATTGCGAAAGTTTTGCTGACTTGGTATTGCCTCTTTGCATAGCTGACGTTTTTGTATATTCGTTTTCATGTCACTTAACAGAAACCTTTGTGGTTCTTGTATCTCTTGGTGAAATGCACATTTGAATGCTCTCCCCACCCCAGAAAAACAAAATCTCCTTCGTGAGCAATCTCAATACAAAATTAATGCACCTTCTTCCTGCACTTGTAGGAGGTATTTCTGCTACAGGAAGTTTCCAAGCAAACATGGATTATTTTCCTAGATCAGGAGACATAGCCTCTGTCTTAGATAAAGCGCATATTTCAAACTTGAATTCTTAGAAATCTAGCCTAGAAATACTGCTGTTTGCTATAGATACTGTGCAACTTTATCCTTTGGCTCCAATATGCTGAACACTTAACACCAGCTTTCTATTTTCTGATTGTCTATCAGGAAGAGACTTTTCACTAGCTTAGGTAACTGTGTACAGAACATTGTATCAAAATCTGAAGTTTTGCATTACCAAATATAGTTATATATAACTGGGGGAAAGATGAGTGTTACACTGGCAACTAAGAATAACCTTACCTAAGCAGCAAGCTGCAAAAATTAGTAACGTGTACTTGTCCATTCACAGTGTTCTGACTGATGCACTGAAAAGTTACATAACAGAAATAAATGTTCACTTTAAACCTCAAAGTATGTACTTCATAGAGAGGACTAAAACATAATTATGAAATGCCCCTCTTCTTTATGCACCCATTTTGCAAGGATGGAGTAATAAGATGAGGCAAAGTTATTTTATTGCCAAGAATTAACTAGGCTTTTTGAGTAGTTCTGCAATAATATTAAACATGATAATATTTTCAGTAATAATCGTGTGACAATAAGTAGCGTGAAAGCCAGTTACAGGCTTTAGATGACCATTGCTGACTTGAAGGCCGAGTTTTTGACTCTGGAGATAAATGGCTTTCCATCTTCAGAATAGTTTGACATACTGAAAATGATAGAAAATGAGTTCTTTGAGGAAAGACTGTAGTTATGCAGCCCAGTCCTGGTTTTCAAATGTGATGCTTTAAAATTATTTTTAATATGCATATATATTAAAACTAAAAAATTTGAGAATCTTATGGAAGTCGAAGCATCTTAACGCATAATTTTAAATTTGATCTATTTTTGTCCTACTTCTCATGTATTCCCTTGTTTGAGATAAAATTAGCATTTCCTGATCTTCAACCAGAATAACAGAGATTAATATGCCTTAGGTACCTGGTGCTGCTGCCCTCCCTTCCCACCCCCCAATGTTAAAAGCTGGTTCATCATTTTCCCTTGTTGTTGTAGTTATGACCTACATACAGAACTTTAAATTGACCAGTTTGCTTAAGAAGCTTTGTTCTGATAATAAGGGAGAACATCACAGAATTGTAGGTGTTGGAAGGGACCTCAAGAGATCATTGGGTCAAACCCCCCCACATATCAGGAATATCTGAAGTATGTATCAGGAAATTGATGAGGATCATCTCTATTAGGGCTAAAATACCATTGTAAAATGTTAACAAATGTAATGTGAAATGTTTAATAATATAGGTTTTTTTATTATTATTTTCACTTCAACTTCCTTAAAAATCTTGTACTATTTTTCTTCATTGATAAAGTACTCAGAAAAAAAGTTTATCTACTGAATATTAATTAATTTTATTAACCTCCCTTATTTTCACCTCTTAACGTATGTACTGTGTTGGTATACTTACCAAAACTAGGTGAAATCACAGTTCTCCTGACTTGAGTGAGTTCACTTGCCACAGTGTATTATTCAAAATAATACATGGCATTAAAAGTGCTAACAGCATGTTGCTCACTTTTGCTTGCTATTACTTTGGTGGTTTTTTTTGTTTGTTTTTGTTTTTGTTTTTTTTTTTCTTTTTTTCCATGAAATAACTGCATTTCTTCTTTCTCAGGAAGATTCAGAGAGGGCCAGGTATTCTCACCGGTCCAGTCGACATTTATATTCGGTTTGTGTTGAAACTGTATTTTTCCCTTTCCAATATGCCCTTTAAAAACTACATTTTATTTGGGTTTTGTGTTAGTTTTACCAGAGAGCAGATGATGCTTTAAGTCTTTTAAGTATTAATAGTTTTAAGGGTCAGTATTTTAAATTATGTGTAATATTAAACTTCATTTGGAATTTTATTTCCATCAATTTTAACAAGGTAGTTTATATATTTGTATGCATTTAAATCCATGCATTTAAAAATAATCTCAATTTCAATCAGTTCTATTCAGTCATTTCAATCATTTCAAGTATGTTAATACAATAAATAACTTGGACTTTTTTCTATGTATAATTATATTTTCATGGCTGAAAATAATTGAGCAGGCTCTGGAAACTGCTTAGAAATACACATAGTTTAACAAATGAGTTATTTGGAATAACTTATATGTGTTTACTGACAATTTTTGTCATCTTTTAGTGTTAGTCTAACACTATTCCTTTTTCTTTAAAAAAAAAAAAATGAATAATTGTGCTCACTTAGGCTTCATATATTGCCAGTTAGTAAGAATTGATTGTCTTGTCTTATGTGGTGGAGTACTGAAATTCCTACAGAAGTTGTTAATCATCTCTAAGGTTACTGTTACACATCAAATCTCATGGTTGGATGTGAAGCTCTTATTAAACAATAAAACACTAGTCTAGTTTAGATAATGTTGGTCTAATGAGAAAAAATCTTTCCTGTTCTCGTTGTCTCAGAAGTTCTGCAAACAGGCAAATTTTATTTAATAAAGTAAATATTATTACTGGTGACTCAGTATTAGTGCCACTCAGAATTAGTGCCACTTACTGAAGATGAGTAATGCTAGTTTGTAGCTTCAGCTTTCATTCCAAATAATACTTGTGGCCGTCTGCTCACTGTTTTGTGAGCAGATATGTTTTATTTGCACTTCAAGTATTACTGTTTTTCTATAGTATTAGTGAGAGAAAGAGAAGGAGTACCTTAAGGTACAGTTTAAAGAAGAGTTTGGTATGATGCAGGAGTTTATTTCTCTGAGAATATGGGAATTTATAATTTGTTACTGGCAAAAACTTACCTGAAAGATGCACATTATTCCCAATCACTGCTAATTAAAATATTTATTGTATAGGCTTTCCAATAACCTCTTTAGGTCATTATATGGTGCCAAAGAATGGTTGTATTGAGGTTTTGTAAATGTTTTCCTGTTTTCAATTGATCTGCCTAGGAACAAGGTTGGCATTGATTCTCATATAGAGGCCCAGCAGGGGGACAAATTACTAAAATAAGCAGGCTGGTTTTCTTTATTTTGGAAGGTGGAATAAACTGTTTCTGTTTGATTTAAATAAAAATAATGGCCACTTAGTAATAGGTTTGAGTAATTAAATGTATGCTTTGATATACAATATTATGAAAAATTTAGTTTGTGTCCTTTGATAAACTAAATTTTTCATAATATCATATGTGTCCTGATGTTAAGTAAGTGCTTCTGCAATTTTTCACACAGGTATTTTCACCGGATAAATCTTCCAAATCCTCTGCTATAAACTGCTTTGCAAACAGCAATTGATTTACAGGAAAAATAACATAGGCTATGAAGGTGCTAGGCTATATGAAGGTGCTTAGAAACTTTGAAATGTTATGGGTTTACTCAGATCTGCTCTTATCTTGGTTCAGTTAACATTCAAAATATGTGAAGATGGAGAGTAATTAGCAGTTACCATTAGAGCTTATTTTAATGTTTTTATATATTGATGTATTTTGATTTCGTTCTTAAGAGTCCTTTGGATATCAGAGGGTCTCACAGGAGCAGAACAAGTACCTCCAGAAGGAGAGATCTTCTGGTTTGTAGCCTGGAATGAGCATGCTTTGATGTGTTCACATTCTAACGTTTTCTGTGTCTACTTACCAAAGCAGTAGTTTGGTGAAAGCATGCTTCTTTAAGGAAAACAGCATTTATCGGACTGCTGCAATGATTGATGCAATCAAGCACTGTCTCTGATAGCAAATTTGGGGGCTTAAAGAAAGCCTCAACTTGAAATTTGCAGGGAGTTAACCTCTTCTAATGTCCCCAAAAGAGAAGTAAAATGAAATGACAAAGGTTGAACATAAGCCTTGGTAGGTATAAAGGTGTGGCTAAAAGTTCTGTCAGGAAGCCTTTTTTTTTTTTTTTTTTTTTTTTTCTAAATTATATTGCTATGCTAATCCTATCTTTAGGACTGAAATGTGAACAAAAATTCTACTTCTTCAGAAATCTGTATTTGTGTCTCCTTTGTGGTAGTTTGGGCAAATTTATCAATGAATATTCAAATGCAAGTTGAAGTATTTGTTAGTAAACTGTTGGGCTGTTAGTGCTCTACAGTTAAGTAAAGGTGTAAGTTAAATGTTGTGATAATAAAGATTATATTAGTATGATCTGTCTCCATTCTCTGATAGCAAGCCTACTCATTTATAGGTAACAATTACAAATTTTTAAAAAATAAAGTTGGTTAAAATGGATATAGAATCTTGTGGTCCTGTAGGGTAATACTTCCAGCAACCCAGAAGGTTCCACAGCCTGTAAATTGTATGATTTAATAAGTCACATTAAGTTATGTACTTATATGAATGTTACATATATAATAACACTTTGGTTTGTGCATTACTTACAGTCAGATACCTGTGAAATTGTGATTGAACTGGAAAGAACAAGCTTACTTTGCAGTGTTTATGGATTTTTTTACATTCATGTTTTTAAAATGTTGTTGAGTGACAATAGACATGGGGACGCTGACTGATTTTATTATTACAAAGCTGTTTTCATGAAATACCCTTAAGAGTTTCATGTTCCCAGATCCAGCTAGTAGTGGTGATGCTGAGGATGCAATCCTAACAGGCAGACACACAAAGCAGGTGTACAACATGTGCCTGTTTAATGTACATTGCTTGTTTATTGGCTGATGACAGATCAGCATGGGCAGAAACACTCAGCATTCACCCGAACACGAAAGGCCTCATCCTATTCCCCTTTTTCTGGCTGATGAAGGTGAAAGTCTGTTAGTGATAAATACACACAATGTGGGCTGGTCACAGACTGTCTGGTCACTAACTGCCCTGGTACTTCATACACAGGTGTGCATCCAGAAAAGGTTTTGGAAATGGAAAAAGACAGACCAGACGGGCCTGATTATCATGCAAAGGGCATGGCTAGACAAGGACAGTTGCCAGAAGTGTTTTCCCTGCACAGGCAGACCCTTTTATCCCACTGTTTTATTCCACTATCCTCCTCCTTCACACTTGTTCCTTCTGAAAGCACCTTTATCCTTCCCTTTCCTCACCCAATCCCCATGTCGTATTTCTGTGCATTCCATAATGCTGTCATGCCCTGTGTAACCTCCCTCAGTCTGTGAGGTGCTCCAGAGAGCCCCCAGATCCATGGGTTTCACACTTCGACAGTGGGGCTGACTCTTGGTCTTAGAGGCTCTTTGTCTGTTTGCATGTGAGACTTTCATCACCCAACAAATGCTGCCTCAGTTTAATGTAATCTACCATATCAGATTTTGCTTAATTACTTAAAATTCTGTTACCAAAACCACATGAAATATTTCACACAACATACTGCCATCCAAAATCATCTTACTTTTCACAAATTAGGACACCGTGGGGAAGAAATTAAAAAGGTTTTGTTAAAATGTATTCCAGCCTCAAAATGCCCTTTACGTTGGTTAAATGGCATTCCTTCATGTATACACTTTTCATAGTTAGCAGAATGTTTTCTTGTAATTCCTAAGTCTTAGTCATTCTTAAAGAAAAAAAAAACCTTTTTTTCTTTTTTTTGTACTTCAATGTCAGTATTTTAATTTCTTTTTCTTTTATCTCAGTTTGACAGTGTTGACAGTGCTAAGGATAGACCTACAAGATACTCGGTCCCTGTATGTTAACATTTTGCATGTTTTTGTATGAGTGAAGTCTGCTGTGTGATTTATTTTTGTATGTGTCTTTATTTTAAAGGTGTAGTGACACAAACTACTACTTTAAAAGTGATTAAAAATATATAAAAGATTAATACTATCACTTTCAGATCTAGAATAGCAATATTGTCTTAACACTTTCCTTAGAGTGCATGTATAAACTTTACCTGTGAGAAAATCTAAAGAAGTAACATATAGAAAACAGAATAGTTATTTTACAGTAAACACTGTTATTTATTGTTCATCGTTAAACATTAAGTGTAGTAACGTGTGACATACAGAGGACAATTTAAACACAAAACCAAAAATGGGTGTTGATACATATATTTGTATTCTGTGTTTCCACATAGAAACTTAGTACAACTTTTTTCAGTCTAGGGAAAAACCAGTTGTTTGTATACCTTTACTTAAAAAACAAAAGAAGACAAACTCCTTATCATTAGGAAGTGGTAGTACAGTGCATCACATTCTTGTTGGTATTATGCCAAGTAAGATGCGTGTGCATCTCTAAACAAAGGCAAGCACCAAGCACCACCAAAAGAAGTGTGTAAGCAGTTTAAAAAGCTGAATTTGCTTAAACAGCATTGTCACCTGATTTAGCTGCAAAGAAGCAAACATATTACCATGTTTAAAATAGTGTGTAACATAAAACCAGTAGACTAAAAATGCTTAACCATTTTTCTGAAAGGCTTAAGCAAAGCCTGTTTTAATCAAAGATGAAGGATGGTTGTGATTTCGCTTACCATCTTTTTATACAGCAATAGAAGTATGGCGTGTTATTCTGGTCAAGTAGTTAGAATTTTCTATGGTGTTTTCATTGCAGGTGATAAATACCTTGGAGTCAAACATAAGGTTTTATGTTTGAAGATGGTATTATTAGTGGTATTAATTCTCTAAATTTTATTCTTAGAGTCATGCTTACAGTGAATGTCGTAGTACGAAGAAGAAAGCTGCTTATTCCCGTAAAGATTTCTTGGTTCGTTTTCTGCTATAATATTTATTATCAACACACTAACTGTGTGGGGTTCCATACTAATATAGGGCATGGATAAATTTATTAGCTTGCTGGCATGCATATGTCTTTTCAGGAAAAAAGAAACCAAATTATGACCTGAAGTTGAATGTTTAAAGCTGCTGCCATGTCAGTGGCATTAAGTAAATGGAACTCAGCTGAATATAAATGCTGTTCTACAAGGGGCCTGTAGAAGGGTCTTTTCAAATTTAGAAGTTGAACCTCTTTGGATTATGGTTTATTCAGTCAGAATGGAGATAGGTGGGTTTTTTTTGCTTAAGCTTTGACCACTACTAGCTAGAGAGAGTTTAAATGTAGATGTGAATTAAAGTAGATGGTACTTCCCCTAAACTTTGACATTGTCTCCGTTTCTTTTTGAAAAAGAAAGACGTGGAATATTGTGATCTTGTGAAAACTATTCTACAAAATACAGTATGTAATATAAATGAATGTAGTGCCAAGAAATGAAATATTTTAGATACTTTTTTTCAGAGGGAATTGACACTGATAAAGTGGTACTGGCTTCAAGGGTCAGGGAAGTTAGAGCAGCAGTGGATGCTTGCATTGAGACAAGGCTGAAATAATTTTTATATTTCATTTTAGTTACTTGTATTACAGCATTTTTCTGCGTGCTTTTAAGGTGCAATTGCAAACAAATATTTTTCCTATACTCTTAGTTCTTAATTAAATGTATAATATAAATCTTTCTGCCTCCTTGGGATACAAAGCACTACTTTCTTGAAGTGCTTTTAAAGCACCACATTGTACTACGTCTCTTAAATTTTTCCTTGCATGTGCTTATATATACTGTGTGGGGAGTGTCTGAAAACAACAGAAATAAGCCAGAAGTTTAACTGCTGAGCTTCAGAATGTGTGCGTGGTATCAAGAGCAGTGTTAGGATTTGGACTAATGCTGAAGAATTATAAAGTGTGATTCTTAGGAATTTGCCCCCCCCCCCTCCCCCCCACGTTCTTGTTCAGGATGTTATCTAACGGAAAGAAGATCAAACAATTGTAATAATTATTAGTGAGTTATGTGTATTTTTTTTTTTTTTTGTATTTCATGCTGTACTTTTCATGTTGTAGACAATTTTTTAATGTTTTCTTATTTGTTAGGGAGGTAAATAAAACTATTTACTACTTTGGGCAAGACCATAAAATACAGAATATGCTAACATACAGAAAACAATTGCAATGTTCTATACAAGTTCTGAGCTTGGGAATGTTTAGGGAATATTGAGATAGAATTTTTATTCACAGGATCTTTAGATGCAACCTCTGTTCTGTTCTTTTTTTTTTTTTTCTTTCCCTCCACAGAATACACTTGACCATGATCAAAGAAATTATAGCAGCCTTAGATATAGTAAACCAGTTCCTTCGTATCATACTCGGGTCTGTCTTATCTTCCTATATACAGTAATTAATACATAAAATATATGAAGCCTATTAAAAATTGAGCACCAACATGCTACCATTCATCATTACTGTAAATGATAAATTAACAGTCTGGTGAGATAGGTAGTGTCTCCCAGCAACTGCAGCTACTTTCATGGTCAGGTTTAAGTAAGTATCTAAAGGAAATTGATGTGTCTTTTGAAAGCTACTTAATTTTGTATAATTTTCTTCAAATCTTTTGATAAAAATTCTAGCATGTACTTATTAGTGTTTTACACTATGATTTCAAAGATCTTTTCTTAAAGGTTTTCTCTATTATAGCTGTGAAACTTAATACTTCAATCTTAAAAACTTTGTAGAGCAATAAATAAAAACATTTACTATACAGAGAAAAAGTTTCTTTTTCTGTTCTTCATATTACAGTCATCTTCCCTGTACAGTGATCCAGTGGCAACAACTAGGAATTACAGGGTTAGTACAACGTGATAGAATATTTTTTTTTCTCTTTAGATATTTTAATGGCCCTCAGAAATTTAAATTAACACTTTTCTTTATAGGTATCTTCTTCTGTAAACATTGGTTTGATAAGAAGTATCAGTTTGGTTCGTAAGCGCCATTTGCATGGTTGCCTTAAATTTGTACTGTATGGTTGTGTGGCTTGACAATATTAAATGTGCATTCATTTCATGGTTTTAAATATATGCAGCTTGTGTGTCTCATTTTTGGGAGGCATCAGTTTAAGGTTCTTAACATTGCTAGGTTGCCTCTTTATTTTGGTAACTGATGTTTTACTGATATTTTTTACAGATGGTCATAAAGTTTATGAATAATATAGTGATGTTCAAGAACACTGGCCTTAGAACAAGTTAATCCAAGCATACTAAACAACTGCATGTATAATAAAAAAAAATAGCATTTGAATGGGGAAAATCATTGTCAGGAAATTACAGAAATTTGTGGTAAATACACTTCGCATACTTTCAAATAAGATGCCATATTCAAATTTCATAATCATATAAAAATGTAATAGGATGAAAACCTAATCTACATCTTTATTAAATATAAAGCAGCTAGAAATGCTTTAAGAATGGCTAAGATAAGTCTATAAAACCCCTATTGAAAAGGTGACACGTATGCTTGAAACTTTATGCCTTTTGCTGCTGCAGTAATTCAAATCTAACTTATAGTGCCACCCAGAGAAATTTTAAAACGATGTAAGAAAATGGCCAAGTATTTTTATATAATACTTTTATGTAGTTAGGTCCTACTTTGCACTTGGATTGCAAGCAGAGATCATTTATCTTTTGATTTTGTGCATGTTTTTATAAAATATTAGAGGATCCAGAGAGAAAATGAGACCATTATAATTGCTATTGAGTATAATTCATTACTGTTGGAGATCCCTTCAAAGGTAGGGAGAAAGCATCACAAGACTGTAAGTTTTTATTTAATCTGGTGCCCAGAGCTTCCTTTATTATACCCTACATAAACAGATTTCAGCCTTGCACCTTGAAACTTTTTTTTTTTCAGGAGAACCTGTGTGGGTTAGCAAAGTCCAATTGATGAGTGTACAATAGAACTTCCATTCCCAGGGTGGTTGGCAACTTCTAAAGGCTTCAGAATGGCGAGAAACATATTTCACTTTAAATATTTTATTTTCTTCTGAAAATTGCTTTCTTTAAAATTATTTGGCCATTTTTCAGGGAAATTTAGATTTATGCTGGGAAACAGACATCCCTGTTAGTGGGAGGAAACTGCTGGAAATTTTAAAAACTGTTATGTTATTCATCCTTTCGAAAAGTATAAATGTTAACTGGAAAATGCATAGATGGGATAGGGTAATAAGAATGAGGTTTCATTGCTCAATATATTACAGTGCATAAGTGTGTGACAATTATTTGTGAGACAGACTATAAATGGTACTTCATTCCCTCTGTTTCTCAGGCGTCTTTGTGTGGTGATGGATTGCATAGCTCATATAGTTCTCGCACTGTAAGTGTTACAGGCTTTTGGTTCCTTCCTTTCAAAATCTTTGTTTTCTGGAGACAAAAATCAATGAAAATTATGAAAATTTCCTTCATAACTTCTTTTTAGCCATCTGAATACAGTTGGTATTCTTCAAGAGCAAGCTCAATTCGGAGTAGTCCTGTGGTGAGCATTCCTTCTGCATGTTTTGCTGAATGCCTTGATACTAACACACAACGATTATGAGTATTTACAGTGTGGATCATTTTACTGATGAACACACAGACTTGATACACACTTTGCATCAAAAAATGTCATTTGACAGATGTTATTTTAGTGAGATGTGAACTTTTAGCAATAAGATAGTAAGGTATAGAAGCAATAAATAATTACCTATTCTAAGCATCTCTCACAAATGTAAGATGTACCTGCCTAATTTTTCTGATGATTGGTACTCAAAAATGAGAAAAACTATTCCTAGATCTGTATTGTATTAATACTGTCATTCCAACGATGTTTTTTTATTTTGTGCTGCGCACTGATTTTAAATAGTTGCACCATGTTTCTGCACCAGAACAACTGTATTGGTTTTATTAGTGCAGCAGCTCATTTGTTGTGCTACGTTTAAAAAAAAAAAAAAAAAGTGTTCGGTTATGAGGTAAGCTGAAATATTCAGTCCTGTTTTCATTTTTCACATATTCTCAGCAGTGTTACAGAGAAAGAATAAAAACAGATTTGCCAGAAACTGTTTTTTCAGCTACAACAGACCTCAGAGAACTCAGAGTTTTTAAAGGCATGGGGAGAAAGGGAATTTTGCCATTTCCTTATGGAGTTCCAAAATATAGGAGTTGTTACCATCCAATTCTGAAGTCTCTTGAACTGTGAACATAGTATTTGTCTCCATTAAGTTTCTGATAAGTTTCTCAAGACAAGTAGTCCTTATTCCCTATTGAGATTAATGTATTAAAATATGTATTTTATACATATGTAGGAATTTATATAATTGGATCTCAGTATGTTTGTGATATCATTAATGCCAAGATACACTAGTGAAGGTTTAATATAGGGTTCAAAGTATCTGTTTAACAAATTGAATGAAATAATTGTAAAGGGACTGTATTAAGCAGACTAAGTAAAAATGTTATTCATAATGTAAGCATTGTTTTCTGTACTTGTGTTAATATTTTGGTTTCACTTGTGTGTTGCATTGGAAATCAACACACTACTCATTGGAAATCAAAAGGGAAAATAGGAGATAACTTGAAATCAGAGTAGAAAACAATGTTGGAAAATTATGAATATATGGTGCCTCCCCATCTCAAAACCAGCATTAGTTTTGATAGACTGACCAAGAAAGAGAGAGGTGTACCTGCTTCTGAGGCCAGTTTACTACTTGACATTACTGGCCCCCCTCTGAGAGGAGATACTGCAATAAAGAAACCTTCAGCCAGTGGGGTGGTGGTTTCTGTGGTTTCTTATGAGGCTTTTGAAGGTATGTTTTAGGCAGTCAACAGTAATGAATTAAATCTGTAATAAAAACAAGACTCTTAAGGTAATATTTGAGGAGGATCTGAGCAAATTGCAAATTTCCTTTTGCATTGGCCACCATTAAGATTTGAACATTGCCAATTGAATTTTATCATAAATCTAAATGGGTATTGTTCCATTATATTCTTCTATTACAGATTGTATGAAAGAAAATAAATGTATTAGCCCCTTGATCAGGGTTTTAGTTTTGTAGTATTTTTTGCATTATTATTTTTTTTAATGTAAGCCATATTTGATGCCACAATCTTCTGGCATAACTGTTCCCCTTAAAACAAACAACAACAAAAACTGAAACCCCATAAAACTTCGTTTCTGTTCAGAAAAATTATGCTGAAATATCTGTTTTTATTTTTTAAGTTTGTGGAAGTCATTCATTTTATCCTGTGGTTTTTTTTTTTTTTTTGAATGCTTTAATTATAACTTCACTTTTTTCCTGTACAGAACAGATTTTTCATTCACGTTATACAAATTCCTTATGCAAAATAGGCAAGCACTTGATTTTAGTAAAACATTAATGATTTTATATGATATAAATTATGGATTTAGTATTAAGTTATAATTATTAAAATGCATAAATATATATATATTTTAATCCTTGTGGTGAACAGATGAAGAAATAGAGCAAACTGAATCCTCTGATCCACGTGCAAGTGTGGATAGTGATTTGGATTGCATACTGTTTTTCGAATTTTTTTCTAGTTCCTTAATTATTTTAAGATAGCTGTTTGCTGAATTTACTGTAGGCATAATTTGAGATGTAGGTGTTGATCAACCAACTATTTCATACATAACTGATCCCATTTGCTTAAAAGACATCTTTCTTTTAATCGGAATGAGATGAGGCTACATCAATTAGGTATATGAAGTACAAAGTTCCAAATTATTTTTAAATGGTGAAAATGGGATGAAGACTATATTCAAGCTGTTCATTTAAAGATTTTCTTTCATGTGTATACTTTAGATATAATGTCCACAGTAACGTGCTTAACATGTGTAACATAATTGAGTACAATATTTTGCTTTAATTCCTATGGCAATTGTAATGATTGTAGTATGTTTAGGTATATCTTGCCTTTTTTACAACAAGTGTTGTGTAGCATTAGCATTTTTTCCTCACTTTTTTTTAGGTGCCTGACATATAGCTTTGGGGAAGTTTATCTTTCTTTGTAAAGTTTCTTAAAATATGAATGAGAGGAAGCCCAGATTAGATTGGTCATAGTGTGGTGACAGGGATTTAAAGAAAAGTCATTTGTGGGGAAAGTGTTTTTCTATTTCTTGATTTCTTATGGTATCACCTGCTTTTATCGTGTACAAACTTTATTTTTTAAATAAATGTAGGTTGTTAATCCCAAACTCTTTTGTGTATCTGATTGTGTAAACAAATAAAATGAATTGGTAATAAATGCTCATTAGCCTTCAAAATACCTTAAATTATCAAATAGTAAACATGAATGGTGTTTAAAAATTATGTATACATTGATTGAAGTATTCATAATGTATGGCATGTGCTTTATTCATTCTAGATAACAAAAATATAGAAGAAATTTATATTTAACAGTTGTTAGAAATGCAGGAAAAAAATGCAATAATTAAATTGATTTACTATATTTTAAATACATTTTTGTTCATTCTGTGATATCTTCAGTTCTCTTTCAACCTTCTCCTTATCTTTTGAAGTCCTCTGATTTTTCTGATCAAAGTGAAACTGCTGCTGATTATTTTAGTCGTTCCAACCGCAGGGGAAGCATTGTTTCTGATGCAGATGATGTCCAAGTTTTGAATAGTGTGAGTGCAGTGCTTGTTGTTACACTGTGGTGAACACAGCAAACTTACTAACCACAGATTTTCTTTTCATACTCCAAATGAGTACATGCTGTAAAATAATTTGGAGATATTTAATGGCATGTAGGTTTGTTGAATGGTTGGGGCTTGTTTCAAACTAGTGGCTGACTTTTGTATAAAAATGTCTGGAGTCTGAATTTTTAAAAAGTATTTTGTCTTTGCATGCTGCTTTATCTTAAGGAGATTTTGCCTGTTGCTAGAAGCATGTGACAAGTGTTAACACTTCACTTTTTTAATGTGTGATAACCTTAAGCATCTCTTCATTGTGATTTTTTTTTTTTTTCCCCTGGAAGCTCACTATATCAAATTAAAAATGTCTAGACTTGTATGGTGTTTTGGAATAGCATTATTTGGTTTAGTGACAAAAATAGTTACTTAGAGGTGTGCCGTTGTTACTGTGTTTTAGTATTCAATCAACCATGATGAAACTTTGTGAAGATCCCTCAATGAAGCACTCAATGCTCCAATAAAAAACAGAGGGGGGGGTTCATCACGGGAAAATTGTGATGGCAGTTTTCCCGTGCATTTGTTTAATGTGAGCATCCTTAATGACCAACCTAGCTGCCTTTTCTTTATAGTTCTAAAAATTTTTGTTACTTGTAGTCAGAACTTTTACGCTTAACAGCAAAAAAATAGGGGAATTTCTGTTCTTTGTCATGCATTTGAAATAGTGGTCAGAGCCAGCCTATGCTGTAAGAGGAAAGATCAGGAGAACTGGGCTTGTTTAGCTGGACAGAGGGAAGGCTACGTAGTGATGTATGTCAGCTCCCAACTCTTCTGAGCTGTGCCAAGCGGTGTTGCACAGGGTTGCTGTTCCCTTGGGAGGTTCACACTAAACACTGGAAGAAGTTCCCCAAGGAGGTAACTGTTGCTATCAGGGGTTACACCAAGGCTGGAGACTCCATCCTCAAGAGCTAGTGGAAGCTAGCTAGCTAAAGGCATGGCTCACCTAGATTTATGTCCACAGCTATTCAGCTTTGAATGGGAGGCTGGTTCTGATGACTGCTACTGTACCCTTACAATCACTGTTTCTTAATTCCACTTTTAGATGATTCACTATTCTTATAGTGCTGGGTAACTTGCAGTATTATGCAAAATATATCTCTATATATGCTCCAAGTCTGACATACAAGTCATTTTTCCAATTTAAATTTGAGCTTTTATTTTCTTCCTAATAAAACTACTTTTCTCAAGCTAATACTCTGCAGAGAGAAAATATTCAGGCAGAAACTGGCAATTACGCTGTATTCTCAGTTGTTTTTTATCATTGTTATAATGTAAATGTAATTTAGAATTTGCATATTCAATGTAGTTTATATGCTCTTGATGTAAATTTAGAATATGATAATGTTCTAATTTTTTCCAAATGGATACTTCAGATCAGTTGGATTTTTCATATCATTTTTACTATCACAGAAGTGACAAGTATTTGCAAATTAAACTTGTAGGTGTCATTGGAGATTATGAATTTGCCATGGAAATGCATTGTTGACCTGTAGAAATCATAACAGAAAGAAACAGATCTCACAGTGTAACATTAGTTTCTGCTGTGATTATAGTAGACTTTCACATACGTTGCCATGGCGTCTGGGACTAAAATATGTTTTTGGAGAAACAAGATTTTAGAAAGATCATGGTTTTAGGAAATACATCAATGCGTTGTGGCCTTCATTTAGTTTTACCTAGTTTGATTCATAGAAATGTTGAAAATATGCAATGCAGGTTTGGATTGTTGAAGGTTCCTAAATGAAAATTTAGGTTTAGTTTGTTCTTCTGCTCAGGCTTCAGTTCAAAAAATATGAATTGAAATTATTAAATAATTCAGAGCTTTCACCTGAATTGTTGTTGCCCTCATGTAATTTCTGGTTTTACCAAAGGGTTTGAAGTAAGAAATGTGTTTTCTAATAAGTAGGTTATTCACGCTGGTATCACTGATTGTCTGAAGTGCACTTGCATGAAACTTCATGTTTGTTATGCCACCAAATGTTGTAGTCACTCCTATGTTCAAATTTAAAGTAGTGATACTGGTTTTGATGTTCAGTACTTTAACCTTAATACTGACTTTCTGGAATAGTTTCTACAAAAAAAGTTTCTGGCTTTTTCTTTACAAGCACTCATTTATTTTGCAATAAAGGTAAAAACTGTTTTGAGGCTGTATATTTTTTACCATATTTTGATGTATGTTAACCTGTGGGTTTTTTTCTTGTTTCGCTTCATGTTCTTAAATATTTCGCAATATCTTTGAACAGAAAAAGATAGTGCTTCTGTAGTCTGTCATTGCGAAAGGTGCATTGTAACCTTTTTCCTTTTCTTTTTCAGCTGGAAGAAAAGAGTGAAAAATCACATTCAGAAATTTTTTCAAGGGTAAGAAGTTTGAAATTAAAATTTAAAAAATAAAATCTAAAATACTTTTATTCTTTTGCTTACTTCTAGCAAGTATTGGTTTCTTGCAGAATTATTTTTCTGGGAGAAATATGCAGTGGGAGAGGTAGTATTTTAAGATACTAGGGCTGTAAAACATTCTGAATCCTGTTTGGCAGAAATAATTTTAGCAGTGTTTTCCCAGCACTGACAGCCTCCTTGCAAACACTTTCCGAATAGAAAACTGGAAATTAATTTGAAATATTAAAATAACTCATAAATCCTCTAGTTTTTTTCTATGCTGCTACATAACCTCTGTGTTCCTGTTCTGTGTAAGCTGCTCATATACAAGGTGATGGCAAACAGAAACCTATGTTTCACCAGGAAGTAACATAAGTTTTGGAAAATATTCAGAGGAAAATACTGTCTCTAATGTATTATTAAGAAACAGTTGAAGCAAGAGAAAAGTTATTTATGATTGTAAAGGAATTTTAAAAAGAGTTATGTCAAGTATACCAGAAATCCCAGTATTGTACCTGATACATTGTTTTCCCTTCTTTAAGCCATCATCTCGCAATTCAATTCCTCTGAGTGGCAACTCTTCTAGGAGAGGGAGTGGAGATACAAGCAGTTTGCTGGATCCTGATGCCTCCCTCAGTGAATTACGGGTAAACTGCATTTTCAGAGAATTTGAGCTTAAGATTGTATTTGGCGTTACGAGGAATTCTCTTTGTTACAAAACTCTTTGTTTCTTAATAGTAAGAAAAAGTTCTGAGAACGTAACTTTTGCAGGAAAACTTATTTATTGTGATTATTGCATTTGTTATGTTTATAATTATTTATGGTGCTGACAGTTTAGCTTATTTTAATACAGGAATTTGTTTGTCAAATTGAAATAATTGTGTCCTATTTGAGATCTGTTTTAATTCTCATGGCTGGGATTCAATGACATAAACAAAATCTTAATTTCCATCTAATTTTTATGAATTAAATTGTTTCTGTAAATTATTGCAGGCTTTGGTATTTGACAGAAATTCATATAAACCCTTTAATGCTCTTTCAGCTGTAAATTATTTCCCCATACTTCTTATGCAATGGTTCATTCCTATGTCCTGCAGGATATCTATGATCTTAAGGACCAGATACACGATGTAGAAGGGAGATACATGCAGGGACTTAAAGAACTAAAGGTATCAGGGCTTTTCCCCAGCATGCATTCTGTATGGGTATTTTGGGGTAATGGAGATATCACTTGTTCCACTAATTATATAAGGCTTTACTAACAAGGTTTTTTTTTAATTTCCTTAAAGCATGTGCCTAACTTCTAATGAATAGAGAGCATCAGGTTAAGTTTGTCATGGGTAAAGATATTAAGTATACTATCTCAATATACATTCAAAATTATTATTATTTGGTTTATGTTAAAAATAGTATTGACTTCTATATTTCAGCAGGTATTTTGTGGCAAGGTTATGAGAGACTTAATCTATTTTTTTTTTCAGTGTTTTGTTTGTAAATAAATATCTATTCCAAGTAATTGCTATATATTGAATGTGGAAGAGAGAAATAAGATATAGTTATGATAAAGAACTTAAGAATTAGTCTTCCAGTCTTCAGGAAGTACTACATTTTTATAAAGCAAAACCAAGGTAATACTCTTGAAAGATGTGCAGGCACATTGCTTGCAGGAGAAGGTTATTTTTGATCAGATCATTTGTAGCATGCCATTAAATATATATACATACATATACATATATATATATATATATAAACTTTGGTTGTGGTTTGCAATTTCAGTTACCTTTCTCTATATAGGTTGGTATTTTCAGTATTAGGTTAATGAAATTTGTCTCTATTTTGGCTTGTTTAAGCAAGTATGCTTTTCTTACGTAAACTTGCACATTATTTACAGTTTACAGTTAATCTAAAGTATGATTGGTTTCCTCCCTTCTGCACTGAAGGGAAACTGAATACAGCAAATTACGTGGCTTACAATACCTTTTTTTCAGGATATTTGTTCTGTTCCCTTTCCTGTTATCTAATTGTGAATGGTTCTATATAAAAGTAAAGAACTATTGACATACTTGTTTTACATCCGTACGGAGAAAGAATTAAATGAATGCTGCTTGCTACAATTTAACAGCTCCTTGAATCTCCATATTAAGCATGTTAGATGGTATAGTGAAGAGAAAATACGTAATTTGAGCTGTTTAGCGTAGCAAAAATTATTTGAATTTTAGAGGATAAGTAACCCGCTTTCAAGCAGATAAAGGCTCAGACATTCTATTCCTGTTTTAATCATATTGCTATATGACTATTAAAAGGGCTTGAAACAGTAAAGTTGTTAAAAAGCTCCTTTTTTGATAGTGTTGAATTTCTTGGTGCTCTCAAAGTTTTCCTTAACAAATTTGAAGAATGGCAAGATTGTTTGATATATCCATGATTGTACTAACTTTGAATAAAATGTAAGATTGCATCGTATTTTCAGAATGGATCTTACTCTAACACTGAAGCATGTTTGCCAGTGTCTCAAGACTACAGTTCTGAATCGTAGTATTAGGCGCTGTTAGTTATAGTATGTGACCCATTGAAGTTGCCAGAGAGCACGGGAGTACAGTAGACAGTGAGATCTTGACCTATGTTTAGCTTACTAAATGGAATTTCATTCTATGCTATTGTTTCACATTATTATTAATAATAAGGAATAATATGTTCTCAAGCTATATTTATTGCCATCCAGAGACATACAATGCCTTTACCTTAACCTTTGTGTGTTAGAAGGTCTAGTAGGATGCCTGCTTCTACCTTTTTTTTTTTTTTTTTTTTTAGAAGTTGAATAACAGTGAGCTGTAGTAACACTACCAGCATATCTCTGTGATTACCCAGCCCCTGTAGTACTAAGAGTGTGTGTTTTTTACCTGGCTACAAACCTGCTGGGTTATCAGCACAATAAATTAATCTGTTCGGATTTAGTCAGTTCTTCACATCTTTTGATGTCTGTTTGCTTACTTTCTCCGTATTCCCTTGTGTCAGCTGGAAATTAATTCTTTTTCTTTCCTCGGGATTTTTTTCATTTTATGGAGCTGTCTTGATGTCTCTTAGGTTTAATCATCTTGTTCTAGCTAAACAGGCTTATTTGCATAGCCTTTTGTCATTGCTAGTAGAATTATCGGTGGTATCTTCATAGACATAGTTTCATGTGGAATCTTATTATCCATTTTCATTCCAGTCCATTCCCACTGCCTCATGCATGCATTTCAGAAATTCCTCTAAACCCGTATTATTTTTTTGCAAGACTGGCAGATTACTGAAGCTGTATGCAACTCTTGTACTATAGGGAACATGTGCAAGTCTTCCCTCAAAAAAGGAACAGTTCCAAAGAAATATTAGCAATGTTCAATTTTTTTAATTGATCAGAGAATCTTAAGCATAGCATGATAGCATGTTTTTTTTGTTTGTTTGTTTGTTTTCCTGGAAGCAATTGTCACTCTTCTGTCTCAAAATTATTTTTTTCTCTTCCATGACTGCAGATTTTTCCCCGTTGATGTAATTATTTACATTTTGATCTGATCTGATCTTTTAAGCTTCAAGCAAGTCTTCTTTTTTAAGGCTGGTAGACACACGTCACTGTCATTGTTTGCTTCTTTCTTACAGTGCTTGTACATGACTCAAGTCCTGCAGCACATGGCATACGTTAAGGAAGAAATAGTTTTTATTAAGATTGTTTTTAGCTGCCTTATGGGGGGAGGTAGGGAAGACAGAGTGCATGCTCCTTTCAGAGGTGCACAATGATAGGGCAAGGTGTAACAGAAAAAAGTTGTGTTGTAAGGAGAGAAATTCCAGTTGGACTTTAAGAAGAAGAGTTTCCACAAGGAAGGCAGTGTATATCCCTGGAGACATACAGAATGAACTGGAAAAAGCACTGAGCAGCCTGACTTTGGCCCTGCTTCAGTTAGGAGGTTAGGCCAGATGGTACCCAGAGGTCTCTTCCAACTTAAATCACCATATGACTACGCTCAGGACCCTCACAGAAGCAATCAATAACAGGGATTTTTTCCTAGCTCTTTTCTTGTTGTTGTTAATTCTTGTATATTCCCATAGAAGGACACTATCATTCGTTTTAATGTTATTTTCCTTTTTCCTCTATAGTAAGTTACTGTTTGGAAGTCTTTGGAAGGTTACTGTCTCTGACGTTTTGTTTTACCAGTTATTACAGGATTTATCATTATGACACCATCAAAAAAAGTTTTCTGTGATTTTAATCTAAAACTTGAATTACCTGAATCTACTTACAGATGATCTTTATTTTTTCATTATTTTCGTACATCTTATCCTGAATCTTCTTTGCTACTTGGAGTTTAATATTTCCCAGATAACAATGGTACCTTTCTTATCTTTTTATTTCTTATGTTGTCTTTTCTCTTCTGATCTGTACAACTCCTGAATTATTTTTTCTGGGGTTTCTGAAATACTGTATTTCTCCAGCACAAAATTCCTAAATTCAATGAATTAAACAGAGGTATAAATGTACGTAATTGATGGAATTATAAAATGGAAGATCTGCACCTTACAGACAGCTTTCTCAAAATGAAGATTCAGTATGACATGGAATAGAGTTTGGTGGTTAAGCTTTATTTTTAATTTGTAGGAATCAGATTGCTACCAGCCTCTCCCCTAAAATCTTAGTCCTTATTTCTATTGTTAGGTTTTCTGGAAAACTCAGGCTTGGTGCCCTTCCTCTGTTGTCATGTCATAATATGTCCACTGTCATAATAATACAAATAATTAAACATGGTTGTTATGATACTTGTGCATGACTTTCTATGCCCTAGAAAATGTTATTCTTTTTTTTTTAGGAATAGGAAGATAAAACAGTTTCAATATAATCTGAAGTATATACAGCTACTTAAGTAATGAAAATTAAGTTAAAGCTACTGTTAGAGACATTTCTGCAGTCTTTTATAGTTGTCTGTCTGAGTTTTGTCAGATTTGTTGCTGAATTCTGAAGTGGTTTCCTGTCCGTACACTAAAAATGCAGTAAAGCTGTGATAATACATCTTTGTTCCTGTAAGTTAAGTTATGAAGGTGACAGAGCAGAAAGTTCAAGTGGAATATTATCTTGTAATGTTCATACTTTTGTAATGATAACTATCTGTTGCTGGGTATAACATAACCTGAACAATGGAAATCAAACTGTGTCTTCATATCTCTAAACACAAATAATTGTTCAGAAACAAAAACATTTGCAGAGTTTGTGAAACAGCTAATACTTCAGTTTTAATGTTAAAATTAATTAAATTAAAATAATTTTATATTTAAAGTTAGACTAATGTAACACTTTCTATTACCTCTAGGATTCGCTAGCTGAAGTTGAAGAAAAATACAAGAAAGCTATGGTTTCCAATGCTCAACTAGACAATGAGAAAAACAATTTGGTTTACCAAGTGGATACTCTAAAGGATGTCATTGAGGAGAAAGAAGAACAGATAGCTGAGTTCTACAGGGAAAATGAAGAGAAGTCAAAGGTACTGTTTTTTTTTTTTTCTTTTTGGTCACTAACAAGATAAATCATAGCGAGCCTGCAATTCTTAGTAAGAAATGGATTCACAGCAAAGTATATCCATCTTAGTGGCCAAAGATCTTTTACCTATTATGGAGTTTTAAGGTGTTTTTTTTTTTTTTAAAAAAAAAAAAGGTTAATCACGAACACTAATGTTAAATATATTCCTTTGAATTCAACATTGTGTGTTCTGTCATACTTTCTTGGAAAGGGAAAATCTATATGGCAGCTTTTTTCCAACAATATGAAGATAAATTCAGTATCTGAGTCTTTTTCTTACTAATCTTATATATAAACCTTTATGGCTTTTTTTTTCTCTCCCCTCCAAATTTTATTAAATTAAATCTTCTCTGTAGTAAGTATCTGGAGAACTTAGCTAAAACTTACTTTGTTATTTTTAGCCACTAGGTAGTTAGAATTTCTTAAGCTGTTGCAAAAATTTCTTAGGTAATGTTATGTTGAGAGAGATTAGTAATTTTTTAAAAAAACTTTGTATTTAAGATGTATGACAAACCACAGATAAATTATTTATTTATTTACTTATTTGATATAGGAATTGGAACGACAGAAACACACATGCAGTGTTCTACAGCATAAGCTGGATGAACTTAAAGAGGGCCTTCGACAGAGAGATGAATTGATAGAGGTATGTTGATATGTGATAATGAATGATAGAACCTTTGCAAATAAGAACAGTATAAGATTTGAACAGGAATAGTTATCATACACAAAACGAGCTTAATTAGTAACTCCCAAAGTCTTTTTTGCAGGATAAACATCATCCCCAGCTTCTAAAATGGTATTAGTTCCTTAGACATAATTGTACGGTTTAAGGGCCTATTTTTATCCTTGATAATATCAGAATCAATTGATCAATTTCATTATCAATATCATTTAATGATGAAATTTCTGGTTTAGTTCTTGTGTAACGTTTCCTGTGCATTTGCTGTATCTAAATTTCTTTGAACAGATACTGCAACTTGACTATTCAAAATTGTGCACAAACTACTTGTATGTTTTCTGGTTTTGCCCAGAGCTGCAATGCTTTGAAGGCAGACTAGATGAAGATTACATCATACACATAATATGCTTCTCAGAAGTTTATTCTTCCTTTTTGTTAATGGACAGTATCTTGCAAACATACAATGTTTTAAATTTATTGGCTAAATGGTAGCTTTTTTCATTTGATATTTATGTATTTTGCTGCTGACAAATTTATGGAATTGAAGTACAGTCTAGAAGTCCATTAATAAAGTTTCTTTCATTAACACTATTATTACATAATTAAAGTTTGTTCCATGGCAGTGAACTTCCTAATGTATCTGAGTAACTTATAAGCATGATTGTGGAAAGCTTTTTATATGTATGCAGTTCCCCTTAGGTCTTACTCCATAAACAAGGTTGTTTCTAAATAACAGAATATGTTGGGAAGGGGCTGGGGGCAGCTGGTGGGTGGGTGGGGGGTGTTTGCTCCTAAGCAGTACTTGAAGGTATATGAAAACTACCCCAAAGTTAATTGTTCTCCTAAAGAAAGGATGTTATCCCCAGTCTGCGGTGGGAACTGTTACTGAAGAGTAGTCCTAGCTGTACTAAATTCTGCAGTCAATATGAAACAATGGAATAAAATTACAGTTCTGTTGCGTGAATTTAAAGGGAAAATACTATGTTACCCTCAGTCACACCCTTTTTCTTTAACATCATGCTCATAAACTCCTTGGTTGGCTTTTACTATTTTATTTCCTTTATCTATTTGAATGTTTTTCCCCATTTCCTCACTTGTCTTTCTTCTTTTATTTTTCCCTCATACTATTTACTACAGGAGAATCAACGCATGCAGCAGAATATAGACTGCATAACCAAAGAGGTGTTTGATCTCCAGGAGACAATTAATTGGAAAGATAAAAAAATAGGGGTATGAAACAAAAATGGGGGGGAAAAGTATTTTTTAAATTTTAGAAGTAGACAGATATCCGTCTTCCCCCTAAGGAATGCTGTGTACTCCAAAGAAATGAAGGCTACTCCCAGTTTGAATATTCACAATGTTTTGCAGTCTGTCTTCTTGTTAAAGAAAGAAAATTAGCTCCACTTTATCTTTACTTGCATAATGGTGAATAATACTAAATCTATAACATAATAAACTGTTATGCACACAATTGTATCATTTTTTCAATTTTTTTTACCTGTAATCTAGACTTAAAGTCACTGTTTCCTAATTCTTAACAAATGTAAAAAAAAAAAAAGTCTGGTTCCATATATTGATCTACAGATGCATATCATGAGTATTTAATACAAAATTTAAATTATTTTAAAAACCTTTAATCTTCATGAAGATAACCTATACTTTTCAAAACTTAAACAGAATTCAGACTTCGCTAGTGATTTGGCTGCAACCTTTGTCATTGTCTTAGCAGTTTTCACAGGAATCTGTGAATTTTAGTATGATTTGCTTTCCACTATTTGTAATAAGATAGAGAACCAAAATTACAGAAAACGCAGGGAGCTGCAGGCATTAAGGGTCAAAATGCAGGGAAGTCTCAGTAAATATTTGTTAAGCATGCTTCCATTTAACATGCTAAGACTACGACCAGACACAAAATGACTCTGCAGCCATGCTTGCACATTTCTGTATCACATTCCTGATCCTTCTAGGGCCTTAGTTTGGATGCAACACTGAACCAGGCTGACAGTGTGGATTAGTTTTGTGATAAGACAGTTTCCAACTCTTGGAGTTTTGAGTTGGAATCAAAACACTGGCAGTGTCAGCCCTTCTGAGGGGTGTCTGTAGGGCTCCTGTGTAGGTTGAAAGGTGGTATAGGTAGAAGAAAACAGTTGGTATTTGCTGTACAGCTAATTTAGTTCAGGCAGGGTATGTCAGTTTTGCTTCTGGGCAGTCCAAAACTGATAAAACTGTCTCAGAGTCAAGCTGACTGTCAGCAGTAATTATGTGGCCCTGAACTTGTTGCTGTCCTGGGCCACAAATAAATCGCCTGCTGGCAAGAGGGAGTTAACTGTGGATAGCCTTCAGAAAGGAAGTGTCCTTCAGTAACTCCAGGGCTGTTTCTCTCTTTGACTGGTATAATTTTATACCAGGATTTTGACATACTCAATTTTCTTTGAATATTGCTGTATTCACTGGAGCTCAAGTCATTTCAAAAAGTTATCTTTAGCTTGTGGTGCCTGATTAAAAAAAAAAAAAAAAAGTTATATTCTTATCTTCAGTCCATATTTATTTCATGTCTCAGTCTTTTGATCCATATTGCAATCCTCTTTTCCATCGTAAAGCGATATTTAAACTTTTAAATGTTTTTTTTTTTTTCCTGAACATTCTTTAGAATTTTTCTAAATTTTTAAATTATTTAACCATATTTCTTCCATGTTTACTCTTCATTATCTTTGTTTACTGGACTGTCTTAGTTTGTGCAATCCCTTTTTTCTTTCATATATGTCACCACAGTTTGTGCAGAGCCTATCCTCTATCAAATGTTCAAAGAACTATCAACTAGTTTGACAAAGATTTTTTATTGTAGTGCCTGTGGACAGTCATTAAGTTGGAAGCTAATATTTTTCTCAAAGTCTGTGTTCATTTTTTTTCCCTAGATTTTATTTTTTTAATTATCTCAAATTGGAAATCTTATAATTCTTAAAATGTAATAATGCCATTGTCTTTTTTTGCTCACATCACCTAATCAATTTTTTTAAAGCTCACAGTTTTTGTGTCTTTCTTTCCAATACTGAGTTATTTTGCTAATTTTACTCTATTTCAGCTTCACAAAGGGTTACTTGGACTAGAATTATAACCTATTTTTAAAGCACATGCAAGACTGCTACCTCAGAGGAAGAAAGGGAAGCAAGCAGAACAAAGCATGAGCTTCAGTTTTATATTTTCCTCCTTATGTTGTCCTAGTTCTATAAAATGATTGAAATTTACAGTTGTACATGATTTTAAATGTGGTCAATTTGAGGTTATTGAACTATAACTTTGAGGTTAGATTATTCCTGAAATATATAGCTATTTTGTGAAGGTTTTGGAATATTTAGTAAATAGAACCTCAGATAAATCTGCATTCTGCCGAGAGGATATATTTTAATCATACTGATACGTTAAAAGATACCCGCAGAGCTTAATTGGCCTGATTTGTTTGGTTTTGGTTTTTAATCTTCATCATTGAAGAAATCCAGCAGTAGATTTGGTACAAAATCTGTCAATGTCACCTCTCTGTATACAATAACTATGAGCTTTACTTAAGTTTTTCAACTTTGAATAATTAATATTAATATCTCCAAAGGCAGAGATGCATGGTTATAGAAATTTATTTCTTCTCTCCATCAACATTTTCTGATTGTTAGCCCTTTTGTTTACTGGGGGAGGATCAAGAGGGTGTTTTAGGAAGGTCAGCAGCATCATAGGGCACTGCCAAGTACAGAGGATTTGTATCTGGAATGTGATTTGAGGCCTTTGTGTCCACTCTTCCATGTGGGTGAGTCTAAATCACCCCCCACATACTTCCTACTCCCTGCTGTGCCTCAAACATGGCAAAGTCCTATCTTTAAGCGGAACACAAAATGATGCACTAATTAAGGTTCTTCACACTGTTTACGCTGTAGTTATGGAGATACAGTGTGTCTTAGGAAGTAAGAGGACATCTTGTAAACCCTTAAACTATTAGGTGACAACTAATGCTTTCACACATTTAAAAATACAGGTAATTCAGTGTTAATACTTACATAGTAATTGAGTGCAACTGCACTTTAAAAATTTTTCTGTTGAAATTAATAGAATAATGCATTGAAATCTTGCTCTCATATACAAATTCTCCATAATTATTAAAGTTTAGCATACTGCAATTGTCACGTGGAGCAATTGCAATCAATGCAACGGTATTCACCTTCATTTCTTTCATGGTATCATTCCTTCCTAAACATTCATGCATGACACAAAGTTCAGTTAAATAATTTTCTTTGCAAAACGTGTGCGTGCTCTTGCATCTGCTTAGTGGTCAGGATGATTTGTAATGCATGCAATACCAAATTTGAATGGAATACTTGGATTATGCCCAGTCAAGTGAAAATGTCTGATTAACTGCCAAGTAACAGAGCTGCACTATAGGCAGGCAAATTCATCAATGTTTATATTGTACATTTAGCTGAGATTCTTTCTTGTGCTAATGTAGTACTGCTAGTGTTTGCTTCTGTTTTTCTCTAAAAGTGACTGTTTTGATTTTAGTAGAGTATACTTAAGTGAGTAGTAAACTATAGCCTAGCATTTCTAAGTGGAGGACAGAATTGTATGTCCAATGGTCTTTTATGAGGTAAGATTTCTACTTCTATGTCCTACAAAGGTTATCTCAGTGAATGTGGTGGTTTAGGATCTTTGTCAATTGAGTTCCAGCAAAAATTATTTCTGGCCTTGATAAAAAGAATCACTTATTCTTTTGGTATTCAGTTTAGTTTATCAAAGCCTATGAAAAAATATACTAAATAGATGATTTATTGTAGAGTTTACTAAGGCCCATTTGGAGAAAAAAATGTGCTGAGACACGTCTACCAATGATGCTAGATATATGAATTGTAAAAAGGTAGTTATCAGAGATACATACTTTTATATATAAAAAATAGCCCCTTTTAATTTCTTTACTTTTGTTAAGCTCTTTATTTTTAGAAAATCTCTCTGCTATCTATCATCTGCTTTTTTCTCTGTGCCATTCTTTTTCTTGCTATCTGCCTGAACCCAGGCCCTAGAAAGACAGAAAGATTACTTTGACTGCATTAAGAATGAGCGAGATGAGCTCAGAGAGGAGTTGGCTGACCTGAAGGAAGCAATGAAGAGAGGAGAGGTATGTCGGTAGTAGTTACCTTACAGTGACAGAAATCCAGTAATGGGGCATGAAATCAAGGTCAATGAAAAAGAGGAAGAATGGTTACTGTTCTTGTGTGATCGCAAAACCTGACCTTAGGGAACAAATGGAGCATTTCATTTAACTGTTTCAATCAATTTAAAAGCTTTTTCAAAAACTTTTTCTGTCCAGTTACATTTTAGCACTGGTCTTGAATGACTATGGTATTTTTCTTTTTTATTTTTAGAAACACGGATTAGTTATAATTCCAGATGGCACACCAAATGGTGATGTAAACCATGAATCAGCGGTTGGTGCAATAACAGTTGTATCACAGGAAGCTGCTCAAGTCTTGGAATCTGCAGGAGAAGGACCATTAGGTAAAAATATCCTAAAATACAGAGAGCTTATTAAGTCTTGTTTGCATTCTGTTCACAGTGTTTTGTGATTTGCAACCACAAAATGATACCTGTGATGCTTCTGGAGTATATGCATACATTACTTTTAAACTTTTTTTTTTTTATCCTGAGTAAACAGACATGTATTTTTGAGTAAAAAAATATATAATAGGATGTGTCTGGACATTTGTAACCGATTACATAGTTTGAGTCCAGATTGTTTTATTACTGTTGGGAAAAAAAAAAAAAAAACAACAAAAAAAAACCAACTAAGACTTGCCCAAAGTATAGGCTTTTGGATTGCGTGCATAAGTCAATTCAATGTAAAACTGTTAACAAGCAAAAAAAAAAAAATTCTCTGTGCACTTGCATTATATTTGCACATTATGTATAGTAGTTAAACGTTTAGGCAGATTAAATTTGATATGTGTTTCTGTTGTCATTCTATGATGGTGAAATACAAATATCTTTATGCTTTGTTACTCTCAGAGTTGTAATTTCAGCATCGTGTTGTTTGTCAGTGTATTTTGTAGCTATTACTGATTGTCTGGCTGATTGGAGATATTGAAACTTTCCTGTGGGCACTTTCTCAAGTACTTTTTTGTGGATTGAGAACAGGAATTATAAAACTTTCTAGAAATACGTGCTTTCTACAAGCTCAGTGCTTTGCCTGAGGAGATAGCAGTCTTGGAGTTAGATAAGAAAAAGAGTATACAGCTAGGAGTAAATTGTTTTGGAAATACCTGTTCTTGACCACTAGGTTGTTAATTTACTTTGAAGAATTACTAAACTCACAGGTCTTACTTTTAAAACTGTTATACAAATACACAGAGAATTAATTGTTTTTTAATTTTTCCAGTATTAACAAAGTGTTATGTTGTTAGGGAGATAACGAAGTTTTATTCTGACAGTGCTGTTAGCTTTGTTTGAAGCTTTATTTGTTTGTTTTACTTTGAAAATGAACTAAACGTTATGAAAAATACATCCTTAGTTACATATTTCTGGTTGTGGGTTATTTGTTTTTTCCTTTAATTGAGTTCTTTTGTTTTAGATGTCCGGCTACGAAAACTAGCTGGAGAAAAGGAAGAACTATTGTCCCAGGTAAAATAAACTATTATTTTTACAGAATCACAGAATAGTCTAGGTTAGAAGAGACCTCCAATATCACCAAGTTCAACCTCTGACCTAATGCTAACAAGTCCTCCACTAAACCATATCCCTAAGCTCTACATCTAGACGTCTTTTAAAGACCTCCAGGGATGGTGACTCAACCACTTCCCTGGGCAGCCTATTCCAGTGACTAACAACCCTTTCAGTAAAGAAGTTTTTCCTAATATCCAACCTAAACCTCCCCTGGCACAACTTAAGCCCATTCCCCCTCGTCCTGTCACCAGGCACGTGGGAGAACAGACCAACCCCCACCTCGCTACAGCCTCTTTTAAGGTACCTGTAGAGTGCGATAAGGTCACCCCTGAGCCTCCTCTTCTCCAGGCTAAATAAATAGTCCTAGCTCCCTCAGCCACTCCTCGAAACATAGAAGGAATGTTTTAGAAACATAACTTTGCATATCCTTTTACAGAATATGAATATAGTAGCAATAAACAAATATCAACTACCTTTGGCGTTTAATCAAATTACTTGAGCAGTAAAGCAAACTAAATATTCAACATCTAATCAGGATGACTACCTGGAATTATCAGCTCCTATTACTAGTGTCCCTACCCATTTGACTTTGATCTTGGTTGTTAAAGAGAACCCTAAGTTCAGTAACTAGCTAGCTGGAATCTAACTTGCTGCTGACTCTGCCATTTCTGGTGCTACAGAACAAATTTGGTGTTACAACAAAAAATTTTTAGTATACGTACTTGGTTATTCTTCTGTCTTATTTAGAAATACTAAATGCAATAAAATAACAATCTCATAAGCTCAAGTATCTTTCCTTCAAGTTACCAAGCTGTATTATTTCTTCAATCACTTCAGTTACTTAAATAAAAGATTAGTATGAGCAAAGTCAATGCTGTTCAGTATTGAGAGCAGGTAATTCAAGAAAACATATCAAGTGGGCATTTGTTAAGAACACTAGTTTTTGTGCCTCTAGTTGAACATACTACAACTTCAAAATGATGCTGTTGACACCTGTTGTTGCTGAGAACAAACCTTAATTTTACTATAGCTATTTGGTTTAAAATGCCAGCAAATTCTAGGGTTGAATCAAGACTACTAAATATTTTTTATGTATAACTATAGCTACACAATTATGAAAATCAGTTTAAAGATTTATATCATGAATGGGAGGTTTGCTACTCCCATTGCAAAACTGACATGCAGATGACAGTCACCTAGCAATGGGGAAAGAACTGCTTCCACAGACCTCTGGAAGTGGCTTCCCTGCCTTTCCTGCATGGCTCTGTTACTCCAATTTACAGAACCATCTCAGCCGGTGGCATTTCAGGTTGGCCTTGTTGACCTATTGAATGTTTAGGTATACTACTACTGAACCTTCTGGGAGTTGATTTTTCACAAAAGAAAACTTCTGTTTCAGGTTAGAAAGCTGAAGATGCAATTGGAAGAAGAACGACAGAAATATTCTAAAAGTGATGGCATGAATCCGGATATAATAGGCTTAGAGAATGGTTCTGACTTGCAACTAATTGAAATGCAGAGTACGTATAATGGTTACTGTTCAAAGGTATTAACTGGGGAGAGGAAACACTTTTCCAACTTCTTTTTCCTATATTACTGTGCACTGGTAGTACTTTGGATGAATAGATCACTGAGCAGGTATTTTGTTGTTGTTGTTGTTGGTATGCCTACCTGCAGGGAATTTCACCTGGTATTATGTCTACTGTGATTTAAACCATGTTGTGATGTGTTGGTTATTGAATTGATCCTCTTTTTTGAGGGATAAGCTTACTGATACAAATTTTTATGTTTTAAAAGGTGTGTATCTGTATTTATACATCTGAAATTTATTCAGTCTCTTGCAGAGGCAGTAATTAATGTTCTTTTTAAAGGAAAAAAAAAAAAGAACTATTTCCTTATCTTGCTCTCAAAGATCTCAGAAAGAATATTTACCACTTTATAACCCTGAATATAAGCTTCTGAGTAAAATGGTCTTTTAATGAATTTGAATTAAAAGGAAAGCTGCCAGTTTAGAGAGTTGCTTTGAGCTATATGTTCATTTTTCTTCTGTGTTGTTTTTTTTTTTTTTTTTTTTTTTTTAGGAGATGCAAACAGACAGATTAGTGAATACAAATTTAAACTTTCAAAAGCTGAACAAGATATAACTACCTTGGAACAAAACGTAAGTCCTTCTTTAGATTTGTTTACATCATTACACATTCTCTGCAGGCATTTACCAATATTTTTTCCAACAAAAGCTATGAAAATGTATTTCATAATTTGATGTAGTGCTTGTTCTTGAGATTTCCACAGAATAGCACTACACCTATGTTTTTTTTCCTGTTTCCTGCAAATCAATAGTTGTGCATAGTCTCACCATAAGAGAAAATCTGGAGTTAAGTTACTAAGATGTGAATATATATAGCAGAACATAAAGAGGGACTGAAGCTAACATTTTAAGAAAATCTGTTTATGTAAGCTTAATTGTAAGAAGGTTATATTGACTGGTTATATTGACCTGCTCTTAGAAATTCAAGAATTCATATATACACACATATATGTACATGTGCATACATAACCTATTAGCAAAGTGAGAAAATCAGTGCAAGTCAGAAACACAGTACTATAGAGCAATTTCTCTGTAGATCATTTAAAAGTCACTTAAAGGACTAGAATTTGAATCGAAGATGCACGGCTGGTCTTTTGCACAGCAGCAGGCTACCAGTCTGTGCTATGAATTTGGGGGGATAGCAAGGAGCTAGAAAAAAAAAATCAATCATCAACAACAAAAAAAAAGCAAGTGGGTTTTAAAACTTGCATTTTCCAACCAGGATTTGTTGATTTGTCTTGAGTCCCTGCTTTGCTACTGAACTCTGTGCTTCAGCGTAAGACCTCTCACATCATGTCATGATACAGTCTCCTCTCTCCTTCACATTTTCATGTGGTCTCTGCTTTTACATTTCCCAGGGGTTGTTTTTAATCCCATGTATTAAGTCTACTCTCTGCTTAGTTTTGTAACTTTTCCTATCTTCTGAAATACTTCCTATGCTACCTTCCATTCTCCCCTTTCTTGCAACCCTTGAAAGGAGGACATAAGCAGTAAAGGGTGTATTGCAAGTTCTGTCCACAGTTTATTTTACTTTTTTTTAGCTTTATTGTTTTTTTAACACTCTTTGCAATTACATTTGCTGCTAAACATATTTAAACCTCCTTTCTCCATAGGGAGATATGGATAATTCCCAGGATGCTTTGTGTTATTGTGCTTTTTAGGAAAGGGAAGAACAGCTGCTGGAAAGTGAGCTCAGGGTAGAGCACCTGAGTAACCGTTCCTTTTATCTTGTTTGGGTTTGCAGATTGGACGACTTGAGGGACAGGTTGCAAGATACAAAAATGCAGCAGAAAATGCAGAAAAAGTGGAAGATGAACTCAAAGCTGAAAAGAGGAAGCTTCAGCGAGAGGTAATTGACTTTATTTCCTTTTCAGCTGTATACTTTCAGTCTTGAACTGCTCTGTTGTTGCCTCCAAGCTGTCTTTTAAATCTTCCATTACTGCCGTTAAGTGTTTTCACAAGGCCTCCAAGTCTGTTGCATTCACAAGACAGCTGTAGCACATAAAAATAGTATTAAATAAAATTCAGTGTAGTATTTTCCTTGAAAGGCATGATCTAAAGTTATATTTTCTTCTCAATGTGATAGCTTGTATGATCTTAAACTAATCCTTCCATTAAATATTATTGAGGAGCCAGTCCTGCCTATGTCAAGTGTTAGCCTGGAAAGTTTCCAGCATGTACCTCACAGGGATCTAGGAAGAAGCTGTATTTGACTGTGCTTTGATCTTCTTTCCTTAGCAGCGCAGCATGACTAGTGTAATGCCTGCTATCCATGGGAATACGCATAGCCATCAACTAGCATGAGTGGTAGAGAGGGCCTTACCTTTAAATAGCATGTAATGGGAAGTTGCAGGCACCTAACTGTTCGGGGGATGAATGTGTCATGTTTAAATTGCTTCACTGTTATTTTTTTTTTTTTTTAACAGTTGAATTCTGGTTCATCTGGCTGCAGTAATGACTGGCTACTGTTAAAATGTCATACCTTAACTTATATGGTACTTCAATTAAAAGAAATAAAAACAAAAAAATGTTGTATTTGATTCCTGATTTGATTTCCTCTGTCAAGGCTTATGAACAGCAGTAAGTCCAATTAAACATAGTGATGATAACTTTTGTTTTTGTTTTATAGTTAAGAACAGCACTGGATAAGATAGAAGAGATGGAGATGACCAATAGCCACTTAATGAAAAGGCTGGAGAAGATGAAGGCAAATAGGACTGCGCTTTTATCTCAGCAGTGAAGTGGAAATTGAAAATACAATGCACTGCTCCTTGAATAACTAGCCCCTAGCTCGTTTTTAAATACAGACTTTTATTGGCACAAGCTACTTGAACACCGAGCTGTTCAACGTTGTTTTAGTTTGCTAATTAAATGGCATACATCTTTTTGTAACTTATGAAAGAATGAAATGTAGTTTGAATTTCCCTGTGAATGACAGCAATTTTTCTGTAGCATTTGATTCTAGAGTCAGAGCTGGAGCACAATGCCGTATGTTCGACCTAGTGATAGAAAATACTCTCAGAACTGTGGAATCAAGTTTACTCACGATCTCTTTTGGCTGCTTTAATGAATGCTTGATGCTCGGAGACAACTGCATGAATCCAAGAAGACACTGTATTATAAACTAACATACATTTGCTCAAGACATCACACAGCACAAGTGCCTTTTATCTGGTGCAATTTAAACTTCATTGTTGAAATAACCCTTGAAATCAGATAACATTTTATTTTAAGATACATTTGGGGTGTTCACTAAACTTTATACATTTTGAAAATGCATTTTTGTAAAATATTTAAATTTATAAGAAAATAGGGACTGTATATAAAAATCTGCTTTTTTTTTTTTGCATGGGCACATCCAAGATCTAGGTGATTTTCTCAGATAATAGCCCCTGATGCTCTTAGTACAAGAGTACAGATTTTAAAATTCTGTTTGTACACCATCAATTTGTCATCTGCTGCTTAAGTGTGAATTGAAATTTTAGGGTGGGAGGAAGAGATGGGAAATGTGGCTAAGGAGTTTATTAAATGGACACTTTACTGACCAAAACCAGATGTTTGTGTTTTCTTTTAAATACTGAGATATCAACAAGATAAGTTAATTAAGTCAGAGTAGTAAATTTTGGTCTTCATAAAAATATCCTTCTGTCTTTTTAATCTAAAAGTTTTGAAGTGATGTTAGCCACTGTTAGCCTTTGCTTGAGGTCAGCATGAGCCAAATATTTCGCCTAAGAGAACCGTTCTTTTGGACGCATATCAGATCTTTTTCTGATGCAAATTGCTGCCATTCAGGAGTATTTCTCAAAGCAAAGCAGATTTCAGGACATTTGTAATCCAGAGCTTTAGTGGTTCTGTTTTTACCAGAGCTCCTTTACAAAGGAACAGCCATCTCTGCATTTCAAAAGTGTAGTTTGCTTTCCTTTTGCTTGTATGTTATTCCTCTGGGGTTTAGAAAAAGTTTTCCATGTTGAGAAACATCCTTTTAAGTAGCAGATCTCCAGAGACCTGCTCATTTAACAGGAGACCATTGGATTTTGGTGATCAGATGGATCATGTTCTGTACTGTTAATTCTTTGCTTTCATGTTGTGTACGTGATCAGAAGAAACCATCTTAGTCTTGATTAGTTGTTCTTACTATGTGTATTCTGAAGATGAAAGGATATTTTGGGGATTTTGAAGGTGTTCACATGTACAAACAAACCTCTGCTTAAACCTTATTTAATATATGGTGGGGAGCACATCTTCTGGTACACTTCCTCTAAACCACTCTGTTGAAGCTGGGTATTTCATGGCACTCAAACAAGTATGTGATTTCAGTAGTAAACTATGACAGCCAGATAAGGAATTATCAGCTTAGAATTACCAGCATCCTGAGAAACTTGGGAGTACAGGCAAAGCATCAGTACATCCTTTTTAAAGATGAAGATTGATAGTTTTTTTGGAAAGACTTTTCCTACAGAGGTCTGTTAGGGTAGCCATTTTAGTTGTGGTGCTTCCCCAGTTCTTGCTGCAAGAGAATTGAAACAAATTCAGACAAAGAACACAAAACATGAGATTCCCAATGTTTACACTGACTGAATGATACTGGATTGTGACTTAGTATGACTCTTTAATTAAAAAGTTTAAAAGGCAAATTAAAAAAAACTGTGAGGGAAATACTCCAGGAAGAATTAATTGTAGACCTTTCTACCTTTTACCAAAACAATTCTTACCTGGAAGATTGTTTCAGTAGCCCCATGTGAACTCCTTTTGTATACGGGACAGATCCAAATAAAAATGAAAAGCAGTAAATAAAAATACGATTATCAAGCAAAACATCATTATCGAGCCTGTCTCATTATTAAATTTTCCTTGTAAATATTTCAGAATCATGCATCTCAGCAAAATTTTTGCTATGACCTTATGGTAACCGACACTTCTGTTCAAAAATTAAAAATTACTTAGCTTTTCAAGGTATGATCTTATGGTGCTATTAGTTATGATGCAAGTTAATGTTTGTAAATGACTTAGAATTTATAAAAGGGGCTGTCTAGTAATGTGGTACACAAGTTTTAAAAACAGTCCTCCACCATGACTTATGATGCTTAATAGCTGCACTAAGTTTGGCAATTGATATTTAACAAACTTTTTTGTTGTTGTTTTTAAAAGGTGACTTAGTAATGCAGTGAGGTGACTTGTGCTGCCATTATTATTTTTTTTCTCCTCTCTCAGCAGTCCAAGAATCATGTTTAGTATTTACTGACGGGTATTTACAGGTATTTACTGACTTCCTCCTGAAAAGTCGATAAACTGGTCATGCTGATAGTTCCTAAGAGTATGAGCAGCAGTCACTTTCTTTCTGGTGGCATCTTTTCTCCATTTCTAGTGCCTTTGTGTGGTCTCTCTCGGCAGAACAGAAACAAAGAGGAAGAGTTATCTTCTGTTGCTTAGGCAAAACACACACAGCAGAGGGCATGCTTGGTTCGTGTGCTCTACTTTAACGCAGGACAAGTAGAAAGTTTCCCAAAGTTTCCACAAAAGACTTGCTTTACTTCCTAGGCATAAGTTGTTAGAAAAGGTTAATTTATAGAGGAATTTAAAGCTTTCATACTAATCACATCAGGCATTTATTGTTTTAGCCAAAAGCCAATTGGATTCAAGAACACGCTTCAAATTACTGATATTTCAAGTGACTTTTCATTATAATCTTTCTGTAATACTAGAAAAAAATACATTGGAAAAGACTGGCCTCTCAACCACTCCTTGGAAGAGTGTTTTTATCCTCACTAGGATAACATCTGCAGAATTCAGTGATATGTTTCCTATTTTTCTGATCCTCCCTCCTCCAAAAGGGAGGCCTCCAACTAGAGATGGACTAGTGTGATCTGGTCAGGGGTAGTGAGGTACTGGCACAGGTTGCCCAGAGAAGCTGTAGGTGCCCCATCCCTGGAAGTGTTCAAGGCCAGGATCATGTTTTGGGCAAAATGGACAGGGACACCTTCCACTAGATCATGGCAGGGGCACTGTAACTAGATGGTGTTTAAGGCCCTTTCCAACCCAAACTATTCTGTGCTTTTATGATCTCCCTAAAGTAATGTTAACCAAATCCAAAAAGATCAGAAAAGTTTTCAGTACTGTAGTTTTGCTGCTGGTGCTAGGTGTGCTGGTTTGAAGAATGGTGTTGCTATGTGTCACAGGAAATGTCAGCAGACTGCACAGCATTAAAGAAAATTAATGAAATAGGAACTTATCAGAAGCAACAGCTTGAAAAACTATCAACCCCAGGGGGCAGTGGAGATGCAGGTAGTTTCTGAGATCACTGGGATGACCATGAAAAGCAGTAATGAGAAAAGCAAACAAACAAACAAAAAAAAACAATGAGGTTATTTTGTTTAAGTACAAGCATATACAGGGGAAAAAAAAAAAAAAAAAGGTCAAAGAACCAAGCCGGGACTTTGGGAAAACAAACTTTTTAACCCATTTTTTTTTTTTATTTTTTTTTTTTTTTTAGCATTTTAACTTTTTTTCTTTCTTTCTTTTTTTTTTTTTTTTTTGTAACCAAAGTTTATTTATTTAAAAAAAATGTATGTATCTGACGAGTAACAGCTACAAGACTTTAGCAGCTTTGCAGGAAGCCACAAATTGCTTGTTGGCCAAATGCATTAGCCATAATCATGGAAAACTCACAAGGGTAAAGTTACTATTTTTGGTCAGAATGACTGCAGTTTGGTTGGGAAAAAAAGCTAGTGGAATTTAATTATATTGTATAATTTCAGAGAAACTCACTTGCAAGGGGGCAAAGAAGGTTGCTAGTGCCTCTTAAATGCAGGATTATGCCTAATTATTTCCATGTAAAGGTGCGAATTTAGAGGAAAGTAGGTGTAAGGATGCCTGTGAGGTGGTGTAATACCACCGTTGTTACCGAGCATGTAATTTTTAATACCAAGCATGACTCTCTTCTTCCCCCTAAGCTTCAGGGGCTTTGCTTGGTCAGGTGGGGGTTGTTGGGGCTGAGTGGAAAGATTCAGTTAGCATTTTTTAGGGGCTCCAAAGAACAATGCAGGAAGATGACAACACCAAAAAGTTAAAGAGAAACTAAAAATTTGCTGATTCGCTGTTGTTTATTTTGGTTGTTGTTCTCATCTGTGGGATATCATGCAGCAAAAAGCAGCCTCTGGTGCATCTTATTTACTTTAGTTTTTACACCAAAGGCCTCATCTCATACGCCAAAACCAGACCTTCACCCCAGGCAGGGCAATGCATATCCCCAGGTTGGTGGGGGGGGAGACCATGGGGGCCAGGGCTGTGCCAGGTGTTGGCTGCCTGGGTTCCCTCCTTCCAGACAGGCCGGGGCCAGCCATTAGGAACAAGGCCCAGGCTGCAGTTATAGGTCAGAAGCAGCTGGGGGCCCTTCACCTCACCACCCGCCATCCCCTTGGCCTGCCCCAGCTCCCAGCGGTCGCTTCCTGCCTCCTGCCACCACCAGAGCTGGCTACAAGTCCCCAGGCAGCAGTGGGGCCTCTGGCTTGGGCAGGTCCATCATGGGCCTAATTTGCCCTGTCCTTGTTCTTTTTAATTTCTGGTGTGTAATGATGGATATTTTTCTTGCAGCCAGCAGCTACATGTGACTGAAGAGCATCCAAGCCAACAACAGAGGTTTAGCTCTGGCTTTGCATAAGGAAGAAAAGCTCTAAGTAAGAAAAGCCCATGATGCCTTTTGCTGCTTAAGGGGGGGGGAGAATCAGTACCTGAAGCCCCAGGTTGTTCATTTACAAACACAGCTTCAATCAGAGCAAGTCATATATCATTAGGGTTGGAAAAAAACCTCCAAGATCATCTGGTCCAACCATCACTCTACTACCAAACTGACCCACTGAACCATGTCCCTAAGCACCACGTCCAACCTTTTGTGAACACCTCCAGAGACAGTGACTCCACCACCTCCTTGGGCAACCCGTTCCAACACCTGACTGCTCTTTCTGTGAAGAAATGTCTCCAAATTTCCAACCTGAACTTCCCCTGGTGCAACTTGAGGCCACTCCCTCTAGTCCTGTCACTAGTTACCTGTAAGATGAGGCCGATCCCCAACTCCCCACAGCTTTCTTTCAGGTAGGTGTAGAGAACAATGAGGTCTCCCCTGATTCTTCTCCAGACTAAACAACCCCAGTTTCCTCAGCCAATCCTCACAGGACTTGTGACCCATGCCCTTCACCAGCTTCGTAGCCCTTTTCTGGACATGTTCCAGGGCCTCCATGTCCTTGTGGTACTGAGGGGCCCAGAACTTAATGCAGTACTCAAGGTGCGGCCTCGCTGGAGCAGAGTACAGGGGGTCAATCACCACCATGGGCCTGCTGGCTATGCTATTCCTGATACAAGCCAGGATGCCGTTGGCATTCTTGGCCACCTGGGCACACTGCTGGCTCATGTTCAGGCGAGCACCCCTAGATCCTTTTCCTCTGCACAGATTTCCAGCCACTGTGCCTCAAGCCTGTAGCACTGCATGGAGTTGTTTTGGCCAAAGCGCAGGAGCTGGCACTTTGCAATGTTGAACCTCATCCCATTGGCCTCTGCCCATCGAGCCATCCTGTCCAGGTCCTTCTGCCTTCCTACCCTCCAGCAGATTGACACCCCAGAGCACAGTAAGGAAATGTACTGGACAATCCTCTGTCCTGAAGGAGGAAGACTGTGCCTATAACTGTGTCACGAATACTTTCTTGTAGGAACAGTGAGATAATATATGAGAACTGAGAAATTCTGTATAGCTGTAGTTGTGGTTGTACTAGCTGTGATGAGGAGCAGATCCTGATACCAGCAAAGGCTGCATGTTTGTTTTGAGTGAAATTGCCTGGCAGAATGGGAAAAGAATTTGAAGCGTCTGACTTGTATCCCTGCCTCCTAGTGACCTTACCTACTGAAAGCTGACTAGAGAAATACACTTCCTTGTGGCCCTAACTCAGTGTTTATGATGGACTACTTTTTTTTTTTTTTTTTTTGAAAAGCCTGATGAGAAGAACAGGTGTGAACTGCAGCTTAAATCCCTGGAGTCCGGTTGTTAGGACTCCTGTTTTCCCGTGAGGAAAATAGCCAAACTGCCACCTAATTCAGGATGCTTTTTGGAGACTGCATGCAACTGAGCTTATGTTGGTGACCATGGATTGGATCTTGCAAGTCTTTTTAGAAAATTCTGCTGTTGGTCTGACTGATTTTCTGTTTGATCTTTTTATTTTTTCTGTATGATCTTGCAGTGGATTTGGGGTTGTTTTTCTGTTATTTTGTTGTTGTTGTTGTTGTTGTTTGTTGTTGTTGTTTTGTTTTAATTTTGTTTTTTTCTTTTTCTTTTTATTTTTTCCTCAGATTCTCTGTTGGATTTTACATTGTATTTTGGGGGGGGGATTGGTGGTGGCTTTTCTTTAGGGTTTTCTTCACGTTTTTTCAGTGCAAGGAAAGGTAAAGGAATAAGTCATCTTGAATGCAATCACACAGCATATGCAGGACAACCAGGGGATCAGGCCCAGCCTGCGTGAGTTCATGAAAGGTAAGTCCAACCTCATCTCCTTCTAGGACCGGGTGACCCACCTGGTAGATGAAGGAAAGGCTGTTGATATAGTCTAACTAGACGTCAGCAAGGCCTTCGACACGGTCTCCCACAGTGTTCTGGAGAAGGTGGCAGCCCATGGCTTGGACAGGAACACTCTGCTGGGTTAAAAACTGGCTGGGTGGTCGGGCCCAGAGAGTGGTGGTGAATTGAGTGAAATCCAGTTGGTGACTGGTCACCAGTGGTGTTCCCTGGAGGTTGGTGCTGGGGCCCCAAAATGACTATCTTGGAGGTCTTTTCCAACCTTAATGATTCACCAAGCCAGTGAACTTGCTTAATGGTGCAGTCATGGCCATGCCACACATGCCACAGGTGCCTGCATTTGACCCTGCCCAGCCACAAACATCTGCTGCTGCCATCTGAACATACTCATTCAGCTTGCAGCCTCATGTCCCATCCTCATGTCACATCTCAGCTTTACGCTGCAACCTGACATCTTAGCCTCTTCTCGCAGCCACACATGCCAGGCCCACTTCCCAGCCTCAAGGTCCAACCTCATCCCACAGCATCTGTATTATGCTTATGTGGCAAGGATTGGGTAGCAGGGGGCTGCAGCAGTAACCTCTGTGAGGAGACCAGGAGTTGCCCTATGTCAGAGAAGAGCCAGTTCCAGATGGATCCAAAAGAGACCCACCCACCGCTGGCCAAGGCTGACACTTCTGTGTACACTGGTGGCACTTCTGTGATAACATATTTAAGAAAGGCTGAAAAACGCTGTGCAACAGCATCTGAGAGAGAGGAATGAGGCATTGTGAGCAAAACAACCCTGTGGACACCAAGGTCAGTGAAGATGGAAGGGAGGAAGTGCTCTAAGCGCTGGATCAGAAGCTCCCTGCATCCTGTGGAGAGCAGCCCATGCTAGAGCCTAGTCCATTCCTCAAGGACTGGACCCTTTTCTATGGTTCCCAGGCTGGCAGTTCCCAAGCAGGCAGGCATTTTCTTCTCTCAGGGTTTTAGGAAACTTTTTCTGTCAGCCTTTTTCCCATTAAAGCATGGTCACTTCATGGCTGCTTCTATCACCCAGTTTACCATTCCCATGATGATCTTCCATCCCCCAAATGACTTCCCTCACTCCTACAGGTGCCCACCACCCACAGCCATTCCCCATCCATCTGTCCTCTCCCATCCACAGTGCACATCCCCAGGATGCTCAGAAGAGGAGCCTGCCCCAGCAGCACGCATGGTCATTAGCACCCATCTCCACCTGCCAGGTCCTGCACAGCCATGATGTATCCTTGGGGTAGGTGTCCCATGGGGACTAGGGCCATCTGCGCCTGCCCTGCTCCCAGCACCAGGAGAGGCTGCAGATATGCTGCTAGGGTGTCGAGGGGCTGCACCCAGACGAGACGCTGCAGGACTGGTAAATGGAGGGGCTCCACCCTCGCTGCCCTGAAACCTCAGCCCTGGCCCTGCTCTGGGCTGGAACCTGCCCCAGGGCCGGAGGGCCAAGGCATCCCACAGGGAGCACAGCACCAGCCACACAATGGCAATGATGGGCCGGCAGCAGAGCAGGCAGCTGGCTGTGTGGCCCACGGCTGGATGCACTCCCTGCAGGAACGTCTGCAGGGGTCCAGGCAAGCTGCGTAGGCTAGTGGGCCCAGGCAGATGGGGCACATCTTGTCCCTAGGGGCCTCAAGGAATGATTTCCCGTCCCACGAATGACTCCCTATCCTTGAGGCTCCCAGGGGTGCCCACCACCTGCAGCCATTTCCCACCCATCCACCTGATCCCATCTGCGGCTGACCCCAAACCAATTTGTGGAGCCGGAGGACTGGGCTCCGTTCAGACCACTCCACGTGATGCCGCATGAACAACTGCAGGCAGAGGCTTTGCAGAGTGGAAAACAGTAATTTAATGAAACAGTAATTGCGGCTGCTGCCACCAGCTGGCTCAGATGTGGGGCCTGGTCCGGCAGCTTGCATGGTTTCCAGCCCCTGGCTCCTCCTGCTTGGCCCTGCGCAGCCACAACATGTCCTTGGGGTTGATGTCCTGCAGGGACTGGGGCCATCTGAGCCCATCCTGCTCCCTGTGCCACAAGAAGCTGCGGACACATTGGTGGGGCCAGGAGGGGCTGTGCTCCTTGTGCCCAGGCGAAACACTGTGGGACCGGTAGCTGGAGGGGCTCCACCACCACTGGCCCCGAGGCCACAGACCTGGCCCTGTGTTGGAAACTTCTGGAACCTGCCCCGGGGCCTGTAGGTGGCGGCATCACCCTGGGAGTGCAGCACAGGCACAGGATGGCCATGATGGCCGCTGGCAGAGCGGCCAGTTGGCCCTAGCAGCGGCCCAGTGCTGGGTGCACGCTATGCAGAAAGTCTGTCCACCAGGGTCAGGCAGGCTGCATTGGCCTGCAGACCCACACAGACATCTTGTCCCTGCAGCCTCTTCTGGCAGCTGTTTCTATCTCCTCCCCCTTGTGAAGGAGGAAGGTGGAGCTTCTCTAACTGAACAAAGCATGTGACCTCAGCCACTCCTCCTGTGTTGCTGCTAGGCTTTTTACAAGCTTTGTTGCTCTGTTTTCATGCTTTTTCACAGAATTATGTTCTTTTGTTGTGGTGCCTAAAACTGTACACAGTACTCAAGGTGAGGCCACACCAGTGCAGAGCAGAGGAGGAGAATCACATCCTTTGCTATTCTGTGCTTGATGCACACTTGCTTGCTCAGCAGTGCTACCAGTGCTAACCACAGAGGGGAAAGCGGCAGCCATGTCCCTCAGCCTAGGCAGAAACCCTGGGCATTGGACTGGGCCCCAGTGGCCAGGCAGGATCAGTCCTGGGCTGGCGCAGCTAGAGGAGGTGTCCACACCCGGCGCTCCTCACCTCACCAAGAGTGTTAATCCATTCCTGGGTAAAGGGAGCAAGCATTTCTGTAATGACTAGACCTGACACAATCATTGTATTTATGAAATAATACTTACAAGTCCAGCCATTTCTCATGAGGGTGCATCATGAATTTTCTTTCTTAATTTCTTACTTTCTTAATTTCTTACTTTCTTAATTTCTCTTTAAGCCTGAATTTCTCTTCAACCCAACCACAGTGTGCTATATGCATTTACATTTCCTGAGCTGTGCTGGAATGTGCAGTTCCCTGTAAAATAGGAGTAGACTTTCAAATTCTTTTAATATTCAGAAATGGGTTTTGTATTTCTGCAGATGTGTCTAATGTAGTAAGTTCTGTATCTAAATGAGCTGTGTAGGTATTCAGAAATGATTGTTACCAAGGTGAACATTATGCTGGGGAATCCTGCCACTCCTTTGATAGAGACTGAATGGGAGACACTGGGCTTTGTTGGGAATTAATAACCATAGTTCCCTGTGACATCCTCTTTCTGTGAATCCTATAATCCTATATACAGACTAAAGGGGTCTCCTGGCATTATTGGGCCCATAGCATGGTGTTATGAAACACTGTGTACTAGTAATTTTATTAGTATTATTATTTTAATGTGTAACAGTCTGTTTGCTGGTGATTCATCTACTCCAACTGCCTGACTTCTTCAGGGCTAACCACGTGTTTAAGCATATTACTGAAAGCACCATCAAAAAATCTATTGAACACTGCCAGGTATGGGGTATCAACCATCCCTAGAAAACCCATTCCAGTGTTTGACCTCCATCACCATAATTGTTCCTTTTATCTAGTCTGAACTTCCCTTGGCACAGCTTTGTGCTGTTCCCATGTGTCCTGTCATTGGTATCATGGAGAAGAGACTGACACCTCCCTCTCCACTTCCTCTCCTCAGGAAGTTGTGAAGAAAAATGAGGTGTCTTTTCAGCCTTCTTTTCTTCATACTAGACAACCCAAGTGCCCCTAGCTTCTCCTCCACAGGACATGCCCTGCTTTGCTGCCCTCCCCTGGATGTTTTCAAGGACCTTAATATCCTTTTTATATTGTGAAGATCAGAACTGTACACAATATTCAAGGTGAGACTACACTGATGCTAAATATAGTGGAAGAATCACCTCTTCTTACTGTTTGGGTATTGGGTTTTTTTTTGTTGTTGTTTTTTTTTTTTTTTTTTTTTTTTGGAATTGGTGGAATAAATTTCTCTGGAGATGGGAGTGTAGGAGTGCCAGGAAGATATTTTCATCTTAGTTTAGGTCTAGGACAAATATTCTCACCTTGAAGACTGCATGGGCAAAACTCCTTCAGTATTTCCCCTCCTCACTCTGTTGAATAAAAAATGGGCAACATTCTACCAGGTGTGTCTTAAGATTTTTGTAGTGCACTTCAGCTGGATATGAAAATTTATTTCCTCATTTTGGTATTGATTTAATTTATTTTCAGAATTATCTTGCCATGTGTTCACTTTACAACAAGTGGCAAAGCTCCAGATAAGGGAGGAATTAAATCTTGTCAAGAAGCTGAAGCTTCTGATTTGAAATCTTTTGGTCCTCTTCGGGATAGTAGATGGCTTTTTATTTGGGGCCTCCCCATATTCAATAGCTGTTGCGTTGTCTTGCATCATCATTCATCCTGATTTTTGTAATCTGTTACAGAAAGAAAACCTGTGGGGGAAGTTGTTGGGAATTGGAAACTGCAGCAACAGAGTCTACAGATGACCTGCTGAAGGGACTGCTAACAGGAGAATTTATTAATTAAAAAGTAAAGGGAATGGTTCCCATATATTCTAATACCTCACAGAGAAGTACCTTGTTGACATATGCATATTAGTTTTCCTCCCAGCTGTTTTGAAAATATTTGTTCATGATGCATACTTGAAATGATCTTCCAAGTGAATAGGTAATTAGTGGAAAGTGTCTTGTGCATCTAATTAAGAGATTGGTAGTATAATGAAGTAAAACTTCTCTATGCTGGAATTATATTTAATGATTGTTGGGATACAGTAGGTAAAAGCTAATTATTATAAAATTCAGTTATTTGTTGTTGTCATTTGTTCTTTTTTCCTCTTAATATGTTCAGGTGCAAAGGAACAAATCCTCAAACAATTTCTCTGAGATTTTTGATCTGCTCAGCACTTCAGAGTGTGTGCTGGTGCCCCAGCAGTTTCAAAATCTCAAATGGTATACAATTGGGATCTCTTTTTAAAATTTCTAAGTGTTGGTATCAACAGAAGTTAACTGTTGGGCTGCTATAATCCTTATGCAGATCTTTCTCACAACTACATGTGAGAGGAATCCATAGGTAACTTTCCATATCACCTATTCTAGGGCATTTTGATAGCTGAGAAATCAATAGTCTCAAGCATGCAAGTCATTGTAGGACACAAAATGTTTCTAGCAAGATAAAGAATACTTTGAACATCCCTTTCCACAAATATATTCATCTGTGCATTAATACTTTTTGCTGTAGAGCCAAGAGCAGATTCCATCTTCTTTTCATTAGAAGAATTCCAGTCTTCTTTTCATTAGAAGCACCAAATTGCCTGTAACCATTTCCCTAGCATTTTTATTAATTCTGTAGCTCTGTCACAGAAGTAGAGCAGCTGCAAAGTTCATACCTGTAGAAGCTTGAAATGACCAAAAGTCAGTAGTGGTAAGATATGTATTTTAGAAGACAGGTCTTTCAAGTCTTTAAAGTCCTGAGAGCAAAAGCTTACGCTTGGATAATATCTAGCTCTGGCATTCACTAATGATAAATAAAAATGCAAATCCCGCAGACTTCCTGAAACACCCATGTTTTTGCAGCAGCAATAGCTCTTACATGTACATATCATAAGCATGCAGTTAGACCAACATGCGTAATGAGTGGTGAGTTTCACTTTATTTTTTTATATATAACTTAGGCGTGTGGTTTTTATCACTTTGTATTTCCATCAGTATGGTTTAGAAGTATACTGTGGTAAAAGGCAGGACGGCTGTGGTCTAACTGTCCTCAGCTTATCACCCATTCTCATCGTAGCCCACCTCCTCTGAACCAGTTGTGACTGGTTCAGTTTACAGGGTTTTTCCACTAAATAACCAAAGCTTCCTGCAAACAACCCCCTCCAGCACCCCAGGGCTTAAAACATCAATTTGTCCTCTTATCTGGGCTAAATACATAAGAATAAAAACTTGGTATGAACAGCATATGCATGTATAAATACACTTCAGGAGCAGTTGCAAATAAAAAACCTGCATCCATGCACTTGAGAAGCCCCACAAACTGTGAGGTGAGAGCTGTGCTCAACGTTGTTCAGCATTCCATGTTCAAAGAGCTTAAGTATCTGTTTTTCTCTGTTTGCTTGTGCGACAGGGACAGCATCTTTCAGTTTTGAGTATGAAGTGGGACAAGGGGATCTGGGGATCATTTTATTAAAAGCAGTCTTGGTTCATTAAAGCAATCAAGTGTTTGCCTAGCCTGATGGAGTAGCAGGGATAGTAGAGGGGGAGGCTGGGACAGTGATGTTAACAGCGCTACTGAAATCTACAGTAACTGCATTTGCCAAAATACCTTTATAGCTCTTGTTTCACACTTGCGTTGAAGTCAAGCCTTAACAAACAATAACACAGGAGATCAGCTAGTTCTCAAGGAGAGTTTGGCTAAAGTTTAGACTTCCAAACTTCCTTCAAATTGAAGACTAACGCTGAAGGCCTTAAGTAGCTGCATTGGCTTCAATATGTTCTTTGTAAAATAGCTTTCTCTGTGATTGTGAGAACTGAGCCTGTCTTATGTTTTCCTCTTCTTGCAATGGCATGAGCTGTAGTAAATGGACCTATTGTAACAGCATGGTGTTTCATCCCAGCTCAGCTGTTCCATAGAAAATATTTAATGGGTCAGCATTTATTATTCTGTGAAAAACATTATTGCCATTTAATAAGCTGAAAGAGCAAAAAGTTGATGGTTTAAAGGATCCTTCATTAGCTGAGGAATTCATATGAGGGTGGAGAACTAAGTTTTCAAAACACCTTGTTATAGGCTATAAAACAAACATAGGTCTCAAGAATACATCTGAAGAAAAGCTTTTATTGCTCTTGTCATTACATATTTGGTACAGGCATTCATCTCCAAACTTGTGGAAATCATTAGCCACAAAATGAACAAGCACTTTATCCCAGTGCTTCAACTTCCAATTTTTCCACAGGATTTTGAAAGGGATTAATTTGCACAACTTGGAGATGAAGAGTTTTTCCTCTACTGTGAAAACAGTTTCTCCACTGAAGCATCATTTAAAGTTTTGCTTAATTTGAAAAGGTTTCTCTAAACAAAATTACCATTGCAATCATTTTGCATCTTTAAAAATATGGTGTGCAGGTTTTCAGTTTGTGTGACAGTACTGCCCTATGGCCTGGTGAATTTCTTAAATTTCTGTAGATGTGCACCTTTGAATTGCTTTTTTACTCATCTAACTGTTACAAAATACTATGCTTGCTTTTTAAAATCATGTTTAATTGTCTGTCTTAAAGCACATATCATTACAGAATATTCAAGTCCTGATTTGCTGGATACATACAAGTTGCAATAAATCATTGAAAGCAAAAATGAACAAATATCTGTGAGTTTACAGCACTGAAATGCTCCTAATCAAGCCTTAAAAGCAATCATAAAAAGCACGTCTGCTTGATATGTTTATATGCTCTAAACTTATGCATATGAAACCACTTTTAGTATGAGAACCTTCTTCATCTTGCAATACAGAATTTCTATTAAAACACAAGCTATGTAGCCTTACTCTGATCGCCCACCTCCCCCTCAGTTCTTTACTCAGAAAAAGTGAGAAAAAACAGGCTGATAGGAAACCACTAGTGGTAAAGCGCAGATAGCCCTGCACAGTAATGCCAGTAAGTTCTCTTGGGACTGTTTCTTTGTTGTATTTAGCACTGAGAGCAGGGGAGCCTATGTGAATAAGTAAATAGCAAAGCAAATTAAAGATGATTTTGTAAACCTTCCCAACACCAACATTTATGTTTTCTTTCCCGGGAGCTTAGCTGGAGTCCTCGTTCTGTATATGAAGAAGAGTACGATGACATAGTACATGGAGCTTTTCAGAAGAAGGACAAGGTATACTAGATGTGCTGCCCTGTGCATCAAGTAATCTGTAACAAATGTAAGACAGAAAAATCTTGTTGAACATCAGTATCATACAACCTCCTAGAAGACAGAAAAAAACAGGGCCGCGTGGTGTGTTTACAAGGATTGTGGTGGGCAGCGTGTAAACAAATACAATGTCTGACTGTCCTCTGAGCTGGTCTGCACCGCTTGTAACTTCTAGATGGAGAGGGTTTTTGAGCACTAGACCATCTCACAATACTGCCATGTTACTGTTCCCTGCAGTGCAAGAACATGACTCGAGCTCTTTCACCACTGGTAGCACAGCTTTTGCTTAAATCCTTTTGCATCTGTTTTTTTGAACAATATTTCCTAAATACCCAAAAAGAAAATTACTTTGTCCCAAGTGTTGTGCAGTTGCTATTCTGAAGGAGCATCAGCTGAAGCACTGAGCATTTAACTGCACCAGGTATTTAAAGCACTGGCCCTTAATGCGGGCTAATGATCTAGGGCCATAGCGCAAACAACATCTGTAGTGCAAACAACATCTGTAGCGTGCTAACAAAGCCCAGAGAATGAAAGCACCTTTTTACATCCCACAACGTGTTAATGCAGAGTAGAACAGAAGCCTTTCTAAATTGCAGACCCCAGAATTTTGGGTATTTCCTGCAGACTATTTAGAAATATCATTTTGAGAAGCATATGTAGCAATATGCAACTCCCACATTGCTTTCCCCATTTTAATTATTTTTCATTACCTTTGTAAAAAACTGTTGTGCTGTTTCCAGAATATGTGCTGCAGGACTCTTCCTGAGGAGGAGTCTTTGAAGAATCTAATGGAAAGAGTTAAATTTGTCCAAATTAGGCTTTTCTTTGATTTTAACAAACATTAACAGAGACATGGGGAAAAGAAGAGCTAATATAACAACAGTGAAATGTGAAGTTAGTATTAAAAAAAAAAAAAAAAAAAAAAAAAAAAAGAGTAGGATATTTAAGATCTGTCTGAAGAGCAGATGTTCACCAGTAGGATGCATTTTCAGAGACAACTGAAGGCAGGAAATGCTCGTGTAGTAGTGAGTAAGTGTTTGTTGCCATAACTAGGAGCTTTGCTTGTGCCCTTTAGTGAATGTGTCCATAAGGCTGTTGGCAGTATCATTTTTATTTCCAAACTATTATTTATTTCCACGTCAGTTTGACTACCTGATTGTCACTTAAGTAGCTGGAGTCTCTTGCCAGAATTAGTATTAGCAGAAGCACAGAATAATTCAGATCAGAAGAGACCTCAATTATTTTGTTATTTGTTGCTCAACACTGAAAAAATTTTGAGCAGCGTATGATCTGATGTTTCCTCTTTGGAAGTTGCTATTTTGGCCATAGATTGTTCTGTAAAATAAAATTTATTGTGCTTGAAGCAGCAATTCTATGTTTGTTCTTGGTTATGGTATTTATATTCATTGAGATCTACACATAAGTACATACCTCTGTCAAAATAAACTTAATACATATTTTTGTCAGAATACATTGGAAGGTTGAAACGTAATATTTATGGCTGTGTTCTCATGGAGTGGAGCTATACTCATTTACAGTAAATTGAATAAGAGGTAGGTACTTAGAAAAGGGTAGGTACTTAGAAAAGATTCACCTAACTAGAGTAAGCATTTGTCTTAAAGTTATTATCCTGATTTAAACATAGGTTTAAACAATTTATTATAAGTTGTTTCTTTTCTTTAAAATTTTATAATCTTTTTCATAATCAGTCTTTTAACAATTATATGCACTATTCCTAAGTTATTATCTTACTATCACCAGACCATGAATACATAATATATTTAAACATTTTTTTAAAAACCAATCAACCTTATTTTTAACTCCTTAATTTATTATAGCTGTGATTAATGTCAGAGGGATTTATGCCTGCAAGCCCTGGATAGCAGATAGCTTCATTTTGGAGCTTCTGTTTTGAAGAAATTATGTGTACTGTCAAGTAACTGACCTGGCTCAGTGTAGACCTTTTTGAGCAATTCTAATTAACACCTGGTGGCATAAAAGAACTGCTCTTTTCCTGTTACAAAGGGACCTTCACTTGAGGAGCATAGTACCGACTAGGTTTATTTTCCTGGGAGGGCTTTGATAGTTTTTACTGGTGTGTTTTTAGTATTGTTGTGCCTAGGAACATAGAAGCTTTCAGCAATAGTAACATACATCATTATTTCTCTAATTGTATTCAAACAATAAAAAAGGACATAATAACATGCAGAATGAAAATAAATAAATAATAAAAAGTAGTATATACCATGAATGGGGATTTTATAGTTGTCTTGACTTTCATGATCATATTTGCAATAATAGTTCTTGTTCGTCGTATTCACTGGTAAAGTTAACCAGGTGCTGATTGAGTACTTATCATCTGCAGATTTCCAGACGTCTCCTTTTACTACATCTTTTGTTACCTCCTTATCTGCTTCATCCAGCCATTGCACCCGAATAACTTCTGGGTAGAAATTCTCAATAAGGCAAACATACAGTAGTTGATCTTTATGCTTCGTCTCCAGGATTTCAGTGTTCTCTGGTTTATAATTCCCTTTTTCTGGATTTGTTTTTGGAGGGAAAGAAATAAAAAAACAGAGGAGTATCAATAGCGTGTGACAATAAATTCTGTCAGTAGTGTGTGGCAATACATTTTGTCCTTTTTTTTTTTTAAAAAAAAAAAAAAAAAGTTATGTGTTTCATTTATGTAAAGATCTTGATAAAAACAGGAAAATGGAGTCACAGAATGGTTTGGATCTGGGGGGTTGTTGTTGTTCCTCTGATACCAAGTTTGTGTAAATATTTAAATTAACAGAAAAAAAAGAAAAAAAAAATCACACAAAATGTAGATATAGAGCGTAGGGATATGGTTTAGTGGGGCTGTTAGTGTTAGGTCAGAGGTTGGACTCAATGATCTTGAGGTCTCCTCCAACCTAGAAATTCTGTGATTCTGTAAAATTAAACTAAACAAAAGCAGAAGAACATGCAATATCCAGATAAGATTTCTATATGCAAATAGTGTATCTATCCATACCAGGCTTCTAGTAGGTGATGTGCTTTGTAAAACTTGCTTAGTATGAACATAGTTGAATATAACTTAAATGAAAAGTGAGCCATTTCCACAAACTAACTGTAGCTAATCTCCATTTCACCTGCCTCTCTGGAATAAAACTTATGTTGTTGGAAGTCCAAATCAGCCCAATTTTGTCTTTTTTTTTTTTTTTTGTTACACATGCCAACTTCTGCCATACACATATACACATATAGGCAGAGCTCACGGGTGATCATTTTTGTCTATGCTTAACTGCAAGTGAAAACTAGATGCAGTTTTCAAACTTCACTTTTTTGTATTGAAGGTATGGCTTTTTTTTTTTTCTTTTTTTTTTTTTTTTTTTTTAAGGCAGTGAAGCAATTTATTGTTCATCTCTTTAAACCACTCTCTCTCACTAGATTCTTGAGTAAATCTTTGTACTGGCTTTCAACAGTGGGATACACGGTTTACAGAGTGATCTGTCTGAGTGGTGCAGTTTTCACGCCCCGTGAGAAAACACATTAATATAAACTTACACTTCTGTCAAAATGCTTTAAATGATCTAGCTATTCTAGAACAATCTTAGAGTATTTCATATTTAGTGTTTAAAAACAAAGATGACCAAAGCATAAGATGGTCTGCCTTCAAAATGATAACACATTATGGATTTCCCTCATTTTGGAGAGCTGTCATTGAAATGAAAATGTGGACTAAGTTTTCTGTTGTACCCAGAAATAAACTTGCTAACGATTTTATGGCACTCTAACGTTGATTTAGGAGTTAATTTTATCTCTATTCATCAGACCCTCCAGGAATACAGGATTAAATTCTTTTTCAAAATGATTTGTTTGTTCCAGAGTTGTATATATTCAGAAGACCATGATGTAGCTCTTGTTTCAGTGACATTGTTCTCTGCAAAGCCTCATGACTGTTTTAGATGTTTCTTTTAGATTTTCAAAGCTTAGAAAAGTACCCTGCATAATTTTGTAGTCTTAATTGGCTAGTTTGTACTATTCTCTTGGATTATCATATCTAAATAGAGAGACAGAGAGAGATGCTCCCATCTGCTATTTCATTGTGCTCACATTAGAGACTTCTATTAATACAGAATAATTTCCACCTCTAGAATAGCCACTGCCTTTCCATTTACCATACAAAGACCCTAGGCACCTGGCTTAAATGAAACACTGAAATTATGTCACAGTACTGTGGAAACATGCTGCTTGAATAACTAAATGTAAAAGTGTGCATGTGAGAGTCTCCTATGCACACACAAGTAAATAGATGACAAAGGAGGACTGAACAATATATGTTTTGCCTGTATTCATGAATATATGTATGTTTCTGTGTGAATATATATACATACATAAACTATAAGTATGTTTAGGGGAATAAGGGATGAAAACAAAGAACTCTGTAGATTTTCATATATTCTTAGGCTGATCTGTAAAATTACTGAAGTCAACAAGATGATTTACATTGACTTTTCTGGGCATATGATCTGATACTTTCTGAAGAATTTTAAAGTAGTGAACTTCCAGTCGACTCTTTTTTAGTCATGCTTTACAAAATTTTTGGTGTTTACTTTGTTGAACACTTCTCTAAGACAGATTTGAGTAAGTGTAGGTCTTACTTTAAAATAATACATAGCCATGTATATAACCTGCAGATATTTCTTAAGCTAAAATCTAGCTTTTGTGCTAGAGCAGTGAGTTTAAGTTGAGATTTTAATTCTCCTTGCTTGGATAATCCCACAAAATGCAGTAATTGTGTCGGATACTGAGAGCTCCTTGGGTCCCCTTCAAGTCAGGGGGAGCTGAGAGCTCTCAGCACACAGACAGCATTCTGGTCCTGCTGCCAGCGGCTGCAGACATTATCACTGATAACAACATCACCTACTGTGAGCCTCCCCAGGTACTTTAAAGAAAGAGCCATCAAACTTCACCATCCAGCTTTGCCATTACAAAATGTACAAAAACAGTTTTTCAAGGTACTTACTGGAAACGATGAGTTTAGTGCCCGTGCCAAAGACCAGATAACCCACACTGCTATATTTCCTTACACAAACCATTTGTGACTTTTTGCCATACAAACATTAGCTTATTAAGAACCAACATTTGAATAATAAGAGTCTACATATTTGGCTACAAAACTAGAAAATGTGAGTTTAATTTCAGCTAACACTGCTACTCTCAAATATCCTTTACTGCTGTGTATATTAAATTCTATTTCAAGCTAATCTTTGCTATCACTTGTTTAAAAAATATCAGAACAAATAAATTTTCATCACCTTTTTGCAAAATCAGTCCTTGCTTTGATGATACTGATTTTTACAGGTTATTTCTCTAGCTCAATTTGTTCACACACAAAAGCAGAAACACATTACAAAATATTACTCATATCTAATTTCTATGTAATATAAATATTGTTTTGAGTTACCAAATATAAAGATGAAATATTGTACATGCAGAAGATTCATGGAGGTAACTGGAAGGGGTGTTTAGATAGTCTTTTTTTTTTTTTTTTTATCAGTGGCATTGTAATTAAGAATGATTATGTTTGGTTATTAAATAATTTAGAGGAAAAAATAAATCTTATGACAGAAATGGTGTGCAAGAAGAAACCTTAGACCACTGTTTAATTGAATTAATGAAAGACACTGCAGAAAATGTGAGCCAGGCAGTCCTCAACAGCCACCACTTTTCTCAAGCCTAGTTGGAGAGATGCTTACTCATTTTGGACCTAACCCTCTGCATGCTGAGCTCACTGCAGTCTGTATAAGTGTATGTGGGATCGGGACTGTTCATCCTCAGCTCCTGGCACGCTTGCCTACAGAGTACTGATAGTACCGCAGGTTGTCAATGCCAAAAAGACAACATCATACGTGCGTGTATGCATGCTGCTGAGAAGCATCAACTTCTCAGCATTACGCCCATGCATGTCTGTCTGCAGGACCTTCTGGCTTATCCTCAGGGAAAAACATGTGCATCTTACAGGAAATCCTGCTTAAGCTGAAATCAAAGGCAACATTTCTGAAGGTCCAGGATTTCACCCCACAAGCTAATCTTTTGTTTATTTATTGTCTGCCTGCAATTAACCTGTGCTGAGATGCATCAGAGAGAGCTCAGTTCTCCTCAGCTGGAATAAACTGGCTTTTTAAGAACAAATTAATGGGGAAAGACTGTCCCCTCAAACAAATTGAGTTATGCGGAACTTCAGACATTGTTTAAGGTAACTGTTTGCATCCACAGTGTTTTTCCATATATTTCTTCTGTTCCCCCTGCTCTGAGGCTAAGGGGTGATCTCCAGCTGTGTTTCTGAGTTACCCCAGCCCCTCCGCTCTGGGCAGGGAGACTTGCACAAGGGAACACAAGGGATGTAGCACAGTGTATCCAAAAGAAGTTAGAATGTCAGAAATTCATGGTTTATGTGAAGTCCTATTGTTTACCCTGACCTAAAGAGACAAAATTTACTATTGCAAATTCCATATCACTTTTTTTTTTGTCATTGCTATTATACTTTTAAAATAGCATATCATTATCTCCCCTCTAGATTGTCTTAAAAGAAAGGAATGGTGAATTTGTCTTCATGCCCATGAAATCCTTGACATTTTTGCTAAAGTCTTTAGCAAATGTACCTAGTAATGGTAATCCTGAAAAGAGACTTTTGCTCTGCAGTTTTCTTTGAATGGCAACATTTTCCCTTATTTATTTAACACTCCATCCTTGCCCCATAACACTGGTTTGGACTTTAAGGGAATTTGGTTCAGTATTTAATGTCTTTCTCCATTAAAAAAAAAAAAAGCTTACTAATGCATGCATTAGTCTTTGCCTTGTTGACCTAAAAGGGCAGAAAATCATTTTAGTCCAACTTAGATGATATATAAATGAGTGTAAGTATAAACTACCTCTAAGCAAGAAATATATGGTTGCAAAATATAATTGTAGCTTTTTGAACTACTGAACTTCAATGCATTTGATGAAATCAAAGTAGATACCTCAGTAATATTTAGGGGTTAACATAAAATATTTCTGCTGTAATTTCTGCTGTGAATTTATTTACAAGAAATATTAATAGATTGCTCTCCATGTTACTTCAGAAAAAGTTTGCAATATGCCTGTGAGGTGCCAGAGAGACACAGCTGCAGACCTAGCAGAAGAGATGGCACAGGGAGAACATCGCCATGCTGAGTAGGGTAGCTACTCCATTTGTGTGCTGGAGAGAAAAATTGATTAGGATTATGGTTCACTCTGCTGTTCAGTCTTGGCTTTCCTTGCCTAAATTCTCTGAAAAGATACACAAAATCCTTCATTAAGTGGTGATGTTGGATGAATATTCACATTCTGTTGGAAACTTTTAGAAACTAATCTATTCCTCCAAATGCAAACATCAAACCCATCTCTCAAATCCCAGCCCTTCTTTTACTTGCATTATCATAAGTCTACAGCAACTCTGTTTTGATCACAGCTAATTATAAGAGACCAAAAAGAACAAAATCAAGTTAATTATATGTTGTTGAGACTTTGGCTCTTGATACATATGGCTCTTTCAATGTAGATATGGAAAAAGACTCTGTTCAAGCTCAAAGTGTGATGATTCAATTGCATGAGGGTCACTCATCCTAAGTCTTGGTTTTCTCCATTTCTTTTAATTATTGAGCTAATGATAGGTATTCATCGCTGAAAAGACAATTTGGGATGGAATGCCTGATCATAAGTACAAAGTAAATCCATCCCCTTTTACTCTGATTAACAATCAGTTAAGAGCCTTGGACCTTGTAGAAGAAATAGAATCCTGCAGAATTAGATAAATGCTTGAAAATAAGTTATTTTAAAATATAGATACTAAATAAATTATCACTACCTGCTTAACAAGGTAAGGACTTTCACTTAAAACAACACATTTGTTCTGATGTGGACATTTCTATTAAATTATAGTTTTGATTCAATTAGTCTTTCTGATAGGAAACATCAAAAACAGTCTTTGCTTGGTACGCTAATATAAGTTGACACATTTAATCAGGCTTACAATATTTGGTAGTGATAGTTCCTCTGCCTTGTGTTTCTGTAGTAGTCTACCCCAGGGTTACAGCATTTAAAACACCATTTAATGGGAAAAAGAAGATTTTTATCCTCAACTTACCATTCAAATATATGTCTCTGCAGGAGAGACAAAAAATAGATCACTTCTTCAGGTGTGTTTTAGTAAACAAAAGGTTTATTTCTACTGCCAAAGTGCTGTGTACATGACAGAAATAATTAGGCACATATTATTTCACTTGTACTAGTCTAACTAAAAAAGGACTTTAGCAATGGCCATTGCAAATTGCTCTTTGAATTCGTATTGAGAAGAGGATTTGAGGATTTTTATTTATTTATTTATTTATTTATTAATGTTTAACTCACAGCTGCTTGATTCCATGCTTAATCCTTCAGTAGCTGAAAGAAAGAATGAGGGCTCTGGAAACTACTCCAGGCCATTTTCCACCAAATTTCTAAGGAGGAATACGATCGTAAGTGACACAAACTAGCTCCTCAGTATATTTGTGATCCTAAACTACCGCATTACAAATCAGCAGTGTTCAAGGTCGGAATGACAAGCTTAGGCAAAATCCAGGCAGGGATGGCACTGACCAAGGCTCTAAGCAAGCAGTGTCTTCTGGGACACTAACACTGAATCTGTATGACCACACCAATCTCCTACATTTTATTTTAAGGAAAGTGACTTACCTGACACGATGAGCTTTGTACCGGAGCCAAATACTTTGTAGTAATAACCAGACACAGTGGATAAAGTCTTTGCAATAACAGTACAGATCTATTATTCTTTATATCACAGAACAAAGAATGTCTGAGGTTGGAATGGACCTCTGGAGGTCATCTGGCCTGACTCCCTTGTCAGACCGTATAGGATACCTCTGCAAGATACCTCCTGCAGATTTTCCAGGACCACGTCCAGGCAGCTTTTGGAGATCTCCAAGAGGGAGACTCCACAAACTCTCTGGGCAACCTGTGCCAGTACTCCTTCATCCTCACAGCAGAATAGTGTTTTCTGATGTTTAGAGGGAACCTCCTGTGTTTCAGCTGGTGCCTGTTACCTCTTGTCCTGGCACTGGACACCACTGAAGAGAGCCTGGCTCTGTCCACTGTACACCTTCCCTTCGGGTATTTCTAGACAATGATTGAATACTCCTGAGCTTCCTCTGCTCTGTGCTGAACAGTCCCAGCTCTCTCAGACACTGCGCGTATGAGAGATGCTCCAATCCCTTAATCATCATTATGGCCCTGTGTTGGACCCTGTCTAGTATGCCCATTTCTCTCGAGTACTGGGGAGTGCAGAACTGGACTAAGCATTCCAGGTGGGACCTTCCCAGTGCTGAGCAGTGGAGAAGGATCGGATCACTTCCCTCAGCCTGCTGGCAGCACTTCACCTCATGCAGCTCAGGGTACTGACAGCCATCCTGGCAGCAAGGGCACATTGAAACACATAGGTAAATATTATTTTTTAAAGACAAACAGATTTGCCATTTAATCAACTTTTAGGTCATAAAAAAGGAATAGCAACCTAAACTTTACCAAAAATAAAATAAATAAATGTGTGGAGGTTTTGAGGACAGGTATGTTGTTAAATAGGCAGGATTCATCTCAACTAAAATCAGTTTTCTGAAAGTTTAGGTGGACAGTACTATGCACCTTGGCTCCATATCTGCTCTATGGAGAGAGGCAGCACCAGCAGAAGATGTATTTGATCAGATATTAGCTAAAGTTTTTGTTGTACATATATTAAGGAAAACCCTGACTGGATTGAAATCAACATCAAAACTCGCACTAAGTAGACACCCCATTATCAGATGGTCAAAATTAGGCAAACTGCTTTCATGCCAGGTGCTAAGTATCAAAGTGGCTGACGTTTACTTGATGCAGTATAATTTTGATTAAGTATTTGGGACGGAAGGACAGTGTCTCCACAGGTGGGCATTCTTAATAATAATAAAAATAATAACTGATAGCAAGAGGTTTCTGAAAAAAAAAGTAGTAAGAAAGATACACCTTTCAACTAGGCATATCTTCAGACAGTTCTGGACATACCTCAGATAACTCCTATCAGTTGCTATAGTCAGACATAATCCTAAAAGAAAGCTTCTTGCTCTTCAAATAACTTGTATAACCCTAAATTGACATTTTCTTTCAGAATGAGTTAGAAATATCATAGAAGTTGAATACACACCATTAAAGACAAAAATATCTTCTAGTTCTCTGAATGCTATATTTGCCATATTTAAATTCATTTTTAAGAAGAAAATAATAAGAGGGTTAGTTATACATTGACACTTCAATAATTGCTTAATTTTCCCAATTTTATATATAAATACAAAATGATGTTGTGTTCTGCATCTGGAAATGCAGTTTATGGGGGAAATTCTGTGAAGCATTCAGTAGGGTTAAAACTAGCAGGAGCTAAAGAACCAGAGCACAGCATACAAACAATATCTAACTATTGAAATGCATTTCAGAAGAAGTTAGTTTTATGTTTCACACTTACCTGAAACAATAAGCTTAGTTCCACTCCCAAATATTTTAACATCAGCATCCCACAGTCTGATAATGCTTAGCAATATCTCCTGCACTTCTCTTTTCTTTCACAAACTACAGAAAATATCTTTTGAATTTAGAGGTTGGTGATATATCACGATTATCCCCCAGTGTAATATCTTAATTTTTAACATGGACTGGAGTGGAATATTTAGAAATGCTGTTATTTTTTGTGATGAGTAAAAAGTCTGGGTTTTTAAATACACCATTTTCTGAGAAGAAAGCTGTGCCATGCTTATAACTACTTATAACTATGCTCAAGTCCTTTTAGTGCTGGGATTTCTCTAATAAAGATCTGCTGCAACTAGTCTGCTACATTTTCTACAAAGTAACCTTATTTTAAGAAGAAATGTGGTTACATTATCATTCCTAAAGGAAATAAAAAACCTATTACTAGCTATTTGTTGGTTTAGATAGATAAATAGGTAAACAGATAGGTAAATATTTTTGTTTCCTACAAGTGTCCTATCCTGAAAATTACTTGCTGTGTGAAAGTGCCTTGGATTAATATTCATCATATTCTTACTTTGAAGCCCATATTTTACATGCAAAACCCATATTCTAAACAAAACTTACTGACATTTAAGATGTGTTTTACGAAGTCTGTGCTTCTTGTAAGTAGTTACACTGTTCTCTTTTGGCAAAAACATCCGACTCTACACAGGCACAATTTAATTGCAATCTGCAGTAAAATGTGCAAGTTTCCTCTGCCTTTTACAGTTTGATTTATTACACTAACCTTGGCAATCTCATGTATTATCTGAGCAACATACTGTAGGCACTGTTATATACCCTATACTGATAGTGGTATTCATACGATAGATTGCACAGCTTTAACGCAATTAACAGCAGTACAAATACATGAGGAAGCCAGTTACTTTCAGTATAGCCAGGAACTAGAAATTTATTTAATTCCAGGCAACTTTCCTTCCCAATGAACTTACGCTGACCACCTCTATCAATAAGCAAGATTTTGCATTTCTGTCTTGCTGAACTGAGAGTTGTTCTTAAACTTTCACTCAGTTTATTTTTCTGTCCCAGAACAGCATGAGGAATGAATCCAACACAATATTTCAAATTTTAGCCCCTCTCCTCATTATTCCTTCTGCCATCCTTAATAAGTATTCAGTAACTGATGTGGAGGTGATTTCTCTGTCCCCTAAGTTGATATGTATATTGCCCATCAACCTACCCAGCCTGATGCACATATCACATAAAAAAATGTGATCTATCAGGAAGAAATTAATTTCCCTACACCCTTACATTCTTAATTATCATCCTGAGAGCCCAAATGACTTTGTGAAAATCAGATCAATGTTAATTGTACTTACCAGAGATAATTAGCTTAGTTCCTGTACCGAAGTATTTAATCCATGTGGTCCACACTATGTTTTGACTTTGCAATAAGCTAAAGTACTCTCCTGATGTGCAATTGCTGAATAAAAGCAACCTTATTTCCTTTTTTTTTTTTTTTCCAACCTACACCTGGGAGACTGCTGGAAGGATGGCCAGGCATTGGCTAGTGGGAGGATGACAGGAATTTCAGACTTGTGCCCAGTTTTCAGCTGATATCTAATTACCTTCAGAGCAAATCTCTTCCTAAAAGTGTTCTAGATAGGCTAGCCACCTCTTCCATTTAATGCTTAAGAATTAGGTGAAGTTTTCCTCTTCAATTTTAGATCAAGTAATCCCACAGTACTGTTTGTATTAAAAAAAAAAAAAAAACCATGTATCTTCAGGTCATGATCCTGCACATTCCCACAGGTATACCCCACCTCTCATCTGGCATTAAGTATGATCAAGTAGTACTAGGATGCATTTCAGTGTTATCTGTCTTAATAAAACTCAGCAGAAGGAAACAAGGGAGAGCCAGCTCTATAAGCCACTCTGCAGTCCACTGTGAAGGTGTCCATGTGCTGCATCTTGCATTTTCTCTTCCCAATATGTGGTTGTTATCTGTCCGTCTCCTGGAGTCACTCCAGACTGAAGTTATCAGCTCGATACCTTTTCATATACTAACAGGAGGGAGAAGGGGCTTTCCCTTTGCACACTGGGTTCTGACAAAACAGCCCAAGATAACATCTGAGAAAGCCCTGGTACTGTCAATCAAACCACTGACATGTTTAGTAAATTTTGCCATTTACAAGAAACTGAGTTTGAGTACGTCTGGTATCTTGTGTGCCATACTGACTACAAAACAATGTTAAGAAGTTACTGTTTGTGCCTACAGAGAGGAACTAGACTGAGGGTGAAGGTCACTCAGTTTAATCAGATGTAACACAAAACAACTGTCTAGGCTGAATTCTCCCAGTCAGGAACATTGAACAGGCTGCCTGGGGAAGTGTTGGAGTCACCATCCCTAGGGGTATTTAAGAGATATATAGATGTGGTACCTAGGGACATGTTTTAATGGTGGACTTTGCCGTGTTAGGTGGATGGTTGGATCTGATGATCTTATGGGTCTTTTTGAAACTAAATAATTCTGTTATTCTATGATTGTTATTGTTATTGTTAATAATTCTGTTATTCTATGATTGCCACAAAGCAATGGCAGGAGTGACACAGGCAGAGAAAGGTGCTGCTGGTGCATCCCCTGGGTGGACTGTGCCCACAACGCTATCTGTGAGGTCTCGCTGGAAGAAACACAGACAGCAAAAGAATGTTCATTGCAGATAGTTTATCAAGCTCCCTTGTATGATTCAGGCTTGTAAATAAGAGTAGGACAAAACTAAACCATAGTTGTTTTGGAGAACTACTACCTACTTGAAATTGCTGTGTTAATTTTTCATTCCATCACACTAATATTTAATGAGCTGTGCCTCAAGGAACTAAATGAGGAGAGTAAAGTCTCAGCATACTGCAGAAAAGGAAAATACTAAAAAAAGGCTTGATGCTAAAGAAAAACCTCTGTAGTTAAACTTCTCAGGCATGAAGGTCAACATCAGTGATGAAGCAGTTGCTGTGAGGGATGCATTGCTTAAGGGACATAAATGTGGACAGCTGTTTTCAAATAAAAAGCTCTTCTCTCTGACACTAGCTTTCGCAACACTGCCTACAGCTTTGTGGAGTGACTCAGATGCATATCTACTACGCTGAATGGCAGTGAAGACATAGACAGTGAAAGCAAGAAAGATGGGGAAAGACACAGAAACATCTCAAAAAGGGAGAACAATAATGCCCGTCTCCAGATCTCTTCAGGAAAAAATCAAATATGTTTTTGTTTCCACAGCTGCTAACTTTTAAACCAAAAGAAGACTCATTTTTCTCATTTTTTTCAAACCCTGGGCTTTGAAAAGCTCCAGGACTACGTGCTGAGCTATTTCCAGGAACAGCAGCATGGAAAATTGCACCTTTCCAGTAAAGAGATCCTTACAACCAGTTCCCTGCCATGTTTGAGCGAAGGAAGGGGATGAGGAAGTGCTGAGGCTGGGTTAGGCATTTGCCTT
>CM021732.1:60432852-60588810 GCA_011075105.1 Heteronetta atricapilla | reverse complement strand
TGTCTCATAAAGCAGTTGCTTGTTCTGTCTTAAAAGGCAAAGCCCCTGTGTCTGGCAGCCAGTGAGGACAGCTGCCTGCTCTCTCTTCAGCAGGATGGTTGAACTGGCAAAAACACTTTTCAACAGTGCTTCAGCTGAGAGAATGAAAATTTGGGTTTCCCCTTCCAGTTTGTAAGACACGAGGGATAATTCTTCTAGCTCTGTCATAGCCCTGCTTGCAGACTTAAGGCAAATGTGTGAATTTTAAAGAGGGGCAGTATCAAAAATCTGCCTTTCTCCTACAGTCGCTCAGCATCTCTTAAAAGCTTGGTCTTAAATGTTGTGGTACTACAGCTCTTTTTTTTTTTTTCCTTTTTTTTTTCTTTTTTTCTTTTTTTTTCATCAGTCATTGTCTCATTACTTCAGCTTACAGCTCCAAGGGAAAAGGGACAATTTCACAGAGGGTTTGATGAGGAGCAGGACCTATGCTTGAAGTTCCATATCACCTACTACAAATCAGTAGTTGTGGGCAAAGACATAAATCAGCATGGAAATGATTTACTTAGTGAATCCTCTCCACAAGGGCCAAGAGAAGGGGCAGTGATGCTAGACAAATAAGCTGTAACATCTCTACACAAAACATTCATGGTGTGGTGGGGCTGTTTCTTCTGCAAGCATATCTTTGCAGTAGTTTTTGTGGCGAAATGGCAGAAGGCTAAGGAAATGGCTGTGTGTAGTCCTACGTGGCACAGTAATACCACCCGCTGGCTTGGATGTCCCACTTGTGCATTAGCAGCATGCAGGTGTCTTTTCTTTTTGGGGAAACCAGTAGTCCAATTTATATTTTGTGGTGGGGTGGAGGGCAGTTTTCAGGCAACTTTTGGTGCCAGAGGACATATGTTTACTTTGGAGGTAAATTAGTCAGTGTCCCCTGGGAGTGGCTGGGCTGTGATGAAGGCGTACCCAGAACACATCGGGTGGGAGAGAAGGGAGAAGGCAGCAGGGGTGGCGATGCAGCAAGAAGTCCTTATCCCTGGTTAGGGGGGACACAGCAGTATCCTCAAACCACAGGCACACCCTGCACAAGGAAAGGGCACTGAGCTTTACTCCCCACTTCTGTCAAAGGCATAGTGCACAGAGAAACAACAAGCCTTAGCTTGTTTTGCACACAATCGCTAGCCATCACACAGCAGAACCAAGCTATTTGTCTGCAAGTTATCTGCAAAGTGTCACGTGAGCTTGGGATTTGGGTAATAAGACGTCACTGATACAAAACTGTGTATTTAGGCTGGGGGACAAAGGGAAGTGTAATGTAAAACCAAGATGAAATATATTCTGAGACAATTAGAAATAACTCATACATAAAACTTACTTACAAGGTGAGAGACAAGCTTGCAGACTTTTCAAGAAGCCCATAATTTGTCATAGCTCTGCCACAGCTCCTCAGGATAAGTTCAGAGATGCTGGTATAGTTCAACCCTAAGAGAGAGAAAGAAATTTAACAATATATGTGTTGACACCCCCCATCCCCCAATGCAATGAATTGCTGGAGGCAGGTGATGCGATGGGTTAATTTCCTGTTAAAAAGAGAGGCAGAATGCACATCAATGTGAAGATCTGGTGACACCATTGGCAAGGTGCAGGCTACTGGTCCACAGCACGTCTGGAAAGCAGTAAGAGAGAGCAGTGATGAGGAAGCAGTCGCTAGAAATATGTCCCTACACTGAGGCAGCAACATCCTGCTGGGTCTGTGCAGCTGAGATTCACAGGAGGCAAACCTGGCTCATGGACAATGTGCATCACTGATGGTGCAGATGGGAGAAGACTTGTACCAATGTGCCACACTGTCTGAAAAGTAAATAGCTCTTCTGTAGACATGATAAATCAGTGTACAGCTTGCTATATACCTTTCTGGCCAGCTGTGGACCTAATTTTTCTCTTTTGTTACCTAGTTTCTGCACAGTGGGGCAACTCTTGCTTTCTGGAATATAATGTCATACTATGGAGCATCGGACACATGGTTCTACATAAACAATGACCAGAACCTTTAAAACATTTTTTAAAAAATGTAAATAATATGTACTTACAGGGGAAGAGACAAGCTGAGAAGGTTTCCAATAATCCTGCCATGCCTCTGCTGCTGCTCCTCAAGGGCCCAGCAGCACTGCATGCTCCCAGGTGATGAGCACTCTGGGGCTGAAAGAGCAAGATGAGAGACAAACTCCGAAAGTCTCCAATACTAAAATGTGAAGAATCATCAGCTGTTGTTGCTTCAAGCCTCTTGGAAAGTTTCAGGCTTTGACTGTGAAAGGGACACAGGCACACACAAGGCCTGAAGTGGAACGAGAGGTCATGTCACCATGGAGTGAAACCAGTGGAGAAGGTGCGTGCCTCTCTCCACTGAAAGGGAGACCTACCAAGAGTTTGATATGTATGAGAGGGGGGAAAATGGATAAAATGGCACATGAGGTCCCATTTGATATACCAGAAGAGTGAACAGGTCTTCAAAGCATAAAGACTGTGCGCTGAATTTCCTTGAAAAGTTGACTTTGACATCACTGCGTTGAATTTAATTCCAACTCCCAACACTGCTCTATTGGACTTCTGCATTGCCTCCTACTGGCATCCATTCCCAGCTCTAACTCTCCTCCATCTTGCAGAGGAAACCCTATGGGGATGATAACAGCCATGTGTGAACTCTTCCTTACCCCAGGAAAAACTGTGGTAGGGGGAAGGAATCATGTGACAGGAAAAGGCTTTGGGCCAGAAACCCCGCACCGATTAGATTGGCTTGAAACCCTCACCTCACAACCTCACATTTCCTGGCAGTATTTACTATTAATTACTATTACTATTACTATTTGTCCCAGACCTCTTGGAAAAGGGAAAAAAAAAAAAACACAAAGTAGGAATGCTATGAATTTTATGCTGCTTTGCTGACACAAACTGAGCAGGCATATAGAAAAGTGGTGGAATATTTTACTTGGATTAATCCTACATGAGTACATCCCTACAGTAAGTATCTCCTTGTCTGTTTAGAAGATTCCATTTAGGGTGAGAGGTGATTTGGTGCAGTATTTTTGTAGCCTCAAGAGCCATGGACAGGAACTGAGCACAGCCCCCTGCAAGCAACTGGCCTGCTGGTTTTGAGCACTCCAGCATTAAAAGACTGCTAACATTCATTTAGTAGTGCTTTTTCAGCTGGCAGTCAAGTACCACAGTGCTCTGCTAACTCATAGGAACAATAGTCATCCCACTGAAAGCAGGCCATGGGTAGGTGTACGGGCAGAAGCAAAGACAGGAGTAGACATGTAAGGAAGTTATCAGGGAAGCTGACTTTACAGATCAAAGTCATGCCACGGAGCTAGAACATGAGGCCATTTGCAGGTTTTAAAGTGTTTTCTCATTGTTAATAATCTGGCTGATTATTTAAACACAGGTGGAATATAAAGTTATTTTAAGCAGAGGCAGCATAGAGAATTACTTCCTTCTCTTACCCTAATGTTGCATCTTTGAGTTCAATCAGCTGAGTAACTTGCTATGCAGTGCAGATTTTCCATGAGCAGCTGTTGTGGTTTGATCTATAGCATGAGATTTAATACCTATGAGACACAAAGATATGTTGTACCAATGAGTTAGAGTGCAGCTTGTTAATGCACTTTTCTATCTTCATTTGCCTGCATGCTGAAGTAGCCGGTCACAGTGTACATAAGGCTGGTTTGCATCTGCTACTGCACAGAATTTGCCCTGTGTGCCTGCAGCTACGAGCCAAGTTTGGATAGTGAGACTTTCTGAATAAATTCGTATCTTCATATTCAATCAATGACAGCTCTAGACCGGTCAGTACAAATTCTAGCGTCTGCCACCCTCTGCTGGTGTGAAGGAGTAAAACCCTCAGAAGTCCTTTATGAGCAGCTGTGTATTATATGTGGATGGATGCTGAGAACGCCTGTAATACGCTGTTTTTAGTTTGTTTGTTTTGTTGTTGGTTTGGTTTGGTTTGGTTTGGTTTAAGCAAAGAATTTATCCACCAGTCACTTTTATTTTCATGATTACTTTCTAAATAGTCAGCAGTGTGATGTTCAGTCTTGGGCTAGGAGATACACAAAGGTCCTCAGCATGCTTCTCCTGTAAAACATGCATCTTATAGGCTTAAAATAGAGTGTTTTGAACCACTATGAGGAACTACAGACAATTTCCACTTCCAGTTATGTCTCTACAAGAGAGAGTTGGGAGTTACAGCATTGTGCCATGTATGGGGTCTGTTGGATTTTGGATGATTTTGGAGAATTTTGCATGAGAGAGAATTTTGCATGACTTTCTAATTTAGCAGTTTTATCTTAACACACAGGTTATTCCTTGAGATTATGTGCTGTTTTGTTTTGTTATTTATTTATTTTTTATTCACTGACACACAGCTAATTTCTTCTATTGCAGCTCTACGTGTTTAAATTAAAGAAAAAAAAATCGAAGTTTTATATGGAGTTTGGCCTTCTTCTGTATAATTACCTCAAATGCAGGCATAGGAAGCCTGAAGTACATTCCCCTCCTTTGTAGCACATGCCTTGGAAACTCAATAATGTAAGTTTAAAGTAATATACCTTTCCAGGGTTTTAGTGTTCTTGGTCCAGTTACGCATCGTGTTCGCAACAGTCTGCCTAGCCAGCTACACAGGCACAACTAGTCACCTGTGGATAGCTTGAGATGCACCAAAGCCTCTGCTCTGACAGCACCAAAAGATACCCCCAGCCTGTTTTCTCCTCTGAAGCCAGGTTGAGGATGTATAGGGCTTTGGTGCTTGTTCTTAGCAGCCATGAGGCTCTTCTTATAAAAGGCAGACAGGCAAGATAACGTTCCTCTGTGCTTTGTGCCGCCCAGAACCAGGTTGGAGCTACTCTTCTGACAGCGCATGAAGAATTTTGGAGCCCTGGGGCATTAGGAGCTGTATTGCCCAGGTTAGTACATGCATACTATGAACGAAGGGCAGATGGTGGCCTTGAGCACTGGGATTGCAGCACATCCCCATAAGGGCAGAGGAGGTCAATCCTCGTTGACAGATGTGGGTCTCTGACTCCTGGAGACCACAATTCTGATGGCTACATGTCGATTTGTTCCCTTCATTGCATTTAGTGGCTGCGGCTGGACAGAAGTATTGTATATGCACAGTGGTACTTTTACTAATGTCTTAAGCATATTCTTTCACTGAAGTTTCCTTTAGCTGCTTTGAAGCATCTGAATATGAAGCATGATTCCCTTTGCACTGGTTTCAGCTTCGTCAGATTATTGTTAATTACAAGGTCTTCCTGTTGGTTACAGGAGAGCCCACTGGGAAAGCACCACAGTTTTCCCTATATGCTGCTTCTGTGCTGATTAAACAGGTCAGACTGAAGACATCCATGCAAGAGTGACACAGGCAGGTTTCAAATGCTGCTGGAGACACACAAAGGCAGCACCAGGGCTGAAATCACATGGGTGAAGACCTAACAGATGAATGCTTGAAAAGTGACTACTGTTTATATAATATACTTTTAGGGAGATGATGAGCCCCAAACACACCCCACTTCATATTTTCTAATTCTGAGCCTGGGCTAGGACGCCATTTCCTAAAATTCCTCTCTAAATGAACACAGTTGCTTTACTCCAGTAAGAGCTGGAGCTTAAAACCCTTGCAAAGTGGCCTCACTGGCTTGCTTGGAGCAAGTCCATTGCAGTCCCCTCAGCTGCAGCAAACATCTTACCACCAGAGAGCACATCAGAGCTAGCAGTGAACACTGCTCATTACAGGGGTTGGAAAAACATCTTCACTCTCTTTTGCACTGCTTTCAGAAATGCGACTTTACTTAATTAACAGAACTAACTACTTTCTGTAGGCAGGGATTGGCTGGTCATCATTAACTGTGGTGCATCATTAACTGTGACCTTATTGTTTTAGATATAAAAAGTAAAAGACGGATCTTTTACATCTCTTTTAAACGCTAACAATAAAAACCCTATTTTGGCTTTCAAGTGGCCGAATGGCTGCTCATACTTTGCCTGTCCAGCCTTACAAACTGCAACTACAGCCAGTGACTGCTCTTTCACCAATCCCAATCATTTATCTTACCCATAATAGTGACATGCTTTTGATGGTTTTTCCCTGAGTCAGCAAGACACTTTAAAAATTTTTCATTAAACGTGATCTTAAAGAGACTATGATTTACTTCATGCCTTCCTGGCATTAGGGCAGTAAAGAGAGCATCCTGGAATGCCAGTCTGAGGAGGACCGTACCCCACAGCCTCTCCACCCTCTTCTCTTGGGGACAGATGCATCCAGTTCTGAGTTCTGGAAGGGGTGGAACAAGGGACAGGGAAGAGGAAGTGGAGGAGGAGAAAAGAGACAGAAACATCATTCATCTTGTGCACTTTCCATTATTCAAGAAAGGTTGTAAACCAGATAGACAAGCTGCAAAAAATTTATTAGTTCACTCGCATGAGATGCTCCTTCATCTTCAATTACTTTGTCATACTTCCAAGGCCACACTGTGCAAAGCCAGCCTGTACGTCCAGGAGATCAGGCCCCGTAATCTTCCAAGGGTTCATTTCATGTAAAATTAGAAGTTATAGTTGCTGTAGAAGGTTAGCAGTATGTGCTGTCTCAGGCACAAATAAGCCTTTAGAGATATCAAGACACAGTGGGATACTGCTTTACCCTGAAAGGATGACATTCAGTAATTCACCAAGTTCAAAGTAGTGTGTTAATCAGAAAAATCCAAACAAAGGGGGAAAATACTTTGGGGCTACTACAACTGCAGGGGGGAGGGTATCATTGGTATGTAACAGTAGTACATACTGGAAGAAAAAAAAATCCCTTGCTTGCCCATGAATAAGCTTCTATAAATCACAGAGAAATACATTTATTTCATACTGTTCATCTCAGGAGCTGCAGAAATAAAAGTGTCTGCGAGAGAAGTCTGATTGTCTTATGAAACTAGAATAAGAAGAATAAAATATGAGCAACAGCTGTTAATCCCAAATGATAAATGTTTCTATTCACCAGCTAGTTTTCTATTCATCTTTCAGAAGGGAAAATTAAGAAAATTATTATTATGGCTAGCTATCAGTGTCCTTCCCTTAGCATCTATCATCTCAGTGTATGAAATTTTACAAGGAATTTTAAAGATAACATTAATAATACTCCTCATCCTTCCTACAAGAAGTCTGTTTGCTTTGTGGCTCCAAGGTGCATGTGTGAGATATGAAGACATACTTAATGCCAGAATGGTGTTATATCCACAGTAACCTGCAGCACATAAATCGACATGCATCATGTGCAATAGCATGGCTGCTGGGACATTTTCAGTACTTCTTATTGCCAGTAAACAATGACATTGCTTGCAGTGAGTAGACATCTGATGGTTTTTGCAATTACATTTTTCTTTACTCTGTAGTGGATTGAAGAAACAAAGATCAAGCAGCATAGCTGATCACGAAAGCTCTTCACTGTATATCAGAGATCTTTCCTACCTCTATGCCATCTCGTGTACTGCAAACCCCTTAGCCGTGAATTTAGCATATTGACCTGTACTAAGGTTATTAGAAGAATCAAGGTCAAGCATATTGAATTTGACTTTGGTACTTCTAGCAAGAAAAGGGCATAAAGATAACTGCACACAATCAACACTGGGTAAAGAAATGCCGTAGGGATATCACACCATTCTTTGCTTCTTAATGTTATGGCTGTTATGCATGATGGACCAACTTGATTGTAGGCTCCTGACAGAGCAGTGGCCACGTAGCATCCGCAGGGAAACTGAGGCTCCATTGTCCAATGTGGGTCTGTTGCATGTGTGACCTGTAGAGCAGCTATGCTGAAATACAGTGTTGAGATCTAGGTAAGCAGGAAACTGCGGTCTGGATGTCATCACTCACACCATAAATCAGGTTTAGTAGGTTATTATTACCACCTCTAAGTGGTGAACTAGAATTTGGTTTTTGCAACACCAAAAACAAATGAAATGTTGGTCCCTCGGATAAATTCTTACCTCTGGGTCACTATTAATTGCCAAACATGTTAAAGGAATGAAAAGAAAACCAAAGAGCTTCCCACAACTTCCTGAGACTCTGATTGCTCCTTGTGACATTTTAAAGCCAAAATCTCAGTTACCACAGTTGAGCCACTCAAATTCTCCATAAAACACAGTTATCAAAAGAGTTTCTTTAGAAAGCTACTGTGTGCTGAAAGACAGAAAGAAAACTACTTTCCTCTTCTTTCAGAGCAACAAAAAAAAATCTTTCTTCAATTGAAATCTGACAAATTAGAGTAGAAACTGCCTATACATAAAAAGAGCCCACAACCAAAACATCACAAAAAATAACTGAATTGCTTAAAAAAAATGTAGGTATATCTAAATAGTTATAGCTTCCATGCATCAGCAAACAGAACAGAGCATATTTATGGAAATTTTTCTTTTCACAGAAGATAAATGGACAAGCATAAAAATGAGTAAGAGGTAGCAATCTTCAGCTGGCTGACAGTCAAGCGCAGACATGCTCTCTTGTGCTTGTGGACAGATATTAAGCTGGCGGCCAGAGTCCATTTCCAGGAGGAGCAGCTAGGATATGCTCTGAGCCTTTTGGAACCCTGGCCATGACTAAAGTTGAGAGCAAGAATTTAGATGGTATGCCTGTTATGCTGTGTTTCTTTGGAGAAAGAGTTATTAAATAAAGGTTAGATTCTCTAATACAACACGTGAACTATGTGAAATTATTTGTAACAAAACTTCAAAAGCACCACAGATGAAACAGCTTCTTTGGATCAAAGGTTTATTTTTAATGACACAGCACTGGAAAACATAAGTTACAGATGACTTTTTGATACAGGATACATTATATATCTTAATTTAAAAGGATCTGTGAAGGTATGCTGCATAAATACATATAGTGAAAATATATTGTGTTTATTTCTCATAGATTAGTTCTGTTGTGTTTTTTTTTTTTTCTTATTCAGCCAATTAAATAAAAAAGTATAGATTAGCATCGTAACAGCTCCCCCTCCAGATTATCTCATTGTAACTACTGCAGCTGGAAGAGGAGACTGAGCCATGCCTTCTCAAAGGTTCAGCAGCTTTGAACATGATGTTATTCATCATCTCAGAATGAAAATTTCACATTACAAACACAGATACTGTATAATGTTTTGGCAATGGAGCAGCTAGTTTTGCTTTCAAACAAAACTGTTTCCTGTAATGCCAGACAGTGAAAGAGCAATGCATGTACTGATGACACTACACAGTCAAAGAACTACGATGACATTGTGAAAATGCATATATATCCATATGCACTTATATATACACGACTTCTTGTGTGTATATATATATATATTATGCATGTCCAAAAATAACATTGAAAAACATTGCAGCAGTTAATTATCTTTTTTAAACACATGAAACTTGTAATAGTTTGACCTCATTACTACAGGATTACTAATTAAATCTTCTGCAGTGCAACTCAATACAATACACTTAGTGCAGAGAAGTTAAGGTTTTGGTATTGAGGAGGCTAATTTCAGATTTCATGGGAAAGGACCAAATACAGGATCACCATAGCTCTGACAAAGCACAAGCAAACCTGTTGCCACGTACATGTGAACAAATAAGGACATTTTTTTATTTGATTTTTTTTTTCCACATACTGCTTCAGAAATTGCTAGCTTAACTGTTTGCACTCATGCTCATTTTGATATGTTTCCACAAGCTTTGTCTGGCACCAATCTGTAAACCATTAACAGCTTAAACTACAAAAAAGTGGGCTTCTGTGTTTCAAAGAGGTTAAAAACCTACTGACTGAGCTTCATGCCACATTCCTGTGCCTGAGAGAAGAACTACTCCAGATGGCGTGTGAAATTCTCTGGGAAAAGTCCTTTGTAACTATTGGCATCCCTGTACTGAAGCCACTCGGATTCCTTAATGCCTGTCAACCAGCCAGCCTCCTGTAAGAAAAAAAGAGAGAGTCAAACTTCAGGTCTCCCCACTTTCATTTTATATGCTTCAGACCCGAAGAGGTTTTAGAGTCACATGGCTAAAAGATGCGGTGCTTTGGTTAAATAGCAGCCTCTGATTTTGCAGCAATTGTTTTCTGGATTCTGCCAGACCAGTGTTATGTGAGACTGATTGATTTTGAGTGTACTGTATGGCCTTTAGCCCATCTAACCCTTAGCTGAACTCAAAGTTGAATAATCAGTCTTCTGGGTCATTCAGTATTAAAACAGATCAGCATTTGGGCAAATGCATGTTGAGATTTTTTAAAGTTCTAACAACAATACTGGCATAGTTACACAATAAGAGCATTACAGTGGGCTAGAACCATTATATAATAAGACAGATAAGGGGGAAAATGATGTTTTTAATTTGACTCTCTTTTTTTTATTTGAGGGTTCTTTCGTCTCATCCATGTATTGGCAGTCAGAAGAAATAACAGTTCTTGTATCTTTTGCTGTTACTGTACCTAGAAACTCAAAGTCAGTTGATACTCAACTACTTTTCAAAAAATTTCTGGAAACTTCAGCCTAAACCAGAACTTGACATGCAAAATTGCAACCCAAATCATCATCAATTTAAAGAGAGATTTCTTACTGGAGCGTGCTGGGTTCTCTGACATGCTATCAATTTTACCTGGAATAAAATCATTTCAGTATTGTTTGAAGTGATCAACCTATTTTCATCTCACTGACCCCATGCTTTGTTCCTTTTAAGAACAGGAGCCAGAGCAAAGTGATGATTACTAGGAAATTTAAAATGCTGCCATATTATTAATATACAGAAAGTACACAAGGAGATGGAGTAACCGGGGACATGCTTTTGAAGCACATAGATCATCTGGGAGAGAGGAACTACAATTTTCTTGCATGGCCAGAGTACATTCTACTAAGAATTGCACAGTTTTAATGGATAATAATTTCAACTCAATAATAATGGAAAAAGTGAAGCCACTGGGTGGGACTGGTTAGTTTTGAGCAGGGAACATAGGGTGATGCTAGCAGCTATATAAGAATTATGATTTTAGACAGGTCAATTTTATAGGAGAAAAAAAGAGTAAGATAAAAATACTACATACAAATCAACAAAGTATTTGGTAAAAGACAAAAATGATGAGTTTTATGGTGATGTTAAACATGAAGGGCAAATATATACTAAGTAATAAAGATAGGAACAGAATGGTCTCAGAAACATGAATACATAAAGGTTTATTTTCTCCATCACTGCACACAATTTACTCCAATTAATGCTAATGGGATTTGGATGCACACCACAAGAGAAAAGGATACCTCATGGATTCACAAAGTGAAGATTAAGTATAATTAATAAAAAACATCCCACAGAAAAGTCTGAAGATAACGAAAAAGATTCTGATATCCTTACAGCGGTGTTTTATTCTGCAAATACTGATAACTAAATCAGTTTAACTGCCCATGTGGTACTGTGCAGCATAATTTGTATAAGGATAACAGAATCTATTCCTATAGAAGAACAGAGTGCCCTACTGAAAGAAAAAAATCTTTATCTTTTATTCAGAAATTAAACTAAAACAAAACAATTATTTATCTCTTGTATTAGAAGAAAGCTCAGCTGAGAACCTGAACACTGGTTATTGCCTACCTTTTCACATCATCAGGCATCAAACCGATTTCAAATACATTCCCCACCCCTCCAAATATGTGCTTGTAGAGTTAGGATTTAGACCTATTTTAAGAAATGTTCTTCATTCAGAGCAGAGCTCTTAGGTACCTTGGTGAGCAGGGTCCAGTACCCCACCTCCCAGACCCCAGTTCAATGGAAGACTTTTCACTGACACTTCTGGCACAAGCAGATGCCCATGAAGTGGCTGGTACTAAGTGGATGGTCTTCTTTTAAAGCAGTAGTCAAAAATCAATTCACTGCAACTTGGTTCAACATGTGGAATGAAACTGTTTAAAAATTTACTGGAAATGCATGGTTAAAACAAAACGTAATTACTTAATTGAAATTAAACTGTTGGGTTCTTTTATCAAAGACAAGGTGATGACCAGTGCAGTTCAAGAACACTTCTGTGTGAGGTTTCCAGAGGGTGGAATTATCTTTGGAGGTACAGAGCACACAGAGGAGCACCACCATGTAACTTGGCTGAAGGACAGCACAGTTGTAGCAGCCTCAGTGGACAGTCTTTGGGCAAATGTGTATTATTTATCCAAAACCCCATGTAAACCGTCTGAATACATGGGGACCATCTAACCAGTTCTGCTTCAACATTAAGACGACAGCAACACAATGCATGATTCAAAAGTCACCTTCTGTTTTAAGTCTGGCTGCATGTATGCCTGTATAAAATTCACTACAAAGTAGCATAAAAAAAAAGCCATAGAAAAAATATGCTGTGGCTGGACCATGTTCTGTATCTGGAACTTAATCATAGTCATCTATACTGTTTAGTCTCAAATGAAACTAAGTACAAAACCAAAATTGGAATGTTCATGTTTACTAACAGCAGTGACGTTTTGAATTAACATTTCCCATCAACTATGGTCTGTGAGAAAAAAAAAAAAAAAAAAAAAAGCAAAGACAAACATAAACAAATGAAATAATCTTACCTGATCAGCTGTGGTCTCAGAAGGAATTACTAGTACAATATCTCCTCGTTTTAAATTAAGTTCATCACTGTTAGCTGCCTCAAAATCATGTAGAACTTCAACCTAAAGAAAATAATACCAAAAACATAGACATGATCAAAACGGGGACAGTGGGAAAAAAATATGAAAGATTAATGCACTCTTTCATTTATTTATCCTTTTAACTCCCCAATAACTAATTAATAACCCCCTAATAAATACATAATAGTTATTTTTTTAACTCCCCATTCTTTACGAAAGCATGGCCATAGATAGGTATGATAGGTATTGTTAACATCATTTCACGTTAAAGTTTCTATTCATAATTTCAGAAAGAGGTATAGCTTAGGTAAATCTTCCTGAGAGATATCTGACATCCTTTCCCAAGGTCATAGTATATCGCAGGGACAGATGATACTGCAAAACCCCACAAGTACTGCCTCTTGGACACGTCATATGACCTTACTCCTTCTGTGTAAGGAACTTCTGTGTAAGGAACATTCCCCACTATCATTACTAGGTCTGAGAGAAAGATGGCAGGATTTTGCTAATAAGCTTGGAAAAGACTCCCAGACACTGTTATTTCAGTCCCTCACTTGTTCTGGCCACTAGATATTATTCTTGCTATAAAGGTCCATGGAAACTGAAGTGAGACGTATGGCACTAATTTCAATAGACAATTAAAGAGGCGAGTAATGGGAACCCTAGATTATGTTTGTCCTGGAAAGAACTGCCATTAACTGGAAGACAGGAATGCCCAAAATATCTGTCTTTCAAAGGGGTGATTATTAATACATTGGTGGGGTCATTATGCTGTTGTGAACAGATCCTTTTAACTAAATAGTTCTATAGTACCTCCTTAAGAGAAATACGACCCTAGTTTTCTCAAAGGCACAGCCAGTTCCATAGCAGCTCTGCAATAATGAAGGGAAATGGCATCAAGAACCAGATGGCAGGCATATATTCTGCTTCTCCTTATTTATGTCTGACCCAAGAGAGTGTGATGAAAAACAAAAGATGAACTATGTCAGCATGTCTGAGTCAAAACTGCACAGTACTGGTCACCCTAACCTTAATGCTGTTCTCAAAGTTTGCTGAAAACACTGAGCAATGAGAATAGATCAGAAAGAATAGCATACTGCTGTAGTGCTGTGGGACTAATTAGTCTGAATTATGCAAAGATAACAGGAAGCATCCTCAAGAAGCTTTCCTCCTGCTCAGTGATGCTGAAGTGAGAAGAATTATCAAAGAACCTTGTGAACCAGGAAACCCTGTGGGTCTTGCCAGCTAAGGAAAGAATTTCTCCCATGCCTCATTAAACTTTTCTGTTTGATTACCCTAACAGTTTGTAAGTATAATATTACTCAGGTCATAAAATGACACTTTAGCTTCATTACAATGAATTGTAGAAGTCCCATAGATTTCAATAGAGCCAGAACTTCTATTATAGATTCTCAGGCAGGAAAAAAATGCCTTTTCTGATATTGTTAACATATGATCATACAATATTGCTGACTAAATCTGTGGCAATAGAGTTTTACTCAATATATTCACTGCCAGTAGTAATTTGGTGAGATGAAAGTAGTACTCCTGAACATCCTACAGCTACATAATGAAACCCCAAAACAACAGTGTGCAGAAAATATATTTTCTCAAATTTCTCATATGGAGACAACACAACCAAAAAGTTGTGTTTGTGTGTGTGTGTGTGTGTGTGTGTATGTGCGTACACGTGGCTGTGAAACTAAGCATCTTTTGGCCTCAGAAAAACATCACAATGTTTGCACAATCAGACACAGAAGCTAGATCTGAAGGGATATCTTAGAGAACAACGAACAAGCTGACCTTAAAGAGAAAGCCAGGTGGCATGGCAGAAGCTGTGTCTTCTGATGAAATAAGCTGATCTTGAGAAGGTGCAGCCTGGATTTCTTCAGTGGGTTTCTGCTCACTTCCAACTTGGGAAGTTTCACTGAGAGAACTGTCAGCTCCCTGAGTGCCCAACTCTGCTGAAGTGTCTTTGGACTCATTCATGACAACTTCATGTTCTTCTCCCTCCCCTTCATTGTTTGATGCTGGCTCTATTACTACTGAAGGGATGCTGCTGACCTTTTCCTAGGGAAAAAACAAAGAAAAAAAAAAACAACAACAAAAGGCAACAGAAGAGTATTTATTACTTTATTTCAAGTTGAAAAACACAGTTGTTTACCTATTTGAGAGAGCAAATACGGGGATTTCTTTCTTCAATGTAGAGTGGATTCTTACATAAAGACAGAAAAACCACACTTGTGCAGAAATACAAAGGAATATATCCCTTCTCTTTAATTTTTAACCATCTCCATTTATTTCTCCTAAGTTTACTTGCTGTATTACTATAAATTGTTGTGGTAAATAATACAAATACTATGCAGGTAGTTTGGGTTTCATTTTCAATGTGCATTGAAATTACCAGAACTTTCTCCTCATGCCTGTTCTTTGGTTGTGCTTGGACAATGCCACCATTTCCATGAGTCACTGTCCTATGTTTTTTCTGAAATTCAAATCAGCAGGATAATACTGATATAAAGGTGGTGAAAGAGGGAAGCGTGACTTTGATGGACTGAGGGGATTTCTTCTGCTTTACAGCAATATAATAGGAAGCAGAGAAAGCTAGCATCTGACCAATAATGCAACTTAGGACAAAAAGCATTTAATGAAACTTTTTAGAATATCCAAGCTGAAAAGTATTGTTCACTACTCTTCTGTGAGATCATCTTTCTCTGGTGCACAGCAGAAATACAACGTGAGATGACAGAAGGTGGCAATTGTCTGCCCAGCCGCAGGGTCTGCTCTAGTATCTGTCCCCCAGGTCCTCAGAGATCAAATAAGAAAAAACACCAAGCCAGATGCAGATACATATTTTGACCACCTTGATTTACCAAAAGCAAAATAATGCTACTGATAGGACCTGAAACTGGGAGACAAAAAATAAAAATAAAAAATCCATAACTTTCTCTGTTTTTCCAGAGAAAACCCTGAACACCGTTAGGCCACGTGATAAAGCTTATCCACATGCCCACAGAGGTGCACAAAATCAATACCAGGAGGGGGAACCCAAATAACACGTTCCTCAGGCTGCTTTCAGGCCCATCACAGGACCTGTCAACCCACTGATGGCCCATCTCCCAGAGGAGCACAGGGGCACAAGGACAGGTGGGAGCACAAATTAAGGACTCAGAAGAAGGGACCTGTCCAATGGCAGCCTCAGCCTGAGCATCCAGGCATGACAACAATATGGGGAACATATTATTGCACAAGACTTCCTATGGTATATTTAGGGGAGAAACTAAAGGCAGGGAAAGGGGTGGATCTAGGTGATCTGGGGAAGAATTAGTGTGGGACAACAAAGGGATAATGCATGTAAATAGTGGATGGTTTGAACGTGTGTCTGGCTGTGCCCTGTACCTGATGAGCATGGTTTGATTGATCTTCTCAATAAATTCCATGCTAACTCTTCTCCAGGGCGAAGGCTCTCTAATATCCATGTATATGTATGTATTGGGGTCACAGCCCCTGTGTCAGTGACTGGTTGGTTACTGGTGACCAGAGGAGTCCTGGCCAGCTCCATCTGTGGATACGTGTGTGTGTATGTCCATGTGCAAAGGTGTGTGCCAGCAACTGGGGCAGGGCTGCTGCCTTGAGGGATTGAACACCCAGGTGGAAGCAAGTGGTAAGATTGGGATCCAAAAGCAGCACGTATATGAGAATATATACATCTTCTCACTGGTAGGCTTCCACCCTGCTCAGCCGGTGAGGGGAGCAGGATGACGCTGCCAGTTCTGTTTGTTTCTGTATTCTGTGCATGTCTGTGATTTCTGTGGCTGGCTGTGTACACGTATGTTTGTGGTGTATATGTGTGCTCTGTCTGTGTGTACTGACAGGGAACATGCTCAGCCTCACTACTCGTTGGACCTGGAGGTATGGAGCTGCAGCAGCCTTGCCTGTGTCGGGATGCTGGATCTGGACCAATTCCTCTAACACTCTACCATGTAGCAGCATGAGTTACCTGAGATGCGTCAGCCTCCTTTTCTTCTCCCTGAGGTTCTTCAGCAACAGCCTCCTTTTCAGTGACAGCAGCACTGTCACCAGCTCCTGCTGCCACTGTCAGACTGTCTTCTGCTGCCACTGTCCCCTCCACTGCAGTTACCACCTGTGAATAACAGGAAAGAGAAACCTTTCAGGACACAAGTTGTGGATATTAGCTGGAGATATCCCTTGCTCTGACCTCATTGGGCATTGCCAACCCATGGCTATGGTTTCATGGGGTTTCTCCAGACGTATGGGGGAGAGCAGCATGGGAGGCTGCCATCCTGTGCCTGATGTGATGTGCAGGGAGCATAAGGGTAAGCTTGTATGTACAGTGAGGCTGATTAACAAGTGGGAGAGAGACATTTATGAAACCTCACTGTGAACATTTAGCAGAGTCCACAGGTGCTATTAGTGTAGCAAAAGTTTATCAAGACTCTTGTATTTTTCACTGGCTCTTCTTTCTGATAATTTACGCAAATAAAACACGCTCCTGCCATTATCCTCTGAAACAGTTGTGTGACTGCAATCTCAAGGCTTAATTGCTTCCAAGCTACATTTTGTAAGAAAAGTGTGTTCTTAGGAACAGGCTACACGTCTTCTCCAGCTGCTATCACCTACCTCTAGACCTGGGCTGGCTTCAAGAACATTGCCTTAATTACAGACACCTTTCTAATAGAGACTTGCAAATTGGGCTACGTTAACAGAAGCAAATATATTCTACAGATGGATGAAGTTCAGAAATCTTAAGATGTCATCAGATATGAGAAAAAATAATTGTACATATCTGCATATAGGTCAGTATAAAACAAAACCAAATATGAATAAAGGCCCAAGCAGGTTGGATATGACTGAATCATTTGTCATCAGTCCATGCTGAAAAGTGAATGTGCTTCGTTCCAGTTGTTGAAAGGTAGATAGAAAAATACCTTCCTATAGATCAGTGTTAAATCCATCATCCAGCAGATACTATTGCTATAATTTTTGTATCAACCTAACATTTGTATTGGTACATACTGGCATACGTTAACAGTAATTTATTGGAAGTACATTTACACTGGATTCATTCTAGAGGTGGGAGAGTGAAGGTAAGTTATGAAACACATTCTGTTAATCCAATTAACTTCAGTATGGAATTTTTAACACTGAAGAAAAACTGTTTTCTAGTACCTATGTCAAGCTACATTTAGCAGAAATGTCTCCAATCTTCAGTTAACAGTCTGCTGCTCCTTGTTTCTTCAGCTTGATCTTCCCTTCATGGATGAGACTAATTCAGCTACCTGAACTGAACTTGAACTGCTTGCAATTGTTCACGGGCATTCTTCAGACATTGTTTTTTTAGCAATACCTAATATTGAGCTCCACTCCTATTGATTGCTATTAATTAATGTGATAAATTCTTCTGGAGTCCTTGAAGGCAGAAAATACTACAGTGTTTTGTAGAAATTACCGGAGAAGCTTTTAGCTTGAACTGAGAAGTCTGCTGGTGCAGGATGCTCTGTCATAAACAGAAGTAACAACAAAAGACAGGGGCAAACACTGACATCTTCTCCTGTGACTTGTAAGGTATGCAAGCCTGTCTCTCATAGTATTGCCAATTTTAGTAGTCTTGACCCAGGAAGATATTCAAATAAACGGTCGATGTAAAAGCCCTGGAAGAGACTAGTATGTAACAGGGAGAACAGAGTGCATGTCAGATTGATTTTATACCATGCACTTCTAACAGCATGCTGCAGAAATCGATCTTGCTGTCTGTTGTGATCAGGATCAACGCTTCCTTTTTATTTATTGGATTTGTATAGCCCATTTTATTTCACTAAGGAGGAGAATTCTAATTTACATGAATCAGCTCTCAAATAGTCTGCACCAAGAGGGTAACACTCTCATAGCCTGTAGGCGTAACACGCTGAATGCATGCCACAGCTCACAACTGTGCAATCATTTATTCTTGTGCCTTAGAATACAAAAACAAAGCCAGCTAGATGATTAGAAGAAGCTTTTACAAAACCTCATGTGTACTAACACAGAATGAAACTCACTATCAGCCTCAAATATTTTTTATTAATATTAAAAGAAAGAAAAAAGAAAAAAAGGGGGTGATTCAATCCACGGAATTCAGGACAGCTAGCATCCCACACACAGCTATGGAGAACCACACACTTGTGGATATAGTTATCAATCTTACCTAACTTCATATTGAGAACCAACCGCACAAACCTGTTTTACATAACATTACACAGTCTAATAGTATTCCAAATTAGTTATTTCCAGCAGTATTAGTGACACTTGGAGAGTTTTCCCATTACAAAAGAGACAAAGAAGGGGCCATCTAATATAATGAGGGCTGTGATAAAAGAACCACTTGGATTTAACTGCAGTAAAAGTGAACGCTTCTTTACCCAGGAAGCAGCTGATCCACGCAGTTGGATTTTCCACTAATTAACAGCACTGTCAGCTCAGTACAATGCCACAGATTTGGCAGCAGCAAGAATGAGGCCAGGAAGAGGAGAAGGAGGGCTACCAAGTCTGCAGCTGGGGGCTGTGGGAGGAGCTCACTGAGCTATGCCGATTTTCCAGAGTTGAAGATCTAACTCCATGGCTGGGTTCAGAAAGAGACTGGGTAATTTTTATGACAATTAGTCATAATTAGAGCTAACCCAGCTAACATAAAGCCAAGAAGAACTAATCATCATGCTTTAGGGAACATTATCAATTGCTTGCAAACCCTTGGAAGACTTTTTGGGGAATACCAAAGAATCAGTTATGAAAGATACATCATCAGAGGGACCATCCTCCACTGGAGCCAGGATAGCAGTTTAGCAAATAGCTTGATGCCTGACAGGAGCTCTTCTGCATTCAGCAATACTGCTCCTTTAAACAGCACACAGGGCCAAACTTACCAGAGAAAAGACTTTGAATTTACAAGGACGTGTATTGGAAAACTGGGGAGAGATACATTTCAAAGACTTAGCCTTGGTGCTTAGGGATGATGAGGAATTTCTTCTTGGATCAGAGCTGTTGGGAGCAATAAGCCAATGCTAGAGAACCAATGCAATGACACTCTTGTGCTGTGTCCACACCAAGAGCCACAGCAACTGGGCTTGATCTACCACCTCCGTCCTGTACATTCCTGCCAGAATAATTCTACTGGTTTCTAGGTGGGTGCGTCAGGCCGGTGAGGAGTACAGCACCAGTGAGTCAGTGCTGCGGGTCACTGGGGAGAAGCCAGCCCCTGGCCTCATCCTGACTCAGAACTGTGCTGCTCGGGAGGGACAGCTGCTGGCAGCAAGCCTCGCTTCCCAGTGACACCGAGAGAGCCTGGAGCCACATAAATATACGAGATTCCAGCAGGGCTAATGCCAGATTTATTTCTCAGACTCTACTTCTCTTCCTGCATTTAGTATGTAGCCTTCCTCCTGTGCTGCTCTCTGTGTACATTTGAACATGATATAGAATCATTTTGGTGTAAAAGGCTTCAGAGTGACTTGTTTTATCACCTCTGAAGAAAATCAAGCAAAACGCAACCATTAGACTTCATGCATGCCCAGCTATAGAGAAATTCAGTATGTCATTGAGTCTTTCATAAAGCTGCCCTAAGATATTTATCACTCTATACTGCTGCAACAAGCAGTTTGTAAGGTAAGTCCTGCTCTGGGTGAGAGTTGCTTTGATGCCACAGTTGGGTGGGTCACAGTTGCATTGTATCGGCTGCATACTGATAACATGCAAATGACAAATATATATTTTGCCACACTTCTCTTGAAGATATTAAAGCATAACCACACTCCTGATGCTCTTCATATGTACCTCGCTCTCTTTCTCAGCAACTCCAGTTGTCTCTTTATCTCCTGCCTCGACACTGTCCTGTATAAAGAGGAAATACAGTCATCACCTTACTCATGCTGAGGGAACGGCTGCAGAGAAATAGGTATTAATCAAGCTTAATGAAGGCATAGCACGTATGGGATGCAATGAAATGAATGGTGGGAACTAAATATGGGATAGTATATAGCAAGTAGAAAGATTCATACTGATATCATCTGAATTAAAAGTAGCTGTAGGCTAAAAAAAAAAAAGAATATGCAAAAGAAAAAAAAAGAGAGCCTGTTACTTATATCATTGTCACTGTGCTGGAAGTGCTGAGGACAATTTCATTTATTTTTGCTATCGGTGTTTGTATTTTTGAAGAATTTTTAATAACCAACAACCCACAACACTGCTGACCTTGCAGTTTTCCATCAACCTCAAATTTCTCTCACCCAAGACCCACACTGTTCTCATTATAACCTGGTGCTTTCCCTGCAACTCACCAGACTTTCCAGGTAAACTTTCTAAAATACTTACTTCTTCTACATATGTTGGACTGCAACTCATTTAAAGGGATTGTCCAGAAGCTGGGTCACAAAGTTCATCTTTTTTTGCAGAATCACTTTTCTTTAGGTCCATATTCAGTGGTACATGTAGTAGGAGCCTGACATCCAAAAATTAGACGTGTCATTGGCTTTCTAAATCTGACACCCATGTAGATGTTCAAGGGATCACAGTTGCGCTGAGCAGTAATGGGCTCCCCCCCAAATAATGCTTTTTACAGCACAGATGGTATCTAACATCAAGTTTGTTCCCACAGAAGCTGTAAAACTGCATGAGTTCCAAGTTTTGGAAATGAGGAAAAAAAGGCACAATTATTCCCAAACTCAGTGGGACAGCTGTGACCTTGCTGGTTTCCAATTCTACTGCAGCATGTAGGGATTTAACCAGCAACACCCATTCTTCTGCTTGAGCTTGGATTCAATTTTGGCTATTATTCTGCCTATATCAACAGGTGTAGGTCTAGTTAGGTCAACAAACCATCAAAATTGCTGAAATTCAGGACTGATTTCTAAAGTTGCTTTTTCTAAGGAAAAAAAGCCATGTTATAGAAATCTATTTTGCTAATAAATTTTGAGGCTGTTTTGCAAATACAGCTATGTCAGATTTTTCAGAAGACCTGTAAGTGTGAAGATAAGTTATGCAAACCTATGTAAGGACACAGCAGCTTGGACTCACTTTAGTGATCAGAAATTAGTTCGACCTCAAGTATTCAGGCTCCAGCCAACTGCCTCCACATGCCTGCAATGGTCTCTCCAACATTTCTACAAGTTTCAGCTGAAATGCTTGCATGTTCCTTTTTTAATAAGAGGATGCTGAGTTATATCCAAACTTCACATTACTCATGTTTTTTTCTAATCTAATCTTCTAGTATTGCCTGCAGTAACCTCATAAGCCCCAACCATGTCCAGATGCCAGGGCAAGGCAGCTGCTGACAGCAATGTTACCATGGAAACTTCTCATAGCTTTATCCTGTTAAAATTACACTGTTATATAACCTTTTTTTTTAAAAAAAAAAAAATCATTAGTTTTTCTTCGAAGCTGTCAAACCTCTGCCACGAAGTCCTGTTTTTTACAGTAAGTTTAAAAGAGATTGTAAAGGGTCTTAAAAAAAAACAAATATCAACTGCAAAATACATATTTCTCACTAGCAATGCATGAATGCATATAGCTACCCACAGAAGTCTCTCTCTCTCTCTCTCTTTTTTTTTTTTTTTTTACAGAAAATATATACACATATGTTTCTATTGCCCATAAAAGCCATATGTCCAGTGGGAAGTTGATAAACGCTTTCCCTATTTTTGCTACAAAAAATTGCTGAATTTTTCCCATCATCTGTATTTACAAGTCATTTTGCCTTCAGAAATGAGCATCGTTCTGCACTTTATGGTCAGGAACATGCCAGTCCCTGTCCTTCTCTTAATAATAACCTGGTGATATTCTCTCATAAGAATCCCATCAGCCAAACTCACAGCAGTAGTTCGGGCTTCTTTGTAAAATCTGACATGTACATACCTGTATTTTCAAACGATGACTGTTTTTCAGGATAACTGAATGCAGTTATGGTGGGAAAGGGAAAAGTAAGGGGAACTCTCCTGCTTCCTAAGGATTATTTTGCACTAGTCAAATTAGCTGCATTGCTCTTTTGATTAGCTGTAAGCTTAAAGTTTTAGAAGGGAGGCATGGTAGCAGGAACTGTGCCATTTTTAAGGCATGAAAGCCTAGTAAAAATTAAGACTAAAAAAGTATGAGTTAAGTAACACCCCAATTCCCTAAACACAGTAAAATCTGCTTCTGCACACCTCAAAAGAATAACACTGTTTTACATGAGTTCCCTCTCATTTTTGGAGGCCATCTATTTTTCAATGGCCTCACGCTTCAATCTTGCACCTGTACTTAGCTGCAAGCTCCAAATTTGGACACAGATGACCACTTTTCTGTGTCTGACCATTGGACTGCTCTCCCAAATTACATGCTCTGCCATTTGGGTGCCACGAATTGTACCTACAGTGGTATTCAACCATAATTGGATACCCTCTAAGCTGGAGGCTCTTTCTTGGCCTATGCTGTACTTTTTCAGTGCCTGCAAAGAGTTATCAGAAGGCAGTTTCATATGTGCCTACACACAGCTTTGAAAACCACAGTATTTAGCTGAGTGTCTGAGTGCTTTAATGGGAGAACATCAGAGTCCAGACAGGCATCAGACCCAAAGCACAAAAAGGCTCTTTCCAAACTAATGAGCATAAGGAAATCAAAAAGCTGATCTCTGAGCACAGCTGTGAACTCCGGGTGTTATGCTTCCCCTGAATGAGAATAAGAAAGGGAAATAACAAGACTTGCTAAGCTTTCTTTTTGTTATACTGTACACTTATAATCTTTGTTTGAATGTGAAAATTCATGTGGTGATAGCGGTATTATTACTTGAAAAGAAATCAATCAGCAGTTAATGCATTATATCCTTTAGGCTCTATCCTTTGGATTTTACATCTGCCTTTGGGGATACTGTGGAAATAAGAAAACAAAACTGTTTCAGTATGCAAAAGCCCATATAAGAAGAAATTTTTACTATGGCTGGCTTCAGTTTTTCTGGTGCACACGGTGATTCTGGTCCTTTAGTTAGCTAACGTTTTGTCCCCCCCACCAAAATAAGGGTCAACTGTTGCCATCAACTAATAGAAATTGTATTTGTTCTAAAGGAACAAGAACATGTAATAATATCCCATACAACAATTATGATGAACTCTTGTAATGAAATCTTTGGCAATATCATGCAGGCAGACTATGAAACAGAAAGTAAAGGAACCCAAATCCTGAGCAGGGAATGGTACCGTATCCCCTAGACTACCCTCTGCTCAATTTAAATGAAAGCCCTACCAAGAAACTTACTACAAAGTTCCTACAACAAACAATGCATGCCATGAATTCTATGGACTAATGTGATTTGACAGGAAATTTACTACAGAAAAAATAAACTGATTAGTGGCTGTGACTACAAACTGGAAATTACTAAGACCAATAAAAGATTCCTATCAGGAAAACATCTTTAATAGATAGATATTTTAGATAGATATTTTACAATTCCAATTTATAAGTAAACCCTCACTCATTAAGTAAATGAATGCAGAACTGCTGTTGAGAAATGACGTTTTCATCTTTTGAAACTCAGTGTACTTTTCCTTAGCTTTGATCACATTTGTTGTTACTTCTAACCTTCAGAACTCTTTTTTGTGAGTCCTGGAAAGCACTGCTTGAAATAACAGCCCCTCAGAGCCAAATGAAGAATGATTTTTTAATAAATAAATAAATAAATAAATACTTTTAGCTTATTTTCCCAGATATCTCTCCCAAATTAGTAAGGAGAGCTTCATAAATAACAAAAGAAAACAAACACACACACAAAAACAAACGAACAAACAAACAAAAAAACACAAAGTACAAACCTAATCAGAACTGTTTAATTTCTATCTTGATGCCTATGACCATCCTCCTGGATTACTACTAAATTTCCTGGTGCTCACAGTGTTTCTTTCCCCGCTCCCTATAGCTCTGCAGTCCTTTGCAGCACCTACTGGAAGGACATGGGCCAAGAACACCTCAGTGATGGTCAGGCAGCAAAATGGATTGCCTGAAAAGGCCATGCCGGCTGATGAGTGAAGGAGTGGTGAATGACCACAGCCTGTAACTTAATTAGCACTTCAGACATACAACAGATTTTAGAATTTCATCTTAGTGTATGAAAAAAAGGACAAGACTTCCTTTCAGAGAAAAAAAGACATTTCCATCACATTTTTTTTCTTCATTAAATCCTTACAGAAAAACAAGATAAAGCCATCTAGAAACAACCTTCAAAGCTCCATTGACATCTGTTCTTCCACATGATTTCCTGCCATTCAGTTACCAGAAGAGGACTCCTGACCAATACTGATTTCCCATCCCTCCTCTATTCACGTTCCCTTCTTCCTTCTTTATTCCAAACTATCAAATTTACTCTGACTAGCTGTGAGGCATTTTAGACGGGAGTTTGACAGAACAATGTGCCTCAGACAGGCAGTCTCATTGTTTGCCTTACTATAGAGTTGACAAGTTATTACTGTGATTTATATCAACTCAAAAGAAAACACACATGGGGGAAAAGCCTGGTCTCTGCAGACTGTGGGGCCTTTTTATTTTGTGTATGTTATTGTAGGGAGATGAAGTTGAGGTTGCTTGCTCCAATGATTCCTACAGATATGAACAAGAAGTGAATTAAAAAAAAAAAAAAGAAACATACTCAAAATTCATGCAAGTGTAATCAGAATTTAATCCTATTCATAATTCTAGGAAACACACTGGGATTGCTTCCCTCCATAGCCATGCTGCTGCCACACCTAGGAGTCCAGAGAGAATGGGAAGGATTAAACAAAATCAGGGATTATCTTCCCTCTTCCCCAAAGTCCTCCAGAGCAGCCTGCCTAGCATTGTGCTCCCTTCCATCCATGATGCATTTTTTTATTTTTATTTTTTCTCTGTTAGAAAGATGGGAGCAAGGGAGGAATGATTATTAGGGAGGTGCTGCAACTAGAACTCATCCCTGCCTCTTCATAACATTCACACTGGATACCATTTTTTAATCCCATGGTATGAACAGTTGTAACCACTCAGGTAAACTCATCAAACTGTTTTTGAGAAGGTCTTTAATTAAACTACAGTGATAATCAAGAGCCTTGCACACAGACACTAGTATTTCCTCCTTTCTGATGAAGAAGGTTTGCACAGTATCATGTGCGACTTTTGTCTGGGTCCAACACCATCAGAAGATAACCAGCCTCTCACGAGCTGGTAGAGCTTCATAACACTTTCAAGCCAGTCCTCAATTGTGTTTGTATGCTCTCCTAACGCTGTCCCCTTGTGTTAGTGATGTTACCCAGCCTGTAGTCATCAATAAAAGTCGCCATCAGCCTTGTGGTATCTGGGCCATTGCAGTTAGCAGAAATGTTAAATATGATCAACTCCACAGACAGACCCATGAGACAGTACATGTCTCTGCATATCTGATAAGTTGATGCTCTGCACTGACTTGTCTGCAGGTGCCAGATACTTCTACATTCTTCAGTTGAGTTGCACCCTGCTTAATATCGTTTCGCAAATGGCAAAATATCAAACGCTTTACTGAAAAATGCCTACTTTGATGATGAGGAGGACATCATCATTCCTACTTCATAGATAAAGATACACAGGGACTTGCCCAAGGCCAACAGCAGGTTCAGCAAGCTGAACCCAGTTTCTCTGTGAACATTTACTGCACCGAAGCGTGCTTGATGGTCAATGAACACAGCTATGAAGCTTCCACTGGTTTCTGTGGCAAAGGAATTGACCCAGAAAACTTCCACTATTTCTGCCCAAATTTTCAGCAGGAATTTGAAATGGTGCTCAGGTTGAACCTGAGCCCACACATTTTTACTCAGCAACATGGAATGTGAGGGAACAAAATATTTGTGATGGAAAACAAAATATTTGGGGGTCATTTTATTCACTATAAAAATGAATGATTGACCTTTCCTGCCACAGGGAGGTTGTCTCTGAGAATATCAACTCAGATTCCCCAAAAGCAGCATTCTGCAGTACAACTGTACAACTTTCCTCTTGTACAGTTTTCCTGTAGCACTGAACATCTTCATACCTAGTCAGCTTCTGGTCCAGCAGATTTCTGTTCATATTTTAACAGTGCTGAACACTTGTTACAGACTTTGAACAGTTATTGAATCGAGGACAGCATCAATACTGTCAGACTGGCAGCCTACAGAAACTGATGCATTTCTTTTGCGGGGCTTCTTAGCCTGTGGGTGACACCCATCTTCAAGACCTCCTGAAAGTAGTATGTATGAGGAACCTCAGTTTGACAGAAAGGGTATTCACTGGAATACCTGTTGTAAAAAGGATGCTACCCCTACATCTATCATCTTAGACTACCTCTCATTTTGTAGAGATACTGAGTATCCTGCTTTGCTCTCCTTGCAGAACTGTTATTTCTTCTCCTCCATTTCCCAAATACTGACACCTAAACATTTCCATAGAGGTGCTTTGGAGTTCCCTCCTTGGATCATGGCTAGTTTATAAAACCATAAGACTTATAGATCTTTATATTACAATCACATTTTGCTAGTACTTTCATGCTCTAGCAAGGGCCATACAAGATGTACATTGTCTTAGTGCTTACAAATCAGCTTAAAATGAAAAACTGCTGATGAGGTCATTTATAAATGGCATCAAGTCTTTCCCCTTCTGAAGTTCATCTGAAATCAAACAGAACAACAGATAAAACCACAATCTTTCAGCTGAACTTCAGTCTAAAATGCCAGTCTTACGAGGAATGACATTTTAGGGCCCAAAGCAGCACGCGTTGCTGGAGAGACATGCTGTGACGCAGTCAGGCGCTGGAAAAACCAACCACAGATGGGCAGTGAAGAATGGAAAGGATGGCTGAAATGCAGCAGGCACATTCACCATGATGAGAGGTGGCTCAGATGAGGCTGGTGGGATGGACACAGGGGCCCGTCACTCACCGCAGCCTGCTCCGCTGACTTGACAGGCTCAGCAGGGATGGCCTCCTTTTCCACAGCAGCAGCAGCAGGGGTTTCCTCAACCTTGGGTTCTCCAGGTGGAGCTTCTTCGGCCTCAGCCTTTTGTTTTATTGATTTTTAAGTAGACAGTGGAAAAAATATTGAGGAGCACGTAATAGTGGGGAGAGAGGAAGGGAAAGGGGAACTCTGCCTGGCACCACAGTGTTGCTTCATTCCTGGCAGGCTCAATGTTTGCAGGGCTTTGCCAGAGAAAAGATGGCAATGCTTGGTATTACAACACCTTATTACTGCTTAGCATCTACAGGGCTTCTGCATCCTCAGTGTCCTAAATGTAAACTGAGCCAGACCTATATACCTCACTTGTAAAGAAAGAGAGCACTACTTTACTGAGTTACTGAAAGTGGCTGTGAAAATGTGGGGAAAGCAGTCAGTTTGCTCAAAAATGCTCGCGAAAGTGATGGCAAGGCCACACGTGTTCCAACCTATAGATTCAAATATGAGTTTTAAAAATTATCCCCTATTCCTTAGTTCTGTTAGTTCTCAGACCCCTCTGCCAGTAAAGGAGGGAAGCAATTAACAGAGACCCAAACAGTTTTTACATACACACTGACTGATTCACACTGAATTCTGCAAGTGTGAAACTCATGATGCGATGAGGAAGGCTAAAGCCCACCTAGAGGTGAGGCTTGCAAAAGAGATAAAGGATAATAAGAAGGGTTTTTCCAAGTATGTAAATAGCAAAAGGAAGGCTAGGGATAATGTGGGTCCCTTGCTGAATGAGGGAGGTGTCCTGGTCTCAGGAGACACCGAGAAGGAGGAGATACTGAATGCTTTCTTTGCTTCAGTCTTTGCTTCAAGAACTCCGCCCCCCCCGGACTCATTGCCCCTGGTGAGAGGACAAAGGGTCTGGGAAATGGAGAGCTCCCCCCTGGTTGATGAGGGAGTGGTTCAGGAGTGTCTGAGTGGGCTCAATGCACACAAATCCATGGGTCCCGATGGGATGTATCCGCGTGTTCTAAGGGAGCTGGCAGAGGTGAACGCCGAACTGCTCTCCATCATCTTTGAAAGGTCCTGGAGAACAGGTGAGGTGCCTGAAGACTGGAGAATAGCCAATGTCACTCCGATTTTCAAGAAGGGCAAGAAGGAGGATCCGGGAAACTACAAGCCAGTCAGTCTCACCTCTGTCCCTGGAAATGTGGTGGAACAGCTTGTTCTGGATGCCATCTCCAAGCAATTGGAAGAGAAGAATGTTATGAGGAGTAGTCAGCATGGATTCACCAAGGGGAAGTCATGCTTGACCAACCTCGTTGCCTTCTATGATGGCATCACCAGCTGGGTAGATGGGGGGAGAGCAGTGGATATCATCTACCTTGACTTTAGCAAGGTTTTCAATACTGTCTCCCATGACATCTTGCTAGCAAAGCTGAGAAAGTGTGGGATAGAAGAGTGGACTGTAAGGTGGGTTGAGAACTGGCTGACTGGCCGAGCTCAGAGGGTGGTGATTGGAGGTGCCGAGTCCAGCTGCAGACCTGTAACTAGTGCTGTTCCCCAGGGGTCGATGCTGGGACCCGTATCTTGTTCAACATCTTCATTGACGACCTTGATGAGGGAACAGTGTCTGCCCTCAGCAAGTACGCTGATGACACAAAGCTGGGAGGAGTGGCTGACACGCCAGAAGGCTGTGCTGCCATTCAGTGAGACCTGGAGTAGCTGGAGAGATGGGCAGGAAGAAACCAAATGCAGTTTAATAAGAGCAAGTGCAGAGTCCTGCACCTGGGAAGGAACATCCAGAAGTATCAGTACAGGTTGGGGGATGACCTGCTGGAGAGGAGTTCTGAGGAAAAGGACCTGGGGGTCCTGGTGGACAACAGGTTGACCATGAGCCAGCAGTGTGCCCTTGTGGCTAAGAGGGCCAATGGGATCCTGGAGTGCATTAAAAGGCGTGTAGCCAGCAGGTCAAGGGAGGTGATCCTCCCCCTCTACTCTGCCCTGGTCAGGCCTCACCTGGAGTACTGTGTCCAGTTCTGGGCTCCCCGGTGCAAAAAAGACAGGGATCTCCTGGAAAGAGTCCAGTGGAGGGCCACAAAGATGATACGGGGCCTGGAGTATCTTCCCTATGAAGAAAGGCTGAGAGACTTGGGTCTGTTCAGCCTGGAGAAGAGAAGACTGAGAGGGGATCTCATCAATGTGTATAAATACCTGAGGTGTGGGAGACAGAAGGATGTAGCCAACCTCTTCTCAGTGGTTTGTGGGAATAGGACAAAGGGCAATGGCCACAAGATAGAGCACAGGAAGTTTCGCACCGACATGTGAAATAACTTCTTCACCGTGAGGGTGACGGAGCACTGGAACAGGCTGCCTAGGGAGGTTGTGGAGTCTCCTTCTCTGGAGATATTCAAGGCCTGTCTGGACGCCTACCTGGGCAGCCTGCTCTGAGGAACCTACTTTGGCAGGGGGGGTAGGCTGATGATCTTTCGAGGTCCCTTCCAACCCCTACAATTCTGTGATTCTGTGATTCATCCCTGGTTTCTTTTTAACTTGCCTTCCCTCTTAAGCTCTCAATCACCTACAAGGCATCCATTTATCAACAACACTATTGGAATTCATACCCTTTTAAAATCTGGGATAGGATTTTTTTTTTTTTTTTAGCAAGCAGATATAGTAAACATCACCAGCCCTGCAACACATTCAGTTCTGTAGCAAAATAGCTCACAGCAAAATCACAATCTCAGTTGGTTCCATCACCTTGCAAATACGCACACATACAAGGGGAGAGCTGCAAGCTGTGCTCAGCATATTCCATTTATAAAGATGGCTGACTCAACCATTTAAAATAACCACAGTAGATTAATTTGCCACGAACAAATTGCTCAGCATAATAAGAAGCTCGAAAGCTATTTAGCTGCTTTAGAGTTGATAATATACAGCTGGCTAGAAGGTCTCCTGTGATGAACAGACAGCTTCCATGAAATTCTTAAAAAAACATACTAAAATCTTCTCCCCCATGATATTTTTCAGGAACACAAAACAAAACATAACAACATGGCCTTTCACTTCTTTTCTCACATATTCCCTAAGCAGACTGGTTTTTAATGAGGTACAGAGAAGTCTGCCTAAACAAGACCTTCAGGATTTGGAATAGAATAAAGAAACATTCATTATATTATACCACACTGTGCAGAAATCTCTCTCGGAAGTGTGTTAATACCAGCTCTAGGGAATTTCACAAAGAAGAAGCAGAACTGAAATGAGAAACTCAAGACAGATTTATCGCAGGTAAGATGACTAATGAGTTTCCTGAGGTTTAATGCTGGAAGAAAATTTCAGGCTTTAAACCAAGGGCAAAATGTTATAATGCAGATTCTGTTGATAATGCTTCAAGTGACTTGTGGGAAAGCAGTCTTCAGACTATTTACCCCATTTGAACTACAAGTAAAAATACTAAAAATGCTCTCATTGTACTCAGTAACCATTCCAAACACAAGCACCACCACAGGCATTATACAAAAGCCACATTAAATACTATTCAATATCATGCTGCTGTTCTTTAGTAGCTATAGCACTTGTCCAGCAATGCTTCTATTCCACATTCATACTCCAGGTTAACCAAAGACTAACAGAAACTAAGAAACCGCTAAAGTATTATCATTTCCAAAAATATTCCCCACCCCTTTATTATGCCTACTATTAATAATGCGGAGGATAGATAAAGCTACAGTGATATTGGGGTATGTAAACAGCCATCATGTACCATCACTTCCTTGATGTACACTGGACCATAGTACCCATTCTTGTTGTTTCTTAACTGCAATAAATGAGGAAACTGTTTGACTATAACTTTGAAAAATAAAAGTACGTGAAGGAAGCCTGTTTTTCTTTTCTTTTATGCCACGCTATCCTTGTGAAAGACTTTCAGTGAATAAAGATTTACAGCTACAGTGATACACCCACTTACTCTTTCAGGTTAAGGTTTTGTGAATTAGAGGGTGGAAAACACAAACAAGGAGCAGATATTTTGGCACAAATTAAAAATGGTACTCTTTTTATAGGTCATTTATAAAGGAAGAAAAAGCTACCACTTACCAAAGTCTCTGTCACGTTCTCGTTTGATTGCACTGTAAATGCACTGGCATCCTAGATATAAAAATGAAAATCAATGAGACAATATTTGACATGGAATCTTTGCAGTTGTCTACAAAAGACCTGATATTTTATAGCTTATTCAGGCAAAGTCATCTATAACTTCACCTAGAATAAGTTGGCAAATAGATAATCTAGATAGTTATTAATATTTGTTACTAGTTAAGCAATAGTAATATTAAAGACTCTATTTTTTTCAAGTGCATATTCCATGATTCTAAGCTGTGCTAAATTATTAAAGCAGTGAAGAACCATTCATTAAATACATGAGAATGGCAAGGACTTTGTTTCAGTCACACTGCACTTCAAAGTTGAGAAAGTCAGATTTTTTTTTTCTTCCAGACTGCATGTACGTGTGCATGGGGAGTACGCTAACTCTGAGCTACTTTCACTTCCTTGTGATTCTGGGCTTTTATTTGAATAGCAGCTATAGTGCCAAGTAATTAGAGATACAAAGTTCTACATGCATTAAGAATGTACAAAAGTGGAGAATGAATTTTTCAATACCTTATTCAGAAACATTTAATTTGGAAAACATTGATGGGTCCTGGTCCTACTGTGAGGGTGTGGGCATCAAATTTTTATTTCCTTGGGGCAAACATTTTGCCTTAGTGAAATGGGGTGGAAGACTTGTGTTTTTGTCTTTTCTCATAGATCTTTTAATAATTTTAAAGACCTGGAGTAAAATAAGGGCTCATTTCCATACTTGTAGATGCTCAGCTCTTTTTGTATGTGTTGAAAAATGGTGTACAGAGTGTTCTGTGAATAAGCCATTCTCTGAAAGGTTGATGGAACTTAACAAAGCCCTAGATCATCTGCATTACAATTTGGGATTTAGGCACTGCCCTGGAATTTGAGAGCATAAGTACGGTATCTTCATGTGCTGCACTGCTGCAATGCATAATGCAGTCTCACCAACAGCAGAGCAGTAAACACTTGGATTTAACTTCCAGGTTAAGATATATTTTAAATGAAAATAAAGTTGCAGAGAGAAATAAATCACATTTTATATATACATATATACAGTTACTGAAAGTACGTGAGGAAGCCATGCTTTACAAGATTTGGGGATAGTGAGAAAAATAAAATTAAAGCAAAACAAAACAAAACAATGGAATTTTAAACCAGTTCATTTATGAGAAAAGAAAATCAGTTTTGCTAAGGTCATGGGAATTTTTCAACTAAATTAAATCAGGCCAAGAGTAGTAGCATCCTGGTAACATCTACAAATACTTTCTGAGAACAGACAAGTTTAGGATTTGTGTCACTATGACATTATTGTACAGCTAGTCTGTAGAACAGATTTTCCAAAACTGTACAGCTAGTCCTAATCTCTTCCCAACAGCACAGAAAAAAATAAAATCTCAAAACTTGTTTATTTCTTACCTGTGCAAATCCATTAAAAGCAGTGCTGGATGCCTAAATAGAAGTAAAGATCAGAACAAATTATCATTTGTTTAATAGATGAGAACATGAGTAAAATATTTCTATTTGCAAAAAAAAAAAAAATATGCCAGACCAAAAAAATAAAAAGTAAAAAAAAGAACAAAAGGAAGGGCAAGGCAGCAAGATATATGACAGTACTATTTGATAACAGGATTCACAGGCTTAAAGAAGACACCAAAATAAAAAGAAAAAAACAGAGAGAAATTATTTTTATATACTACAAAAAAGGCTGTATATGCATTTAAAATTATATGTATGAAATACAGAAGCTGTGAGACACCACGTGCCTTCACAGTGTGAAGCTTCATTCACCTTTTTGAAATGCATTTTTGTCAGCCTGTTTCATTACATGGCTGAAGGGCACCACACTATGAACAGTTGCGTGACAGTCTTTCGAAAAAGAATAGCAAGGGCATAGGAGGGGTACTAGGAAACACACAAATGGATTGTTTTGAAACAACAAGGTTATGCATGGCCTAAGGAACTCTTTGTCTAGACTAGGCTACACACTGGGGTAGGTACCTCTTCTTTATCAGCCTCAATTTCCTGGTACAACAATCCATATCTCCGGTTAGCAATTTCATCTTCAGATAAATCTGAGTTGTTGGTCTCATTGTCTTTAGGACTAGTTGAACTTTCGGTGCTAGCATTTCGGGAATTTCCCATTTGAAACAGAGTCAAGGGTCTAGCTATTTCCTTGCTCGGTCCAGGACTGCAAACATTTGCCTGCTCCCCAGGCAAGCCTTGTTTTAATGGTTCCTCCTGACTTTTATTGCTTGTGCTTACACCTACTTCTCCCCAGCTGTTCTCAGTCCCTCCCAGGTCCTGTGTAGACCATTTATCACTAATGCCTAACCAAGCATTTTCCATGTTACCTTCCTCTGTGTCTTGCTTCTGGGGGAAAAAAGGCCAATTATCCAGTCCATTGGCTTGGCCATCTGACAGGTTAGAAAACCCCCAGGAGTCATTAGTAACTGTTGGATCCCAGTTTGCCAGCCAGGGGTCTGTTTCCAAGACTTCAGGAATACCACTGTGACTAGGATGCTCTTCAGTGACTGCAGCTTCTGCCCTACCTGTCATTTGGTCTTCTGTATTATCCAGGCAAAGATTACTGCAGTTTGTGCTAGCAGAATCAGGTGTCTCGGGCAGCAATGCCCCCACTTTTTCAGCAGCAGCTTGGCCTTCATCAGCAGCACTACCATTTGGAAGGAGGCTGATGTTATTGTCTTCAGGTCCTTTACCAGACACTTCTGCACTGAACAATTCAGTGTCACACAGAATGTTTCCAGTATTTGTAAGGTCCTTTTCTGTGTGGTCAACATTCTCTGTCCTGTTTATACGCTCCATGGATGGATTCTCTCCAGTAACATTGTCATTTTGGTCTAAGCCATCCTCAGACATCCTTTCATGGTCCTGAGTCCAGACACCAAAGACTCTCTCAGGTTCAGTGCTAGTTCCTTCTGTAGTTTTATAGTCATCCACTACTACTTTGTCCCCATCTACCAATCCTGTGCTCAGCAATGCTTTTCCTCCATCTATCTCCTCAATAACATTTACCTCTTTGAATTCTTTTCCCCCAGGGTTTTCTAGGTTAGCAACACTAGCTCTCCCAGATTCCCCATTGTTATCTTGCAACTCATGTAAATTTTCTGCCTCTGTGCTGACTAAAGTTTCACACTCTGACTTTGCTAAACCCTTATGAAGTTCTGCCTCACTATTTCCTTTTGTTTCACAACCTTGCTCTTCCATTTCCTCTGTACCTTCTGCCTCCTTGCAGTTAACAGCTCTGGTCTCTACCTTTTCACTTGGCTTGACATCTGCCCAACACTCTTCTTCCTCATGCTCTTCCTCTGCCATTTGCGCATCACATGGGAGGGGTTTATCCAGCAAGCTATCAGTTCCTAAGATGGGTGTCTCAAAACTGGTTATGTTCTCTAAAGGCTGTTTGGTCACCACGTCTTCCCATGGGACATTTTTAGCATCGAACAGGTCCTCCAGTGAAGTCCTCTGGTTTTCAGTTACTGAAGCAGACCCTGGTGCAGCATCCTCCTGCACACCTACAGCAGGCCAAATACTAGCAGGCAGCATACCCATGGATTCGCTTGAGGTTTGCTCTGCCCCAGGAAAAAGCAAAGAACTGCCTGTAGTAATTTCCTGGCTGACACTGGGTGTGCTAACATCTAGGCCCCAGTTGAGAGAACCTAGATCAGTTTGGGATCTGTTAATATCTTCTGATGACCCAATGTTTGGGGTTTCCTCCATGACCAGGTTACACAGGGAAAGACTTTTTGAAGAGTCAGGCTTTAAGCAGACAGAAAAGCAAAGAAAAAAACACAAGATGAAAAAGATAAAGGCGGACTTGATGAGAAAACACAAAATTTATATTTTACTATAGCAGTTTTAATCTAAAGAATGAAAGTGACTAAATTAAGCAGTTTAAGGAAAAGCTTTGCGGCTTGCAACATTTGGAGGCAGTAGATTGCAACCTAGAAGAGCGGCACTGATAGACAAAACAGAAAACTATACATTATACCACAATGAATAAAGCATATATCTAGAGTGGTTGTGATTTTGGTGGGAGGTTTGCTTACCGGCTGCACCAATTCGCTGCTTGTCTGTATAGAAAAAAAATATACATATAAAGCACATAAAACAATAATATGTTTTTTGTTGTTATTGTTGTTGTTAGAGCAGAAGTTCACAAATCATCATTACCTAACCAGCAGCAGTTACAAAACTGGAGTGGAGAAGCAGCAGAGCCACTCTACTGAAGACTAATCACAGGCCCCTGATTTTAATCCACGCTTCTAGCCACTGGACTGCATGAGAAAAGAAGTTCTACAGGTACACTAAATATTTCTCATGCCTTGCCTTCCTCTGAGACCCACTGACATTTTTATCATGGGTACCCTATTACATCTCAACTGAAGGGAGGAATCACTCTGACACAGCAAACACAGGTGGAGGAGGCAACTGAAGTGGTATCAGTGCACAGCTTTGATACTCCATCACTACACCATGCAGAGGCATTTGCATCCACAGACTGTAAGGCATCAAGCCACAAAGCCAGCTGTCTACACCACCACTTTGAACAGACACAAATTCCGCAAGAAAGAACAACTACTCTGCACTCAGTATGAAGAGAAGAGGAACTCCGTAAAGGTTGAGTAGTCCTAATTTCAAACATTTAGCTGTGAAGCTCATAACTTTTTTTTTTTTTTTTACTAAAGGAAAGAGGGAAATAATTATAATACACAATACATACATAACATTAACAAGCTATAAATAAAACTGTGAAGAAAAAAAAAGACAATGGCAAACATATCTACTATTAAAGCTATAAATCTGAAATATTTCTGTGTTATTTTAGCTGGTCTAGATACTGGTAACCTTACAATTTCGGCTAGTCTGCATATGTGACTTTTACCAGACTTTATTTAACCTTTCCCAATAGAAAGAAATGAGTGTTTAATATACATCATATAAGCCGCATGTTCACAAAATAGTGCTGCAAATCTGAATGCATGAGAAGCATTCACAGATTTCTGTGCTGGCTGAATTGAAAAAGGTCAAAAAATGGGTATTCCAGGATGTATGTCAAGTCAACTTCAGCTATCTCCATGACAAAAATTGAAAGCAAGCTTACGAAAACAAGCTTTTTTCTTCCTGCAGATCATTGTATCTGATTTGACACCAGAAGATGTAAAGAAAGATCTCTGAAGCTTTCTAAAGCAGCATCTGCTTTTGTGAATAAATCCAGTTCACTGTATGCTCACTATTAAAAGAATAAGTTAAATTTTCTCTTCATTCCTGAATTGTGAGAAAATAGGTGCCCATTGGGTTAAAATCCTAGAAGTTAAAGGAAATATATCTTCAGATAATTAAGAGAAATGACTAGCATCCATTTCTATCCTCTGAAAACTATAAAGCAGATGTGAATAAAAGCAGCAAACATTTAGCTGTAATGATCGTGAATCTTATTAGCCTAGATTTCTGACATCATTTAGGTTTTGTAGGCCAAGCAAGAGAGATATTTTTTTCCTGTTGGTTTTAAAAAAATCCCAGGTGGTTTCATATACTTTAAAGTGTTTGTCATGGTCTGTAAATTCTGTATCTTGGCTTCTGGGGAAAGCATTATAAATTTGAGTTGAGGGTGTTACAAAATCATACACACAAAAACATCTCAATTCACAATGATAAATGTCATTCAGCCTTACCGTCCATAGATCCCACGGCAATGTCTGAAAAAAGGGGAGGAAAAAGACACTCTTAGAAAAACATTGTTCATTTACTGTATGTTCAACATGCTACATAACTGCATGCATTAACTAACATGAGAGAAGAACTTATAAATAAGCATGTTTATAATATGTTTATATTTGAATGTGTGTGTGTGTGTACATATCTGCATAATATGCCCCTTTTCGTTAAGAAGGATAAGCACTATGTGGTGAACTGTGGTATTTCCCACTTCCAAGTGGCAGTTGTTTTCCAGTGAACTCATACTGCTGTATACTTGAGTAACAACTAGATTCTGAACTTTCTAGACTCTGAATGACCTTCAACAGGTGCCTACAGGTGCCTTAGTAAGGTGTAAGTTTTAAGAAGCTTATGTAGGTCAGGATTTTTAGGCAGGAAATGATTCAGCTATCCACTGAGAGCAAGTGAGTCTTCTTATAACTTCAACACAACAAAGGAAAATTGCATGCTTTGAGGGAAAGAAAACAAGAAAGTTGACCACTGCTTTAATTTTGTTGAAGAGAGGGTGAGCGAATGGCTGTGTGGTGCTGAGCTGCTGGCCAGGTTAAACCACAACAATAAAGAAAAGCAAGTGAAGAAGGGCAGACTAGGGCTCACTTACTGTAATCTGATCACAGTTGCAGAGTAGTGGGGAGGTAATTAAATGATCAATAGGGAAGTCATGTTTGGCCTCTCGAGGCATCATAGTACAGATTACTCCTGTCTTCAGTTCAGTACTTCAGCACAGTTTGCTGAAGAGAAAATATCCATAACTGAGGCAAAACCAGTACAGATATAGAAAGACCACTTCAGGCTGTCTTCCTAATTCCCTGCAAAGTAGCATAGGGGTCTCCAAATACTGCAGTCACAGATTTAATTCTGTCTCTTCCCATAGCAATGATGCTGTCAGATCCAGTGAGATGGAAACTTGACTGCAGAGCTATTCTTCCTTCTTCTAAAAATACAGTACACTGACTCTTCCACACATGCCTGTGGATGAGGACCATTTTAAACATGTATATTTGGTGGGATGAGAGGTGAAAAGAGAAGAGATGGAAGGTGCTCAGTTAATTCTTCCTGTGTACCTAGACAAAAACTTACAACATACTTTTCTACACAGAATTATATTCTCTATCTCATGGTACAGTTGAATTTAAAACAATTGTTTTCATTAAAGTAATAAAATATACTGCAGTCACACTGTACAGTATGATGTCAGGACAAACATGGTCTGTCAGTGAGGTTACATGTTTTTGTTTTAATGATCCCACTGCTCTCATCAGGATTATTACACGACAGGCTGAAAGGGGACAGTTAGCAAAGGTCACAGTCAGATTTTCTGTCACTGCTGAGTGCCAAGTGATTACTTCTCTTTTCGTGTTTCCAGGAAACAAGAAAAATAACAAGATGCACAAGGCCTCTATTATAATTAAACACTCCTAGCAAACCACAATGAGAAACTTCAGCTGCTGTTCAGAGTGCTGACACTGCACTGTTTTTCTGACAGTGCATAACCCATCAGAAATCAGTACAGATCTCATTATATAATGAGGACTCCACACCAAATAAGAAATTAATTAACTGAGATCAAGGACTGTCTCAGCCTTAAAGCTTCTTATCTGCTCACTCCTTTCCCACTGCTGCATTCCTGAACAGCTGATTAGTCCTCTCATGTCTCATAGTACAAGGCAGGTTAGTGATAGCCACAGGGATAATAGGTTTTGCTAACAGTGTGCTAATATTGGATCCTTGTCTATGTATAACACTGAGCTCCAGCTCTGCTGGACGGGGGAACTACTGTATTTTACTATCAGCCCTAGCGGTAGTGGGGGTGAGTTCTGGATCTTAAAGTAGTAGGTGCTTTAAGGCAAACCAAATAAAATCAGCAACTTTCATATAAGTTTTTTTTTTTTTTTTTTTTTAAATATATTGCTGAGAGAAACTAGAAACTACCATAGCAGATATTAATGTAGAACACAGAATTCTTTAACACAACATCCTGCAAAGGAGCATGCTATTCCATTCTCTCACTTTCCTTGAGATTAGGTCTAATCTAAAATGAATTTATGAAACCAAAACCACTCAGATCATATCCCCTGCTTGGTACGGAAAATCCATCACAGTAAAACAGTTGCATGCTGACTCCATAAGACATAGGTCCCCTTACACCTGTTTCCAGACACGAAAAGTCAAAGCTAGGTCAGAAACATTGTCAGAAAAGCAGGTGCTGGAGGATTATAATGTTAGCATTAGGAGATGTTCTAAAGAAGGAAGATAATGATGTGCCAAAGTCAAGGCCAAGGTACCAGCAACCATTCTCATTGGCAGACAACTCATTTTACCACCTGACAACTTCCTCTTCCTCCAGTATATCATCAAGTATGAAGTTACTAAAGGGGAAAGATATATGGCTGACAAGAGCTGCTCAGGGAGATCAAGTGTTTCAGATGCTGCCAATATACTGCTCATTAGTACATTAGGAAAACCTTTGCTACCAAAGACAGTACTTTGCATTTATGTGCTTTGCTTGCCTCAAAAGCAAAGAGATACCTGAGACATGGGTGAATGAGTTACTCCTGTTGATACAGCTTCTGGCTTGAAAGGGTCAAAGTCCAGATCCAGCAAAGATTCTTCTTTCTTAGCTTCAGGAACTTCATTCTGTTAGAAAAGAAACATAACTCTTAAAAAAATCATCTCTCAAAAACTGACCCAGGCAACAAAATATTAAAAGGTCCAGGAGAAAAAAAATAAAAAATAGGTCACAGATTTGCAAGCTGCAGTGCAATCCAGGACGGAAGGAAGCTCTGAAGGACTTTCTTGAGCTTTAGTGTAGCTTTTAATCTTATTTTTATGAGCTTCACTTTTATGATGTCTTTTTTTTCTTTTTTTTTTTTTTTTCTTCCTGCGTAATGGAATAAGTCTTTTCAGGCTAAACAAATTGCAACCCTCTTGAAAAAGTGTTGAGTGTTCACTGTTTGACTCTGAACACGCTTTTAAGTGCTCTGAGGTGGACACCAAAATTAAAAAAACTGCATAAATGGTGCCCTGTGTCCATACATTCTAATAAGCGAATCTCTTCCCAAACACAAACATCAGTAATATGTCAACATAGGAGGACACAAATGCATTTAAATTAAATTTCAGTTCTGAACAAGAATAACAATTCACATTTAATGCTACACTTAGCACTAAACTTTCAGAAACAAAAGTTTCCAAAACTTTCCATAACTCTAACTAAATCTTGGTAACCTGATCTGCTCTTACAAAACTGGATTACACATTAGAGCTTTTTGTTTGTTTGTTTGTTTACAATTAATGAATTAGCCAAGGCATCTGAGGTCACTGTAAATATCTATATTGTTTAGGTGCACTAGAAATCCTTCCCTCTGTAAATTAACATGAACAAATAATTACTATTCCTCAACACAAAATGTAATTTTTAATTAGTGTGAGTTCATTGCTGAGATTTAATTATCACTAATGCTAAATACTCTAGGCAACCATCTTAGTTTTATTAACAAATTTAGTATGGTCCGCTACTAGTTCATAGAATTGTAGAATCATACAATGGTTTGGGTTGGAAGGAACCCCACTTCCAATCCCCCTGCCATGGGCAGGGACACCTCCCACCATACCAGGTTGCCCAAAGCCCCATCCAGCCTGGCCTTGAACACCTCCAGGGATGGGGCATCCACAGCTTCTCTGGGCAACCTGTTCTAGTGCTGTATAGTAAATAATTTATTCCTTATATCTAAGATATAAATATTATATATATATATGTATATATATATATATCTTATATCTCCACTCTTTGTTTAACGCCATCATCCCTTGTTCAATCACTACACACTCTGATAAACTGTCCCTTTCCAGCTTTCCTGCAGGCCCCCTTTAGGTATAGGAAGGCCGCTACAAGGTCTCAGAGACTTCTGTTCTCCAGTCTGAACAACCCCAACTCCCTCAGCCTGTCTTACTAGAAGAGGTGCTCCAGTCCTCTGATCTCCCTTATGGTCCTCCTCTGTACCTGCTCCAACAGGTCCCTGTCTTTCTTATGCTGGGGACTCCAGAGCTGAAAGCAGTACTCCAGGTGGGGCCTCACAAAAGCAGAGTATACCTCCCTTGACCTGCTGGCCATGCAAGTGATCCATCCATCAAATCCACGTCTCTCTGATTTAGAGAGAAGGTTGTAGTGTGGAACAGTGTTGAATGCTTTGCAGAACTCCAGGTAGATGACATCAGTTGCTCTTTCCCTACCCACCAATGCTGTAACCCCATCGCAGAAGGCCACAAAATTTGCCAGGCACAATTCACCTTTAGAGAAGCAATGTTGGATGTCACCAATCACCTCCTTGTTTTCCATGTCCCTTAGTATATTTTTCAGGAGGATCTGCTCCATGATCTTGCCAGGCACAAAGGGCAAATGTCTGGCCTATAGTTCCCTAGGTTTTCATTTTTTCCCTTTGTTAAAAATGGGGGTTATGCTTCCCCTCTTCCACTCATTGGGAATTTGATCACCATGACATCTCAAATATGATGGATAAAGGCTTAGCAACTACATCCGCCAGTTCCCTCAGGAACTGGGGATATATCTCATCAGGTCCCATGGACTTGTGCACCTTCAGGTGTCTTAGACGAACCTAATTTTCTAATTGTTATTCTTCTAGTTGTTCAGTGTTTAGTGAACAGTGAGAGAAGCTTGTCTTTCAATATACAGAATATATAGGTAGTAAAGAATTAGAGTGCTGTTTTGGAAACAGTATCATTGGAATACCGTTTTTTTTACACATACTTTCATATATAATCTTACATAAGAACAGTAACACAGGGTAAGACCAAAAGTTCAACCTTCTGCCCCTGACGAAAGTGTACAGCAGGGGAAGTCTACAAAAAGAGGATGATCATAAGAACAGCAAAATGACAATAAATCAACAAAGTTGTTCTATCATTTAAACATTTAAGAGTGTAAACTTTCCCAGTTAGTGTTACTATCCATAAACAAATGTTCAACAACTGTAGGCAACTAGCCTCCACCTGCAGATAATTCACAGCTTCCATAAGCCACAAGCCACCTGGGAACAGTGTCAAAATAACTCCTTCAAAGGCTCCCATGCTGAGAACAACAGAGTAGCAAGGAATTCTTCAGTTTGGTAGCTAGGCAATGTAGGCAGGGTTTACGCTGGTGTGAGAGGCACAGGGACTGACTGCTCTATGGCATCCCCAAAGCAAGAAGGAAGGTAGCTGGGAAGTTGACAGGGGGCAGATGTGGAATAAAGAAAAGGTGATGTTGCTTCATGTGGCACAGAGTTCAGCTAGGGGAGTCCTTGCCTGTACTGTGAATGTGAAAAATCTACATGTGTTGAAAGACTGAACAGAAAAATCTGTGCAGAAGCAGTTTATTGAGAATGATTAAACATGCAGAACCCATGTTCAGAAAGCCCCTGAGTGCAACTGGCTGTAGGCAGGAAGACTTCAGGAGAAAGGAATATAAGGAGAATCAACTTGGCCTGCCTTAATTTATATTCTTCCTTGACCTCTGCTTTTGGACACTTGGTGATGACAGGTAACTGGTTTGACCCACTGAAGCTGTGTTATATTCTCACACTTGAAAAGGTCAAAACCAAAACACCCCTCCCGACCAGTGGCCAGCATTACATTCATTCAGTTTAGCCTTTCAACTGATACATTTAGATTTTATCACATATACCCTTGAGGCACTAGTACTCATATGGTCATACGGCTTGATGAAATAACACAGCAATAGCTAGTATATAATCAGAAATGGATGGAGATGGGTAAGTTAATTAACTCTCAGTGAGGTTCAGGAATGAAGATGTTATCTATGAGGACTGAATCAATAGAATTGGAGTCTCAATTAGGTCCTGCAAGATGGCAACTAAGGGATCTGTTGTGATTGTTTGTCGATCACTGACTGCAAAAATTGCTGTTACCAGTTACCCTCAGATCAAAACAAACAGAACGGTTCTTGTTCCTCTAGGAGCAAAGGCCCAAGCAAAGTTAGAGTGTAAATGAGATAGTGTAAGTTAGATTGAGATTTAGGAATATGAAGAACCTCAGGAAATCCTTCCATGAAGGACAAAGCCATTACAGGAACACCTGGCAATTGTCCTGTGTTAATTCCACCGCTACATTACAAAGCATAGATAAATGCTATGCTTGAAAGAGACAGCTGTTGTAGAGGCCAGGCTGCACCCCTGAATGGACATGTATGTACAAGGGATGGCGAAGGCATAAAAAACTGTAAGCACTGCCCCAGCTGCCATCCCCTCTCCACACAGACTTTGTAAAAGCTTTAAAATAGCCGTAGCTATGTGTTATTCACTTCAGGGCTGCTGGACACAGACATGTTAAACACCTGGTGGAGGCTATATTATAAAGTCCTACAATGTCCAAGCTAGTGAACACTAGTATTTGGAACACTAGCAAAATTTTATTTAAGCAGCTGTCTGAAACCAATAACATGATTAGCCATGAAAATTGCTATCTGATTTTTAATTTAGTAGCCAAAGCTGCAAAGACATTCACACTATGTCTCAGCACCTCAGCATACCAAACACATGGCAGCAATGTGATGGGACAGGAGAGGAAAACAAGAAATAAAGCAAGGAACACTCACTTCTAAATGATCTTTTCATCTGATTGCCCAGATATCACATCTTCTCATGTCATTTACTAAGCAGTAATTAAATCCAGTCTTGAAAATTAATAAACTGGAAGTGTGAGCTGCTTTATTGAATCTGAGCTGAATACTCAAAAGCATCAAGCAGAACTGTCTTTCGTTCAGCATCTTGTACAGCACCAAATGTATTACTGTTGCTTGGTAAAGAAAGATGAAAAACAGCTACAGGCTATTTGCTTCCCGTGTTCCAGAGGATAAAAGTGTTTGGGCCTACTCATAATCCTCTCTGAAACATGGATTAAAGTAGCAAAGTGCTATTCATCAGCTTGTTGGTTTTATGTCTCTGCATGAGGACAGTGCCATGGACACCAGCAGTGGTCCCTTGGGAAGTCCTGAACCATTAAAGAGCTATGCAAATTTGACAGCTTCCTCTGCTCCCCACCCCACCCCCCCCCCCCCGGGAGGAAAAAAAAAAAAAAGAGCTCTGGCTGCACAGGATGCCATAAGCACCAAGAGGAATGTCTGTGTTTCTTGTGCTTTATGTGCAATTTATTTTTAATTATTGGTTCTCCTACAGAAGGATATAAAACCCATTGTATCACACTATTTTTGTGTTCTTGTACACATTCATAGGTCTCAGTTATAGTAAGGATGCTTTAGTGATGGGGATGGATTTTACAGAGGGAGAAGGGCAGATCATTTAAGAGAAGGTGGCCAGGGAATAACTTAGGTCATTCCCAGGTCAGTGACTGGGGAGGAGGGAGGGTCATAAATCACTCACTGAAGGGAGATCAATTTTTTCTTTGAAAGACCAGGGAAAGATTTCATTTCTCAAGAGCATGCCCCACCTTTATTATGCCATTACATTTTTATACCAATCCCTTGTAGAAATGCTGTAAAGAATTTAGAAATGTGACTTATATTCATTTAAAGCTCTATTCTGGTGTCAGCTCATGATGGAAAAGCAAATCAGTTTCATTTTTGCTTCCCTAGCTGGCTTGACAGCTGAAGGTTAGGTAGATACCACATTTAATGCAGGCAGCCACATCTAGCATGGGTTACACTGGCTCTGGCCACAGATGTCAAGCTTTACTCCCGTAAAGTCTTGGAACAATGAGGCAATGTATCTGCAGTCCCCCTACTGCAAGGGCCCTGCAGCAGCTGTGTACCTGCTTTCTAGTGTGGGAGTTGCCATTAATTCTTTAATTGTGTGAGAACTTAACTATGAATAACTCTTTCCTCTTCCAAAGCCCTATGGAAAAGATCCCTATGGAAAAGAGGCAACGCCTTTTTCCTCCCTCAGCAAGAAAACAAAACATCACGTGTTCAAATTCTCTAGAATATTTTTTCACTGCTGTGCATACATTCTCCTGTGATGTCAAAAGAACTAGTACTAAAACAATAATTCACATGAAAACAAAAATTCATAAACATTCCGCATAAGCTTCAGATCTGCCTATTTCTTCACAGTCTACCAGACACAGGCTCAATTTTCAGAGCTGTAATTACCATAATAGAAATGGTCCATTATTAAACAACCAGCAGTTACCCTAACTGCATGAAATCTGAATAACTGAATGCAAATTATACAGATTTATTTTATACAACTCTGGTTTGTTTGTTCTATGCAATTATTTTAAATTTCACAATAATGAGATAAAAAGTAATTCTGATATCTTCTCTGCTGTGTAACTAATGTTTCTGTGAATCAAAACCAAACAAATGATTAATCTAGCTGGAGTAGTCTTTTACACCTGCAAAGAGTTGATTAAGACAGCAAAGCTCCTTTAAAAAAATCACTCAAGAAATAAAAGGTATATATCTTATGATTTTGATGAAGGAAACAGAAACAACCAAGGACCACTGCAAAATACCTCCTGAGACACTTGGAATCGTGAGGAGAAGCATCTCAGATGAGCTTTCAGTTTGTAATGAAACCTGGATTCACTTAAATCTCAAACAAGGATGCAATTCATAGTATTTTTAGTTAGGTCACTCACCAGGAAATCTCATCTCTCATTTGAAAAATCATGTTTCCTATATGCTAGCAATGCTAGCCCTTTTGTATTATCATACATGACCTATTCAAAGATAAAATACTATATATGTGACCCTTTCAAGATAATATAAAAAGGTAATTGTGCCTCTACCTTCTGCCAGCACCCTTCATCTCTCCCCACTAAAATCAACCTTAAGTTCACAGTTTTGGAGAACTTCAGGTCATTGCAAGGTTGGATGGTTCACCATCTGCTGAAGCTTACCTGTGATGGAGTTGTCACATTGATTTCTGGGACAAAGTTGTCATCAAATAGGTTAATGATGTTCTCCTGTTGCAACTCCTTTGTGGGTGTGAGCTTAGGCAGTGGTGGGACTGGTGGACCTTTCCTCAGCTAGGGAGACAGCAAAAATATCACAGACTAGTTCAGAGATAAAGTGCTTTAAGCTAGATCTAAATGGCTTGAAATGGGTTTTTCTCTCTGCTGCTTCACCTTAAATGTAGGAATAAGTCATGGAACCAAATGAACTGTTTGGTTGCTCATCATTATATGCCTTGATGGAAAACTTGCAAGGCTATATTTCAAATTCATTCCAATTCAAGTTTTACGTGTCCTAAGTTTTAAGTGTCCTATATTTGTCTTAATTGCAAAAGATGGCAATTGTGTTAATAACATTTCAATTGACTCAAAAGAAACCTTCATGTACTGACTTGCAAAAAACAAAAACCAAATGCACACACACACAAAACTTTCTTAGAACATCATTTCTTGGTTGAAATTTTTCTGCTCTGGTGGCAACACAATGCAGGGTACTTCCTTTCCTATGCAGCACACGGTTGGAAGAGCAATGTTGCACAGAACAGGCCTTTTCACAGCTTTTTGCCTTCTTCAAATCACTTCATTGTACTTTTGGTATTTTGTCTATGCCTACCTGTTGCTATCTCATAAATCCTACTTAATGCTAAGAACATATCATCTCTGTGTACCATCACTCACAGGTGTTTAGGTCACTAATTCCCCCTAGTCTCCAGAGACTCACATAACCACGATAAGCTTATTGCTTTGAATAATACTAATTACTAATATACTTTGAATATACAAATTACTATACTACTTTGAATATTACTAATTCCTAATTTTTATATTCCATCAAAATAAAATGAAAAAAATCAAAAAAATCCAAAAATCCAAAAAATTCTTCAGGTGATGTAACACTATTGGCACTAGTAAGACTAAACTGAGCTGTATCAGATCAGTGTTCAGGCACTGGGATGTCACCATTTGTGAGACCAAAGACAACAGGTGTGCTCACATGTAACTACCTGGAAAATAAAATTCCTTCTGATGTGTCTCCCTATAGAAAAAGCAATCAGCACAGAAGCTACACCGCAATCTGAAAACATCAGTAACATCAACACAAGTCTTGTCTTTGATATGTTCGCAGAGTATCACTGACAATTCTCATGTTACAGGTGATGCCTTTCATGGAACTGATTCTTGTTTCTCTAATACTAGTGAGAATAAAAATGACTCCAGAAGCATTAAACTTCTCAATCCAGTGTAGGTAACAACTAATAAGCCTTTAGTTATCCGTAGTTATATCACAAAAGTACTTAAACCAGCTCTGTTATTTACTGTTTTAGAGGGAAATCCATGTTGACAGACCAGTGATATTCCAAGGCTATTTTTTTTCCACTGTAAATATGAATTTGAACAAGAATGATGATGAGCAACATATAATGTGCTGAAATTCATGAGGTAGTTTTAGAAATGGGTTTTTCAGATTATCTCTACTGAGATATAGGTCTTTAGAATCTATGTCACTTTTTAAGGTGTGTTTTGCTTAGTCAACACAAGTCCTCCTGGTTCGCAAGCTACTTTAAATATTCCTCATTCCTCCTGATATAAAATAAAAACCAAACATTTTCCACCCATGCTTGTGACACAGAGGTGAACAAGCAATGACCAGTATTGAGCACAACAGAGCCAGTGACTTCCCTTTTGTTTCTCAGCCTACGCCCAGATGAAAAATATTACCATATGTAGTATCTCAGCTATCTTTTACTGCACAACTGGCCAGTTTCCTTTGCCAGATTTCTGCTTACCTGTGTGGGTGATTTAGGCCGGGCTGGTGCTGGAGATGCTGGTGCCAGCATATGATTGGGACTAGCAGTAGGGCTAGGCAGGGGAGAGGCCTCCTCTGGTGGTGACGGCGTTTTTGCAATGCGGAGTGGACCTGAATCACTAGACAAGAATAAAAGCATTGGTCAGGACATACACATCATGCTGATTTATTACGTCGAAAATTTGATGCAATAGTTGAACTGCATCCTGTATGTAATGCCAGTGACCTCAAAAGGCAGTATACACTGGGGATGAACTGAACTACTAAATAATGATTAAAATCAAAACTGTAACTAAATATAATCAAAATTCACTGATCTATTGTGTTGAATGAGGTTTTAATTTCTGAGCGATTTTTATTTTTGGAACATCTGTTGTATCTGTTTACCTTATCATTATAACTTGAGGTAAACAGAATACTGCATTTCTTTCAGCTTCCATATTTGAAATAATGTTTTATGTACAAGTTTGTAACTATCATAAAATGGGAGTTGGAATTACTGTCTTCATTTCACACTGCTCTCAAAATAAAAGGCTGTAAAGTTAAAAATTCCAGCAGAAGACATAACAATGAATAATGCACATGATTTTAAAAGCTCAGCAACTTCAGAAAGATTTCAATACAATAAAACACAACTAAGATTATTGCACAGGTATAACTATTTAGAAGGACAACTCACCACAACTAGAAACAAGCAGTAGCCAAGTGACTTCAGCAGAGCTCTGCTGATATTAAGAAAAGATCTGATGAAGTCCTGAAAAGGGATCTGCCCTTCCTGTGAAGGGACCTGCTATACACACTGGGACATATTCAAGCTACCTAGAAATGCTGAAAGCTGAGTTGTAACTCAGGAAAACTATAAACTACAACATTAAACAACCATGGTACTTGGTAAGAAAAGAGCGAGTCCTACACATCTTCAGGGAGAACAGAAGCACTACATGATGGAGGAGACCACACCATAAACATGTTCCTAATGCTAATGCAAAAAAAAAATTAATTCATTTGAAAGGACAGACTTAGCACACACTCACCACCTCTTTCTGTAGAAATATTAAAAAAGAAAAAAAAGGCAGTTATTAAGAAATTTATTTCCCAGGTACAATATTTGCCTTCAGGATAGAGTATTTAATAGCATATACAAGTTTAATTTTTTAATATAGTTCTTTAAAGGAAATATTAGATAATGTATTTATCTATTATCTACTTCTCATGTATCTAAAAAGGAAAACTGTTTTGTCTTACAAAGACCCATTCCTGAGTAAGGTTTTAGAGCATAATAACTAATAATGAAAACTCAAAATCTATCCAGAATTTCACATAAGACTCTGTGAACAGTACAGTATAAATATACTGTGCATAAGCTGTTATCCTTACAGAAGTCTGAACCAAAAAAAAAGGAAAAAAAACACTAAAAATTGATGACCTATAGCTAAAATCCTCCTCACTTTGAAAATAGATCTCAAAGAAGAGAGCAACATGGTAATTTAAAAATAATAATAAGAATTCGTATTAAAAAAGCATCTTTAAAATAAGTTAAGAATATCATACAGCATTAACTTATGCCTGCTCATTTGTAGCTAGAATCCTATTATTTTTCTCTCTCACTGATGGAAAGAAAAATTCAGTGGGAATGAGAACGTGTGCATGCTGCGGATGGTCTAGGAGATACAGGTGGCCAAAATACTTGTTTATTACAAAAACTACTTGAAGCTTTCCCAGATAGCATTTTATTTCACCCCATAAAAATATTTTACAAATGGTCAGTGGGAAATGTAGTCTGACTCAGAAACTAAAATTTTGGACCTGTTCTTAATAAAATTGTTCTGAATTTTGCATTAGGTTAGAAGCTCAAATATTCTCCTCTTTCTCCTTCCAAAGTGAGATCAAAGGAAATGTAGAAATGTCAGCCATATGTTTGAGGCAGATGTTATGCTGCTTGGTAAATCTTAATTGTTGCTAATCTGAGCATGGCTTGAAGGCAAATTAGCAGCAGCCATAACATTGTTCTGATTGCTTCTTGATGAGCTGGGATTGGCTGGAAATTTAGCATTTTTGCATTCACTCTAATTATCATTGTGTTTTAATAAGTGCCACTGTTTTATAATTTCAACCTTTTCATATCAATATTACAGTACTGAGATCAAATTCTGTCAGAAAGGCTTTGTTATTTGCAAGTGAAAAATCAGAAATAGTGCATTAGCATCCAATGACCTTAAGAAAGCACCATCTGATTTCTATGCATTTTTGGCTTTGTGTTTATTTTAAGACAAGATTTCTCTTGGAAGTCATTAAAAATATGGCATTTTGTGACATTCTTTTTTACTTCACCTTTTCAGCTTTTATGATACTCTCCAATCCCATTTCCTGACTTTTTTCCATGAGCACAGGAGACAAAACATGACTTATAAAGGTCAGGATTCTCACCTAATTATATGCCTTTTGGAGCTAAAAACACATGCTATATTTCAAGGCTTTAAAAAATATTCTGAAAGTTAGCAACACTGCTGTAGACCAATCACCTATGAATAAATGGGCTATATGCTTAGCTGGTGCAAATTGCTGTAATAGTCTATAGTGAACTAGACTAAATTGCAGCAGCTGAAAATCTGTCACTTATTTTTGTTTTATTTTATTTTATTTCCAAAGGAAAAATAAGTAGGTAATGAAGGAAGTTTTGCACCTCTACTCATGTTGAGAAGAACTGCTGTCCTCCTGAATGAACAAACCTGGTGACTGGGTTGGGCAGTGATCGCTATATATGGTGTAGGTGATTACTATTTGTCCTGAAACTAACTGCAGCGCAGTTCATTAAAGTACGAAATAAAGTCACCTTGGTGCCCCTTGAATGGTGAAAGCCTTGTCTGCATGCTGATCTCCCAGCTTCGTCATCACTTCGTAGAGTTTGTGGCATAGCTGAGAAAACAAAATAATTGTCTGAGTTTACACGAAATGTTACAGTGATGATTAAAAACACAGGTGATAAATCATGTTTGGTAACTGCTCTGATTTCTTTAATATTGTAAATAGCTCTTTCCAAAGATAAGCAGTGCCACTATGTAGAAAGTCTAAGTGGCAACCTTTCAGAATCAAATAGAAACATTGTCAAAGATAACAGCAGTTCAAAAAAAAAAAAAAAAAAGGTTTTCATAGAACAACTTTATAAATATGACTTACTGCTGTCTGCTCTCTGATGGAGGGTGTCACCTGAAGTTTGAAGCAACATCCGCAGCAAAGAAGATTCATGTTTCCCCTCAAAAACCTGATCCCAACTCAAGTGGGACTTTGGTCAAGCAAGTTTTCTGTGTCATTTTGGTTTCTATAAGTTAATAGGTTACTGTAGATAATACAATTCCACTTAGGTGTTTAGTACATTCAAAAGGTCCTTACTTAAATTACTGTATTTACCTAATAGTGACAGATCTAATATTGCCTTGCTGACAATGCATGTAATGGTCTCGAAGGCTGTGGTTGACTTATTTTCTCTTGTTTAAAGTAATGTGTGCTTAGCAATTGGACATAGAAAAATACTGAAGGCAAAAGCGTGTTCAGAAGAATATAGAATATATTTTAAAAAGTGAAATTAATGCTACAACTGATAATGCATCATAATCCAGGGTTGTATGGACTACCTTTTTCTTAAGCAGAGTACAAAAATAGCAAATAGAAACCAATATGAGAATTATAGCACAAATCTGGACCTAAGGCAAATTCTCATCTGTGTTGCTGCTGGATTTTTACTATTGTGTTACAAGACATTTGTTTGCTGCTATGTAAACAAATACATCATATATTCCATTATACATGAGATATTAATTTTACTTACTAAAGCTATCTCCTTGTGAAACTTGGCTTCAAGGCTGGATACATTTTTGAAGGTGTTCACATAGAAGCCAACTCGCCTATGGAAGATGGCACAGGGAAAGGAGAAAGACAGTAAAGGATGGGGGTAGGAGGGCCACAAAGGAAAATTAATTATTTTTTTCCAGACCACAAGAAACATTCTTGACTACTATTCTCAGCAAAGCAAATAATTGGAGTGAATATCAAAACTTCAAATTTATTTGCTCATGACTATTTCTGTTCTTGTTAAGAACCATCATATTTCACTCTGCACAGAGGGAACATACATTCACAAAGCACAGAGCTGAGAGTACTCAGCCTGAGTACTCATCCTTCCCTAATGAAACAATCCTGAAATTCATAGGTATGAAAGAAAATCATTTCTCATATAGAACAAACATTTTTGCACATGCCTTCAAAAATCTGCTTGCTCGGGGCAAGTTATTACGTGCCTTTCACACACACGAGCTAACAACAGCAAGAGGTGTTCAGCAAGAGGTGTTTTCTTAGTTTTTGAATTATTCTTTTTCCGTTTATAAAATTCTCATATGTAGTTTCTCTTAACTTTCATTAACCCAAATCATCTTTGGCATAAGAATAAGCTTGCAAAATGTCGACTCTATGGATCATTTTCCTTCTGAAGAATTGTCATAACTAAAAACAGCACTCTGAAAGCATTTGCTTCCTAAAACATAGGAAGCAAAAACATAGTCAATCTGTGACTATTGCTCAAATTAAATTTTATCTTTCACTGAGACAGGCAACACGCATATTGAAATAAAAGGGTCCTTACTCTAGATCATTAACGTGAAGTTTTAGTAAACCCATAAAACAAGTATCTTGGAATGCTAAGAAGCTCTTCAACTGAAATAGACAAAAACTCTCTATTGATCTCAAATTTAACAGGAACTAGTTCAGAAGGCAGAGGAGACAAAGGATACTTCAGTGACTCACAAGGCACTTTCAGTCCAGACTGTCATTTGTTAAAGAACGTAGCACACTAATGAGATGCTTATTTCTCTACTGCTTTTGTTCTGCTCATTTTCTGTATAAACATCATCCATGGTTATACATCCTAGATAAATGATCTATTCCATCAAATGTCTTTACAGTACAAACACAGTCAGTGTAAAACTATGAAATGTGTATTCTGACGCAATCATAATTACATACTATTTTTTACTTTCTTATATTGCTTTGGTGTTATTTTACAGGAACTTGAAAACAACAATTATACCTTTTAAAGTTCTTTGCTTCTAAACCTTTTAGAGAAAAATGACCTATAAATAGACCCATTGCAAATCTTCTAGAACAGTATGTGGCTGCTCTATACAGTTACTCTTGACAGTGGAAATATTTGATCCTTTTTATCAATAGTGTTTTTGTTTATATGTTTGTTTGTTTTCTTGAAAGGATCAGGTATCCACCATCAAAGTTTCTGAGAAAGGTGATGGAAGAAGTGGGCTCTAGTCAGAATCTGCCATTCTGTGCTCTGCCACAGGTCTTTATCCATAAAGTGGAGACATTCTTGCACCTTTTAATGAAGACATGATAAAGTGTCTTAAGTGCCAAGATATGCTGAAAGAAATAAGCATAAATATATTTATAGTAAGTATAATTTTGTATTATTATCAGGCATTTTCCCTTTCACTGTTTCAAAAAGATAATGGACAGGATTTCAAGGACTTTCTATCAGCTCATTAAAATCTCCTGGTTCCCCTTCATTAGTCTCCCTTTAGGCCTTTTAAACAATGTCTGTCTAGGCTTACCTTGACCACAGAGATGGCAACTCTTCTTGCAAATCAGTGTTAAATTCTTCAAACACTTTCTGTGCTTTCTGAAACTCTTCTTCCGCCTAAAACAAAAACAGGATGACTTCTCCTATCACTTTAAGACATAGCAAAACCTGGCAAAGCTGTGTTTGTGTTTGTTTTTGTTTTTGTGTCTGTATTTAAATTTTTAACAAAGTATGTAACTTAATCCCAAACAACAAAGGCCAACACAGGACTTGCTGTACTCTAAATTTCATTAAGAGAGAAAATTAGATCCCAATTGGGACTCACTCCTAAAATTGGCTAAGCATACCCTCACCATCAACCAAAATACTTAATATATCATTAAGGATATCTATCACTAGTTCTACTTCTGAAAGTGGAAAGAGAAGAGAAACTTTGCTCTAGGTCTCTGCACAGAAATGGAGATTCCAAAATCATCTGTCAGCATCCTCCTAAGTGTGCTACCTTGGTAATCCTTCCTTCGTCTTTTCTTTTTGAGCTCTGCAGGGCTTCTAGATGATGTCTTGCACTGTCATAGTCCACTAGCTTTCTGCTTCGTTTTGCAATCCGAGTCTGCATAGAGATAAAAATGAAAGTCGGCACAATTGACAGCACTTTTTTTTTTTTTTTTTTTTTTTTTTTAAATATTTTACCTATGTAGTTCTTCAAGTTTTTTACGTTTCATTCTCCCTCATTTGCCATTCATACTGACTTACTATAGCAACATAAAGGAACATGGGCATGGAAAAAGAGACATACTAATCACCTTATCTTTTTTTTTTTTTTTTAAGTGCCAAGATATGCTGAAAGAAATAAGCATAAATATATATATATATTAAAATCTATTTACAGATTGCTTGTAAGGCTTTTTTTGTGGATGTAGTGAGATAACAATGTTATGCAAGACTTGTCTCATTTTCCAGAAAAAGTGGACCTGCTAAACTCATGGTAACACTGTGACATTTTTACCTTACACATAGTGTGCAAATTTAATGAATAATTCACATATTTTTAGAGTAGAAAAAATGCTTAAAACATACTTCTCAGTATGGCTACTCTGACACATAACTTAGATATACTATATTAGGAACAATGAACATAAAATAGGCATTCTAATTTAACTACAAAAGTCCTTTGATATATATTGATTTTACAAAGCTCTACATTATATGTGAATTCCACATGAAGAACAGACATAAGCGCAGTTTGACTTTGTATCAAGTTTGAGACTGAATATCAGTAATGTTGGGATTTTTTTTATATTAGTTCCTGATGTAAACATCAAAGGAGATGGCTGTATGATACCCATTCAATTCTAAATCATCACAAAGAATTTCCAGCTATGTTTGTATAGCCACATCCAAATAATAAAGTATCTATCTCTCACTTTTAACCATTCTTTATCCCCATGCATTTCATTTAGCTGTACACCAAGAGAGACCTGGGAGAGGCTAGAATCTGTAATAGTCTCTCCTCATATCTACTACAAAGTCTTATTATCACTAATTAAAAGACAGGAACCATGGTTTAGTTAAGAGAAAGACATTTAGATAACCACAGGTGCATCTGGTCAATAACAAAAGGCCTGCTATTCATCTTGAATTTATCTGGCAATTTAACAGCTGTAGAGCTTAATCTGTCCTTTTTGAAGTCAATGAGAATTTTCTCATATCAAATTAAATTGGAGCAGGAAAAAGCATTGCAAAAGTTTTATGTATAAAGGCGAATTTACATCCAAGTACTACAGCATGAAAATTATTTTGGAAAATTAGTGCAGCCTGATGTCAAGGATTAGCTTACAGAACTACAGAAGAGAAAGACCCCCCCCCCACCTTGTTACTTTTTTGTGTGTGTGTTGTGTGTGAAATTTCATTTTATGTTTATATTATGACTCAATAGTAATCGATGATTTTTACAAATTGTCCTTTATAGGGAAACATTACTGTACTTTGATATCAGGAAATTGTCCTAGATATGTATCCAAGGTCAACAATGACCCATCCACCAGTTTTTGATGGAAGTCTTCCCAAAGTTCATCACATTTCTGTAAAGGCAGATGGAAAGAGAAAATTAATAAAATAATTAATTTATATATATATATATATATAATAAAATAAAGGGAAAAAAGTGGCTTTTCCAGCTATCATGAGGATTTGTAAGCTTAGTTTTATTTAGTCATTTTTCAAATAAAACCTGTGGAGGTCCTGAGAAAGGTCCATCCTTCTCCCCACAATTTTTGTGCCATTAAGATGCATGTGATGAAGTAGCTGGTTTACAGACCAAACTCCACCTTGCACTGCTGGAGAACTAGGATACCAGATCTGAAACTTGCCAACATAAATAGGCAAATTAATTCTAGAAGCTACAGTGGTCTTCCCCAGTCCTCTTCGTAGCTTATGGGCAGCACTCTTTGCAGCTTTCATGTTTTTAAGAACATGTTCATGTAGCTGATGTTACAAGGAACAAGGTGCCATTCCTTGCCAAAAGCAAAATCTTGCTGCATAGTGACATGGTGCTTGAGGTCCTGGGTTTTCAGCTGAGCCAAGAATTAGCATGTGTTAAACATCCTGTTCCCCCTTCTCTTTGCACATTTCAAAACATCTGAATTTCCTTAAATTGGAGGGTGGCTAAGGGGGATGTTAAATCTACAAAGCTACTTCCTAGTCTTTACTTTACCACAAGCTACTATAGGATGTATTGTAAATGCTGTGTGATGTCAGCATACATTTCATTAATTTTCTACCCTAGCAGAGTCCCTAATGGATTATTACAATCTATTAATCATGTTTATAAAATACCTCATTTATTACGATAACATTTAATCACAGTGGTCACCAGAGCAGCAGAGCATTAGATCAAAGCAAGCAACTGCCTGTCCTGTTCATTTGATGTACATGTTGGACAATTTTAGATCATGGAGGTTTTCTAAAAGCTAATGGGACTAAAACGAACACTGAAGACAACACCTTTAAGACATCATCTTTCCTGCCACACAGAAGTAGGTCATTTTGATGTACCCTTTTTGGAAGGATAATTTATATCTTGGACAGCACAAACAAACCATTCTTTTGAGTTGCAGGTTGATGGATGCATAAATCTACACTTGTGTCATATTGGGACAAAAATAGGAGCAGCGATTTTGTAATACTGCCCACATGAGTCTCTTATTAAGAGCACACACCTAACGCTTATTTCTGTACCTAATAGAGATTAAGGGTCAAATCTTGGTCCTTGTACACACAATTACAAATTCTGAGTGTAAAATTTAATAGCCTATAAATACATGGTGAGGTGCTACAGCAAAATACAGCAGCAGGTTTTCCAGCCATTTAACCTAAAAGGATATAAATGGTATGGTATCTTAACTTACTCTGTTTGGAAGTTGAATGCTTTCAAAATCAAAAACATGTAATGTCTTCAGCAGCAGGGAAGGGTAGAGGAAGGCAACCATAGGTAAGAAAGCAATCATTAGGCTGATTTGGGAAGACTGCTCTGTCTTCCAATTTCTTGTTAATGATACTATCCAGAAGGCCCTGCACATTGAATCCCAGGTGGTTAAAAGCTGCACTGATGACAGTTTACATCTTCTTATCATCACCTGCAATTTTGCTGACAAAATTCCCCAGAACTAAGGATGTTTACTTAGGGAATTCAGAGCACCTCAAGTCAGACTCCCACTGTACCTTCTAGAAAAGCCTATATTTCTCTAATCACTGAAGGAACCTAGTAAAGGCTGAAGTGAACAGCACCCTGCAACTTAATTTGGCCTTAAAGTCTAAATTCTTGCCAGAGAGACAAGTGCCCCATCAGGTACTTTGTTTAGTGCTACAGGCTTAGTAGTTATTAAACAGCACAGAAGAATAAGCACATTTAATAATTTTCAATATTCAATTGACTTGAGAATCCTGACTGCATCAGATGTACACTTTTCCTCAATAGCTCAGATTAATACATTTGCAACCAAAATACTACTTTTTTCTTCTTTCCATGCACCTTACCTCTCCAATCATCTTCACATCTTCTCGTCCATACCAATCTGGCTCATAGACTTCATGGAGAGACTCTGTAAGCTTCTTTGAGGCATCTTGCATACCTGTAATTAGAAAAAGGAACATATAACTGCAAACTACAAGAGACAGTTAATAAATATCTTTATTTCAGCCCACATGTACCCCACTTCCCTCTGCTATATTCAGAATATAATTTTCAAGAGCTGAAACAAAAGCTTTATATTCAGCCAGCTCCCCCAGATTAATAAGAAATGTCCCCCATAGCAGAATTAATTCATATTTATATACATGAAAAAAAAATCATATCAAATTAGGAATTTCATTTGCTATTCTGAACTAAACATATCCAAACACGAAAACAACTCTGAGGGTAGTCCTGCTACCTAGAGACGTTTAATACCTCATCAAAACAGTATCACTCAGAAGCCAAACAAACAGCTTGGGTTTCTTTATTCTCAGCTCTGCCTTCCTATAGAATAGTCTCCTAGTTTATCCATAATGACTACCTGCCTGTGTGTAAGAGGAGGCATCTCCAGGGTGGGGTGGTTAAAATGGCAGAGATTCTGGGAATTGCTGTCTATAAAATGGACTTAGAAAAGTTAGAAGGGTTCTGCTCTGAAGAAAAGTGCTCCCCAGAATGGGAGAGGTTGTACAAAGGCAGAATGTATCTCAGGACTTCTTTGTTTCCTTGTTTTCAAAGTTTTTTAAGTTTCAAGAGCTTTCATATGTAAAGTGAGACTGATTAAGAAAAGTTTGCTATTCTTGTGCCCATAATAATGATGGTAACTTAAAGGTATGCAAGTAAGGTATGCAAAGGACTGGCAAGAGCTGAGGCAGTGTCTGCAAGTTGAGGGAAAAGTGATGTCTGAACATGGGGAGTGTGTTGTAATGGACCTGGCTTTATGAAGAACAATTATCCTGTATGCCAACCCAGTACATTTAGCTGTATGTGAATCCCACTGCTTATTTACACTTGCAGTGGGGTGGTGTCCACAGAGAAGTGCACTAAGCAAACAGCATCAGTCACCTTTGGAGCTCTGCCACTGCAGATGAAACAACAGGGACTATTTATCATTATGACTCTGTAATACAAAGAAGATCTGGATTAAACATAAAGTAGCTTCCATTATGTTCCAAGGAAGAGCCTAAATCTGTCTGCAGTGAATAAATTGCTGCCCTCATTGATGGCACTGGGGTTTGCCTTTCTGTCTGAGTGTCACAGGAATATATTAGATGTTGAATATGGTTTGGAAACAGGTAAAACAAAACTGATCTCACACAAGATGCTAAGTTCAAAATCAGTAATTTTAAAATGACAAATGTATTTCACCTTCTTTGCAAAATCTGAACTCTAACTGCTAAAAATATTTTTTGACCTGCATTAATTTAAAACAAACAAAACAAACCTCATTTTTTCTCCAGCCAAAGTCTGTCTGCTGCAGCACATCTGCGCTGTCTTGAAAATATCTCTAGTGTGATTTTCAGATTTAACTGGCTGGATTTAGGAATAACATCAAGCTTTCACCCTTTAATAACAAGGTGCTTTGCCAAAACAGTATTTGATTTCTTCAGGTATTGTCTTGGGGGTGCTTCTAAATGACAGAGCTCAGCTCGAAGAATTTGTATAGCACAAGGACTTAAGATGCATTTCTTCCTTCTCTCCTTTGTGGTTAATGGTTAGGATAATGTGTCTGGCTAAGAAAGAGTTACTGAGTAGAGGTTGTGGGTTTTTTGTTTGTTTGGTTGTTTTTTTTTGTCTATAATATGCCAGATTATAGTAAAATATCGATGATCTTTATATATTTTTCGAGGTAGGACTCACTTAAAATCTTCTTTAATGCCACTGCATATGAATAAACTCAGTAGGTGAGGCAAAACCAGCAGTGTCACCATGCTTAAGAAGGCTGTATTCTGTCCATTCGGGGTGAGAACCCCTGCTCATGTTTGATCCTTTCTGATACCTGAACTCCTGCCCTCGAGGACACTGCACACTAAACCAGCAACCTTAGTTCTCGCGGCAGCATGCGAACACAGCTTCTCTCTAATCTCTCCTGCAGTCTGCATTCCACTCAACCACAGACTAGTCTCTGGTAAAGCACCTTTACCTACACAGATATATATATATATTGTTAAATACTACAGAATTCAGACATGTACCTGCTTAAGAGAGTAAGTAAAAGACCCTTAATATCCCACACTCAAGGCATACCAATTCATGACAACTTTTACATGTTTTTCAGCCCTGAGAATCTGGTAACCTTTCATTCAAGCACAATCCCTGCAAAAAGCATCAGTCAAATCCAGCTGTGGTGTGAGGCAAGGGGCATTATATCATTTGGCTCTTATGGTCAGAAGGCTTCAGTAGGAAATTCCCACGGGACAAGACCACCCAGGCTACTCTTTTCCTGCTGTATTTATACCATATTTACTGCAGTACTTCAAATGAGTGCATAACTAAATACTAATCTGGTGGCTTCACAATCTATTTCATGACCACAGCATAAACTTACAATGTCCACGGATTTTTTCATTTCTTTATTTATTTTTATTTGGCTGGTTTTCACATTGAGATTTTTCTTAGGTACTGATACCTTTTATGTGTTATTCAGCACTTAAGTTAAGAGGATTAGTGTCATCTGTAGACTGCAGGCTGCCTCTGCTGTTTTCAGCTGCTATCGCCAAGAAAGATAAATTGTTTAAAGCAAGTCATGAAAGCATTATGAAATGTGAAAATATTTTTTACTGCTGATGAACAGTTAGAAATGTATATTTAATATTAACTGTTTCATTAAGTACCATTTTTAAGTACCATTTGTTCTTGGTAATTGGGTCACTTATTTAATAACTATAAATGCCCAAATAATTGAATTGCTTAGAAAAAATGATGTTCACTAAAGTCTGAGGCTCTCGCATGAAATCATCCTTCTTTCTTTGGGAAAAAGCTCCTATTCCTAGAACCCCAAAGGATTCCTAAAGGCACACATGCAGTAGGGATCCTCACAGGGGGTGTGCAGAGACGGTCTTATTACAGAGCGCTATGGGTGGCAGAGAGTAAGAGACTCTTTACCATCACGTTTCCCATGTACTCAAACTCACATGGACATTGAGACCCATCTGAGACTCCATGTCAATCTCAGGACCCACATACTGTGGGGTTTCCTCAGTTTCCTCATGCCCTGACAGAGAAATCCAGGCAGAATCATGGAGAAAATTCCATCTTCTCAGTTAAGTGAGGCACCTTGGTCTGGCTCTTAATATTCTATTATTTCTTAGAATCATCAAATCATTTAGGATGGAAGACTGAGTGGGGAAAGAGAACTTCATGTAAGGTTCTCCAGGGAACTGAGAGGTTCTCCTGCCACATGGGGTGTATTTATTATTATTATTATAAACCCATTAGTTTCCACTAGAAAATCACAGAATCACAGAATTTCTAGGTTGGAAGAGACCTCAAGATCATCGAGTCCAACCTCTAACCTAACCCTAACAGTCCCCAAAAACTCCACTGTTTCATAATTCATTGCTAAATTTTACAGAAAAATGGCAGTGTTTTCTTTCTTCTAAGAAATTAAATGATTGATTTTAAGGTATGTGTATCTGAAGGATACATGCAATTCTGTCAGCCACAAAATGACATCTAGGCAGCAAAGATGTTTACAGCTCCTCTGAACCTCAATTTCTCTTCCTACAGACCAATTCCTATTTCTCACTATGTTAAGCCACAAGGAAAATACTTTTTTATGATACAGGATTCCTTTTCAACTCTGTCACCTTCATGCAAATCCAGGTATATATCTCCCCATCTGTACTTGCAAAGAGCTCAGGGTAGAAAATAGGATGCTGATTTAGAGTTTCTTTAACAATTGGCCCATAAAACCTTTGAAGTCACCTACAGCTCTCAAAAGCTTGAGGAAAATATCATGGAGTAGAGAATCCAGATACACGTTGCCAAGGAGACAGGAGGAGACAAAAGACCTGAGGCATGAGATGACTACAGCTGTGGGAGACAGTACACAGTATTGGCAGTACAACCACCACTGATGCATAGCAGACATGAAACTACCAGGCAGGTGAAATAAAGTAACACATAAAAACCATTCAGATTTACAATAGCTTTATGATATGGTTCCTCTGGGTCTTTGAGTAACCAGCAGTAAAGGTAAGGATCCAGCTGTGACTAAGAAGCACCTCTGAATTAGGGAAGGCCTCTGAATACATCAAAAATTCTATTACTTTAAGAATGTGTGATTCTAAGCCTCAGAAAATGTTGAGTATATTAAAATGAAGGGATGACGGGTGATAAGAAGGATCCTTTGACCGTTCCTTCTCATCTCATACTTCAGCTTTCAATATTCAGTCACTCAAAAGTCATGCAGCCAAATGAAAACTACTAGAACTGACAACATTCCAGCTTCATAAATTGCATTTAGTTAAAATTAGCTATCTTGCCAATTCCGGAAACTCTTTAAAATGAACCCTGTAAAGTGAACTGCTTTTCTCTCACTCTGAGAATACAAAGATATCAGGCGCATTTATATGATCAACCTTTTCCCCTTCAAAATGATCCCTTGATCACAGCTTGCCTCCAAAGCCTAGATGTCCTACATACTGGAATCCCACTCCAGTGCCTAAATACCCATAGTGGAGGTTCCCATGCTTCTCTACATAGCCACCCCAAAAATGTTAATGATGGCTGTCTTTCAAAGAACAGCAACACAGAGCTTGTAGCAGTTGCCAAATCTCCTTCTGCCACCCGTAATCTGGAGGGGCTTTGGCCACTGCTGAGCTCATCAGCTTTGGGGAAGACCCAGATATGTGTATCTTGGACTACTGCTCTTGGCCACTGTCCCAGTCCTCAGAAGGAACGTGCGCCAACAAATGTGCCAAGGATGCCCACTGGTGGCTTGTTGGCTTTGGAGAATAATGTTTTTTATGCTTTTGTGAGCTGCTTATGGTTGGATCTTTTTAAAGACGTGAAGATAACAAGGTATTAGCAAACACTTTACATTCCCAGGGAGAAAGTCAATCCAAGTTATTTTCAAATATGGACTTACAGGTTGCAACAAGAGAAAGATGCAGAACAGAAAAGCACAGATAAAAAGGCAAAACTTGCACAGTGAAAAATTTCACACAAAGGTAAAGGCAAAACTTGGTGCAAAGAATAGCCCACTAGACAGGAAACCAACAAAAGGACCACTAATGCACAAAGTACAAGGAAAGGAAGAGAGTCAGAGAGACAGAGAGAGTACGAAACATGGAGAGGAGGACTGTTGTCACCAACACGGAAATCAAAGCAGCATGTAAACAGTCAGCCTACATGACAGAGAAGCCATCTGGCCAAACAGCCTCATTATGCTGCTTCTGGCTATTCATACAGCTGATAATGCGTGTGGGGAGGGAATGACTGAAAAATCAAAATGTAAAATCAGCATCCAATGAATCCAATGGGTCCCCCCAAGAAGAAACATGCTGAAGTTCCTTCTAAAAATAATAATAATAAAAAAAAAGACATGGTGCAAATCTCTAAAAGGAGATTTACCTCTTGTCTGGTATAGGACTTTCCCTGCCCAGTCCTTCTAGCAAGTAGCAGTCAATCAAAGACATTAAGCTACTGCTTTGCTCTCCATCTCACACTTCCCATCAAAAGGAGCTTCCCTGCCTGACAACAGCGGCTGAAGCTTTGTTATGACACAGTGATTTCCAGGAATGTCGATATAGGTTTATAAATTTTTTTTTTTTTTCAACTGGAGTGGAGACAGGTTAAAAATACATACCTATAAGAATTCTACTTATTTATCTCAAGAAGCTGTTAATGCTTCTGTGATGGTCACCAACTTGTATTCCCTTCCTTTTAGGACCTCAACTCCAAATTCTCAGAAGACAAGTGGGGTAAGATAGATTAACCTCTGTATATAGCACTAAGGTGAGTGCTGGATTTATGAATGTCCACTAGTAATAAATAATAAACATAGCTGTTTACTTATTCTGTGATATTTTATTACTGACCAGTGAGCTTCTGCTATTGGGATCTTTAGTACAAAGCAATTACATACTATTTTATAACTTAAAAACAATAAGAAAATAAAATATATTCAGCAGCCAGAAACAAATGAAAAATCACAACATCTCAGGGAGCATGATTTCAGAGGGAGAAGATCTATCATTCAATTGTAATACCTGGAAATGTAATGAAACCTGGAAACCTGCAAGGGGTCGCTCATCTTGCATAGAGTATTTTGTATTCTAGCATTTGTAAAGACAAGTAGCAACATGTGCAGATTTTGTGGGTCCTCTTCACAGCAGTTCTGCACACAAAGGACAGCTGAAGATAAGCCGTGCAGGCAGGACTGCGCGTGAGTTGACATCAAAGATGCAGAAACTCTAGCAACAGATTAAAGAGCTTGAGATGGATCCAAACCAGAAAAGTGGACTATTCACTAAAGCAGCCATTACTTGTATTTGCCTTTGTATACCTTAAACAATCCCACTTGCCTCAATTTTTATCAAAAGTTAGGTTTATGGAAACATGGCTTAAAAATCACCTTTGATGGCTGCTAAATATGCTCTTAATTCTCTCTGGAGCCTGGAACCTTCTGCCTGGAAAAGAAAAAAAAAAGTATATAAGCAAAAAGACATTTCAATTATATTATTGCAATCACATTTCAGTTATGTTTTATGCCTTAAAATGTACATACACTGTCAAACTTAATAAGTGCAATTTCATAAGTTGAACTTAGTTACCTGTGGAATAATGTTACATCTTGTAAGCATATACATAGAACCATAGAATATCCCAAATTGGAAGGGACCCATAAGGATCATCAAGTCCAACTCCTGGCACCACACAGGTCTACCCAAAACTTTAGACCATGTGACTAAGTGCACAGTCCAATCTCTTCTTAAATTCAGACAGGCTTGGTGAAGTGACTACTTCCCTGGGGAGCCTGTTCCAGCGCGCAACCATCCTCTCAGTGAATAATCTATTCCTGATGTCCAGTCTAAACTTCCCCTGCCCCAGCTTAACACCATTCTTGCGGGTCCTATCACTGGTGTTTATGGAGAATAGGTCTCCCGCCTCTCCACTCTGCCTTGCAAGGAAGTTGCAGACCACGATGAGGTTTCCCCTCAGCCTCCTCTTCTCCAGGTTGAACAGGCCCAGTGACCTCAGCTGTTCCTTATATGTCTTCCCCTCCAGGCCTTTCACGATCTTCGTCACCCTCCTCTGGACACTCTCCAACAGTTTAATGTCCTTTTTGTACTGCGGTGCCCAGAACTGCACACAGTACTCAAGGTGAAGCCGCACCAGTGCAGAGTAGAGCAGGATGATTTGCTTCCCTCGACTGACTAGCGATGCTGTGCGTAATGCACCCCAGGATACGGTTGTCCCTCCTGGCTGCCAGGGCACACTGCTGGCTCATTTTCAGCTTGCTACCAACCACAACCCCCAGATCCCTCTCTGTGGGGCTGCTCTCCAGCATCTCGTCGCCCTGTCTGTATGTATAGCCAGTGTTGCCCCATCCCAGGTGCATGTTCATACAGAAAAGGTGGCCTGCCCAAGATGTTATGTATGGTGTACTCTCTAAGCTAAAATTTCTAGTTTTATCAGCCACTTGGACAGGGAAGAATTCCAGTCAAAGAAAGATATGTATATTTCACAGCCATGGTTCAGTTCAAGTCAGCCTGGCCCATGCTTCAACCTCAAACACAAATAAGTATTATTAAGACTGCTGCATACCCTGCATACCCTTTAGAAACCACTCAACATTGATGCCAGCCTAGACTTGCAAAAAATCCATGCCCCTACATAAATGGCTTACTACTTTTGCAAACATCAAAATATTTTGCAAGCACGTAACTCCTAAAAAACAATAACATCAGTTATTTTGTTTAGTTTGGCTACTGCATGTTGCAGTCTGCTATGGACTCTCAGCTGTTTCGTCAGCACATGAATCAATATGATCTTTCTTATATCAACAGACTTTTAAAAACTCAGACTAAACAGAAGAAAACAGGTTGCTTTACTTTATTTCTGACTAGCACAATTTGGACTTCACAGTTCCTAGGATGTGCAACAAAATCTGTACTACATGACAGCACATACTTTATTGCTAAAAAAAGCTGTTCTCCGGGACACTTTCAATAGCCTGAAGGTTATAGAAACCCTCCGTGCTTATTGTTTCTGAATATCCTTCAAGGTACTTATTTAAGTGCTTGGAAACTACAGGAACATCAGCTTGCAATCACATTTTCTCACATCCAGCTCTACCATATGGAAAAATCAGCTGCAAAATACGAGCAACTGCTTTGGAGTTCTTCTCATATTTTTCATATGATAGTTAACCCCCAAATGGTGCACGTGTTAATACTTCAGGAGACAGAGTCTCAACTGGTATAAGCTGTTGTAACTCCACTGAAGTCCAAGGACTTCTCATGCCAGTGTACACCGTGGGGGCCTGCGTCTGGGGGGTTGAGGGCCCAGGTCTGGAGGGGATGGCTGGGAGCTGCTTGTAGACAGCTGGGGTCTGCATCTGGGGGGGTTGGGGCCTGCATCTGGGGACGGTTTGGGGCCTGCTTGTAGAAGTAAATAAACTGTGTTATGGAACCGGTAGGCGTGCTCCTGCTTGTGGGATGCCTGCCACTGCAATCGCGAATAAAAATGCTACTTCAATGAGATCCTTGCCCGAGCCTATGCTATTGGCCACAGAGGGTTTCTCACAAGGTGTTCAGGTTTTAAGGTTTCAGGGCTAGGGCACTAGAGCTGAGTTTCAGGGTTAGGGTTTTCAGGGTTTAGGGTTAGGATCTTAAGGTTTTTAGAGTTGGGGTTTTAACGATTAGGGTTTTAAGGGTTTAGAGGTCAGCGTGTTAGGGTTTTAGGGTTTTGGGGGTTTTAGTGTTTATAGGGTTTTTAGGGTTAGGGTCTTAGGTTCTTTTTTTTTGGTCAGGTATTTAGGGTTAGGGTTTTAAGGTCTTAATTTTATTTTAGGTTAGGGTCTTTAGGGTTAGGGCTTTAGTATTTTATTTTATTTTTTTTGTTAGGGTTTTTAGGATTTTAGGGGTTTTAGGCTTAGGGTTTTAGGGATTTTAAGAGTTTTAGTGTTTTATTTATTTATGTATTGTTTAGGGTTTTAGGGTTTTTAGGGATATGGTTTTAGGGTTTTTAGGGTTAGGGTTTTAGGGTTTTATCTTTTTTGGTTAGGATTGTAGGGTTAGGGTTTTCAGGGTTTTCAGTGTTAGGGCTTTAGTGCGTTAGGGTTTTTAGGGTTAGGGCTTTAGGGTTTTCAGGGTTAGGGCTGGAGTGTTTTTAGGGTTAGCACTTTAGGGTTAGGGTTTTAGGGTTTCTAGGGTTAGATCTTTAGGGTCTTAGGGTTTTAAGTTTAGGGCTTTAGGGTTTTATTTTTTTGGTTAGCGTTGTAGGGTTAGGGCTTGAGGTCTTTAGTGTTTTTAGGGTTAGGGCTTGAGGGTTTTTAGGGTTAGGGCTTTAGGGCTTTTAGGATTAGGGGTTAGGGTTTAGGGTTAGAGGTTAGGGTTAGCTCCATTAGCTCTGCCATTAGCGTTAGTGTTAGGGTCAGGGTTATGGTCTGGGTCAGGATTAGGGTCAGGGTCATTAGGGTCAGGGTCAGGATTAGGGTTAGCTTGGGTTAGGGTTAGAGTTAGGGTTTAGGGTTAGGGTTTAGTGTTTAAGTTTAGGGTTAGCTCTGTCATTAGGGTTATATGCATATATAGGGTTTTATGCATGTCAGTCTCCTTCTGGGATCCCTTGTACTCAGAAGCCATGTGAAGGTTCAGAAATTATCTTCCCAATTCATGTCTTCCCTGGCATGAACACTGGTATAACCTCTTGGCTTATGAAGAAAATGGGAAGTGGATATTCAGAGCAATTTCATGAACCTCTGTTATCCAGATGTCAACAGTTTTTATGTATGAAAGGATTTCTGATGTTTTTGAACCAGTAAACTGCAGCTGGAAGGCTCTGAACTCTGTTAGCTACCCTCATTGTCAGTAAAAATCCTGTTTTTACTCATACACATGACGTTTTGTCACTAAGAATAACTAGCTTAGAGATTATTACCTTTCTTATTACAGTAAATAGCATATGATGGACACACATTACTCAAAAAAAATGTTTATAACTGGACTACTGCATAGTTTTACTCCTGGTATCCAAAACCACTGGGAGATCTGTTGTGGTTGGTTAGTGTCAGGAGTCATCAGTCACTTCTCTGGAAAATGTTTAAGCAAAAGTCAAAGCAGTAAACCCCTATGCAAATATTTTGCCGTATGTGCTGTTATAAATTCTGACAACTCATTCAAAAGAATATTTTTTAACACAAATCTCCCTCAGTCCGGCTTATTAACAGGTCACAAATCTATTGAAACATCTAAGCAGCATAAAGCCATATGCATTTTCCTTCATTAGCAAATGTTGTATGAAACATGATGTTAAAGCACCTGTGGGCAAGGGCCTGCTTCCATTAAATTTGAGAGTAAATCTCTCAATTTCAGTGGTAACAGAACTAGACCCTTCTAGAAAATACCAGAAATACAAATTTGCATTGGAAATCCTTAAATCTTTGAATTCTGCAAAACATGCTTCTGATCTATACATTTTGCAACTCCCTAGTAGTGAAGGTCAGTGCACTTTTATCACCTAGCACACTAATCATTATTCACAGAATGAAAATATTGCACTGATGGCTCCACACACCTTGCAAACTATCATATACCGATTATAAAAAGCACTGTTTTTAAGATTACTATATAGTTAAATTTTCTCCTTATTGATACACACTTTCTCCTTTTTGGTCTCTCACATGAAAGCATCTGGTGGCTCTGAAACCACTGCCCCAATTGTCTTCATTAAGGCCATCAATTTCGTTAACTGAGATGCAGCTTCTTGAAGGGGAATGAGAAATAGGTGCCATTTTGCAGATGCTGTGCTCCTCTGAAATGAAATTTCCCAAGAGAGCTCTGATGCTTCCTTTATCATTTCATAATTTGTTTTATTTGTTTTACATAAGGTAGCAAAATGAGTCAGAGTATCATAAGATGCAAGAAAACTCAAGGGAGAAATCTCAGTAGCATACGTAATGGCAAACTTCTCACAGTCTGGTAGTTTGATAACAGCAGACATGTTCTCACCAGATTCCAGCTCTAGAAATCATTGTTCTAGAAATCATTGCTCACCTGGTCAAACTCAACATACAAATTACCACAAGTCTGTCAGGCAATTGTGTTAAACTGTGCATATGAGCAAGGGGGCATACTGACCACCCAAAACATCTCTCACTAGGAAAATCGACAAAGTTCTCTACAGTCACATTCCAAGCAACAATTTGGTATTTTGCACTTTCTAGCAGAGGGTCAGTGCTGCTGTCAGATACCTTTTGCTGCTCTCTGGTCTTATTACATGGGCAGTATTATATAGCTGGTAGAAACACATTCTCAATGAGGCTCAGTGTTTTAGGATCCTCTGTCATCTACAGTCACAGGTCTTAGAGACTTTTTCAAAAGCATTAAGCCTTTTTGGCAATACTGATTTCTGTGTACATTTATTTTTGGTCTAGTTTCTTTAAATAATAGTATTTAGGTATGCCTTAGCACTGGAATTATGAGAGCCATAACACAGCCACCAGAAGCCTGAAGAGACCTACAAAAAGTTTTACTGACTAAAGCCATAAATCACATGGTTTGTGTCTTACTAGCTTTTGCTTACTGATGCACCAGAAAAATCATTGCTTCCACCCAGAAACTAAAGGCAGGCCACTATGCCTCCACAAAAGGTGGAACTATATGACCTATTTGCCAGGCTCATTTGTTCACAGCTTTCCAGGCAGACCAGAAAAGTTTGATTTTTCTATCATGTCACATACAGGATATAAACACAATACATCTTTACTGGAAAGGTCAGCACGGCAAGCACTTGATAGCAAAATCAAATGAATCACTCCACTTCAGCAAGAGTCAAAAGCTCTGCGCAATGCTGAGCCTGGAGCATAGGTTACGTACTAACCTGCCCCACAAAAATGTAGAAAAGCTAATTATCAATGCAGCTCTGAGTCTAATACTGGAATCTGGGGGAGTTAATTCATATGAAAGCACTTTCTGTACCACCTGGCAAACGCCCCCTATTGTAACATGCACTTTTTACCTGCAATGTAAAACAACGCTGTTGTGCTGTTCACAAACAGCTAGGTAGAATTTACATGGTAGGCCTTAAGGGACCTCAGAAATATGAATGCAAAGGACTACTTCATTATGTGAAGTTTAACAATAAAATAGGCTATTGGGATGCAGCCTTAATTCAGTATGAATTCAGCATGCTACAATACCCTATTTAAAAATCTCCTCTCTCTTAATAGAACTGTCCTCCAAATTTGGACTTTTATTTTTCTTAAAGAAACACATTTCTTCTTTTCTATTTCTACCAGCTCTGAGAGGCTTGGGGTTTGAATTATTTGTCTAGTGTGTCACTTGAAAGAAAAGGTGGGTTTGCAAACTGCTCTAAAAACTCAGAGGTTTTCAGCATGCCAGTACCTACCAGGGCAGCATCAAATTTGTCCACCCACCAAGAAGGCTCAAGAGGAAGAATTTCATCATTCTAGAAATGAAGTAACATCATGAGTTGAAGGAAACTGCATCAAATCGATTGAACTCCTCATACAGTTTGGACAAATCTGAAAAGTATGAACTTTCAGGCTAGAGACATCATCCTCTGCCCCCCATTAGTGGTGGCACCCAATAGCCACATAAGAAAACTCAGTGCCTGCAGCAATGCTCTAACTACCCTTTTACTTCTGATTGCTGCTGCCCAAAGCAACTCACTCTGTTTGAGATGAGGGCTGAGCAGAAAATACTTAGTGCCCTCCCTAGACAAAGTCCCAACCTTTTTGCTCTCTATTTCCAGTGCCTCTGGACTAAATCTCTCCCTCCTCAGGCTAGGATTCTACCTCCACACCCATTACATCTTCCTACAGTCATACTCACATTCCCTAACTAGGGCACAAACTAATTATTTTAATGCACATTTCAAGTATGCAAGGTCAGCAAGCACAGAATCTACAAGTATATGGCTAAAAGTAATCTATACATACAGATTTTCTGACTTACAGATTTTCTGTACATATAGATTTTCTGAATGTATACATATATATTCAATATATATTTACACACAGATATATATATACGTATAGACTTTCTGAATATATATGTAGCCTGTCTATGCCTATAGCTGTATATTCATAACTATATTCACAATTGCATGTATAAGCTATGCATTAAAAGTTTTAGTAGAAAACTGTTCAGAGCTGTTATATTGTGAACTGGATCATGTTCAGTAAATGCATTACAGTCCAGAGCTTGGCTATGTCAGCCATCTCTAGTGTCAATTATTATAAAGAATTCTTGAAGAAACATATACCAGTCTGCTTTAAAAATAGTCAGAAATAACTTGATCATTCAAGTTCACATTCTGGGAGAAAACAATTAGCACAGTTACTAAAGCTGCAGAGGCATAGCAAGTTATATCCAAGGGGCAATCAAAGGCAGCCCAGCATGATTGCAGTTTAGACTTCACATTTGGAGCAATCAACAGGCAGAATCAAAAAAGCAAAACATCAGATCAAGCACACTCCTTCGAAGTGAGGAATTAGTTGGAAAGGGTCTGGCCTGCTCCTGCAGAGATAATTTTGTAGCATAAAACAGAGAGCCTCACCTTCCTATGAATCCTGCCTGACTTGTGAGCTTGAGATTTAACTGCACATTGTCTCTTCTTGTCTTGGGAAAAATGCCCTCTCAGTTGTAAGATAATTATTAAACATACATTTTAAGATGAAATGGCAGTTATCAGAGAATATCCTCCCACAGACATCCAAATTATCTGCACATTGTATTGCTTGTATTTGGCTTAGCAGTCATTTGGTATCTGAAGCAGACTTTGGCCCCTCAAAAGATGTCTGTCAGATGAAATCTGTGAATACTGTTTGCAAATACTTCTTGGCTTGGAAAAATAAAAGCTCCCTTCCACTAGTCTAGATCACAGTTTCAGGTGTACAGTTTACTTTGGAGTATCAATCAGGAACAGCATTTGGCATCAACTTTGTTTAGCAAAGGAGCATCCTAAGGGGAGAGCAGTATCAATCCATTGTATGTTGCACATTAACAATTACCAAGAAACCCCTAAAGTTTAGTAGGGGACTTCACAGACAACTAAGGAAACCTTGGTTCCAGCTATGGGGGAAACAATGTCTCCCAGTTAAAGTAATTTCAAAGCTTGCACTTTTCATTTATTGCCTGGATTCTTTTCTCTATGTCAAGCCTATGCACAAGATCCATAAAATGAGGGGCTTGAGGGGAGGACATGAGATGGGTTTAAAGATGTTCAAATAGATTTATGGGATGCCTAATAATTCCCAAAGGAAAGAAAGTCATGCAAAATAGATTGAATTTCATGTGAAATGTTCTTCACCACAGCCTCCATCTGACTCCAGATTAAAACACCCATGACAGTGCACTCATGAGGCGGATGCCTCTCCTCCCCTTAGAGGTAATATCCACCTCTTCAGTGCAATCTCTGGAGACAGAAGAGCAACTGAAAAATCCTGAGGTCAAAAGCATTCACTCAACCAAGCTACCTAGTGCCTTTTGTGACACTCTGCGAGACATCCACAAATGGCAAATATGACTGATTCTAAGGGAGACACCCAGCTCTGTAGAATGTCATTGGGGAGTGAGGGAGGATACTCTGGTGCCTCACAGGTGGCAACAGATGCTGAAATTTAGACACCTCTCTCACTCCTCATGGCAGCAGAACTGGGCCAGGAGTGACAAAGGGTTCACTGACATCCTGGCACGTGGCTGAGTGAGGTCCAGACTCTGTCTGGGGGATCAAGCTGGGAGCAGCAGGAGACATGGCAGGAGTAGGGGGTCCAGGGTCAAGCAGGAGTCAGGGCTGGGGACTAGTGTGTCTACGACATGGCCCAGGAGGAACTGGATGCCCAGGGCTGAGGTAAAATGGGACTCCTGGGCACATGTGAAAGTTTGGGGGGTGCCAGATGTGGCTAATCAGGGCCATTAAGGCCACGGATGCCCCCAGGGGCCTGATGGGCTTCTGTCTGGCCCCTCCTGACCACACTTGTGTTGAGTTCAACACAAGTGAACTCAAATGGAGACACCTATGTTCAGGCATCATAATCTGGAAACTGATAAGCCTCCAGGGGCAGTGTTCAGCTGCCAAAATACATGTCTGGAGATGCCAAAGGGTGCTTGAGAGGACTACAGAGGCACATCTGGTGCCTATGCATAATCCATGAATTTCATCTTTGGTGTTTTAGGTCATTAATATATTGTAAAAAAATCAGTGGCCTGTCTGACACAAAAAAGAATACTTCCATATATGTCAATTGTCCCACAAAACAGCTTTAAGTTAATGCCATGCCATAGTTGTCAGTTAAATAAGCACAGTTGTGTGAAATGAAGATTCAGCCAGGACACAACTTTTCAGCTGTTAACAATTTCACCCAAGGAGCAGCTCTTACTGAGAGGCAACATCCAGTAAAGCAGACCACAGTTCACTCAACAACAACAACAAAATGTTCTTCATTTTCACATAATTCTACAAACCAGCAACAGCAAAACTTGACATTTTACTTTACAGCATTTCACAGGCAGCTGCTTACATAGCAGCAACTGGTATATCTGTGTGTACATATAAAATACATAATTTGTTTAAATACTAAAATATATTTTGATTGCCATCTGTAAAATAAGTCTCTTAACTACATATGGAGAAGCAGTGAGAGGTAAATATGCACAGACATGAAATAGAATATTTTGTAATATTTCATCTTACAAAAATGAAGCAAGTGCTGAGTCATTAAAATATAGCAGGGGATAAGGGAATCATAGAATCATAGAATCATAGAATATCCTGAGTTGGAAGGGACCCTTAAGGATCATCAAGTCCAACTCTTGACACCGCACAGGTCTACCCAGAAGTTCAGACCATGTGACTAAGTGCACAGTCCAATCGCTTCTTAAACTCAGTCAGGCTCGGTGCAGTGACCACTTCCCTGGGGAGCCTGTTCCAGTGTGCAACCACTCTCTCAGTGAAGAACCCCCTTCCTGATGTCAAGCCTAAACTTCCCCTGCCTCAGCTTAACCCCGTTCCCACGGGTCCTGTCGCTGGTGTTAATGGAGAAAAGGTCTCCTGCCTCTCGACACCCCCTTACGAGGAAGTTGTAGACTGCGATGAGGTCTCCCCTCAGCCTCCTCTTCTCCAGGCTGAACAGGCCCAGTGCCCTCAGCCGTTCCTCGTACGTCTTCCCCTCCAGGCCTTTCACCATCTTCGTAGCCCTCCTCTGGACACTCTCCAACAGTTTCACGTCCTTTTTATACTGTGGTGCCCAGAACTGCACACAGTACTCGAGGTGAGGTCGCACCAGCGCAGAGTAGAGCGGGACAATCACCTCCCTTGACCTAATAGCGATGCCGTGCTTGATGCACCCCAGGACACGGTTGGCCCTCCTGGCTGCCAGGGCACACTGCTGGCTCATATTCAACTTGCTGTCTACCATGACCCCCAGATCCCTCTCTTCTAGGCTGCTCTCCAGCGTCTCATCGCCCAGTCTGTACGTGCAGCCAGGGTTTCCCCGTCCCAGGTGCAGGACCCGGCACTTACTCTTATTGAACTTCATGCGGTTGGTGATCGCCCAGCTCTCCAACCTATCCAGATCCCTCTGCAAGGCCTTTCCACCCTCATCCGAGTCCACAACTCCTCCAAGTTTGGTGTCATCAGCAAACTTGCTCAAAATACCTTCTATTCCTACATCCAGATCGTTTATAAAAATATTGAAAAGTACCGGCCCTAAAATGGAGCCTTGAGGGACCCCACTGGTAACCGCCCGCCAGCCTGACGCAGCCCCATTCACCATAACCCTTTGGGCCCTGCCCGTTAGCCAATTGCTCACCCATCGGATGATGTTTTTATTTAGCTGTATGGTGGACATTTTGTCCAGTAGGATCCTATGGGAAACCGTGTCAAAAGCCTTGCTGAAGTCCAAAAAAATCACATCAGCTGGTTTCCCTTGGTCCACCATACGGGTGATCTTATCATAAAAGGAAATCAGGTTAGTTAGGCAGGACCTACCCTTCACAAACCCATGCTGGCTGGGACCAATGACTGCTTTGTCCCCCAGGTGCGCCTCAATAAGTTTGAGAACCATCTTCTCCATGATTTTACCAGGCACTGACGTGAGACTGACAGGCCTGTAATTGCTAGGGTCTTCTTTCTGACCCTTTTTGAAAATCGGCACATTTGCCAGCTTCCAGTCTACCGGGACCTCTCCAGACTCCCAGGATAGTTGAAAAATAATTGAGAGAGGTTCCGCGATGACATCCGCCAGCTCTTTCAGCACCCGGGGATGAATCCCATCCGGACCCATGGACTTGTAGGGATCCAGGTGGAGTAGCAAATCCCGCACACGTTCAGGGTCAGTTGGGAGTTTGTCATCCCCACCGTCCCGGTCCTCCAGCTCAGGGCACCCTGGGTCCCGAAGCCCATCATCGGCATTGAAGACAGAGGCAAAGAAGGCGTTAAGCGTCTCTGCTTTGCCTATGTCATTGTCTGTGAGGAGACCTTCCCTATCAAGGAGCGGCCCTATGTATTCTTTAGTTCTCCTTTTTCCATTCACATATCTAAAAAAACCCTTTTTATTATCTCTCACAGACACAGCCAGCTTCAACTCTAGGTGTGCTTTAGCCACACGAATTTTCTTCCTACAAACACGAAGAGCATCCCTGTATTCTTTCCATGTCACCTGGCCCTCCTTCCAGTAGCGAAAGACTCTCTGTTTCCACCTAATCTCCATTAGAATGTTCCTGGTCAGCCACGCCGGCCTCCTGCCCCGCCTGCCTGACTTGCGATATTTAGGAATTGCCTGTTCTTGTGCTTCTAAGAGGCATCGCTTAAAGAATGACCAGCACTGGTGGACATCGAGGCCTTCAAGAGCAGCTTCCCAAGGGACCTTGCTGACTAGTTCCCTGAGCAGCCTGAAGTCCGCCTTCCCCATATCTAGGGATGAGGTTTTGGTGGCACTTTTCCTTCTGTCGCCGTAAATTTTGAACTCAACCACTTCATGGTCGCTATGACCGAGGCGGCCACCAATCACCACATCTCCCACCAGGCCCTCTCTGTTTTCTAGCAATAGGTCTAGGAGGGCACCTTTCCTAGTTGGCTCCGTTAGCACCTGCACCAAGAAGTTATCATCTAGGTGCTTCATGAACCTCCTGGACTTGCTCGTGTCAGCTGTGTGGCACTCCCAGTTAACGTCTGGCAAGTTGAAGTCCCCTATAAGGACAAGGGGAGTTAATCTCGAGGCCTCTCTTAGTTCTGTAAAGAATAATTTATCGGCGCTATCGTCCTGGCCAGGCGGTCTGTAATAGACTCCCACAACGACATCCCCTTTATTCGTTCGTCCCTTGATCCTTACCCAGAGGCTCTCAACTTTGCCATCGCCGACCTGAAGTTCCACACAGTCCAGCCCCTGCTTCACATACATCCACATTCACAATTCAGGAATTGCTACTTAAATTCCTGATAAAAAAGCGTAAGATACAATATCATCATAACAGAGATATAGAAATTTAAGGCTTGATGATGTTTTCACAGCAGAGAGAAATATGCAGGAATTTTCTTTTTCTTCCTGAACTTCAGGGTCAATTAAGGGGCTGGGCACATCCACAATTAGCTGTGCAGCCAGAAAGGTCTAAGCCTCAGGAAAATTATTGCAGTACACTGAAAATCTGTGTCACGTATGAGTTTATATAAGGTCCATGAGTTTTATTTTACAGTGGCAATTTCCTGTTTACAACTTAAGTGGAAAGTGAATAACTATTTTATTCACTGCTAAAAGTCAAAATCTTTTATTGTTGGTTTCAGCTGCAGCAGCTTACTGCTTCTGACGGGAAAATCAGGAGGCTTTGCAAGGCCACTGTGCTCTGTTCTCTCCAGACATGGAATGACTCAGTTTCTCCATGGTGATTCATCCAATAATTCAGCTTTGTGCTTCATGTCCAAAAGGGGACTTTATCCAGATGTATTCAGAAAGAGGTGGGAATAGACCACTGGGGAGCCTAAATGAGGTTTTCCTACAGAAAGGGAGATTGATCTGCTGGATGTATCCTTACACTGAACCTCCTGCTCAGTTTGGTGCATACCCATCATCCAATCTGATATGCAGGCAAAAATTATTAAGATTTTGGTTTTTGCATTACTTGCTTCTGGGGTTATGAGCACTATGGTCTTTCTCTGCTTTCCCTGAGCTGAACTGGGAGCAGTCATTTATGATCTTTGGAGAGTATCAATAAAAGGATAATTCTATCCATAAGGCCAGTTGACCTCCCAAGTGACACAGGTTCAATAAGGTAGGGAAACAAGAAAAACAGACAATTTTAATGGCTTTCAACTTACGCAAAGCCTGCACGGCACCAGCTGCTACAAACAACTTAGAAAGACACAGATCTGAAGTAACAGTCTTCCTCAAAACCAAGTATAGGTAAGTGAGCTGACCAGGAAATAGAGACAGATCACTGATAAGTGAGACTGCAAGCAACAAAGCAAAGTTTGGACTTTCTCTCAAACTGCTTTTGTTGTAGGAAGACCTGGCTGGGAAACCACCTCAATGGCCCACACCAACAATTCTGTGGACCTGAACGGAGGTCCACTCACCCCATCTGTCACCTGGATCAATCACCCCAGCTGTCTTTTTACTCTTTAACACCTTGAATTTAATTTTTCTTTTTCTAAAGGCTCTAGAGTTCCAGAGATAACCTTGGAAGCAAGATTGAATGTAAACCAAGAAGAAAAGGAGTCCACAGAGGACAGCATTTCTGCAAGGTGTTGATCAATATGAGTGATAAATTTAGATGCACATTGTAATGTTTCAAATCTTTGCCTTCCTAGTCAATTGTAGATTAAAGCATGGAATAAACTAAGAAAATTTAACCAAATTATATCCTTCTTATTTGTGCATGTAGCAGAAGCAGTAGTTTTGCATCATTTTTCCTCCTTGTACTTGAAGAATCGTGCAAGACAGAATTCTCCGAGAACAAGCCCAGGAGAACACAGTAGCGTATATGATTAGTTCCATAAATGTATGAATGATCTCTCTCATTTGGTATGGCAGTGCACCTAACCTAAACTGCATGTGCCACTCAAAAAGGTTGTAGTATTTCCCTCAGTACTCACTCCTTCTTACCCAGTTCCTCCCGTAGCCCCAAGTCACATTTGCATCTATTTAATATCTTTCAGTTCCTGTAGAGTCCTTGACTGCTTGTTACTGTCTCTAAGTACATCAAAGGAGAAGGAAATAAAAATAAAGGAATGTTAAGATCCTCCTTGGCCCTTGGAAGAAACAAACACTTGAGACATAATTTTGCTGAAAAAAAAAAAAAAAAAAAAAAGAAAGAAAGAAGGTTTTCTCTTTCATCTCTCTTCATTTTTAATTGACTCAGATTTTTTAGCTAAAAATACATATCACAGAATTCTCTTTCTTCATGGGGATGCTCCAGCTACTCCTTTCCCACCCAATAACAGCCTTACAGATGCACCTTATTTCTAGTAACACAGTTACTAGTTATGCAAACAGCTGTGATATTGAAAACAAGATTAAGAAGCAATATAAGGAAAATCAGAAAGAAAGAAATGCCCAGTTGATATCACAGCATATTAGGAAAAGAGGATGGGGAAGAAAAGGGAAAATATGATAACTCTGCAGGGCTTCAAAGCTTCTCAGTGTTTTTTTCAGCCATCATAAATCCCATCATCCTCCTGACCTTGAGGAAGGAACCACCCTTGTCAGAGAAACAGATTCTTTTCTTCCTATCATCATCATTTTGAGGGAAGAATGGACATCTACCCAGCTCAGTTACTCCCCAAACCTCACTCTCTTTCTCTAGACAGACAATAGAAAATAATGGCTAAGTCACCATAAGATGTAAAAGAGTTAATCAGTGCCCTAGCAAATCAGAGTGCATGATTTGGTTTTATGTGCAAAGGACAGAAATGCATGTGGTAGACAGGACTGACTCAGGGTAGGAATTGAAAACTCTAACATGAACAAATTTTTACATCATGTACAGTGTGTGGAAGTAGTTCTTACCCTTCAGTACCTTTACATATGATCTCTAAGAGATAGCTCATGAAGGCTACTGATACCTCAGTTCACATTTACATAATGAGATTATTTTCTTGATGGCATTAATACAGCTCATGGTAGGCATTAATTTGTACAGAAAGCTGCTACATAGTTAATTGCAATTAAACAACTTGGAGCTGAAAAGTCTGTCCAACAAAGTGAGGAGCAATAGAGGTTAGAATTTAACATTGCATTGGGAGTAAATTATAAACTCTTAAGGGCACCTTTGTTTTCATATATGTGTTTATAATTGAACCCTGCTCCCCAGCAGTGATTCATCAGCACTACCACCACAGATCACGTCATCTCTGCACTAACAGGGAGTGTAACAACACACAGCAGTCTAAAACTATTCTGCTGTTCACTTCATATAAAACTATTATTATTATTTACCATTGATGAAAACAACCCACAAAATGAAACCAAGGAAATAAATTATTTCTTTGCAACAATTATTAGAATATAGCTATTTAATATGAATGCACATCTTACGTATTTGCATGCACAAATCCAATCATTCTTTTCTGTTTGAAAACTGCTGAACAAAATCTTACACCAATATGGTTCAAAACATTTTCTTTTACCTTCTCCCCCACAACACCTTCTTCAAAATCGAAAGTTAAAACACACTGCATTCTTCTTAAGAGATAATTAAAGAAACTGAAAAAGTAACTGACCTCTTGTCTTTTGAAATTTTGTACATATTCTTCAAATTGTTCATCTTTTGTTTCATCTGCTTTTCCTAGTTTTTGAAGTACCTATATTGGGAAAAAAAAATAAAAAGGATTAATTTTCAACAGTTGTTCTTGCTGTTAAGCTTAAATAGTATTTTATTTTTGGAGTGTTGCATGCGCTACTGTTTCCAAAGCTTATAAGGGAAACTATTTTGCCAAAAATTAAAAAGGTTGACTACAGACAATGAGAAGCATCTTGTGTGCATGGGCAGAAGCATGGTGTGTGTAAATCTACTTCAAAGTATGAAGTTTTTGGAAGGGGTGTGTGTGTTTTTTGTTTGTTTTAATGAAGCCATTTTTCTTTTAGCAGAGATTCCCAGGGTCTCAAAACAAGGAAGAATTAAATAAAATTTTCTGGCAATGCAAGCAAGTTCTTTTCCCATTCAGACAGAGCAAAAAAACAAGTTCTGCTACGTTTTTCTACTGTTTATGGCTTATTATGTCCAACGATATTAACATTATCTCCATCTGCACAATTTTCATCACAAAATGAAAATGAAAAAAAGTAAGGCTGTATGAGAAATCGGTAGAGCTGATGCTTATTTAAAACTTAAAACTTTTGCTGTTTCATATTTGCCTCCCCCCCCCCCCCCCCCAATTCTGAAGTGGATTGTCATACTAGGTAATAAATATACTACAATATGTACAATATGTCAGCAGAAGGGCTAGTAGTCTCAAAAGTAATTGGATATTGCTAAACTTTACACTCTGTTTAACAACAACAAATGCATTCTGTTATTAAATCAAAGCGTTATCAGTTCATTTTAACATTGGAGACTTACATGTACGATCAATTAGGCTTTACCTTTCTTGTCAAACAACCCCCAAAACTTTATAGAATATTGTTAGAGGGATAAAACATATCATGGAGTGATATTTAGTTTGTTCTCCCAAGGCAAAGAAACTAAACTTTAAATTTTCACAGGAAAAGCAAAAAACAAACACAAAAAATCACTTCTGCCCTTCCCTCTTCCCCCTACCCGTCCCCCAAAAAAAAAAAAAAAAAAAGTAGCCAATCCCATGAATAAACACACCAGCAGTCCAAGTATATAAACATATATAAACACAAACAGTCCCTGTCCTGGCATATTTTGACTCAGACCATCTGCCTCTCAACCCCAACCAGCTTGGAGCCACAAAAACCAGGGTGCACAAAGGGGCAGAGAGCACTGCCACAGTGGAAACCAGGAATAAAGATGATCACAAAGGTGATGCAACACTACCCATGCAACTGACATGTGAAACTTCAGGGAAGTTTTGACATATTTACAGCAGAAAGACAGAAAGAATGACATCTGAGAGGGAGAAAAAGAAAAAAAAGACAAAAGAAAAAAAAAAAGACAACTTTTCTTGCTTGTAGCTATGTTTTAACTTTTCATTCCCCTGGCTCATTTGGGCATTCTGGGTTGCATTTAATTCCCAAAGATCTCATGTGCTCTCATCACTGATCTCTTCATAAAATATTTAAAAAGTATCACAGATGGCTTTACAGAGGAATCATTTAATTTAACATTTCAAATCATCACAGGACTTCACATTGCTCCCTGTCACCAATGAGCCAAACAACCTGCCCCCAGCTGCAGCATGGCTTTGATCTGCACTAGGCGGTTCTCTGAAAATCTATTTCCTTTTCAAAGAGCCTCCTCACCAAGGCAATACATTTGAGTTGTGTTCACAGGAGCAAGTGCAGGCACATTAATTAGAATCAGAAAGATCCATAATATAATAACAAAACAGGGCAAAAAAGTTGTCACGAAAAACTCTTTTCTGAGATATTAATTTCACACATCCACGTCTCCAGATGCATGCTCAGGTTCAGAAGGGGACAACCTACCTATTACAGCACCTCAACTTTTTTCTTGTTTGATTTTTAATCCTAACTGCCACTTTTAAATTCTCTTCATGTATTTTTCTCAACTGAGACTAAGAGGCAGTGTTTGAACTTCTCTTCTGCGAACGCCAACTCTAATTTTAATTCAGGGTTAATAACATACAAAGACATAGCTTCCCAGCTTTCCTAATCCTAACCCAAATCAGAATGTAAATGCTCACTACAGGTGCATCACACATTTGGAACGCAAAGTACTGGCCAGTGGCTTGGTATTAGCTGACGGTACTTGTGATACTTGCCCTCACTGAAGTCCTGCAGCCCATGCAATACACACAGACAACTAGGACTCACTCACTGTTTTCCTAAATGCAATCCTAACCTTAAAACGAACCCCATAACCCCATACAGAGACAGCTGAACAGACTGAAGCTGGAATAAGCCATTCCTCAGAGGTCTCTTTAGCTCCCATCCTTCACCTAGCCACACGGACCACTGAATGAATAGCACAGCCTTTTACAACCAAGCCTTTTCTGGCTGTAACCATAACTTACCACTAAACAGAGAGAACACCAGACTGAGGGCAAGTCTCAAATAGATCTCTGCTGAACCTTTCAGCACTTATTTGTGCACTTCTGTCTTAAAGTAGAAGTCTGTTGTCAAAAGTCTATAGTTTGCAGTTTAGTTATTACTATGACCCAGTTTGGCCACATATTAAAAGGGTGTCTTTGGGACAGAGTGAAGGCTAGATGAAGGCTTATCTACATTACACATGGATTCTTCTAACTCCAACCTCCCTGTGGACAGGCTGAAATAAATTTCAGACTTATCTTTCATCTAGTTATATGGAGATCTTGGGTCAAAATTAGAGTTAGGGTCTAGGTTAGGGCTTGGGCTGTGGCTATGAAAAGAAAAGTAGACAGCTCCAGGTTAGTAGTAAATACCCAGCACCCTGAAGAATTAGGATGTCACATAGACCTAACATTTTATTGTGTTTCCTATGTGATCACCTCTTTAATCAGCCTACTAGCATTAAGCTTAGATATTGGTCAAGAGAAAGCTGGTTTGAATTGTCCAGGTCACCAGAATACATCTGATGGTCCTTAAAGGTAAAATGAAGGCTGTGCACAGGAGCAGCAAGTGCCTAACCTCTCTCTGAAGCCTTAGTTCAACCACCCTTCTATACAAGGATTAGATTTAGTAACAGGAATAGCTCAGTTTATTGGTGGCCCTTGAGGACAGGAGAAGGGCAAGTAAACAGTGCTTTACAACAGCATTGGAGTGCTCTACAACGTGCCAAGGAAAGGAGATCTGGACAGTTAAGTAGCTAATATTTTATTTTAGATCCATGTAGTCATTTACCCATATTGTGGATTTGGATTCAGGCATTAAGGAAAGGAAAGGCAAATGAAGAAAAGCTATTGCTGAGCATCTCATGGCCCATAGAGCTAGAATGCATCCTGGACTCAAAGAGGGCAGGTAGCTAGTATATATGATATATATATATTCTTAGCATGCCCACACAAAGAAATAATGTTTGGGATTAGGTTTAGGAACATCCACCAATGTGTATAAACAGCCTATACTATTTTAATTTTTATTTAAATTACATAGAAAAAATGATGAAGCAGACATGAATTGAATCAAGAAACATTCTACAGCCAAGTACTCTGTAGTTTTCTGAAGACAGCAAAATTTATTTGGTGAACGTGTTCACCCTATCCAAAAAAAAAGGCAAAAAACCTACCCCATATTTCATTTAATTAGCCTAAATCAACTACCAGTAAGTCTTCTGTTAAAATAACATTAATAATAATAATAATAATAATTTGAAACAGTGGCTTTTTTTTTCCCCCGATTTAACTGTGATCTCCAAATGTGATACTGTACAGTCTGCTTAATGCACTGAATTATGCTAAGGATCTAAAACAAATAGCAGTATTGAACCAGCTTGCTGCTAAAAATATACAAACTAAATAATTAAGTCCAGTTATTAAGAGAATGAAGTAAAAGCTAAATTTGATCTGATGGTAAACCTCAATTCTGTTGAGTGAATACATGTACAGATAAACTGTCTGTCTGGTAATGTGGTACTGAGATAAATGATAGATTTGACCCAAACACAAAATTTGGTGAAGGACGTCAAGCATTGTCTGATATCATTCATAAATGTCATATTTCCATTTGGGGATGTTCCATCTTCAGTAATAATTTTGGAGGACATAAGACTGTGCACTTCCTATTTTAAGTCATTTAAGCACTTTCATTTACCAAAAATAATACATTTCTGATATGTGAGCATTATACCTGTTAGGAAGAAAGAGTCAATAATTTGCTTATCTTGAATTAAAATGATCAATTGTACAATGACTGTGAAGTTAAGTGTCTGCAATATGCCAAAGAAAGGAAATTAATATAATAGAAACAAAACAAAAGAGTAAGATTGAGTAAGCTTGATTATATTGAAAACTTATGTCTTGTGGTAAGGATGACAGTGTTATAATAGTGGTTGAGGCAGTGACCATGATGGGCCTATTGATCTTTCCCTAAAATAGTTTTCCAAACTACAGTAATTCAAGGGAAAAAATAATATATAAGTAAAGGGAGAGATAGAGAGAGAGAGCCTGATTTTCCGATCTAAATCACAGGAAACCAAGAGTTGCCTCAGGAGCAGCTCAGCTCCCTGCACAGCAGTAGCAGAGTGAACAGGAACTGCTAGTAGCCTCATCAGACATCCCTACATACATCACCCAGAGTTATACATCCATATTCTTAAAGAATAACCAACACAATCAAAATCACTCAAGGCAGGAAGACAGGATTGCTCAGAGAGGAATACCCAGGGCGAGACTTCATCATAAATTCACAAAGACTTAACAGATTGAAAAGACTAAGATAATGTAATCTACCACAGATAGCATTAATTAAGGATATTACAGAGCAACTCCAGTATGAAAAGCAAAACAAACACTTTTGAGAGTCAAAAAGCATTGCCATGAAGTCACTACCTTAAATCTTTAGAGAACAGCAAAGTGCTCAGGAACCCAGCAGATTCAAACTCATGCACCTACAACATTGTTCTACAACACTTTTTAAAATACAACCATTTTTTTTCTTCTACAACCTGTAAAGGAAAAACTCAGAATGCATAATTAATTTGTGCAGATTCCCAAAGTAGTTTCAGGATGGTACTTCTGGGCAGCAAATGAAAACAGAGCATTCAGAAGAAACCACATGAGAGTCACCTATGTGCAAATTTTCATAAGGATTTCAGCATACGCTCACAAAGCTGAAAAAAGTATTTGCTCAATATAAAATATAAGATTTGAAATAAGAGTCTTATGAGGCACATGACAAGAACACTTATCTGAAAAAATAAAAGAGAAAAAAAGAAATATAGTAGGATAAGTTTGAAGTAAATGTGACTATATTTCAACTTACCCAACTACAAAATAGTATATGACAAGTCATAAGGAGAACATATAGAATCATGGAATGGTTTGGGTTGGAAGGGACCTTAAAGAGCTCCCATTTCCACCCCCTTGCCATAGGAAGGAACACCTCCCACTAGACAAGGCTGCCCAAGGTCCCATCCAGCCTGACGAACTTCCTGGGATGGGGCATCCACAGCTTCTCTCAGCAGCCTGTGCCAGTGCCTCACTACCCTTACAGTGAAGAATTTCTTCGTAGCATGTAATCTAAATCTCTCCTCTTTTAGTTTAAAGCCATTCCCCCTTGTCCTATCACTACACTCCCTGACAGAGTCCCTTCCCAGCTTTCTTGCAGGCCCCCTTTAGGTAACAGAAGGCTGCTCTAGGGTCTCCCTGGAGCCTTCTCATCTTCAGGCTGAACAACCCCAACAACTCTCTTGGCTTATCTTCATAGGAGAGGTTCTCCAGCCCCCTGAGCATCCTCACGGTCCTCCTCTGGACTCACCTCAACAGGTCCACGTCCTTCTTATGTTGGGTGCCCCAGAGCTGAACCCCAGCTTACCACAGCCTGACAGGAATTTCAGATGGACCCCAACAGAAAACAAACAAACAAAAAATGAACACGCATCTCCAAATTTAAAATGTGAAGACAAAATTGTTTCACATGATGGGATGATATATAAAGCATTCAATGCCATAAAACTGTTTTTTTTTTTTTAAAAAAAAAAAAAAATAAAGTGTCAAATTAAAAAAGCTAAGAATGATCCATGATACCCAGCTGGTATTTGGGAAGAGTAGGAACAAAGTTGAAGAAACCCTGTTTGTTCCAGAAATAAAAGCTAGCTTGGAAGGCAACATATCGAAGTATGAAATCTGGAACAGAACTAATGCAAAACATATCTACTGACTCTCACTGGAGTGTTAGAGCAAGGTGTTAAATACAAGAAACAGAACAAATACTCAAGACTTGCTGAAGCCACATGAGATTCCCACCTCCTCACCATTAGCACATGGGTAGCTGAAGCAAAACCAGAGAGTGAATCAGTACAAGGATGCTCCTCAGTCATTCCCCTGCAAAGAGGGGCAAAGGGAGAATGTGAATTGGATTACAGATATCTGAGTGTTAAAGTGATGTACCTAAACATTTAGTTCAACTAATGAAAAGTTTTCTCTCCAAAGAGGTCACATTATAATTTAACTACTCAGAATCTTTTGGGGTGGCATTTAAATATCTTATTTTATCATGATGTCAAAGTCTTATTCTGATGTCAGAGTCTTATTCTGTCTCCATTTCACACCAGCACAGACACAGACACATCAAAAGGTGGTCAGAAAAAGAAGACAGGCAAAGATAAGTTTTAAGGTTATCACATAATAGCATTAAACTATGCACAAAGTATTTCACAGGAATTAGATGGATTTTTCTAATTAGCAAATGAATAAATGAAAGATTCCTTAGAAACTTGTTAAAAAAAATCCAGTCCTATTCTTCATTGTCTCTCAGATTTTTTTAAGCAAAGTTAGGATTATATATAAGAAATATGAAGTATTAATTTCTGCAGAAATTAATTTACACAGAATATGAGTTAAAGCCTCAGGGTATCTGTGCAAAATGGTTATTATTATCAGAGCTGTGGAAACTGAGTTACGAAGTAAGCACTTCACAAATTATTTTTTTTTTATCTAGCCAGAAACCATGCCATATATAACATTATCAGGATTTAGTAAAATAAGATCAGCAACCAAACATACCCAGTTAGTATAAGTTAACATTTTAGCACTGAGTAAAAATAAAGATTTCTGAATTAACAGAGTATTGCTCAGTTTCAGTTCTGCTGAGATTTTGATCCCACCATGGTCCCTGTGTAACAGGCTCTGTCACTTCTCTTTTCCAAGAGGTGGACTGAATTTCATACTTTCTGCACTGTACAGCTGTACATTTTCCAATAACTATGGCTCACCTTTGTACAACTGCTTTTCCACCCTTGCAATCCAGCAGAAACAACAGCTGAGAGTCACCAATATTTGTGCAAGCCTCAGTTTTCATTAATATTTACTCAACTTTTGTGAAAAAGTCCCTTTGTCATTTTACTATGACTAGTATAGAAAACATAGAAAGATGCTACAATAAAGATATTGACTGACAAGCAGTTGCTTCATGTGGTGCTGGCAAAACCAGTCCAGGAATACCAAGGCCTGCTGCTGAACACAGGAGCCAAGCCAGGAAGGGTGATGCTCCAGCTTGTTTTTGAAGTCTCAAGAAGATCCACTAGTGTGTACAACACAGCAATGATCATTAACAAAACGTGCCTGAAATCATTAAGGAGCAAACAATGATTCTCCAACCTAAAACACATATTACTTTTCTCATTTATTTATTTATTTAGAAATAACTGTGGTGGAGGTGGCCAATAAATTTACAAGATCTCAGTCACAGAGAAGGAAGCAGAAGACTCACGAGACATACCCGTGCTCTCAGCCTCCTCTGACCACTCTCTTTTTCCTCATCTTGAACATCTGAAGCCTGGATCATTTCCATTACTGATTTTAAGAAATGATTAAACTTAGCTCAGGTTTCCAGGTCAACACTAGCTAATCTGTAGTTATAACTCCGTCTTGCTGTGCACACTTTCAGTATTAATGATACAGAAAGTTCCTGATAATTCAACAAATTGCAGTCAATCCTCATTGCTACACAATGTATGTTCTATCTCTATTATTGTACTTTCATTTGTTCCCCAGCCTCCTGTTAGCTCTTATCTTATATTGGCACAATAATCCTTATTTGCCCACCATTTACAGTTGAATTTCATTGCTGAAGTCTGCCACCCATAGATCATATAATAGGAGAAAAGGTTCGAAGCAAACTTCAATTTGGGAAGTTATGTTTAGTGGAGGACTGTGAGTTCACAACCTCTGTCCTAATATGCCAGAGGTGATTTTTGCTGTACAGGTTCACAAGGAAAGAAAAGTCATACCCTGAACTGCATTAATGCACAAATATGTCACAAGCGATGGAAGGTGGTATCTGCTACAAACCAAGTGAATCCTCCAGGATGCAAGAGCATAAAAACTACTCTACAGGTCAGACTAAGTGTCTATTTGCTATACCAGCCTTTCCCCAAGAGAGGATGCCAAGGGGAGCTACAAGGCAAGTATGCAGTGGCACTTCTCCAGAACTTCCTCCCAGACTCTAACAAACTGCATTTCAATGATTTCTGAATGTGGTATTGTCATGTCTTAAATTTCTGATGGATTCTTCTCATTGACGGACAGTCCTGTTATTGTTGAGTTCAGGTGAGGTACTTGCTGTTTCAGGAAGCATGAAGGTTCACTTTTCTCATGGATGCTTTTCTTTTGTTAATTTAATGTCAGCTTTTGTTTGCTCGCGCTTTGAGTTTGTAAAATACCACGATGCATGGGAACAGTTATGTAACAAATGAGAAGAGAGATAAATAATAATCAGACAAGCATAAAATCCTATGATGAGATACGTTCTCCTAATCAAAATTGAAAGAGGGAAATGTGCTCTTTCTACACAGTCTAAATGACAAATATGAACATTATTCTATGAGAGATGATTATAATAACCTTTCTGAAAATTACAGAATCTAATTGTACATCATGGCCCAGATGATGTTAAAATGCTCTAGAGAGATCCACAAAATAAACAACATTATGATTCCTCTCACAATGAAGCCACAAACTCCTACATTAGTCCTTGGTCATTTGGTTAAAGCCAGCAAGTACATTAGAGAGCGTACTGACTTGCACGTTGCAGAGCAGCACAGTGCTAGACCATTAGTCACCCTTCCCTTGTAACATACAGAAAATTTACTCTAACTGGGCACACTTGCAAAATTTAACACAATAACAGTTGGCTATTGTTCCGCTTAAGTGTGATTTTAAGAGGTCCAGCAGTAAAGCTTAGCTGCCCAGTAGCATTTATGGAGAATTTAAGGAGACTTGAGGATGAACCTGGAGTTCACAAGGCCTTGTTTTGCTGATGAGAAGAGAATGGATGCCAGCAGCTGTGGCAATGTATAGGTAGAGACTTTTCCTGCTTGTCTCTGACAACTTGCATGGAGTTTAATGCTATGGAGCCCTCTCACCCGGCAAGGTGGCTCATTGCTCTCTGCATGTATTCTGAAGGGTGCTTATCCCCACTGAAAGTGAAAGCCTAGCACAGCTTCAAGGAACCGCAGTGTACTTCAAAAAAACAAAGAAACAAAAAAACTATGGAGAGGCAAGCAGTTAGACTAGTTTTCACCAGTCTGCTCTGTGTGATTAGCTTGTATATAATAGGGAAGGGCATCCAGATAGGTGATTTGAAAGGGGTGCAGTTTAAAGAGAGAGAAAAATAGAGAGAAAGGAGAAACAACATAGACTGAGCTTAAAGGAGGGAAAAAAACAAGTGAGAAACCAAAGGAAAAAAAAAAAAAAAAAAGAGACAAATCAGTAAGATAATAAGGACCAACCTAAAAGCAAAGAATCAACTTTGAGAAACTGTGAGTTTGATTCATTTGCCTACCCATAGGCAACTCAGATTGCACAGGATCTCCCAAACACCACTGTGCAGGTGGCAAAATTGACACAGGTCCTGTGGAAGTTTCTCCTGGAACAGCAGCTTGAGGTAAGGCAGGACACGACTCCAACTGCCTATGTGTGGGCAGCAGAATTGGGCTATTAATATTGTAGCACCATTTACAATCCTCACATACTTTTGAGTATTATTTTTCCTCACAAAATCTATTAATGCACTACTACTTTCTTTTTTGTTCACTTTACCATTAAGGAAACAAGATAGAGACAAGTAACTTCTGTGCCAACTTCAGAAGTTAATCACCAGATCTAATTTTTCTACACTCATGTCTTAATCTCTAGGCCATCCTTCTGTACAAAGGAGATGCATCATACAGAAATCTGCTGTGTTCAGATTATTTACATTAGTGTTATACAGAACAAAAGAGAAAGAGTGAACAAAAAGGAATCTTAAAGATTGGAAAGACAATCTCTTTGCCCTTTTCTAGCTAGTGATGATCTCTTATTTCTTGAAATGATTGATCACTTATTTTCATTGAAGAGCAGCTAAATTTAACTGCCAGCACAATTAGCAGTAACATCCTTGGCTGAATTTCTGTGTCCTCTACTGCATCCTAAATAAATCAAAAAAACTACTCTGCTGAATTAATAAAAATTCCTATCATTTGCTATTGCTTCTGCCTAAACTTACTCATCTGGCTGAAAAGTACTTGGACCAGAGTGTCTCAGCCTTGTAGAAACTGGCTGTGCATCAAGGCTTGGTTACACTCTAGTCATCACTTTTTATTTGCCTCTTTCTAACCAGCTCCTCCACTTCCCTGCTCCCTTTTGGTTCATCCTCTACACTTTCTGTTGAGCAGATACTTTGCATAATACCACTCCCTACAAAATATATTAATGAGAAATAGATTATTGTCTACCCTGATAACAACTCATTTAGCTCATATTATAACTTCATTTACCCAATCTTCTCTTCATTTTTTGCCCTATTTAGGCTGCAAGCTTTTCAAAGCAGAAACCACCTGATCCTTTACCCATTTACAGTACTGAAGGCAAGGGGATAATCATCTTGATTTGCTTGAAGATCCGACTCAAAAAGCTGTGATTTGTGATTAATATTAACTTCACTTCTGATGTTTAAATTAACCTAGTGACCAGCTAGTTCCTTCACTAATTACTTGCTACTCCTAGTACTTCAAAGCTATGGGGAAAAAAATAAAATAAAAAAAAACTAAAGCAGCCATTCAAAACACTCAGTCACCACATTTTGAAATCATAAAAAGAGACATCAAACCAATTATAAAAGAATTACTATTAAAAAAAAATAATGATCCAAATTGGATTTGAGTAATTAACAAAAAATAGTAGATTGCATATACACTTATTTTCAAAACTAATTTCTGAGCTCCTGTAAATAGAACATTGAAGTCAACTAGTGACATTTAGGATAAAAATCTTTCAAGCTGGAAACAGCCACAATACAATAAACAAAACTGTCTCCTGCACAATAAGACCACTAAAGCTCATCTTTGCACAAGGAACCTAATTAATTTATCCTACTGTCGTCCTCAGCAGTGACACCTGACAGGCATTCTGTTATCTTTAAATTAATCAAGTTTTTCCTTGGCCAAGAAGAAAGATAAAACTAATTTATCTGTGGATAGCATAGTTTTGCTTTCTTAATTAAACATTTAAATTCTACCTGGAAAAAGTGAACTTTGTCCTTTACAGACTGTCTCCCTGGATTCATCGCAGCAAGTATGTGACGTTCTTTCTGCCTGGTGGCAGTCAAACAAAAAGCAATCAAGCAAAAAGCTTTTCAGCCACAAAGCCAAAATAAAGATCACATTCAATATAACAGACTCGAATTTAAAAGTACACGTATTCTCCCAGTATCCAGTTAGACAGAGGACATATAGCAGAATCCTCTTTTATTTTATTTACCTCTGGCAGTATGCTTTCAGTGGATCAAAGAACTTAGAAACAATAACAACAACAACAAAAAAGAATTTCAGTTTAAGTGATGATGCTTTTCAGGCTATTTCCCATTACATTCAGATTGCAGCACCTGATTTTCTGTACTCAGTTCCAAGATCCAGGGACAATTATTTCTTTCAGTCTGGATTAAACTCACCAAACTGAACCAATCTGTAATAACAGAAATGGATTTTGGCACTAAGTAGATAAAAGTGTTAGTGTTAAAATACTATGTCCCTACAGTAGATTTATATGAAGTTGGTAAGACCAATTCGATAGTGTCATAGGCATCTCCAGGTAACTTTTAATCAAAAAAGGCAGATAAATGGCAATTTACAAAAGAAAGTAACTTCCAAAGCCTGGAAGAAAGCCAGATAAAAACTTTCAGAACAAATCAGGATTTTCATGGGAGAGGAAGGAAATCAAAATCTTACCTAAAAGAGATATTTCAATTTGATATAATATACTTTTCTATCAGCTATTTGCAAGGTCCAGGGGAACTGCTCCAGTTTTAGCTCTGCAATAAGATTACAATCCACATTCTTAGCCCCCAATTCCAGTTAACGTCAGTAACTGCGGTGATGATGGCAGAGACAGGAGTTCAGCCGTTCCTGATATGAGTAGTAACGACCTCACACATTTCTCATCATGCAGCCTTAAAGACTTAACAGGTGAATACATTTTCCTTTCATTTCAACATTACATCTACAAGACAGGCTACCACTGTTTTTGTGTCTTAGCAGTTTGGCTTCTAAATTAATCCATATGCTCAATGTAGCAATACAGCTGCCTAATCCTGACTGCCTCCTCCAGACTGAGCTCTGACATTTTCACAGATATTCTTCCTCCTTAAGAAAGGTGTTGGCTGAGGCTTGAAAGAAACCCTCACATTTAGTCCAGTATGCCCAGGGGTGCAGATACTACCTACCCTGAAGCTCCTTAATGCCCAGCTCTAGGCAGACTCAGGGTAACCTTCATTACAGGACTTATAGTACAGCCCTGAAGAAGCAAACCCAAAAGTTTCCAGTGTAGTTTGATGGAGTGCCAACAGAATATTTCACCACCTGTTAGGCAGTCTCATGTCACGCCACACATAGCAACGTAGAACATGAAGATAACTTTGCCTAGTACTTTGCAAAACATTTGCCAGATTGATGTTCATCTGTGAAGGAATTTACTGTTTCTTCATAGATCATGAATATATTGCACACCAAATATCAGTGATATGCCTGACATAGCAGCATTTGATAATGAGCTATTCTTCACCTTCAGATGTTCCAGAGCTTTCTCCTCTTTCCTCTTCCAGAGTAAGAGGAACCGACATAACATCTCCAGATGAATTCACTCCCCTGTAGATGTAATGATAATTAAGTCTCTGTTTCAAATAATTAAGGAAATTATGTCCCAGCAGCATGAAAAATTAGGTAGAGTATACATAGCTGTTCAATTAACTTAAAAACTCAGGAAATCATTGATGTCACCCAGGCATTTCTTTCTTTCTTTCCTTTTTTTTTTTTTTTTCCAAAATAGCTTTTTAAAATATATATTGATCCACGAGAGATTTATTTCAGACTTACCAAAATAATCTGTAAAGGCATAATCTCATAACAATCACAAATATCCCAAGATTTATAAAGGAATAATTAAGCTACCATATAATATGGTAACTTTGACTAGCACATAATACTAGCCAAATACTTCTGAAGATAGTTACCATTTCCACCTCATTGCTTTTAGAATTACTCAACATTTTTGCATTACTGAAGGTCAATCAATACCTCACAACATCAAAGTATTCTGAAGATGCTCAGCTAACATAGCGTACTTCTACTTTCCTCATTAATTGCTGCTGAGGATAAGCAGCAATTAATGCTGTTCTCAGGAGTGCATCATTTCTTCATATTCCCCCCAAGACATGGCTTTTTGGTAAGTGAAGGAATTATTTAGAAATTATTTCAAAACCAAGGAAAAAATTAACCATACTCATGCATACATATGAGGTTGGGGGAATAATACAGGAGTTACTACAATAGTTAATACAAGAGTCCTGCTCTACTCCACCTGCTTCTGCAAAAAACAATACATTTAAGAGCTCTCTAATGGTTACAGTTTCCATGCAAAAAAAAAAAAAAAAAGGCATCAGGAAAAGGAACGTATCTGCTGATGCTGGAAAAGAACAGGTATGTGAACTCTGTTTTTCCAAACCTCTTACAAAAGGAGATGCTATGTCTTTCTGGGGTCACTGCTCATCAGGAGTCATGTTCTGACACCTTTTAGTGGTTTTTACTTGTACAAACACTGAGTCAGAGGAATGTACCACTGTGGAAGCATGATTAACATGAAAGAAGTCAGGAACTGGTCAAAGGACAGGTTCAATACAGAGAGAGGGTTAATACATGTAAGAAAAATATCACAAAATAAGTGCTAAGAAATTTAGAAAATTACACTTCCAGAACTGGGATTAAATAGAATAGTGGGATGCTGTGGCCATATAACCTAATAGTGTGGTCACCAAAACAAACTGGATGAAAAGCAGTACCAAGGTGAGCTGGAATGACTCATTAGCAAGTTCTACGCTGTGAGACCTTTCAAACTCTTCAAAAGCAAATCATATGCATTGAGGCTGAAGCAATGCTTCAGTGAACACCTCAGCAGAAGTCTTCATCATTGCAGATAAGGCAGAAGGACCTTCTTCCACAGGAAATGGGCACAGATGGGCTATTATTGAAAATCACTGGGAGTGTGGTACACAGCTGACCCGCTGGTACAGCTAGGTGTAACAGGGCACTACATTAACAGTCTTCATACCTTAGGTATCTTGGCACAGCATGGGACAGGGGTAAATGATTTTATTCTTCCTTTTGCAGATTAGCTGTGCTGATGTCTTCCATTCAGTGGCAAAGGTGGAAAAATTGAGCACTGTTATAAATGGAAAACTTGTCATTCCTGTGTTCAGTCTAGTGTTTTTTTTTTTGTTTTGTTTTGTTTTTGGTAAAGTCAATGCCTTGACTTCAACCTTCCCTCATGGTAGTTTTCCAGTATCCTCTTGACTTTTCTGTGTATTCTCTCCAGTTTGTAGGTAATTTTCTTCTCTAGTACATCTAATTTAGAGCTTCCTTGAATTGTTCAAAGTCCTTGAATTTCCTTTCATTCTCCCACCTTTAAAAATCAGTCATAGGTAGGAAAATAATTAGAAAAACACTTGATGTATTATAAATCAGTGGTAGAAAGAAATGTGTTAACCACTAAAAAAAATCAGCCTAACATGTGAAAATGGATCCAAAAATGGCATCAGACAAAAAATCAGCAAAGGAGATTTAAAAAAAAAAAAATATTCAAGGCTAAATCCTAAGAATAAAAGCATTTTGTACATTTCTCATCAAAAAGATACCTGTTTCTGAGTGTCTCCCTCCATTTGGAGCTGAAACCTACCGTTAGTTTAAATACTCCTATCTACCATGATCACCACAGTATAGTTATCCCCCAGCACCTCTTAAAATCACTCTGGGATTGGATTATAATACCTCCATTTCTAGGGGGAAGAAACTGAGGAATAGGAATCAGTTAAGCAAATTAATTGATTAATCCCAGCCTGTAGCTAACCGTGCAATATACCAACAGGAGACTTTTTAAATGAATGCTCAGATGTTGTGCTTCAACACCATGGCTGTATATGTAATCCTCTCTCAAAAACAACTGAGAAACACAAAGAACTGAAAAAGTATCTGTATACATAGGTATATAATAAAGGGCCAAATCTTAGTTATTTTACAGGTGTCATTAGGTTTGGGAATCTGAATGTATGAGAAAAACAAGCTGGATTAGTTTCTCTATCACATACTGTAAAAAATATATACATATGGCAATGATTGTTTAATATTGTCTTTCATACTTACTACTCAAGCTGTCATATTTCTTACAGCAAAAATTTTAAAGTCAGTTTAATGATAGTGCTGCAAATATAAGTAAATCAAAACTTGCTGTGAATACTTTTGTAAGTGTATGGCATGATTAGATTTATTTATTTAGTAATCAAATATAGTCCTTGAAGTTTTCAACTGTGTAAAATAGCTTCTGCAGCAAGTAATTTGTTAACAAAGACATTTTAAAAATGATGTTGATTCTAAGCTTTCATAAGGAACACTTTTCATATAACAAACCATAATGACTTTAAAAGGCAAGCAGAACTGTAGGCATTTATAAATATAAATCTAACTTCTGGATGTTACTACCAGACTAGAAATGCACCATATTTGTAATGTTTTGTTCATTTATAGGAATATAAAAGAGTATTTCTAGGAATACAGATGTATTTGTCACTCAAAGGTATTGGAAGATGTTAGAAGTACTTCAGGAAACACATTATACTCTCCGATGTCTTTAAAAATACTGGCTTTGTTATTTAAATGTATAGTGACATTGTTTCCAGCAGCAAAGTATACACCATAGCTGATCATCAGACTTGTCTCTGAAGAGCCAGCTTTCTGCTCAACAGTAGAAAGTACTGATGGCTGGCTACCAAGGTATGCAGAAAGGACAGCTATGAAAAATCTGTGAAGGGAGATGTACCGTCTTCCGAGGTGGGCAAACTTTTTTTCTTCATGTCATGCTACAGCTTTATAACATAGGAGAGGAATATTACAGACTTCCTCTCGATCCAACATGCCTAGCAAAGCAGTAAGTACCTGTACTTCAGTTTGAGTCTCAGCACCTTCCTGTTGCTGAATTCCAGCTCCTTTCATGCAAGATGGTTAGGATGGTACTAGAAGGCAGAAGCTCCCGGGGAAACTATGGTTTCCAGGGAAATAGATTATTATTTTCAGAACCTTCTCATCTACCACAGCAATAACAAAATACACTAAGTGAAAGATTTAACATATTCCACAGCAAAAGGCTCATAATACCAATAATACTCATAATGTCACATCTAGAAGTCACAAAAGTTGTTCAATACTTTGCTTCTTTAGTAATTCATCTCTGGGTGTTAAATTATACACTGCAAGATTCAGTCCATTACATTTTGCCTAATACTTATCTCTGTGTAGACAGTGAGATTGCTGAAAGTGATAAAAACAACTACAGTTCTCTAGGAAAGAACTAGGAAAGGAAAAAAAAAATAATGATGCCTACATCTGTGAATTTTTAGAAGAAAAAATAAGCATTTAAAGGCTTTCCCAAGCTATCAATCAGTCAATAGGATCATGGCATACACTTCATCCAGTTGTGTTTATAGGGGAAAAGGCCCTCCAAGTACCTGCAAGTTGCTTATTCTGCACATGGATTACATCCTTAGACTGTGGAGCAGAGATTTGAAAAAGATGTCAGTTCAGCTTTTTCTCTGTGAGGGAGAATGTACTGAATCATTAGTGTTGTAATTAGATTGGACTTCCCAAATTTAACTAATCCCTGCCTTGCTCATGAATTGGAACTATTGCAACAGTACTCTGGCTCCCAGTTTCCTTCTAAACAAGCAGCATCCACTGCCTTTCAGCAGAGACTGTATTTTCCCCTCTGCAGAACAACAAGTATTTTAGTGATACTAAAACGTTTCTCTTTGCAAACATTAGAGCATAGACATTACATTGATTTTCAGTCACAAGAGCAGTTTAACATTAAACAGCTGAATTTTGTAAGTTTAAACTTTACTGTAAGGCTTAATTCTAGAGCAAGCTATTAATATCACCACTGTTCTGACCTAAAGTGATGCCCACTTTAACTGCAAGGCTACCAGCTTGCAAGGAGCACAGACATTGAGGCACCCATGAGCATATGCATAATTCAATGTGTCATTTTAAGCTTAAGACAACCCTTTCAACTTTCCATGAAAATTATTCTTACTTCTGAAAAAAAAATCCACTAATATAACCATAAAGTGCCAGTCAATATACTAAATTGAGCAAAAATATGTTTTGAAAATCTGTCTACTTTTGTCAAGTTTATCAGACTTCCTCCTACAATGTGAAGAAATCCATTTGGAATGAAAACTGAACTACAGCGTTAAGGAAATGTAACATCAAGTACCACGCACAAACCTCTGCTGACTCCATTAATAAATTAGAACATTGTGGGAAAATAAAGCAGGAAAAGCTTTATTTAATACACATCATAAACTCAAGGAATCAACTGTTACTGAGTGTAATTTTACAAATGTAATGTCCTAATTCTTAATAACTATCCCAGAGGTAGGAGACAGAAACCCTAAGTTGCCTTAAGACCTATCTTATTGCAATTGAAACTGCAAACACACTCAGAAATCTAAAACAGGCATCAGATTTTATGTCATGCTGAGTGATATAACTTTAGGACAAGATGACTTCTATTCTGCATCCCTGGTCTCTTTATGCCCCCTTCATTGTAATTTCAATGTGACTCATGCTAATTTATCCATGTGATGCTCTTGACTGCTATGGCTCCTGTAGCCCTGCAGGTAAGGTAAGGAAAATAAAAGTAGATAATTATACAAGGTACTCCCAGACTGTGACACTGTGTTAAGGCAAAGAAAGTTCACAAAATGCAACTTAAATGAAAGACTGCCTAAACAATGATGCTACTCCTACCAGGATAGTTCTTTTGTTATCCACATGCTCCTGCTTATAGAGACTAAAGACTCTACATCAAAATCTTGTAATACGCAAGATAAAAGCAGGACAGAGGAAATATTAAAAGGCACAAAGTAAGAATTAATTCTTTTTTTTCTTTCTTCAGGTGCTGAGTTTTATGCAGTAGATATATACTATGATGGATAACTGCAATGGAAATCCTAGATGCTACAAGAAATTTTATTAGCTATTCAGTAGATGCCATTGTTTCCTCAAATTTAAATTAACCCCAATACTTCAGAACAGGTTGCTAGGAGGCCATTAGAGCTACTACAATTTCATAGAAGTACTGAAGCTAAATCCTGTTAGCTGCAGACATGGATCACAGCATGTTTTTCATAGCAAGAAGAATAAAACCATTCTAGTTCTTATTCTTCACCTCTCAACTTTCTCCTCCATTTTGCATTTGATGTGTTCTTCTCTTCCTAGTCTCAGCTGTTGTCAGCATTGCTATGCACTGTAAAACACTTGCCCCATCCTTCAAAAAGGAAACTGAATTTCAGTAGTGCCTGAAATGGTTTCTGCATAAAACATTGTGGTCCTCACAGATGATAAAGCAATATAAATACATGGCTATGTGATTAATGAAAGGCGACATGATTAAGTGCATGTCAGTGTGATTAACAGAGCTACAACACATTAGCCCTGTTTTCTCTTTCCACAATTAACTTAATTGATTCTAAATTTGTTCCAAAATTAGGATGATGTTATTTAAAGCATTTTTCAGATTCAAAGTACCATGTTGGTACAGCATTTATTTTCCTAACCTCCAGCTATTTACTATTTTGCTTCAGAATAAATCTGCATCTGTGAATGTTTAAAGATCTCTCTTAGTGTCACAGTGGCTGATTCCAGGGGAAATTGCTGCGTGTAGATTACAGCACTGCTCTAAAAATAAATGTTTCAGAGATTTTGGGGTCACGTTTGGTTAAGAGAAAAAACAGTTTTACCACAGTGATACAACACACCTTATGAATATGGACAAGGAATGCTTTTATTATGTATAAAAGTAGTATTTGGAAGTAGATGAAAACTATTAAAAATCCACAGAAGAGAAGAAGAATTTCTCAATCCCTGAAGCCAGACGGGGAAGAATTCAGCTTGGGTGTTCAGAAATCAAGCTATTAGCTGTACACTGCTCAAAGTAGTAACCTTAAATCCCTTTTCCCTAGCAGGAGGCAGGTGTGGTTGCCCAAAGCACTATTGCTTCTTAGGACCACCTTACGAATCGCCCAGCTGTCTGTACAGTGGGAAGACACTGTCAGGTCACAAAAAGGTTTCTTTGCTGCTTCAGGCAATACCAAGCACAACTCCATGCCCCTCGCTCACCTAGCTGGAGTCAGTTAGTGTGGCTTCTTGCAGATCAGTGCCGGTTCCCACTGCTGTGTGCCAGTACCCAGCGACCTTCCCACCGCAACCTGCTTGTCCCCACTGTGCTGACAACAGCAGCACCTGGCAGGAAATATTAATAGCCTGATACAAGAGAGAAGATCAGTGGAACGACCACCAGAAATACAAAGGAGATCACAAGAGCTACTGCTTCCATTTGTTTTTATTTAAAAAAATAAATAAATAATGTTGAACTCTTGGACAGATGAAGAACTCATGACTGTGCAACTGCATATCATCACCGCAAGTAAATCACAGGAACTGAGAAACGGTGAACAAGAACAGAGCATGAGCTCTGCCCCCAGAGGGACTCTTTCTGGAAAGAAAGAGCTACTGGGCTGTCCTACCTCAGGGACAACTGCTGGACAGATGTAGTTGTAAAGTGCTGGGCATATGCAGGGATATGCTGAATAACCCCTGGGAAATCTGCTAGTGTATGGTCAGAGAAGATTTTCTCCTCTCTCCTACATCATCCCTTACCAGTAAGCAATGTATGTTCAACACGAATGATTCTTAGGAGATCTTCTCATTTTGATGTAAGTCTGATAGAAAAAAAAAAAAAAAAAAAAAAAAAAAAAAAAGTTTAAAAAAATTTGGATTTTCATAGCTTTTATTCTTCCCTTTTTTAAAAAAAAAAAAAAAAAGAAAAAAAATGTGTTCAAATTTAAAGCAAATTGAAACAAACAAACAAAAAATCTACCAACCACCAACAAATTTTTGGCATAGATAGGAGCCTGGAAAATTTCACCTGTAAGTAAGGACAACTTGAAAAGCCATCACTATTCAATTGAAGAGATATCTGAAGTAAATTAATCAATCAAGTAATCAGAAAGAATAAGAATGCAGCATCTAACTCTGCTGCCTGGATAATTTTGATGAGAATTTGAAGTAGCCACGGTGGGATTTATCATGTTATCCTGTTCAGAATATAAAATCACAGGAAGCATTGGATGGATTCCTACACATGTGCAAGAAAAGCATGTGATGTGTTTTCCATAAAATGCCACAAAATGTATGGCTTTGACTTTATAGCATTTTACCCATAAACCTAAGAAATCTAATTTCTGCCCCAACAAACATGCAATCACTGCCAGTTAATTTTAATGCAATTATTTCTCCTCTGAGCAGACTTTACATTCCAAAAAAGATGCCAATTAGGTAAAGATGCCAACAGAGAGAGATGAGGACTCAAAGATAAACAGACACTCATATGGACAAAGTTCAATGGCTCTAAGTTAAGTTGTATTAATAAATGTTTAGGAATGAATTGCAAGGTACTTCAGTGTCTAGTTAAAGACAGAAGAAAAAAAGAAAGAAAAAAAAATTCCTAATCTTTGAATAAGCCAGAACCCTTTAGCACCTCCAAAACCTATAAAATCTTTTGCCAGTTTTCCAGGTCATGAGGTAATTTATCCTCAAAAGGATTTTTCAGTTTCAATTTAGAATCTTCTGCAGCAAAACTAACTGTAGATAACCAAATATGGAAAAAAATAATCAATAGCCTATGAACACAGATTTTAGAAAGCGTCAATGTGAACCCTGTAGGGCCATTTAAGCACTTTCTTCAGGAAAACAAAACAAAACAAAACAAAAAACTACTATTTGAGAAACCTTCCCTCTGCAGTATATCATTCAATATAACAAGCCTGGAAATTCACACACAGCTTTCAAATACCTGAAGAGCTTTAGCAGTATCTGTTATATTAAAGTTAATTCAACTTTTCAGAGTTACTGCCTTGTACCTTACATAACTGAAAGGAAAAATGTATTCCTCAAGAGAGTAGATAAGCTCAGCATAAGGAGAAAGCAACGAGGAACATACAAGCAGCACTTCAAGCTTGCCCTACACACTTGGATGGTGCAGAGATTTCTCCCTAGCTTGCGGGTCCTAAATTTTCCTTTTGCAGTCATAATTCCTCATTTCTTGTTTTGTGAAGGGCTACCACAGACACTATAAACAAGCTAACATATATCAAGCAAATCACAGCCCAAACCCCTTCATCTGTCTCTAGAACAGAAGGATGGAACAATTTGCATTTAAGTGAAGGAGACATGACGGACACGGTGCTGCCCTGCAGACCCAATCCACGCTGCTTTATTGTTTGTTGGTACTCATCTTTTTCTTTGGGATCTGGAGGTCAGTACATTGGCATCTTCAAATTTTAGCTGGAATTTGAGGTGTGAGCTGAGCAATCCAGAGATGAAATTCTTCCCAGAACAACTAATTTGCTCAGTCAACCATTTTCACACAGCTTAGTAACCTATGCAAGAAATTGAGCAGGAGTCCATAACCAAGGAGAATCTAAATTCCCCATTCAAGCCTGAGAATTATTTTTTTACTTGTGTATCTATATTTTTCCTTTTGAAATCCAATTCTCCTTAAGCTGTTTATTGAGCAAGTCCGGCTCCTGTGTGATTAAAACCCATTATAAAACTATCTCTTTACTTAGCAGAAACATCTCCAATGCCTTTCAAGAAGTATCTGTTTATGTTGGCCTTTAATATACAATTATCATACCTCTCTTTTAGACCTGCTGTGCCAATGGAGAATTGGATTATATTTTACATTAAATTCACCCACAAAATTTGAGAAAGAAATTCTGATTGAAAAAGATCTGTTTTATCATCAATGACTATGACAACAAGAACTTAATTCCTTTGGGCTATTTTGGGCTATGTATGCCAAGCTACCAGATCAGAGTTTTTTTTATTATTATTATTATTTAACTGTAAATTGAGAAGCTTTATTCTTGAGAAGTATGGTGAACAACTATGTCATTTCTACAATTCCTTTCTTCTCCAGACTATCCCAAACTTGAGTGTTTTTTTACAAATAGAATGGAAAAAAGAGATATAGGAGAATACTACTGAAAAACTGAAAGTACATCTGGAAAAACAGAAACAAAACCAATATATTATGCAAATGTATATGTTTACTGGGTAATTTACATGACCTTGATTGAAGTCTCTAGATTAAAAGGATCTTGTAATATTTCTGTAGTGGTTGAGCTGGTATCAGAACAGTGCATCTTCATTTTCTATTTTCCTTAGAGACCACAGAAATGTTTCCCAGATGATTATATAGTGTCTGCTAAGAAGATGCTGTCACTTCTGTCAGAAAAATATACTATTGGAAAAGAAATTTTGTGGGATTGAGCATCTGTTCAGTTGTTTTTATCCTCCTGAAAAAAAGGGCCTTATGTAAACAAATGTTTTTCACAAGCATGCTCCCCACAGGTCTGTTGCTCTGCTTCTGCTCCTTCGTGCAAGACGTTTTGCTGACTCACCAAGTCCCTGGGCGAGGTGAGTCCTGTCGCTGCCAGCTCAGGAAAACGCTGAGCATGAGAACGAAAATGCAGGTTTATTGTTATTGCATGAGGAAACTGTGGGAAGGAGGAGTGTGCCAGAAAGAAAATATATGAGCAGCTGAGCTTAGCTGGAAGCCCTCACTGAAAGTTACCTGCTTCTTAGTTTTATCTAATATAGCACAGGGGAGCCCCAGGAAACACACTTATTCATAGCCTCCATGCACATATGCTCACCAGTGACCCATGGGGTGGAACATGCACACTGACTTCTGGCAAGAACATGGAGCGTTTTCTTCCTTGGAGGGGAAAAAAAAAGTACTGGCAGTACTGTTAGCATATGCGGTATTCAGTTTATGCTCACCATTAACTGAACGCTGGGTCTTCTTACTTAAAAAAAATAATCATTAAAAAAATCATTTCTGCTATTGCAAGACCAGATTGCTGCAGAAATTTGCAATCCAAAAAGATCTCAATTTAAAAAAAAAAAAAAAAAAAAAAAAAAATCATATAATTTGGTATTTTAATTATCCTGCTGTCAAATGTCTAAAAGTTGTTGTTTGACTTAAAGGATTTGGAAGCTGTTGCAGCAAATGAAGGAGGCAGATACAAAAGCTAAGTGAATACCAGATGGTTTATCAAAAAGCATAAGTGTAGGGGTGTGCAGAGATCCCAGGCTTGGGTGGGTGGTCTTGCCTGGCTTCACTAGCCTAGCAGCTCTATCTTGGCTTATAAAACTCCAGTTCTGGTGAGCACGCCACCATGGATGCACAGCTCTTGGAGCCATAGCTTTGGTATCACTACACAGTGCTGTATTTCATTCTACCACATCGGCACACTTGGTAACAAATTTGCTCAACTGTTAGCTACAGAAGTACGTAAAGAAATGAACGGTTATAATACAAACAGGGGCAACCTTACCCGGATACAAAATACTTGGGGAAACCTATTGCAGCTTTTTGTGCTGTAACAGGTTTAAGAAAATAATGATGACTGGGCTTTCAGCAAAGTAACCTTTGCTAACCCAGGAAGTCCTCTTTCGAGGAGCCCTTAACAGTACAATGCACAGCCAAATTGCTTCTGTGAATCACGGCTTCATGTAAGAAATGCCACTGCCTACAAACAGGCGGCATACAGAGCTGCTTCAGCATTTTCTGTTCTCTAAATACTCCTGTAAAAGAGTGGAAGTGCATCAAGTCCCCAAGGTATGTCAGGAGAGGAAACAAGAAAACAACACAGCTTTTCTGAGAGAAAACAACTGTTATTCTCCCAAATTAAACACGCATACAGATATTAATCAGAGATGTGCAAACACTCTGTTCATCCCTGCTCTTTACCTCTTTTTCTCCACCTACAGCTCTACTATCATCACTGGTTTCCTTTCAAACTGTTTTGTTTGTCTGTTTTATTCTGTACCAGCATCTCCAATATTTCTGGGTTCTTGATCTCTGACCTTAGCCCACCACCTCTTTCTTTTCCATCTCTCTCAAGGAGTTTCCTCCTTAGCTCACCTCTTTTGAAGAAGAATCTCCTTTTCTTTTAGGACTGGTGCTTTTGACCTCCAACTAAAAACCTTACCACACAGTCTACCTTTGACACCATGTCAAAGATGAATTGCCTCAATTAAACAGAAGCTTTGCTCAAGACTAGACACTTAATTTTTTAGCTCATAGTTACACAATTAGCTTGATGAAATTTTCTTTACAATTTAAAGCAAGTACAATTGCTTTATTAATAATTAATTTAAACCACATGATAATATTTTTTAAAATTGCATAAGTAGTTCACCTATTAAAAATACAGAAATCAGTTTTAAACACTGCAGCCAGTTATATACAAGCCAGTAAGTGTCCAATATTTACAACAACCATGAGAAATGACATTTGGAAGTTAGCAACCCTGAAGGGGAAAAAAATAAAAAATGAAAGAGCTATTTAAAAAGTGCACTGGAGCAATAATAACTAAAAGAAACTGCAGTCTGTTCAAAAATACCACACAGGAAGATAATCAGATGAGATGCAGAAGTATACATTATTTCCACCAGAATAATTAATTCCACTGTATCTGGACACCTGCTCACGCTTTGATATCATCATCTCCATCTACTCCAAGATCTCCTCGTGCAGTCACAGCAGCTCTAGCCACCCTCTTAGAGCTGGGAAGCACTCCCATGTTTATGCAACAGAGGCAAACAGTTTCCTATTTGTAAGGCCTCTCCTGGGAGTAAGTCCCAGGAGGCTCATATTTTTTCAAGAATAGCTTGTTACCATTTGTTCTGGTTAACTTTGAGAAGGAAGATCCTGTTTTAGTGCCTTTCTTGCTATGCATCTCACCATATGGGCAAACAACCCCTAGATTTTGGGACAGGGCCAGGAAAACAACAAGAAGAAAATGGCTTCAGTGCCTCCATACTGTACACAACACCCTTTCCTAGCAGCAGCAAATAACACCATCACAAACTGTCTGATCTGAAAATGACTTTACAAACTGTGGTGAAAAATGTGAACAAAAATTGACTTGCAGTATTTTTTATTTCTTGCATCATTCCTTTTTTTTTTTTTTTTTCCTCCTCTGAAGATGGGGCTATGATTAAATAAAATCATACGTTGGGGCTCTTTATCTGAACTTAGCAGACCTCAGAGTGACCAGTGCTCTCTGTTCATCACACTTCCAAATTCTCTGTAGCAACATACAGCTTCTACTCTTCATTAACAAGTTAAGAAGCTCAAATTGCTAGTTAATCACATGAAATGCTTATTAGCAGTGTACAAATCAGTAACAGCTAGGAAAAAAAATCACTCATGATAAAAAAAAAAAATCCTCCAATTAGCTTACCTCAATTCTTGTTTATCTCGAGATTTTATTCTCTCTCTATTTAATAGCCTGTGTCACTCCTCAAAAAGCTTTTTCTTAAATATAACTGCAATCTAAACACCAAATAATATCTAAACCTATTTAAAATAGATTTAAAAATATTACTGTTCTTTAAAGTTCATAACATGAACAGTTTATCTTTGTATTATCCTTTCATGCAATATATTTTTATAAACACCTTACATATAATTAGGATATAAGTGATCGGTCTTTCAGGAGAAATACATTTGCATTTACATGTTTTCTTCCTTCATGTAAACCAAAATTTTTTTTAAAAAGCTGTTCAACAGGAACACAGCAAGGTGGGAGGAGTGTCTCACAGGATAATGCATATCAAAGTCTGAAGCTTTGAGGCAGAACGCAGGATAGGGTACAGAAGACAATGATAACCACTGTTCAAATTCATGTATTTTCAGATAATAGCATTGCTTTCTGGGATTTTATATATGGTATGAGCCAGTACTGTAAAAATGTAAGATTCTTCCCAGTAGAGAAAGATTAACTAACCAGGAACTTCCATTAGCCACGTGACTCAGCTCTGATCTGTTCAGCCCCAGACTGTAAGAAGGAATTTTCCTCTTTTTGAATTTTCCTATTGGCCTAACAGCACGTTTCCTCTCTGTACCCAATGGGTCCCACTACCAGGCATGATGCAGACCCCTGCAAAACTATTTCAGCAAACCCACAGACCATAAGCACGGAGCCACAGCATATTGCCAACTCAAACATCACGTTTTCTGCAACAAGGTTAAGCAGACCAAAGAGGATGCTAACGGAGCATACACCTTCCTCAAAAGAAACCTTGAGCTAAAAATAACTGTTTTGGATTAAAAACTCAGCAAACAAGTTGTTAAAAGGCTTAAGAACCAAAACAACAACAACAAAAAATAAATAGAAAAAAAAAATCAAGCCCAAATACGTAGAAGGAAGGCATTCCTGAAATACCACACTTGCACTCCAGTGACTGGTGCCACAAAGGTCACCAAGGCCCACCTTGGACCACCCATTCTTCTGGAAATAAGTAAGCACAAGGGTATTGAACAAAGACTGCCATGAAGTTATCTGAATATGGTTACAAAAGATGCAATTCCAACTGCAAACCTACTAGAGATGCTTTGACACATGCAGAACCTTGGATGTTTTAAAGCTTCAGGAAAAATACTGATGGCAAGGTGCCAGATGCTTCAACTCCATGTTGGCAGGTATAATCCCATGATGCCAGAGAGTATCTGACATTCCCAGTGTTCTTCAATAAAGCTTGGAAGGCGACACTCTCCTTTTCTGTTCATCTCCGCAGACAGCAACTATAGTTTTGGTGTTTTACACCTCTAATTTCAGGGACAAGAGAGACATAATACACACCAGGTAGAGCAGACACCCCAGTCAGCACTCACTGGAGGCTCCGTGCTGAGAAGAGTCCATATTTTTACCTTAAATTGCATCTGATGCTTTTGGTTATATTCTATTGAAGTCTGTATGGCTTTTGTTGAAAATAGAAAGAAAACTCAGATAAACCAAATCAATAAAAACATGGACATTTGAGGAGACATCCAACATTCCCCAAACTAAATGTAAATTCTCTCAGCTCAGAAGGGACAGAATCCCACCGTGGTAATCTGACCATAACAAATCTTCATTTGAAAATATCTATGTAGATAATTGTTTCAAGACTTCATTTATTCAGAGGACCTCTTTCAGTTTGATTCACTTCCCTTTGATGTTACAAAGAAATGGGATGAAGTGAAAAAAGAAGAACTGTAATCTATAGTGTAAATTAACACTTCTGATTATATTTCACCCCACAGTAACATAAGACTCATAGTGTTTCCACACAAGCCATTGTTCCATACATAATCTACTCTTAGCAGTTTTTATAACTATGTTTATTATTGCCATCTGATTTTTATTACGACATTTTTATTCAATCTTTTTCCCCATTCAGAGAGAGGTCAATAGAATTGCTGGAATGCTAGAAGTATTTTGTAAGTAACAGGGATGTGCGAAATGAACCTCTTCTTTTGTAGGGTGCATGAGTTTGCAAGATCATATTGTAGTCACCTGTGAGCACACCTAGTCCCTGAGCAAGTGGTACTGGGAAAATATTTTAGTTTAATGCCTGGAGCACTTTTGTTGGTGGAGATCACAGTCATTCATTATCTTTTGACATGGGGACACCAGCTTGCTAGGCTGGCCACCCGTAACGACATCAGTGACATAGGTACTTCAGAGCAGTGTGAGGCTCGTTACAGGCATGTATTTAGTAACCTATCACACAGTTTTCCTCAGCTTGTTCCATGATCTTTACAACAAAGGGAGTATTTGCTCAATAGATGTCTCACCCAGCTGGCTGTGTCTACAGCTTACACATTGAGGTGCATCCTGTTCCTGATGCCTACACACTGCTTTCTGGATTCAGCAGGATTAAAATATGTTCCCTGGATTCCAACTTCACAACTGAGGCTTGAGAGCAAAACTGTGAGCAATCAACACATTAAGTCATTCCAGCCTTGGCAGAAGACAATAGTGTTCAATTCTGAAAGTCAAGAAATAATTCATGCTTGAAATAAATAATTAAGAGCTCTACTGTGATTTTGAGGTAGAGCCCTATCCTGGGAATAGCCTACAAATGCAGCACCAAGCCTAGTGCAATCTGCAGCCCCCAAAGGACTATCAGAGCAGGGCAAGGCAACATTGGGCTTGAATAGTTCTCCCCCCTTTCTTGTTTATTTCCTTCTTGTAACTGATCCATAGCTAGAATCTCACAATCCAGATGCTACAAAGCAACTGCTATTAGTGGTGCAAGACTTGCTCTGCTTTGTGAAAAAGGAAGCACACTCCACCTGCAAACTACACAGGCTGGTCTGTAACTAGAGATATCACTCCTAGCAAATGACATCTTAAGGCTGGAAATTTCCATCTGAAGCCTCCCAGTGCCCTAAAAGGGTCCCAAAAGTCAAATCTTGACTTCATTATTTTGCCATGTCACAACAGATCAGCTTCTGTGACGTTCTCCAGCTTTTCATAGTGACAAATAGTGAGACAGTCATATTGCTATCAGAGCAAAATTTAGGGAGAAATACATTATTGCAGTCTGTCTGTAAATGACAGAGATTTCTAGATGGTAGAGTATTTTATATTATTGTTTAACCGTCTCTTCTCCACAGTAGCAGGGGAAGCTACATCACTGTGGATGCTCACAAATCTGCTCTAGCAGGAAAAAGCATACAAAAAGATCATCAGCTCAGCAAAAGTTAGAGAACTTAAAAATGCTTGACAAGGTTTCCCTGCAGGCATTAATGATACCAGTGGGTCATATTTCACCTAAAAGCAGTAAAAAAAAAAAAAAAAAAAAAAAAAAATCTTGCTCATAAACTAGTTATGCCAGCATTCAGATTCAAGACTACGGAAGATAAATATTTACAGACTACCTTTTGCAACTTGTCATATTCTAGTGCAGACCTACATTAGCAAACCATAACAGCAGTTTAGGGAAAGGAAAATCCAAAGCTGCAGAAGATACACAAATCCCCTTTCCATTAACATGGAAGCTGTTCTAGACTGCATTTTAAATACACTCAATTCACACAACTGTTCATGTTTTGGGATGAACTTCTGACTTCCTCTAGCTTCATGTTGGCAAGACTTTATTCCTTCCAATTTATAATCTTCTTAGTGAATTCACAAATCTTATATAGGTACCCTCAAAGTCAAGCCACATTTCACGGGCCAAACCTCTGAAGCTGTGTGATGGTGAGATTTTACATATATGCTTTCAAGGAAATGACAACCTAGAAAAGAGATCCTATTAGTTGAACAGACACTAAGGTTTCTTCAGCCATCCCAACTAAGTACTTAAAAAGTGCATAGCCAAGGTTCCAAACTTTGGGTCTGTAATTTTTGTTCTGATTTAAAAATTGTTTTGGGGACAAAACCAGAAAACTTCTGAGAAAGTACAATCACCAAAAATACTTATAAAATGAAAGTATTTCCAAACTCCTCATTATCAGATTACGCGATTCTTCCACACCGCAGGTCACAGAAGACAAACTATACATGGAGTAAAGACCACATGCAAGCATTCTTAGAAGAGAAATGACACTCATGTTAAAAAGTTCTGTTATTGATGTCTTGATTACAAATCAAACTCCAGCCAGGGGTCATACTTCAGACAACAGACAATTTCTTTCTCAGTCAAGTTATTTTCCCCCACGTGGTTGGTCTCTCTGGTGTCCCTGATGGTGCAATTGAAGGTTTTCTGGTGAACTGGACTTTGACAAGAGCCCTCTTTCAATTGCAGCATAGACCATTCCACCAGAGCAAGAGACATGGTCCCACTGGAAAACAGGTTTCAGTATTTCTGGTGATCATGAGACCTTACATGCCCAATGAAAATTTCACCATGAAAATTATGTTTCCACAGCCATTAGAAACCCACATGCAGCTTTGATCTTCTCCTGGATTTATTATTACCACACTATATGCTGTTAGACAATAACTAGTATATAATTCGATTTTGTAATAGTTATCTCAAGAAACAAAAGAAGTCATTCTTTCATAAAGTTCTCCTCTGGCTACATACACATTTAAGCATATGATGCTTATTAAGCATAGAGCTGAGGAGTCACCAGTGCAAAGCCCCATCTGTGGAATTATGACTAACACATCTGAAGCTAAAACCCCCTAAATGGTTAATTTTACCCTCTGACATTATTTTACTTTTTTCCATGCTTTACCAGGTGCGTTATTTCCTGCCAATTTTCCCTTCCTAGGGAGAACTATCTATGATTTAATGAAATGTTCATACATCATGCCCAGTAATAAGTATCTCACTTTACTTTTATGTCTTCTAAGTGGCTCAGAGTTTGCAACTATGCTGCTTTCGAGCAAACAAAATAGCAGACTGTCAGAGTACATCTGTCCTGAGTGTGAGTTGGCTCCACAACTGTTTTCCCAAGAGTGACCAATACAGAGGTTTCAAGTAAAGCACAAGATCCATTAAAGGCAGCAAGAGAAATACTTGAACAACTAAAAATTGTTCTCCTAAATAAAATTATGATTACCTATAGAATTCAAAGCCTCTGAACCACTCCCTAAATATTGTTCTGAGTTAAGGCAATGGTATCTGCCATCCCTCATATAAGTACTGAAAACTAGCCCAATTTGCTTACCCTCGGCAAGTATAAAGCATCAGGTTTTATTTCAGATTTGTTTCTCTATCCTTAATACTATTCGGTGGGTTCAAGCCTTTAGTGGTACTCCCTTTGAAAGAGCTTCTAATCTATCTTCCTATATGGGGAGCTTGATCTAGCTTGACAGGCCATAATAAAGGTTTGCTATTCTAAATTAAATAGCTCAGAGCTGAGAAAAGACTTATATTACCATGACTACGTTTTGACTTCTCCCCATCAGTTAGGTAAAGACTCATTTGTTCTTCATAACTATAAGGAGTAGCAAACCTCAAGACATCATTTTCCTGTTCTCCCATGCTGAAACAGGGTATTCATATTCACACCAACTCTGGTGCACGTTGGTCTGACCTATCCTATCCAAGTAAATAAAATAAAGCATGGAATAACCAAGTAGTAGTAGTAGTAGTAGTAGTAGTAGTAGTAGTAGTAGTAGTGATTTGGTAGCCAGTTTCATTGCTTCATTATCATTAAAATCAACATTTTTTTCTAATAAGCAACTCAACCCTTTCTTTGTTTTCGCTTTAAGCTGTTTGCATTTTGTAATGTATCCAGCTGACAGCAGGTAGTTGAACACCATCATCTGTAAAGGAAAGCAATAGCAAGTAGTTTCACCTATGAGAAGACTTATCACCTCTGGATTTAGTGTTTCCTAATCTAGACTAACAACAGTAAATTTCCTCAACTCTTTGTCGCATGTCATTTTTTTCCGCTCAACCTCAGTGTACATCTAATATCTATTTTTCAAGGAATTTTTGCTCCAAACTATACAACGGATGGCAGCTTACATCTTGATGTAGCTGCCTTGAGCAAGTAGTTTACTTTTGCCATTTTCATCAACATTTCTCCACTAGCTCTAATAACTCCTAAATCGAGTTCTCCTTTCTTGGACTGGCATTGTACTGTTGGCTTGCGTTCATTTTTACAGATTTTCAGATTGTTGATTTTGCTTGCTAGATTGCTTTGGATTACCATCCCATCCTTTATCCTGCCTTGGGAAACCTGCACCAGTCTAAAGTCAGCTCATATACATCATCTGTTCCAACAGGCAGCGATTGCCACAGGTCCAAGTCTGTGTGATGCTGGGGGCATTAGCCAGACTCCTTTTTGTCTGCCTGCTTCTTATCTGAAGTGATAAGGGTTGGTTCAAACAATCTCTTGTTTGGACAGTCCTTAAGACAAAAACATAACAAAACAAAAAGAAACAGATGCCCTACTTAATTCTGCTCACTCTCTTCTTCCTAAAACCAGGATTTTCTACCATCCCTATGTTTAGCTTCCACCCTGTAACACACTTCTCTACCAGTCCAGAAAACATCACACTTTCATCTATTCTATTAGGAGTCCTTTTCATAGGAAAGGGTTGGAAGTGTTCTCTTTGCTTCTCTCACTGAATGTTGTATTTACACAAACCCAACTGCTTGGTCAGCAGTTTTGAGGTATCTTCAATGCTTCTATACATACGTGGATTTCAGAGACACCGGACTAACTATTTAGACTCTGTTCTCCACAACTCACTCTCCTGTCTTCCCAGTAATCCATAAACTTCAGGTCACGTAAAGTTGTTTTCTAGGCATTCACAACAAAAGTGCTGTAGAAGCACACATCCTTGCCCAAGATAACTTATCCATGCAATCCAACCCAACATGTATTAAGTCATTTGTGTGATTCATTACATTGCAGCTCAGCATTAGGTAATCTGTTTTTCTGCCTGAAACTCCCTCATCATATTGAGACCTTTTATGAACTTCCCTTGAGGTTCTAACTGGATTTCTCCATAGTACAGCTGTGATGAACAAGTTTTCTGACTGAAGATGATTATTAAAATCAATGTCTTGAGCTAAGTACTCCAATGTGTCATTGGAACTGTCATACACCAGTAAAGACTAAAGAGCTAACACACACATACCAAAAATACATAAGTAAATAAATAAAAAAGGAAGGAAATTTTCATGAAAAAGGCAAGAAAAATGAAGAAGTCTGTATGGCCAAAACTGCAGACCAATTTCACAATAACACTTAAGAATAATGCTTAAGATAACAAAGAAGGGAGAAGCAGTTTTAAAGCAGTTGATATGTTGAGCTTCAACAACTTACTAAAAATGTAAAAATGTATCTTATTTAAAAAAATAAAAAGAAAAAAAATCAGAAACTTCTCCCCCCAAAATTTCTGACTTTATAGGGAAAAAAACTAGTATTTCTGTTAGTTTTGAAAATGGATGTTATTCTGGTTTTATGACAATTAGGCTGGAAAAAAAAAAAAAAACTGAACTTCCAGAAGAAACGTTTACTAAAATGAAGAAAATTAGATGACCTGACTTTATGCTGGAGTCTCTAACTTTATAATAAGGGGCTTTTGGAACAGCAAGAAGTATATTTACTTTTGTTTGTTTTGCTGTGAATTAAATGAAAATAATTTAAGAACATGATGAAAGTAATTGACAAAAAAAGTACTCAACATTTAATGCACTATGGGGCATTTTTCAGCAGAAACTTCTTTTTGTTCTCAACTCAGAGAAGAATTTTAATGGGAAAACTTCTACCAGCTGTAATAATTGTATTATATTCTTCACAGCTTATACCACAGGAATCGCTTGTAGAATATTCAAATTGCTTTGTCACTGGGCTTTGAGTTGCAAAGACAATCCAAAATAATAAACAGAAAAGTTTCCCATGTCCTCAAAGGTGACCTAACAGAACACTGCAACAAAAGGCTCAGTGCTAGAAAAGTTAGAGAAGTGTTAAGAAGAAAACCTTTTTAAAGCTGGTGAGATCTAAAGATTTCCTGATATCCTTCCACTCTAAGGACAAAACTTCTGGCACTAGATTTTTATCATCTGGGCTGTTTCAAGTTAACAGATGATTTCTACAGCCTCATTTGTTCTGTCCACAGAGAAAAACAATGACCTCTAATGAAAATTGCATGCAGGCACACAATATTAGAGGTATTTTTTGACTGCCAGTGGACTCAACCTGATCTTTTAGAAAGAAATTTCAGGGAGATATCATTGGCATTACATAACAGAAGATATGAAAAAAAAATCTAAAATATTGTGTTCTGAGCTGCCCTGGCAATTAATAGTCTTGTGGCCACACCTTTCCCACTCCCTCCCATCCCCACATACTTCAAGAGTGAGAGGTGGGGGATGTTTCTTAAAAGTAGAAAAAAAAATATGACCATATGACCAACCTAGGAGAAATAAAAGAAATGTCACACTCTGTTTAGTGCTTTTATTGAAGGGACAAAAATGTGTATTGCATCCACTTAATATTGCAAAATACACCAGTAGTTCACAAATCTTTTGAACAGTTTCAGAGATGACACAGATATTTTTACATGCACACATCCTAAAGGTGAAAGGATACTATATACTATTTAACGTAGATTTCTGGATCTCTTCTCTCCAGCAGAACAGAGTTTTATCACTAGATTTACATTCGGTCTGCATTTTGGCTTTCAGTATATTAACTGCATATTATACACAGACTGGAAACTACAAAACACACACTGCCTGCAAAATGAGTTAACAAAAAATTATTAGGTAAAGAATATTTGTGGTCCATCCTATACTTCAAGATATATGCCTTGTCTGAAAAAAGAAAAAAAAAAGGAATATAACATAACTGAGCGCAAAACATTTTGAATATATTCATACTTTTGCAACATCTAAATAAATACATAATCAAAAATCTATCAAATGTTATTAAATATACAGTTATAATTTCTGACAAAGGGGAACGGTGGAAGTAATGTTGCAGGCTTGCCCATTTCTTAATTCCCTCTCCTAAGCAATCATCTGTTGGCCACAGCTAGACCCAAACCACTGCTCAATATACTACCGTATTGCAACTTCTTCTGAAGCAGGTACCTGCAATGATACTTGAAATACCTAGTCCTTTACATGTTACATCTCAGTAGCCTTGTATGACAGATGCCATTAGGAAAAAGTCCACATTTACCAAGTTCATTATACTGCAACGGAAAGCTCTACATTCTCCACTGCATTTGACTTCGAGAGCTGCTTGTACCCCTTCCTGGCTGATTTACCCGGATCTTAGAGCTTTACCTGGATCCTTTACCCGGATCTTCCTGACTCTACAGGAAAAAAGAGGACAAAAACCTGCATTTCATAGAACTTGGGACAGGTACCAACGGTAACATACACATGGGGACGAACACAAGAAGAAACCTCAAATGGCTGCTCGGTCTGCTCAGTGCCTGCTCTTCATTATGCTGCTGGAAACTGCTCTCCAGAAGGGCATTTAAAGCTGAGACTGAGACTGGCCAGGTGTGTACTGCACCCCTAAGTGGGGTATATTCCCCCCCCAAAACCAGAACAAAAACAAAACAAAAAAATTCTACCTCTTTATCTGGGGGGGAATTATTCACAAGGTTTGAGATGAAGCTTAATGGTCCAAAGACCTTCCTAGATCAGCAGCTTCCAGAGAGGACTTGTTTAAAAGTACCAATAGGCTACAGATGTACCTATAGCAGCCACAATATACTGTTTGGACCATAAAGTAACATTGCATGCCCTGCCTAGGTCGATCAGTTTGTGTGCAATCCATTTCCACACTGTGAAGAACAATGAAGTTACATTAAATATTGTAAATTCCTCAACACAGAAGCAAGGGAAAGGAGGGAGCAGATCCAACACAGGTCAGACAACAATGCAAATGACAGTAGCTGCTCATTATGGATAAAAACACTTTAAAAGCCTTTACTCAGACTTTACCTAGGTCCCACTTAGGCACCACTTCCACTGGGAGGGGTTTTGCTGGTTCTGGGGAGTGGGGTGAGCAGGGTCATGCCATGAGGGGCCAAGCGGGGTGGCTGAAATGGGGCCATGGGCCTATGGTAAGGGTGGGGAGAGGCCGAAGGCCTGGCTGGGCTGGGACAGTGAGGGCTGTTGGTGCCCTCAGGGCTCTGACAGCTGGAACAATGCCAAAACAGCAACTAAAGATGGAGTTTTGAGGACTACTTTTTTTTCCATTTCACACTTTTTCAGTGCTTTTGGAATCATGGGAGGATCTCGCCTCCATTAGTTGAACATCTCTGTCTGCCTCAGAGGGCAGTGTAATCTTCAGCAAACAGGTAAGATCTGTCATATGTATAATGATACTTGCTCTATTTGTATGTGTGATCCTTAGATATATTTTCAATAAGGCTCTGCATGTCCATGGGGTTTTCCTAGGCCACAGTTTCCCACAGCAAGAACATTAAAATTAATGTAGATAAAACCACCAGCAGTCAGACAGATTTTCACCTGATATAAAATAAACAACATAAAGCCAGTGAAGTCAGGAGATTTAGGTGAGCTTATAGAGCACTTGAGAATATACCTCTGTATGTACACTTCAGATAACAGCAAGTTATCTTCCAATTACTGATTTATATATATAAATATATGTGTATCCTGTGTTAGAGGTTTCCGTAGCAAAAATCTGGCATCACAACAGGTAATGGGAAGATGTGAAGAAACACCCTTGCCAGGACAAGAGTCCCAAGGCAGAAATGTACGTGCTTCGACGTTGTCTGCATTGATACAGTGTGTGCTTATATCAAGCAACCACACGGCACACACGCAAAACATGCCTGAAACTAGTCCCATGCAGTAAATGCATATGGGAAGTGTTGGATGAAATGCAAAAAATCCCAAACTCTCTATACAAAGTGTATCTGTGTGGAAAAGGAAGAATATCTGGGGAGAGTCTTTCTTCCCTGCAATGAGAAACAAGAACAATTCCACCTGGTACATCATTTGCTGACATATTTTATTTGATGTTATTGGACTCCCCAGAAACATTACAAGAGCAAGTTAGCAGCAGAACACAGATATCACAAAGCTGATAGGCACTATAATTATGATTATGATGAAATTATGATATTTTGGCTGCTGCTGTGTACTGAAAAAGTTTAGAAGATAGAATGGCACTCTAAGTGTCTCACAAAGATAGGCTGGAGCTAAATATCCTGAAGTAATTCCCAAGTTCATCTAGTCAGTCTGAAAAGTAGGGCTCCTACACTTACGGATCCACTCACTCCCTGTGGTCCCTTCAATTAGAGACTTGGTTCATAAGCTAATAAATCACCTTGGACTGAATCCTTTACTTCTGCCTGGAGGTATTGCCATTGCTTTGCTGCTCAACAGAATCTTTCACAAGCCCATAAAATAAAGCAAGAGAAGCAACCCAGGCTTTAATTAAACAAAAGCTGAAGATGAATCAACATGTTTTTAAAAATGTTCTCAGCTACACCAGATACATTTCCATTGTTTCCTGCAGATTCTCCTATATGAGCCAAAGACAGACTCTAATCCAGAGTTTAACTTAACCATGTGGAATGAATTCTTGCATTTTTCTAGAGGTTGGTTTCCACTTTGGGGTAGGCAGTACCTTGCTCCTGCAATGCAGCGCCTGTCTTCTGTACACGCTGACAAAACACAATAGTGGCAAAGGGGATGAATAGGTGTTGAATTTCATTAGTTCATTCCAGGAAATCTCACAAAGTCATCATGAAATCCATCAATAACAAGAGTTATCAAGGTACCTAAAAGCTTTTTCCCTCCTCCCCATTCTTCTCTGTAACTCTCAGTTCTTACATGAGAAAACTACTGCTGATCTATACTGTTGAGGATCTGCACCCCAAAATCCAACTGATCTCCTTTGTGTAGACAAAGGCCAAGACTGCAGTTTAGACTCAGGTCAAGGGCAATAATTCTTTTTCACTGTTTGGTGTTCATAAGGCTGCACCAGGAGCATTGCAACATCCACTTCTGGGCTACATATCAGAAGAAATATGTGGGAAAATGAGAGAGAGGCCAGTGGAGGGCCACTGGGATGCTTGGGGCTGGAGCTTGGCATAAGAAGAGAGCTGGGCTTGTTCAGCCAGGAAAAGACTAAGGGAAAGAAATTACCTTACTCTGTTTTCTGTCTCTAAATATCTAACTGGCCATTATAGAGAAGACTGAGACAGGCTACTCAGAGGAGCACAGAAAGAAAAATAGAGCAATTAAAATTCATCATGAGATGGTGCAGCACTGCAACAGGCTGCCCAGGGAGTCTGGGCAATCTCTGTCCTTGGAGATATTCAAGAAATGCCTGGACACAGTCCTGAGCAACTTGACCTAGCTTTGAGGATGTCCCTGCTCTGAGCTGAAGGTGGACTAGATGGCATCCACAAGTCTTTTCCAACACAAATTATTATGTGATTCTCAATCCAAACTTAAATGAAAGATCAGTCACAGGCCTGACTGAAAGAGAGGAAGAAGCAGTGATGGACACTCTACACTCTGTGTATGTGATTGAGAAATGCACTGAGAAATGCTAAAATGCTAATCACTGGGAAAAAAAAAAGAAGACTTACTTGCTCCCATTTTCAGTAAATCCATGCTAAAGTCTTTTATAAGATGGAAGAAAAAAAAAAAAAAAAGCCCGTATTTTTCCAAAGTATGATAAAACCAGCCTGATCCTACCTTGTTTCTTGTGAAGTTACTCTCAAAAATCAGAGGTGAAAAACAGACCGTGTTTTAGGTCAGTAATTCTTTGGGACCAGCCTTAACTTTTTACACCTTCAGGCCTCAAATGAAGTGAAACAAAATACAGTGTAAGATGTGTGCAAAATGAAAAGGGAGCAATCAAACTGCACACATGTTACAAGTATCATCAACTGATTGGTACAAACAGCCAAGGAAAAATTAGCAAGATTAAAAACAATGGCAGACGGTCCTAGACTGATCTATTAAGCCCTCTATATTTGTGCGTAGGTGTTTGTTGCAAGGGTAGCAAGCAAAAAGCTTGAGCAAGTGAATATGCATGCACCCTTGCAAAATTTTAGCACGTAGTCAGTGTCAGGCACTGCCCCCCAGTTGTTATAAGTGTGCAGATTTGCTTAAATTTGCTGAAACCATTACAACTAGCCACAAAACTTACAGTATCAGCAAAACTTAAGTATTAATTTATGCAGACCATGGCTAGGTCAACAAGGAAAGGTCAGCCAAGAATTTTATGATCACAGGCCAGATTTGCTGCTGACATTGCCAGACATATTCTCTAAAAGCAAGGAGAAACATGGCTTCTGATATTGAAGGGATACTCAAAGTAAGGTTCCCTTTACACTAGAATGTATGTATACACATTACCAGACGTAATTTGCAGAAAACCATGCATCTAGCTATGACTAAATTCAGTCCCACGCAGAGCCAGTACAGAGACCATGAAGCAATAATCTTGTGCTAGCATAGTGAACTGAATTACATTTAACCAACAGAGCCTCATCCTGCTGCCAATAAAATCATCATTAGCAGGAAAACCTTTAAAGAATGGGTACTACTGTGATTTGATACCAAGTTATCACAATTTGTAATAGGCATAAAGCCTAAATACTGTGATGGATGTAATAGGTGTTTCTCAATGCGTGGCTCTGATTGGAATTCTTTTATTCAGACTAAACTCCTACACAATCCAATTAAAGATCAGGTTTTGTATTAAAACAACTCAAAACATTGGAAAAAAAATAGAAAGAAAAAGAGAATGGGAATAAATGTAGCCTGGGTGGAAAGCTAGCTGACACTGCTTTCTGCACATTTCTTTCTGTTATATGATAGTCCACTACATTTCAGTGAGATTACTGATAGAGTAAGATGTCTTTTGGTATGAGGATGAATCACAGAAGAGCTTGTGCTGATGAAAGACCCTTCCCTGATTTATCCAATACATATAAATCATTACCTTTTCTGATGAAGGGGGCAAGAAAGGAAGAATTTTATCACTCCTACACTTGTCAGAGAGTAAAGAATCAGTCAGATGCCAGATGGGAGTACAGGCATTTTCTCATGTCTCTGGTAAAATTAGCTACTGCAGATTTTATGGACCAAGCAACGATACGTGTCTACACATCCAGGATTAGAAAATAACCCATTGTTTTGAAATTATACTCTTTACTATATGTCAGGTTTACGTAATACAAAGAGTAACTGGATTTTATTCTCTATACGTACACTCTTCTGGAAGATAAGAGATATTAATTGTAAATCTTAGCTATTAGTAATTTTTATAATACTTCTATACAAATATTTTATGTCAGACATTCTACACATTATGTCAGACACTTCTATACAAATTTTTTCATGTCAGTGTTGATTTTTGTCCATATTTAAACCTCTAGTCCTATTTTCTAATTTTTCAGTATATGCAAAGGTATTAAGAAGTTGCTAATTTTCCCTTTAATTGCTAATTGCTAATTTTCTCTAATTGCTAATTTTCCCTTTAACAGCTAGCCCCACTAAAACTAAAATTCTCATCAGGAGATGCTGGCCTTAACCATTGACCATTGTATCACTTTCTTCTTATATCAGTACTATCTAGTGGGTATTGGACCCAACTATTTCAGTGTTTACTAAACTCCAAATGCTTTAAGACTGAGTTATTCAATGCTCATAGCATCATAGATTATATAAAAGCAGTGCAGCCATCTGCTTGGGTTCAATTTGTATTAACACATGAGTGTGTTTCCTTGCCATATTGACATGAAGTTATGACAAAATTCTTTAAGATGGCATATGTGAAAGACATTTTTTTTAATCTTAGTTCCTAAGAATTATGGAAAAGGACAGAGGAAAATACCATGCCTTCTCTTCAAACAGTTGCATTTTGTTGAAGAACATCTACAAAAATCTGTCGTGCCCCATTCCAGACAGATAGACCCTTGCAGCAAATGTGGTAAAGCAAGGGAACTTACTTACCCAGTGGCTTTTTTATCTCACGCAGACATTGGTTGCCAACCAGCGACCCATTGTAACCAGCATCCTGTGGCAGTCCAGCATTCATTTCAGTGAACTCAAGGTTTCCAACTGATTATTGCGATTTACTTCAATGGATGTCCAGTCCAACCATGTATCAATGTCAAGTGTATGCCTTTTACTTGTCTATTTTGTAATTGTTCAACAATTCTGCTGTTGTGCAGCAAACTAATCTGATCTTAAATTCTTCTCTTTCTCTCAAGAGCATTAGTTTAGGGATAAGAAAACCAGATAAACTGTGTTTAGGATGTGAACTGCATTTCTTCCTAGCTTACTGAGAACACAAATGCAATTTCTCCCTTCTGCAGTACACAGAGATACACCCCTGCCCAGGCACAGGGCTTTACACCTTGCTTCTTGCCTCACCAAGTAAGGGCTTGGAAAACTCATATTTTGCTAGGACAGATGCTGGATGGAGATGAAGTTGTGGACAATGCATTGTGCTTTCATGGGATAATCAAAAGCATCACTGCCTCCAGTTACTGCATCTGCCTGGAGTCTCCGTTTCTAGACATCTGAGGGGTGGAGACTGGAAACCCTCCATATCACACAGTCAGGCACCAGCTGCACAGAAAAGCAAGTTCAGGAATAAGGAATTGAGTTCCAACAACCCTAAATGGAGTGAGGAAGGTCAGGAAGACCTGAGCCTCTTCAAAAGTACCAGAGCTAAAATTTTGATGAAACATGCTCTTCATTTAACACTTCCTAGTAGTACAGCAGGTAACTTTGACTTGAAAGGAAAGCACCTGGCTCGCTACTGCTATAACTAAAGCTGGTTTAGATGAAGGGGAACCTTGGTATACAGATCTTAGAATGGAAAGGAGTTTGTGAGCCTTTTTAGAAAGCCTTTTTCGATTTTTCTGCTGCTATTTCCATTTATCTTATTTATTGTTAGACAATAAAAAAGAAAGGAATTCATCACAATCCCCCTGAGGTTTTCTATTATTTTGGTCAACTCTTAATGGCAATAGCTTCCCAGAAGCAGAATTGAGAATACCCTGAACTGCAGAGAGAGAGAGGAACAACAACTGATTTGCATTTGAGACTGACTTTTCACTGCCCTTTTTTTCCCAGATCCATTAAATGTGCAAATATTCCAAGATCTATTAATGTGTAATAAATTTTGCTTGATTGGTAACTCCTTTCATGCAAATTAGGAATCTTTTTATATACGGGAGTGTAAGAAAAAAAATCCTTCTTTCAGCCAGAGAAGGGAAAAGTCTGTACTGGGTTTATATCACTATTTCAATCCTTAAAACGCTTCTCTTACCAGATACTAATGAGCAGTCCAACAATACTATTACACAGCATACTTCATAGTCAAACTGAAAATTGGATACTAGAGTGGGGAGGAAAAAAAAAATATTGCTCACATAAATAGATCCTCCTGAAAGGTGACTTTGCAGCCTTGGTGCTGCATAGTGCCTCCTTTAAAATATACTTTTCAATGGGGTACAGCTTCTTATGTTATTTTCCACAAAATCACTGTATATAGAAAGCTTCCCTCACTACAAAATAAATAAATAAATAAATAAACAGAACTGAACAGCACAGTACAAGTTGAAACATTGACAAAAAAAAAAACAAACACCATACTCAAACTTGTCATTCATTCTGCAGCCTGCGAACGTGTGTTCTTGACCTAAAATATTTGTCAGTTAGAGCTTGTTCCTCTCTGTCCTGCCATGTTGCTATGTCATGACTCTTAGAGATCTGACTGGGTGAGATGCCATACAAAAGGCAGGTGTGTTTGTCAGCTAACAGTCACCTAAATTCCTTCTGGATTTGTTTTTCAGTTTGGCTGTCAAATCGACCTGGATTCACAGCCAACTTGTGAATTACTATTTATTTTTACCCTAATATGCAACTTTGGGCAAAAAATGCTGGCACTATGCTTGCAACAAATATAATCTTGGACTGCTGCTACAGGCAAACATAATGCTAGGGTGGTATTAAGAATAAAACCGTGTAAAATATCTTGTTTCAGCCGTGTAAAATATCTGCAAGGTTTGCCTTCTCTGAAGCATGCTTCTTAGACCCTGCCTGGAACTAGAGATTTCATAGGAGGCTGTTTTTCTTTTGTTGTTGGACTTGAAATACAACAGGAGCAGACAGCAGAAGTAAGCTCAAAAGCTGTGGGGTACACACAGCACCTTGACTCCATTGAATGTGGAGTGACTGAACTGCCGGGCTACATCCTAAGGCAACCAGCTGGGTGATATTCCTGTGGACTCAGCTGGAGCTTCCTACAGAAATAAAGTTTGTGAATATAGCCCACTGCAGACTGCTTCAGCAGTGCATAAAAGCATTTGCTTTTATGCACTGGTGTCTTAACTGCTAGGTAACTTTGCTCTACATTTCACCTTCTCTGTCTTTCAGCTTTTCCCCAGTCTTGTCTATATGGGGTGCTGTCACTTTATTCCCAGCTTCCCATCACTGGGAGGACCCTGGTCAGCCCTGCAGATGCTGAGTGAATAGCCAGGTTCCACTCTGCCCCACCTCCTGTACAAAACAGAGGGCAAATATAGCAAAATGACCTTTCAGTAGAAAGCTTGCAGTGTTCGGAGGCTTGGTACTGATTTTTAAACATGCAGTCATCTCTGAAGAGTGCAGCTGTGCTCACCTCTGAAGGAACCAGATGCTGCAACTAAATTTTTTTTTTTTTTTTTTTTGTAAATTGCTTTGGTGGTTAACTTTGCAATAATTTGTTCAGATAGCCCTAAAAGAACAGAAAAAGGAAGAGACTGGAGATGAACAAACATGAAGATGCGACTGTGCTGATACTAATTCTGCTCACATTTTTGCTGAGAATTAAGTAGGACAACACTTAGAGATGAGCAAGTCACATTTTGGCAGTTTGCAAGACTGTCACATCATAGGGAATATGTTCTTTTTTATTATTATTTTATTTTATGAAGTAATCCAGAAGGCATTTCAGAACATAGAGGGAGGGCTGTAGTATTTTTTAAAATCAAAAGAATTTCCTTGTATTGTTATACTTCCCCATTTCTTGAAACCCAAATTCCATATTTTGAATTCATGTCTCATCTGAAAACACCAGATTCATTTCTGGGCCTTGTCCAGGCATCTTCTCACCTGGACATTGACCTCATTCTGCTGCGGTTGTTTTCCACTCACTGTTTCACATGTAATGAATCTGCTCCTTTAACGCTTCCTGAACGTGTTCCCACAGTGACAGTGCTGTGGTTGCAGCATCCAGCCATGCCCTGCCTGGAGCTCCTTCATTTAACATTGTATGTTTTTCGTTCTCTGTTTTTCTTCCCTTACCAAGGTCAGCTTCGGAGACTGCTGCCCTAGGCCAAGACTGGGCCAGCCTGCTCCTTTCCTCTCTTCATGCCTGAGCTTACCGTTGACTTTTCACTTTTTCTTTGGTCTGCCTTTGATTCTAGCCCTTCTATCACCCTTGTGATACCAACGTGTTTAAGTACAGACCTGGAAAACATAAAGCAGTCAATTAAATTTTTTCCCATCTGATTAGCCTAGTAGCTGTTCCTTATGTAAAAATAAGGAACAAAATTTGTCCTATACTTAAAATTGTTGATCATTTTATTATGGCAAAATGATTTCATGATCATAGCTGATCTGTTTCAGCAGTATGTCTTATGTATTTAAAAAGTTTATCCAAACTCTGTAGAGTGGCTAGAGCAGCATGAAAAGACAACACTGATCCACCCACATAAACAAACCTAAACACAGATTAAGCTGATAATGGCATCCACACACAGAGCTGCACAGGTTTAATAGAAGTACCACGTTTTTATTTACTTCTCTACATGTCCTGCATGCAAGTCTTTAAACAACTCCCTGAATCTAAACCGAGCATATGAATTTTATGTGAAAAATCAGTGTATTTTCGCAGATCTCAAAGACTGATTATTTTTCACAGAAAATGCATCATCTTTATTCAGTTAAACTTCTCTATATGCAGTGTTTTATCTTTGTGCTTACACATATTAAACCTCAAGCAGGTGGGTCACTTAATTAGGCTTTGCTGAAACCTGAAGTGTGAATCATCAGTAGAAATAACTGTGTTCCCATAGCACTGCAGACCATCATCTACCTCTGCTACACACCAAACCCTTATCCTTCTATAAAAGCAAACGTTCACTGACGATCACAATCTGGAAACAGAAATTCAGATTCTGTGTTCTTTATGCAATTTTTATTTTTTAACAAAATGCAGGTTTGAGAAAATAAGGTATCAGTCGATACTTCTAGTATTTTTCAAACAAACCTGGATTGAGAGTTCTCAGCATGTGCAGACACATGTGAGCATATGTGTATGTCACAACAACAGCATTTTGTGAAAAGTTTCTGGAAAAATAACAAGGGTTTCCATTTGTTAATCTAGACTATACATTATTTTTCAAATGATTTGTTTCAGTGACAACCCAGGGATTTGGCAAGCATTCCTCTTGTCTTTTGTATCATAGATAAAGAGGATTGATTGCAGCTCGCGGGCTGTATCACTGGGCTCTGTATCACCGTAAACTATAGATTTAACAATCTTGTAGGTGCAAGAAAGACTCCAAGCTGAGAATTCAAGGAAGCATCAAAGGAATTAATCTGCTACAGAGGTAGGCAGAACAAAGCAGAGGATCTTATCTGGAAGTAAGCAGGAGCTTTTTGTCAAAAATAAGGGGGGTGAAAAAGAAGGAACAAGAGAAATAACTGAGAAGTAGTAGCGGGGCACTGGGAGTCAGGGACGAAATAGGGTCCAGCCCCTGACATCTCTGTGCCCCTGCCCAAAGAAACGCCTCTGAACTCTTCCATTGCCCTGCCAACCTTCTTAGTTAGAAAACACCTGAACAGAACTGTACCAAGTGCTTGTCCACACCAGTCCCCAGCTCCAGTGTCTTACAATTGTTCCTGTCCTACAGATAAAGAATATTACTGAGAAAACAAAGAAAGGCTGAGAAGAGGAACAGGCTGTTTCCTACCTTAGCTTTCTCCTAGCATGAATGGAACTTCAAAAACACATTACACATTTCTTTACTGAATACCTATGATTTACCTTACACTCCAACAGATTAATGAACTTCAATTAATGAACTTCAATTAATACGATTGGTTTTCCAAGTTGCTCATTGGTTTAAGATTTTGGCAACTACTGACAAACTAGCTGTTCATTAGGGCAGGATCAAATTATCCCATATTCAAGAACAGCAAAGGCTCAGCACTGTGCAGCACAGACGCTGTGGAGCATTAGGGAAGAGAGACCCAGCATTTGACACATTTGGGACTGGAGGCTCCTAACAACTGAGTTTGCAACCAAGCCCAGTGAACCAAACCAGACAACAGCTCCCCAAGGAAAATGCTCTCCCCGTTGAAGTAGTAGAGCCATCTGCTACCCCTTCTTCCCCACCACTCCTCAGTCCCTGTGGTGAGTAGGCGACTGGCATAGCAGGCACTGACTCCTGCCAGAGGTTTTGGTGGGGGGAACCCCCCTGCCCCCCATGTGTATTTTGGGAAGGTAGGAGAATCCCCCTGCCATCTGCAGGTGAGTTCAGCAAGCTTCCTGGGGCAAACTGCATGCATTAACTGAGGTTTCAAATCTATTTGGTACTTGGAGGCACAGCAAGACATTCCCTCATTTCTTTGAAAGACTGGATAAGCAGAGGGAGATGCCAAAGCTACTGGGAGCCCTGACATCTCTCCAATACACACCGTGAAAGTCTGACTTCTACTTGTGCCACAGCATGAAGGCAGCACTGTGCAGTGGAGCAGCTGGGGACCACTCACGACAGCCCCTCTGAGCTGTCCCCCCAAGGGCAGACAGACCTTGGTTCAGAAGCACCTAGTCTTAGGCAATCCAAAAAGGCAAGGTAGAAAGGATCTTCTGGAGGGGCAAGGTGTAGCAAAGAAGATTGTCCAGACCCAAGCCCAACAAATTAGCAGCAGATCTTTTCTAAGTATACATATATAAATATATATATGTCTCAGTGAAATGTGAAATGCATAGAGAGAGATAAATTTCAGGAGACTGCTTTGGAGAGAATGGTAGAAGAATAGACAGACAACCAAGAACTAAAAGAGGAGATGAAAAAAAAAAAAAGTGAAAACACGTAATTGTCAAGGAAGAACAGAGGAAGAGGTCACCTTGGTATTGACGAAACTTTGGTCAGTGAACATGAAGATATCGATCACCATAAAACCAAGGAAACAGCATTTTCATGACTTGATGGAAGCTAAGTGACAATGAGGAAGGCATCACAGTATTGTGGCTGATACTGCATATGGGGAGTGTAGAAACAAAAACTGATTCCCTTCCCCCATGCAGAAAGGAAAGTGCCACATCAGAACCTAACAGGCAAGAGCCCGAAGTGTTTCCTCTCCCCTTTTTTACATACTTGGCAGCCAGATGATCAAAATCTACCTCTGTGTTTTACATATCATAAATTAAAACAGTCAAAACAAATCAATATTTTACTAGCAGCTACTCTTTGGCCTGCTTGTGAGGGTCATGCAGTAATTCTGGTTAGATCAGAGGTCGTGCTGACAAAAAAAGCACTGTGTAGAGAAAAATCACTTGTAAATTTGGAGGCAAAAAGAGAAAATAGCCTCTACATCAAGGAAAGAAAGAGCAGGGAATAAAGGTCTTCACCCGCCCCCCCCCCCTTCTCCCCCCCCAATTTAAGCCATTTATATTAAGCAAGAAGAGAACTTTCTGACTGGAAGTACCTAAGCAACAAATCATTTTGGTGAAACTGCAAAATCTCCACCATTAAATACTTTCAAAAGCAGGCAAGGAAAGCATTCCTATGGAATAACTTAAGTTCAGCTGATTCCACTTTGGTTCAGAAGAGTGAGCCAGATGACCACTTGTGCTCTTCTTTTCTACAATTTCTGTGAGAGGGGAGGAAAAAAAAAAAAAAAAGTGCAAGCTTTTCATACTAGAACCTCCAGCTAGAAGAATCTGGGCTACATAGTTTAGACCATACCATTCACGTGAGAAATTATTGACTTCTGCTTGGTTTTGTTCGTCTACTCAGAGATTAACAATTAGCTCTTCAGAGGTGAAAGTGCCTCTATCTTGCATGTGTCTGTGGCAGCATGGTCCCACGTATTGGGGTCTGTCCTAACACCATCATGGGTTCAGTGTCTATAACATACATGGGGCCAACGTTTTGAACCATTAGACAGCAATTTGCTTTTATGAACCTGAGGTTGCTAGAACCATATCATCACACTTGCAGACAGACGGAATACATGTAACATGTTTTTTTAAGAACATATCCCAAACGCAGATACCCATCTACTTCATCAGAGCATGTGGTGGGTACAGAACTATCTATTTCCCTTCTTGGGTGATTTATTTTTCAGTTATGGCACCTCCTCCATCACAACATCTTTAACCACTAGTTACTCCTGCAAAGTTCTCATGACCTGGAGCATTTAATGGCTTACCTTTTGGATGGAACCAAATATACTACTAAGTGGAAGCTGAACATGCAAAAAAAGCATGAGTTGGATTTTCAAAAGCCACTTAAAGCTCCCAGGAGCTGCCTTACTGAGTTTCAGAAGTGTTGTGACAACACCCTGCCTGTGCAGTTAAAGGTGTTAGGATACAAAGGGGAGAACAGGGAGGTAACTAGTATTGTAAATTGGGCTGACAGCTTTAGTTCAAGTTTTCAGAGGAATCTAGGGACACAGACTCAGTGTTTTCATCCAAGTAATCTTGTCCTTGGGACTGCCTGAGACAGCCTGAGTTACAAATACATCTGTTCAGTTTTCAATATAAGCAGATATTTAAGAATGTCAATGTTTCGTTTACTTTTATGACTGGGATGTAGGCTCTTAAAATGCTCTGATGCATTTAAAACTTTAATCCTGATCATTCAGCTGACTGTTGGCAGCTTCCAGCAGATGCTGCAAGCTCAGCACATCCATGCTTCCTGAATACTGGGGAAAAGTCATTGAAGAAAGGCAGTGGAGAACAGCACAGTTTGGTGCATTGAACACTTGAATTAAAGTCAGGGTGTCAGGGCACACATGCTACTGAAAATGCCATATTTTGGATGACACAAAAAATGGACTGACCAATAATTATTTCTGGTCATTTAAATTCCTGTTTTATTTTGAGAACTAACGTGGTCCAGGATCTAATTGGACAATTAGATCCTTACCCTCATTTAGCCATAGGCTATTTTGTAATGTCATTGCCTTATCAAGCCATTGACACATTTACCCCACTCATTTCCTCAGTATGAAGTAACTTACAAGTATTTCTAGACTATTATAAGAAAATAAAACATTATTGGTATTATCAGGTCTAATATACAAATACCAGCAGTATACTGTATCACATAATAATAATTTTTGTTTAAAACTAAGAAAATAGTATCAAAGGATGTATCTATGAAACTCTTGGATTAAGCACTTCTAATGCAAGACAGCTGGATTTATCCAATGAGATATTTCCTGTCAGTTACTGAGCTTTTGTCATACAAATAAGGAGCAGACACATGGATATGGGCATATATGCTACCTAGACCATGAAACTAAAATTTCTCCTAGACTACAAAGAAATTAGGATAATGATTACATCATTAGAAAAACAATTTCAATAAAGCTTTATGTTTTATAGCCATTCCATGTTATTAATACAGCTGCCACACCAGCAATAAATAATAGAAAACTATTTACAAATGTGTTATAAAGCCAGTTGACTATACAGACACATTAAGAAAACTGCAGGTGCTCAAATCTAGAGTATGCAACAAGATAAAACATGTCAGAACATGTTTAAAATCCCTCTAGGCCAGTGAGATATTACATACCCATCTGAGAGCCATCCTATTCACACCAGACTTTTAGTTCCTAGACCTTTAACTCTTAAAATTTAATCTACTCGATGACAATCATCCTATAAATAAATAAAAAACAATAATTATGCGTCATGCCCACTGAGGGGAGTGGGGCTTTTGGGCTTTTATTTATTAGAAAACAATCAAACAAACAAAAAATTGTGTTTTAGCAAGAATAATGAGGGATTTTGTGTTTTACGTTGTGTAACCAGAGATGAACTCAAGACTGACCAGAAGCACAGGGATGAGAGAAGATATGGGCACAGCTCACACAGTAACTCCATATGCATGCCATGAAGAAAGAAGCAGGGAAACTGAGCCGCACGGTGCACACTGCTGCGTCAGACCACCGGCATTTTATTCCCTGTAAATATGCAACATTTAGACCCAGGGGCACAGTAAGAACCAGCCACCACAGATTCCACGACGAGGCCGATACATGCAGGCCAACCCAGCCAATTTTTCCCCTCCCGAGCGCAGCTGACCACCAAAGTGCCGGCAGAGCCCAACCATCAGAGCCCATCAGCACACCCCGGTTGCTCCCAGGGTGCTGCTCCGGGGCCAGTGCGTGAGATGCCTTTGCCACATCACCAGGACCAGGTGTGCTCTGAGATGTCCATGCATTTCTGCTGGCCACCCCTGCCTAAGCAGACACTCTTGGAAGCAGTACACATGATTTTATATCTTACACCTATGATTCACTGGACAGTTAACAGTAACAACACTAGCAAACAGCACTGACCAAGATGCCAGGAAACAAACAGTATTTGTAGACCTCTGCTCCAGCTACTGACCCAGCTCAAGTCACACCATAAAGTCTCCAGATCTCCTCAAAATATTAAAGAATTTATTATTTTATTCAAAAGCAGTCACAATCAAAACCTGAAAGAATGGAAATGCATCATGAGTTTGGTATTGAAAAGTCCAGTGCTTTATGACCTTGTGAGCCAGATACGAGCTTCTGAAAGACAAAATCCATCACCTGCCTGTGACGGTCTCAACCATTAGATGCATAAATAGTGACATGATTACACATGGGACTTTTCTACATGAAAGTTGTTATTTTTATTTCTTTAGAGCACCGCAGAGTTCACTGCATGGCACAAAGGCAGCGGGGATTCCGTGGCAGCGAGATATGAAAAACAGCGGGCATAAAGTAATCTCCTCTAATTCTCCCGAGCCCCATGACACCGACATGCGGGAGCACAGAGTACCTGCCAGAGGGGTATTGAGGCTTTGTCAGCCCTCAAAAGGGACGATGACATGTAACACTCAGTGACCCCTCTGACTCAAATTCACACTGAGAACAGCTTTATAACAAACCGCACTGACAGCTGATACGGATGCTGCACACAGCCACACACAAATGCTTTTATTGCTTGGTTTGATGCCTGTGGTCCAGTGTTGAGGCACAGAGTAGCTAAATGTGGATTATTTACGTGCAGCATTTACATCTGTTGGCTTTTATTAGCGAAGGTCCTTTACCAGAAACTCCCGCAAATTCTCCCTGACTTTGCTGCTTGTTCAGCTAGAACATCACACGAATCGGCACCGGGTTTTCTCAGCGACAAACACAAATCGCGATGCTTCGACCGACATCACGGCATCCTCCAGAGACACCTACAGCGACGGAAAGCAGCGGGTGGCCACGAGCCCCGCTCGGGCTGCTCTCGGTGGGCTACCGACCCCACACCGGGGTAGCCCCGTGGCTGTGGCCAGGCCGCTGGCAGCCGGGCGATGAGGAGCGCTTTAGCCGGGGATGAGCCGGCGCGGATATTAAAGGCAAGGCAATCCTCTTAGGGATGGGGCCAGCAGGTGCACCCGCCCTGCGCCCACCCGAGCTGCGAGCAAACGGGGGGCGGCTGGGCCAGGCCTGAGGTGGCATCGCCCCCGGGTAAAGCCGGGTAAAGCCGTGCCAAGCCGGGCCGAGCCGAGCCGAGCCGAGCCGGGCTGGCCCCTCACGACGCCCGACCCGGTAAGTGGGGCGGTTATATAAGAGCGGCCGCCGCCGGGCAGGGGGGACCCGCTGCCCCCCATTCCCCCACCCCAGGCAATGCTGCTGCCTCTCCCCGGCCCCCTCCCGGCTTGCTTCCCCGGCCAGCACCTTCTCCTGGGCGCGGTTGAGGCGTTTCTGGACATTTTTGGCGAAGATGCCCGTCTTCATGTCGGCCATGGCTGGCGGCGGGGGGAGGGAAGGGGGAGGCGGGCGGGCGGGCGGGCGGGCAAGGCAGAGCCCGGCGGCGGCGAGCGAGGCAGGGATGGATGGAGGGATGGAGGGAAGGAGGGCGAGGAAGAGGAGGAGGAGGAGGAAGAGGAGGAGGGCCTTAAAGACACAGCCGGGAGAGGCGGGGCCGCCGGAGCTTCAGGTGAGCCGCGGCCCCCCGCCGAGGCAGCCGTAGGCCCCGCAGGGGGGTAGCGTCTCCTCGCCCCCAAGAGGTGGTTCTCCTACATTGTAAATAAATAACTCAAAATCCAGATAGATGCGGGCCGCGGGGAGCACACAAATGTTGCCAGAAGCCGCCAGTGCTGAGGTGATGATGGCTGAGACCCGCTGGTGGCTCCTGGCCTCCAAGCTCTGCCAGCACCCGCGGGTCAGCTCTGGGTGACGTTTGGGGGATGAGGTGTCGGGGACCTGCACCCAGAGCTGTGCACAAGTGTGGCTGGCAGTGGCACTGAGTCTGAAATCTGCCTTCATAGGTAGCCCCAAATCCACTGCTGGTATTTATTCCTGCTCCTTGCCCAAGCAGAGTGCCCTGATCCCAGAGAGCAGAAACAAACACCACAAAGCAAAGCACAGTGGAGCTCCAGGCTCTGAACCTGTGTTCTACAGGGAGCTGTTCTAGATGTGTAATGCTTTCCATTGATTTTTCAGATTGGTGCAAAACACAAGCCAGAAGCTCATCACTTGTACCTGCCAAAAGGAAACATCTCCTACAGCTAGTAAGTCCAACCGTGTTTCATGAGACCTTACATTTCTGATACCTGCCCAGTCACAGACCTGCAAGATATGTTTTCCTGTAACATTAGGAAACAGAATAAATGTACTGACTGCAGAGGTAACAGCGTTTAATGAACTTGTGACCTATGGTAGGTGCTTACTTAATTGTTATTTAAACAACTTTTAAAAAGAGAAAAATACAAAACAAATGCAGAAATACAAAGAAAGTTCATCATAGCAACCAAGGAAAGCATTATATATACATATATATATATATATAAAATGGCAGGCAGAGTCTTATACCATTATTAAGCTGATGAAAGATCAAAACAAAATCCCAGTGTCCCTGTGGTTCCAAAATCTTTGAAGTAAGTTTTAACAGCTTCTTCAGAGTTTTTCTTTCTGGCCAGGTGGGTGTCTATTCCAAAAGGATTGTGTGACTTTAATAATAATAATTTTAAAAATCTTCAACAAGATTGTCTTTGTTTACTCATGAATTTTCTTCATCAAAAGATAACCAACACAGCACATAGCAGCAGCAGATTATATTTGGTTACAGGGCTGCATGCAAGCTACTAGGGAAGACACTTTCCTATGCCTTTTTGTCCCCATCTGTCTGTCTAATCTAGTGATAGTGGATCCCACAGTGCCAAGCCCCAAAACGCATTTTCATGCTGGTGGATGGGGAGCATGAAGATGTGTCAGCTGTATTCAGTCATACACCCAATCTTTTCCTCCTCAGTCAGTCAATCTGCAGTGGTTTTGCCCCTATTTAATGGCCTTGGACAACAGCCAGGAATGGCTTTTTCACAGATCATTTTATGAATGTGCATGGTGCTCTACATCAGCTAGATTTTGGAAAGTAATTATCAGCAAATGATCAGGCTAATAGATCCATATTCCTTATGCTAGCAAAATCTCTGTCTGTCATTTATAACATTTACTCTAAATCTATTTTAAGAGAAAACTTCCCTATTATAATATGTTTTAAAGGAAATTTCTTCCTCTATGTTGCTGATACCTTAGTTTGAAATAAATAATGTTTCAAAATGAATAATTATTTTCTACACTTTACCCTGGTTGTTTATTCCTTATATTTGTTATGGTATTGTTTATTTAGTTTTATTTAAATTGAGACTTCATTTCAGTATCACACTTGAATAGCAGGGATGATCAGACATTCTTAGAAAAATGTTCCTAGTGGACTGTCTACTTTTAAATGGAAAATCTGTAAGGGATAGAGTGGAGGTAAATGTTACTACTATTGCTATGTCACCACTTTTGCCAGGTGTTTATCCTGGTTCACCCAAAGGAGCAAATCTACATCTCTTCTGACCCATCCACAACAAGGTTTCTAATCACTTCTGCTTTTCTGCACACTCTTAATTCATGTAGAGCAATAAAATGAAAAGAGATTGGTCTGTTGGAGTCAATTTTGCAATGTCAATAAGAGAAAAAAAAGACAAGTGTCTTACAGCCATCTCCACTGGAATGATAATTCCGATATAGCTATCAACTGTTTAGGAGTAACATGGAGATTTCCACGTCAAGGAACTGTACAAACAGTTACAGAGACTTACAACTCATAAGCTAGATATGGTAGGTAAAAGACATTTCAATCGTAAGCACCTATTTAACAGGTCAGAACAGTGGCAAAGTAGAGTGGGAAATTAAGATTATCCAAATAAAGCTGCAGTTGAAATCACAGAGTAACTGGGGATTTTGGAAGGCACAATGCCTGTACACAAGTTCAGCACTAGTCAGGACAAACAGATTAGCAACAGAAAAGCAACATGAGAAGTTAAATAACTTCAAGTGTAACGGATCTGATTTTTAAACATTTTTATATAAATAATGCCTGCTTCGTATTGTTCTAGCAGTTTAGGTCAGGACATAATGGGCAGAGAAAGACTTACTATGCTATCAGACCGGTTCCCTTGTGTCTCACTGCTCTTTGGTTGTGGGTCATGGAGAGGAGAGCTATCTGTCAAATCATGAGACAGTAATGAACACTGTGGAAGATACCTGTCAGAAGAAAAAAGTATCTTCATAAAACAAATGTGGTGCCAAACCCTTCAAAAATCTACTTCACGGGACAAAAATAATAAAATCTGATTTTAATAAAATATATGTGTTCTATATATAAAGACTTAGGCATTTGCTGTTTATTTAAATTGTTATAGTTAAAGCCAAATGCAGATTTTATTTTATTTTTGTATTCTTCATCACTGTTTTAACTTCAGCTTAACACTTCTCTCTCAGTCATTAACGTGCTAACATACACTGAATCTATACTTACATTCTGGCATAGAACACCATTTTCATCACTGGGGAGCATTTTATCTCAGAGGTGCAAGTGCTTTTCGATTTCAGCTTAATTTTTTGAACCTGTCTGGTTTCATAGAGCTATACACAGGGAGGATGTGCTTGGCAGTGGCCTCACATTTTTCCTCTGAAGGTCTGTCCTGCCACTGATTTCTATTAGCAAACAGCTGGGGTGACACCCCAGGCTCTGAAACCCCTGTAAATGAGCCTTAGGTTGGAAAGCAGCATTAATGAGGGGCCTGCAGAACTCACTCACAGAATGAGCACCGGTGATGGGTCTGTGTGAAATTTGCTCCTGGGTAGCACCTGTGGAACATAAATATTTGTGTTGGACTTTAGCAAGGGTATGTTCCTTGCCCTTTCCAAGTCTTCATCCCTGAAAAAGAAGGAAATAGAGAAATGCTTCAAAAACAACATTTAATGTCATGCTAGTGAGAGAATGCCTGGAATTACTGCTGCCTTTGGGGGAATCTTTCCAGGTTTGAGCCTGCTCAAGTAGATAAGTAGACATGACAAGATCCAAAATCCGTTGGGGCTAGGAGGTGGGGTAGGGGTAAGGAATTAAGTATCACTCAGCTCTACACTAAATATCACTTTTCTTTGTACACAGTTGAAGTGTCATTAAAATACATAGTTGGGGGAAAAGACTAAGATGATAATGACAAGCATTTTGGACATCCAAGAATGGGCTTCTGCATTGCTAGAGCTCCTGGAATCCACAGTTCCCTCCCCTAGTGAGGGTAACTGCCAATCTGGACCCTGCTGCAAAAGGAGCTGCACAACAAAATTGGCTTTACATTGTGTCATTTGGACAGCAATACGGTCTTGATAGGCACATATACATTGTTGATTCAAGCATTAGGAATGCTTTCTGAATAGGAGACACATGCTCTGTTTGGTCTTATCCTTATATGTCAGGCTTTATATGAAAAACACTGGGAATGGTTAAGAAGAAGGATTTTAGAAAATCATGTGTACAACATATGAGCTCTTGCACCTAAGGAGAAAAAATCCTATGATGTGATTTAAAAAAATAGAGACTTCCAAACTCCAGCTCTTTAGAATAATGTAATTTAGGCCATCCATGGCCTAAACTGGGGCTTCCTTAAATTTATGAGGTGAGCATTCAGAAGTCATTCAAAATTGCTTGTGAAACGTTAGCGTATAGATAGATGTGCTTGACACATTTCATGTTCTCAATCATAGAATCATAAGTTCAGAGGCCAGAACCAGAAATATATGCCTTTTAACTGGCAGCTGAAAAGGATGGAAACACCTTCTTTTGGGTACCCTTTAGATCTCTCCTGAAAGAAAAAATAACCTCTTTGCTTAGGAAGTGTATTCCCCCATTACACACGTTTTCATACCCCTCCTCATCTCTTTCCCATCAAATATGTTTATGATATTTCTGATATTTACAGTGAGAATATAGAAAACACACACCTTTCATTGAGATAACAGCAATAATGAATATTGTAACGTTTTATGTCTCTGTTTTTTTTTTAATGAATTCTACCACAAATCTTTCCTTCCTTGGTAAATTCCTTGCCAGAGGTAAGTTCTTCACACAAACTAGGCACTTGTAAAGGGAACAATTGCATGACATCAGTTTGATTCCACAAATGACTCTTGCTCATGAAGTGGAGGACAATTACATTCTGAGCACATCATACCATCACCTATCTTCTCCATTTTTATTCCTAGTGCTAATGAACATTTACACCGTGCCATCAACCCACAGATTCACATAGGCTAGGATGAGGAGTGGGGTGCAAGATGTGTAATCCGTCCTGAAAAATTTTAAATTTCATGTGAAGAGAAAGATGGCTAAAGAAGAACAACTGTCAAGATGCTCCATTTCAGAGCTGTAACTGTTCTGATTTTGTGTGCCTTAATTTGGAAAGGCCATGAAATTCAAAGAGTACATTTATTATCTCACGAAGGTCACAGGATTTATTTTTCAAGAAGGCACATGTATGTAAGCTAATTGTGTTGGTTCAGTCTCTGACACAGTGTTTACTAAATATCAGTAGATTTTTCCTCTTAGTCCTGTGGAGCTGGACTATGGAGGTTGGAAACCTCCTGTCCTGCAGCAGTTCTTGTCTTGACACTTGGTGATTTCAATGAAACAAAACCAATTTAGAGCAACCAGGATCTGCTTCTGAAGGTGCCGAAGATGACCTGTGAGAGGAGATGCCCCGCTCTTGCTACTTAGCACTATACCCACCAGACATGCCCCAAAACACTAACATCTGCCAAGAATGGTGTGACCTCTGGCCACAAGAGAGGCATTTTAGCAGTGAGTTCCACAGAGTACAACAAAGGATTAATCCAAACTTCAGGATGGCATCCTTTCTCAAGACCCAGCCAATTGTAGCATCTCTTGCTTTTAATTGTGGAGTCTGAAGTCAGCTTAAGAAACCCATGGACTCTGAAGATCTCACTGCTAGCTTTTGATTAACGAGGATCCTTATTCAAATTTCTCCTTTCTTCTTTCTTAATATGTAGCTTGTCCTTAATTGAGTTAGGCTGGTCCTGACTTCAGTTTCTTGCTATGATCCCCTGGAGTTAAATAAAACAGTCCTACCATAAATGCCTGGCTAGCTTAACAGACTGTTTAGCTGTGGTTAGCGTATTTTTCGTCATATTTGAAAAGTTAAGTTCCATGTTTATTTTATTTTCTATTCTCCCCTCCCCAGAATATATCTCTGCAGCATTTTGAAGAGTTATAAACGAAGAGTAGGGACTGGAGATCAGTTGCCCTACATCCAGACCCCCAGCAAAACTTTCTTTGGCCTTTTCCTACAAGCCATTTCTGATCTCTATCACCTTATTATAGATGTATACATGACAATAAATATTCCACTCCTCCAGCCACTGCCTCTGGAAGGACATTTTTCTGAACTACTTCAATCATTAGATGAAAAGACACTTTAAATGCTAACAGTCAGTATAGGAACCAAACTCTGAAACTGTTGCAGGCTTCCTAATCCTTGGCATGTGAGACAGTGATTTTTGTCACACTGTGTGGAAACAACAACAACAAAAAAGTCTATAGCTAATAATGTTATGCTGGTCTTATTTTAGAAGCATATTTTGGCAGCTTTTTGCATCTTTCATCTGTGGCAGCCTTGGTAAAAGTTTAAGTTATACATCATCCAAATTAAATTTTAACACCTTCTCCCTTCCCTCCCCCCTCTTCAAAACGGTATTGAGAAATGTTCACACATTGCTACTGTTCTCCTTGTATCTGAGAAGTAGCACGCAGCAAGAGGAGAAAGCTAGCTACACAGAAATGGTATTTTCTAACTGTATGTCTGTTAAAAACAGATTTTTTAAGGAAAAAAATGTAGTAAATCTTTATCACTAATGCCTTACTATTACATATCAAATAATTGAAAACAAAACAAAAAACCTGCCTTTAGACCAATACACTTTGAATAATAAGTAATGAATGCTTTGCTCTGTAGAGAGAGGTCATGGACTTATTACACTTCTCTGTATTCCCTGAACACCTGTAAAACAGGCAGAAAAAATAAAATCCGTCATACTAAGAAAATTGAGGAACAGGGTCAGAGAGCATATCTGTGGCAGGTTGAAGGTTCAGGCCCCTTGGTGCAGTACTAGAATAAAATTTTTCCTTCATTGTGGCCACAATTTGCAGAAAAGGAGTGAGCAGAACCTGGTGGTGAGTACTTTTCACTGAACACTGGTTTCTCTTCACCTCAATACAGTGTTGTTTAAAAACATTATTTTCAGATACTCTAGTATTTTTTTGTTTAGATCTGACTAAGAATTTTAAAGGGAAGGACCCACTCATATGCCCTTTGAAATCAAGGAAATAATTTCTGAGCAAGGCTAGTGGAATAGTAGATGAGCTTTAAATAAATTTAAGAGTGTTAAAGGCATAAGTGCTAGTGTCAGTAGTTTCACTATAACGGAGAGAAAATGGGATGGTAACCAGCTGATACACACCTCAACAAGGAGCTCATGGAGGCAGCTAAGAAATGGTACAGAGCCATGAGTAGGAACAGTGATACACACAACACTAGTTACCTCAGTGTAGCTGATATCTACCCATGAACAAATCTCTGAAGCCCCCACTGCTTCCATATGTCAAGTGAAAAACAAATTTCTTCTGATCCTTCTCTTCATTTCTGCCTAAAAGTCCCAGCATGGCTGTGTATGGGGACACAGATTTTTGCTCTGTTTGTAGGGTTTCACTGTGACTGCAGGGAAGCAAGCTCCATCTCATGTCAGGAGACCCACAGGGGGTCATGCTGTGGTGTCAGCTGCTACAGAGCCATTCCCAACACTGCTGGAGCAGCCCCATTGAGGCAGGTGCCCATCATGGAATGAGAAAGGTAAAGTTTAGGAGCAAGGCATAAAACCTACTTCTCCCTTTGCAGAGGAGACGCTCTGAATGCCAGACTATTACTAGACGAGCGGGTGGTAACAATCTCACCTCCTACCCTTCCCACCCAGAGAAGAAAAATCATGATTTAAGGCACTGAACAGCATCAGGTGCCGAGTCCCACTTTCAAAAAATGCCTAGCTACACCTACGTACACGTGAGAAAAACATCCCTGTCTTGAGCATTTCGTAGCAACTGGCAGAGGCATCCCTGCAGAGGGAGTTGTGAGCCAAGGTCTGGTTTTGGTGCATGCACAGCCCAGGCTCAGGCTCCTGAAACAGTGGCTAAGATGTGAGGAGAAGCTGTGAGAAAGCACGTTGGCTAGAGCCGTATAAAGCACTGAAAGTAGAACTGCAAGCTGAGGCAAGTTTGCTGAGTATGCTATAGACAGCAAATGGAGAATTTCAGAGGAAGAATGGTGACCTGAAAAAGTATTTAATTATAAAGGTAAAACAAGGAATCAGAATAGCAATGAGAAGGTTCTGCCCTGTTGTAAGGAGGGATGGGATTCATCCAGTGCCTTGCTGGGGTGATGGCGCCTCACCAGTCTTAGATGGGAGACAACACTGCACTGCTTTGCAATTACAAGTCTTAAATATTGGTAATACTGTGTAAACGCTGCTTTTAGTTTTCAGCTGCACATGGTAAACGTCTGAACAACGTGACTGAGAGTCTAGGTCAAACTGCCAGGGAGGCTTTGCTCCCTCTCATTTCCTGAGTGCTCTGGAAACTCTGGAAACCATCTCAGTCCCTCTAGACCCAACTTTGCAATGCAGTTTAGGCTTTGAAAGACTGAGCTTTTTATTTGCATCTGTGCCTAATGTCCTAGGTAGGATATGAGAGGCAATATGCATATGGAGATGCATATTGGAGCATATGGAGATGTAGGGGTGAATAGGGAGCAATTGAGACCTGATAAAGATAAGCAGAAGCAGACTGAGCCAGATTGTTGTCGCATAGATGTGAAAAGATATTTTAAGTCATGCTTTAAATTACATGACTCATCAAAATATTACTTAAAACAAAGAGTTTACATGACACATTTCTATGCACATTGAGATATAATTTAAAACCTTGATCCAAAAGAGCAGTGATACCAATTCCTGGACTCCAAAATTAGCCTGCAGATATCAGAAGGGCAGCAAGATTAGGATCATGCAGCAATGCAAACAGGAAGACCCCTTGGTTGGCGTCATCTTTTGCAATATTCATTTATTTTTAAAACTCCTAGATATAAAGACTTCAGAAGAGGTAATCAACACTTGGCAGAAGAAGGGGAGAAGTTGCCTATGGTCATATTGAAGCATACCATAATGCAAATGAAAAGAATCCTCTTTCCATAGCATAGTGGTTTAACCCAGCAGGCAGCTAAGTGTCACATAGCTGCTCGCTCACTCTCTCCAGGTGTGATGGGGGTGAGAATTGTAAAGGTAAAAGTGCAAGAGCTTGTGGCTTGATATAAAGACAGCTTCCTAAGTAAAGCAAAAGCCATACATGCAAGCAGAGCAAACCTGGGAATTCATTCACTGTTTCCCATCGGCAGGCAGGTTCAGCCACTCCCAGGAAATCAGGGCTCATTCTGCATAATGTTTTTTTGGGAAGACAAAGTCCATCGCTCCAAATGTCCCCCGCTTCCCTCTTTTCCCTCCAACTTTTGTTGTTGAGCACAATGCCATATGGCATTGAATATCCCTTTGGCCAGTTTGGGTCAGCTGTCTTGGTAGTGTCCCCTCCCACCTTCTTGTATAAATTAGCTTTATGTCAGCAAAAACCATGACACATAGTGATCGTCATCTTTATAACTAAGTTATAACACAGCTAACTTAGGTGCACCATGAAAATGGTTCTAGGAGAGAGCAAAAAGAGAGGGAATAACTTGGACAAAAGTTTTCTGTCTTTTACTGGAAGTGAGAAATAAAAAACTACAGGAATGAATGTAACAGTCTCAAGCCTATTGCCCAGTTCTCACAAACATATCAATGCCAAATTAATGTAATCTGATGTGATGAAGAAACAGCCCTTGGTAGAACACCAGGTGGAATTGCTTACATTTTTCATGGATTTTTAATTACAGTCACAGAGAGCTACAAAGCTGCTTTGAAGTACTAGGGCTTCAAGACCTGTCCTATCAGAATCAATAAAAAACTTTAGTTTGACTTTAATAATTTTGACTTAGGATCTCCTATTCTGAGGCAGAGGATGCACATATCCACATATTGTAGCTCTGCAACACAACACAACGCAACATTAATTGTAATGTAGGCTTTGGTACTACTCAACCTTAATGTACAATTGCCTACACAAACACAATGAACAGCTTTGCTTTGACTTTTCATGGCAGCTGTTACTTTTAATTTGTTTTTAATGTGAGTTTTAAGGCACACATTTTTCTTGGTGAGCTAGTGCCATTAAGTGAAAGTGAAAACATGCTCCTTTTGAAATGGAAGAATTCCAAGGCTTTTCCACTTTATTTCACGTCTCTGTTGCTAACCCCTCTAATGGTATTGTACCCTAGAGCCAACAAAATTAAAGCACGAGGCCAGCTTATAAGAAGTTAAGGAAATCAAATTCCATTGTAAGACTTTACAGTAACTGTTAAAGGCAAGATTCATCTCCTCTCCCTGCAGCCCTCTACAAGTTCAACTTTTGAGTAGAAATTAGGCTCTATTTAGACAAATGGATGGAAGCACTCTCCTCCTAAGACAAATGACAGTAATTACCTACGGCCTACATGATACGGAATTTAGAGCTAACATTTTAAGGTAGAAAAAGTCTGTATTGATGAATCAAAGCCATCAGCGAGAAAAGCGAGCAGGAGGATTGAAGCAAAAGTTTAACCAGGTAGATGCTGCTTAGCACCCGAAAGGCCAGAGGCTGGAAAGGGGAGAAGGAGAGGTTGGGATGCATATCAAATGATGTTGTGGTATCTTGTTCAACCAGCCTGGGTCAGGCAGATGGCCACAATGAATATTTAAAACATGTGACAGATGAATTGTAATGGAAGCAGAAGTGATGCTGGTGTCATTGTGAAGCCATACCAAGATCACTAAAGACCATCAGTTCAGAATTTTTACATTTTCTTACAATGTATTTCTCCTGTCCCACCTAACTGCATCACAACATCATTTTGATGCCATACTTTTTGCATTGGCGATCCATCACATGCAGGACATTTACACTGCTACATTCATAAAATCCAGATGTACATCCCTTGTGAGGCATTCATAGAAGCATTCACAATATTTTACTGTAATATCTTAATAAATCAGGCCATACACTTTACGACTCTGCTGGAACATTTGTCATAAGAGGAACATATTAGGAATAGTCATTTATTAATCCTAAGAGATGCTGTGCACCACAGAGCAAGGAAAGGCAGCTGCCCGAGAGCTGACATAACTTCCAAACAGACAACAACAAAAGGCAGCAAGCAGAAAGACACTGTTTTTTCCTTCACCTACAGAGATCCTTCTAAAGTGCATAATTAACTTAATTAGGAAAATCTTCTTACTAGTCTTTGCTAATTCATCTGCCTCTGGAGAAATTGAAAAGAACTATCACAAGGAGTTTATATTAGCAAGCCAGAATTGTGTGAATTTGGTCTAATTCAAAATTTATTGAGGGCAATGAGACTCTTTCAACCGTATTGTATGAGCTATGTGTCAAAGTCCATAATCCAGAAAGGTTTTTGAGTAATGTGCAGATGAGGGCACAGTACACATGGTGATAATGGCTAGTGGTGGGAATATACTTAGTGCATAATACTCAGCATCAAGTAACAGGCGGGATTGCTAATGACAGGATAAGCTAGAGAAAAACAGGTCCACCTTGCAACAAGCCATTTGATCTTAAAAGAGCACATTATATGTTCATCAATGCCAGGAGCTAAAACTGCCAAAGTTGGAAGCACCATTTCAGGGAGGATCTGTCTGGTGTGATGCTGGAGGATCAGGATGTTTGAGCATTTGGCTTCATTCCAAGTTTTACTAAGCCTCAAAAAATATAAAATAAAATTAAGACTCTGGAAACAAGGATCATGCCTGTACTATGCATTTTTTCCTCATATATTCCTGCTTCACTTACAAAGTTAAAAAGTGATTAAATGACAAATAGGTTTGTAAGCATCTCAAAATGCATCATATAAAAGATGTCTAACTAGAACATTTCTCCTTTGACTTTTTTTTTTTCCTCCAAGATGCTCTTTAAAAACGCAAGTGAGACTGGTTTAGTTTGCAAAGCAGGATTATTTCCACAGCCTGGCACAGTACCTACCAGCAGCTCGTGTCTTTTGCTGACATAAAGAAGCAATCTTATAAACAGATTAACACAACATTAGGAGGAGGTTCTGAAGCTGGTTATGCACCACCCTCTTGTTTCTTAAAATATACATCTGAGAACGAACAACCAGAATATGTATTAAATAATATAGTGTCTTTTTTTTTTTTTTTTTTTTTTTGCTGTTGTCTTTTATAGTTTATTTAGCCTTAAATGCTGTATTGCAAAGAATGATGAATGTTTGAGTATAATTAAAATTGTCGCAGTGATTTGACTACCACTGTGCTGAGGCTCTGCTTTTATAATATTTGCTTTACACAGTTGATCCAAACGGAGTCCAAAATAACAGAAAATTGTAGACATTAATTGGAACACGAGGGATAGTGTTTGTAAAAAAAGCCAAGTTAACAATATTATCACATACAGAGCAAGACTACTTTTATTTTTTGTTCATAAATGCCATGAAAAATCTGCCAGAGCAAGTTTCCATGCAATTCAGGCTGAGTGTTGTTATCCAGGTCTCACAGATTAAGATCACAACCACAGAGCAGCACTCACCTGTACTGGCCTTATGGGTCAGACCACTCCTGAACCATCCCCACTCACTGTGTTTCGATTCACGCCCCAGAGCAGTCACAGTGTGCAAAGCGGATTCCTTTTGAATGAAACTAAACCCCCAAACCTGCTTCCAGAGACAATCCTGTTTGCTGCAGTTGCCAGTGGGTGCATAACCCCCTGGACCAAACTAGGCTTTGCCTGGAGCAAATAATCATCCAAAATGCAAACACTGAAACCTCAGCACTAGTTGCTTTGGTCCACAGCCTGGCTCCTCTTGCACCATGCTGCTTGCTGGTGCCATCATAGAGATCGCTTCTCTGTTTTTCAGAACCAATAAACCATTTGGGAATGTGAATTTGTTTTGCTTCAGTCTAGTAAGATTGTACCGAGTCCAGCATGCGAGACAAGAGATTTTGCTTTCATCACAGGAAGGTTTTGTGTTGGTTGGTTGGTGCTGTTGTTTTTTATGGCTTTTATCACATGATAGGAAGCATCACAACACATAAAATGAAGTTACAAAGAATTATATTGACTTCTTTGCAAAAGCCTTGTGAAAAGGACATAAAGGAAACCTACAGACTGGCTCAACATGGTGCCCTTTCTCAAGGATTTGTTTATTTTAGCCTATAAAGTAATTCATCTCATTCTCATTTACAAGGTCATCTTGACCTTTATGCATGTACCCAGTCACTGTGTTGTCCAGCATTTTCATTGCTGTCCTTCTAAAACCACACTATCTGCCATTCAGTGAGGTTTACTGGCCATCTGAAAAGAAGTAGGAGTGGAACCATCACCTTCTCTGATGGTACAGGTTTCTGTTGTGCCACTCAGTAGCGCAGCTGAACGTGTTACAGCGTAACTTTCTCAGTGACAGATTTTGGCTGCGTAAAAGCAGTTGTTCTACTTGCTTTCCTGCCAATGTCCCTCTAAAGAAAAATTAATAACAGCAGAGCAATGACTGCTGCCTCTGAAGGACTGTGAAGCTCCCTCCCTGTAAGGCAACTCCTCTCACCATGCCAAATCCCAAGCAGCAGCCAGCCAGCAATCTGCTACTATGAGGTGCAGAGGAAGGGGAGAAAAGAGAGGAACCCTGGGACAAGCCCATGCCTGAGAGAAAGAAGGATCCAGATCTTCTGTATGGAACAAATGAAATAAGGATCCCATTTCACTTCTTTACGCTTACAGGAGGAATGCTGGATTGTTTCACTGGCTCCTTCACCAGGGAGAGTCTAGCATCCCATCCCAACCTGTGCTGAATGAAGTAGATCAAGTGGCGAGCTGAGGCACATCTCCTGTAAATGAGCTGCCACCACAGCAGGTGGGACAGCACCTGACATTAGGGGGAGGACAAGGGATCCTGTTACAGTATGTTGATGTAGAACCTGACAGAGAAAGGCACAAACACGGGTTTTCTGCTGCCACACCAAGCTGCCCTCGGTGGCTCCTGAAGAACGAACCTGGCGGGCTCCAGGGCTGGACAATGGGGAATTGCCCACAGCAAAAATCGCTTCTGCAAAACATTTTAACTGGCTTGAGAGCAGCTTCAAACTAGATTTGCCACCTCAGAACAGATTTGTGTGGAAAAATATCATCTCTTTCATTATCCTGGAGACCTCTTCCTCCCATTGCAGGGATCATGTGAAAAGTGACCATCTACCCAATCAACAAGCAACATAAGAGGAGATTCAGCAAGGACAGAATGAACCTTTGCATGGAGCCATTATAATCCCAGCATTATTGCTTCGTGAAACTTGTATTAAAGTTAGAAGATTTCTGCAGGAAATAAAATAATTACTATAAAATAATAGTAATAATAATAATAATAACGTTACAGTTCAAGGAAGTTAATGCTGTAGCTATCTCCTGTCCACACCAAGATCAGCTGCAGAGCTCAACCTTTTCTGGAACAACTGTTGGGCAAGAAGCAAAAGAAAATAAAACACATTCCAAAGCTCAGTAAAGTCTTTAATAGCAACATCTATTGGACCTTACATGCAGACTTTCAGGGGACCTGTAGAATGTGGTACTGCTTGGACATATATAAAACTAGACTGGAAAGACCTCTGGACAACATCCTAGTCCTATAGGGAGTAATTCTTCAGTGTCAGATAGAAGGATTAAGTGATTTAATGTTTCTTCATCTCTAAATTGCTGTAAGTTTTGGTAAAGAAATGTTTTGGTCACAAACATACTATTTTTGAAAGATGTTTCCTGTATCTCACAAAATGCCATTAAAAATAGGGAAGACTTTGCCTTTTGTTTCCTTTTCCTTCATAAGCTAACTTACCACATTAAATGAGGTCCATGAAGTCTTGTCAAAATGTATTTCAGCCTATTGAGATGGAAGCAATGGATATTGGGATTTCCTGTAGAACTCAGCAAGTGGAGACACCAAAGAAATGTGCACTTTTTTCCTAATGCACTCTACTTTTCCTAGTAATTCCCACACTCTGCTTGCCTTTTGGCTGCCACCAGCTGTTGGGGTGACATTTTTGTAGAAATGTAGTGGCTCCTGGGTCTCTCTCCTCAGTGACAATAGCTAATTTAAAATCCATCGTTGCCTTTGAATTGCTATTTTTTCTCTTTTGTTAATGAGATTAAGTGACAATTGAATAAAATCTTACCCAGTCACTGGACAAGATCCTTTAGGACATGTCCTCAGTCAACTTTCTCTTTTGATTCTGGAAACTTTTATGTGTTTAGCAAATATGTTTTTTTCCCCTTCCACTCCTTTACCACACCATCAGTAATTAAGTTGAACAGCCTGAGTCCCCGTGCTTATCCCCGTGGAATTTTACTAGCAATTATTCCTTCCTTGTTATCCCACTCCATATATAATTTTAAATGGATATAGATCTGCTATAGCAAACTTCTGCTTCTGGTTTCAAGTTTGATATTTTTCTTTTTTTTCCTCTCTCTCTCTCAAGCACCTGTAGAAGGACTTTAACATGAGTTTTGGTCTGTTTGTATGTGTAAAAACACTTCCGAACATCTGAATCAGTTACTAACAAGTCCATCAGGTCCTTCCAGAAACTCAGATAAATGTGAGGGATACCTTCCACCTCCATAATCCATGCTCACTTTTCCCCAGCATGTGATATGAAATAGATAGGTTCATGTCTCTCTTTTTAATAGTGCTTCTATTGATATCTCCACTGAATGGTCCATATTTCTATGGATTTGTCTTGGACATTTTTAGAAAATGTTAGCAGCATATTTACTACTTTTCATTTCTCTTATAGTACTTATAACAGAGCTTACATACAACAGTTAATCATGTAGCAATATCCTGTCTTGAGATCCATCTGTTTATCTGTTTTAGGTGAGTATCTACTGATGCATGTAGTTTGATACTGTCTATTGATTTTTTTTCTTACATTTTCTATAAACATTTTAATTTCAGAAGTATCCTTGTTAAAAAAGACTCCACTCTAGGCTTTCCTTGAGCACTTTCATACTTTCATAACAAATACATCTTCAAGGAACTCATTTGCTTTTCCTGCTGGGGTCTGTTTTTTTTTTTTTTTTTTTTTTTTTTAAGAAAAAAAAAAAATCAGTTCAGGTGGCCTTAGCCCTCTGTAGCTTACTGATGCAGTCTATAGCATTAGCTTTGAGTTTCAGCATGTTGCCTCTGATTGACTCTTGTGGCCTATACTACTGAGGCTGGATATGAACCACCAGAATGTAATGTTCTTCCATTTTCCTTGACACATCTTACATTTTTTGAAAGAAATCTGTTTATATCTAAGCAGGCTCTTCACTCTGCTGCCTATCAAAGTTGGCTTTGGGAAGGGGAGATGCTTTTAAAAGTCCACAATGATGAACTTAGCATTTTTCATACCACTTCTAAGCACTTTATACTGCTTTTAATTTGCTGCTTTTATTTATTTATTTTTTAAGTTCTTTTTCTCTCTCTCTTTAGAGTTAACCTTTTCTGTGACAGATTACTTTTTTGCTGCTGTATCTTACAAGGATATTGACTTTGATCCTATTAAGAACTCTCATATTGAGTGGCTTTTCAGTTGTAGCATTCAGGTTCTCTGCAATTCCCAGGGCAAAAAATCAAGGACTGCTTCCCCTTTTGTGCTCTCTGATTAGGTGCTTTGAGAGTTAGTCATTTGCAGCACTGAAAATGTATTTTTCTCATGCCTAATCCTGACTTTCACAGTCAACCTGGGAATAGCTGAAGTCTGACATGGTTATTGCTCCTCCTCTTCTCCTTGACTCCTTACTTTCCATTCTACCATAGTAATACTATGCTTTATATGTAGGTGTAAAATTTCAAATCATTAATGACTGTGTTACCTGTTGATGGTATTCATTTATCTCCCTCCTTTGATTCTATTTTTTCCTAAACATATATTGCCTGTCTTTCCCTCACAAGGTTTTCTCTGATACTTTTACAGAATTTGAACCTCGGTATCAAGGTGTCATAGCAATACCTTCTTCTCAGCAAACCCTCAAATGAAAGCCTGGTCTAGATGACTACAAAGATCCCTTTCAAACAGCACTTCTACGATACACAGTATGTTTTCCTCTGAATTTTATATACCCCAATTACAAGTTTGGGGGTTTGGGGGGTTCCTTTTTTTTTTTTTTTTTTTTCTTTTTTTTTTTTTTTTCTTACAGTTCCTCAAATATATTAAAATCTTTTTGCTTTATTGAAAAAATATTTTTTATAACTTTATATTTGGAGTCTTCTGCGCGAAGAGTAACCAACTTCCTTGTTAGTCTTCGGTTTAAATCACCTCTAACTTATTTCAGTGCCAGAAATTTCATTTCATACTGGTTTAGGTGGAACCCACTTCATTATAACCTTAAATCCCCTTTCACCATGCTATTTTCTTGAATATATTTTGGGACTCTGCCTTTCTATGTTTCATGCTTCAGCAACTGGGAATATTTCAGAAGTGTTACCATGAGGATTTTAATTTAATCTTTTAACACTTTCAACTGTTTTATATTCTTAGCCCATTTTAGGTTATTTCTCTTACATGATCATGTGCTGACAACAGTTTATGAATATTCTTGAGACAATGCATCCACAATCACAATGGTAAAAAAAAAAAAAAAAAGTGTGGGTTCCTCCCCTCAAAAAGGAGATACACAGAAATTTACTTTAGACCAGAATTAAATGATAAGCACAACATCACACTAGAAATCTGTGGCCGGTTTCAATTTTTATTCCCTGGGATTTAACCCCAGCAAAATATATAAAATCATCTCCTGTCTCCTGCCACTACATGAATATAGTAAGGCAGCCCATTCAGGAACATAGTTCAATTCAATTCAACAAAAAATCTGGTTGCAGTCATGAAAGAACAGGCTGCAGTGGAGCACAAAAGGAGAGATAAAGGATTCAATATCAAGAAAAATATCTTTAAGAAAGCCTGATGATTTAATTTCTTTACCTAGCCTCACTGTGCAACAAAACTAGATTTTCATTCTTCAGATCCAACAGCATTCACCTTTCCAGTACAACACTGCAATGCAGCATATGGAAAGAAGTGTGTAAAAACAACTATAACCATCAATATACTCATATTCCATAGGAGCAGCTGAAGGTATAACGCCTTTAAATGCCCTTATAATTTTGTTTTAATGTGGTTTTGGAAGTACACATTAATTAAAATGGTTTTCACTGTTTCCTAGCATGATAAATTACAGTTACAAACCTCTTCTGCCATGAATCCTATAGATGACCATGAAGCTCTACTATTCAAGTGATTTTGTACTACATGCATCTGGGCAGTTACAGACCATCAAAACCTGCTCAAAAAGAAAAGCTCCAGATCAAATCAATTTTATGGTGTTTATTCATAATACAAACTAGCAAGGAGAATACACATCCAGGCTACCTTTTTTTCAGCCTGTTGAAGGTGAGTGGGTCCTATCATGAGAAGCGAACCAAAGAGAACATCAGTGAATAAAATGCACCCTATAAAAGGAGAACTTTCATTAACCTCTAAAACAGCTACAGAGGATTTTGTATATGCTGATGACTGCCCTCAGCTCATCACCTCTGATCTCTGACCCCTAACATATGTGTTACACCCTGCTTTATGCATAAGGGGTTAGATCATGGTTCCCAGATCTTCCTTTGCTGCATTTTTCTTCCACTGTTTTTTTAAAATGAAATCAGTACCTAAGCCTCTATAGCAATCCCGCTAAAGGAACAAATTTTCTTCCTCCATCCTCCCAAAAAGTGCCTGCCATTTTTTTCCTCTTTCTACCAAATGCAAAGTGTTTTTATTCATTCCTCTGTATTAGTTTGAGACCAGCCTCATCTGTCATTCATCAGTGGTGAAAAGGTAAAGGTATTAAATATGCTTTTTAAGAGCTGATACACGACGAACAACTTCAAACCAGCCTGGCACAGTTCCTTGGTACAGACAATGGAGGAAGAGAGGACTTCCACTGCAATTCCCAGTCCGTGAGAGCCGCAAGGGCAGTTGTTGGCTATGCGAGTGAGCAAGCCAAGAGCAGCAGCTTCCTGTGGAAGAAAAACGCAGCAGAGGAAGATGTGCTACCAGAAACATGCTCAAATGCACTGCATTTTTACAAAGGCTAAGTAAGCTGGCACTGTTTCAGTGAATAAAGATTGTAAAGCCTGAATAACATTTCTTCCAAGTGCAGGTGCTTAGGAACATCTGCCCTTTCCTTGGGAACCATGATCTAACCCTGTGGTTATTTATACTGTTTTCATCTGTGGACTGGACTTCAGTGTTACAAAATGCCCAAGCACAAGCATTCAGCATGAAGAAATCACTCTTGATTATCTTTTAACAGTCATGACAATCAGAAGAGGTAACTGAAGGCTGGAAGAATGCAAATGCCACTTTTTGAGGCCCTAGTCTTCATTTTAACTGATCCTCTGGGATACCATCATCTGTAGAAAGGGCAGAATGTAGAATCTGGGGAACTGCAGGCTCATCTGGATTACCTCAGTCCCTGAGAGGAGCAATGAATTATGGCAATCATTTCCAGACTCATGAAGGTGAAAAATGTGATCAGGAACAGTCAGCATGGATTTAGAGGAAATCATGCTTTACCAAACTTGTTTCCTGAGTTACACAATGAGGTAACTAGCTTGGTAGATGAGTGGAAAACAGAAAATATTGTTTATTTTGACTTTAACAAGGCTTTTGAGGCTGTCTACTGTAACATCCTGTAACATCAGCATAGCAAAGAAGGGATAAATGAACAATATATCAGAATGTGTACTAGCCACTGAAAATGAACTGTTACAGAGCCAGGCAGTAATTCTTGTGGGTGAAGTTTGATGTATGCAGACCATGCTCTGCACTACCCAGTTCCTAACCTTCTGTTACTTCACCTATTTCATGTCCACAAATAACCTGCACAATTTTTTGTTTTCTCCTCAGCTATTTGTATTATCACAATAGAATATTATTGCTATGTTTTGAGGGATCAATCCTTTTACCAATAGTTCTGTTGTCTGGAACTATGCAAAATTACGGCACTTATAATACACTTAAAATTGTATTCTGGTACTATACAGAATCACATCATGGACAAAATCACACATTGGATTGCTAGAGGAGCTCAGCCAACTGTCTGGAGGATAACGAGAGTACTGTGAATTTATATCAACTCCAAATCCTTTTTTATTTTTATTTTTTTAAATATAGATCATTTTAAGGTGTACCTGCATGGGAATAAAGTATGGAAGAACTTAGAGGTATTACGTCTTCCAGTTTTACAGATACACTGCAGTATCACTATAGTGTTCTTTCAAAACTTCAGATATTTACTACTTGTTTAAACTTCACAACTTCTTGGTGACGCAATGTATGTTTACTTTCAAACTTCAGTGACTAAATGGAGGAAAAACATTTGGAGTTCTGAAAATAACTTCTCACAGGGATGCTTGTATTACTTAATTTCATCAGACAACATTATGAAGAGATTACATTCTGTGATAATGTACTCCGAAAAATCACTTCCTTTGGACGTTGAAATTAAAAATAAATGTGTTTTTGTTCACATCCAAAGAGACTTATTTAACTTACCTCTTTTGAGCTCTTAAGGACAAAAGAAAATCTTGGATATCTCATTTTTGAAAGGCCACATTTTTTTCTGTATTTAAATGAAGTCATATACTACATTTACAGTTACTTTATAAGTCTAGAGACCTACTGCTGACATTTAAAAATAAAGTCTCTGGATGGGTTTAATATTAGAAAAACATAACTGCATAAACTACTGCACTGGGAAGACTGAGTAAATAATCAGTTTATAACAAACTATGAATGTGTTGCCATGCAAAAAAGTTACATTCCCAATGCATGGAATTAACAATTAACAAGTCTGTTAATTTAATATATGATTCAGTACACAGTCAGCTTCAAGTCCTGAAGCAGCTCCATGGAAAGGAGTAAGACTCCCCATGGGTCTCACCGAAGTTAAACAGTTCACTAATAGAGTATATCTGGACTAAAGTAGTTTGGTGAGCTGAATTCACAGTGATTCATCTTTCTTTACGTGACCATATGTTCCCAATATGTGAAGCACTTTAACTGAAACCAAACACCAATTTCCAAACTTTTTTCCCCCTTTTTATTTCCCTTTTCTGTTTCAGAGTTAAGTAATGAACAAGCTGAGCAGAGGAACAGTGAAATATGAATTGCAGAACAAGGAGTTCCTAGGTAAAGATTTTCACATCTTCTCTTTCCAGAAAGTATTTGGTAAGCAAGATAACTTAAAGAAACCAGTTCTAAGTCACATTCAGAATTATATACAGAAACGACAACTAAACAGAAACTACAGTGGCTCTGCATGGTCCTAATAGATTTGGTGTCACAGACTGGCATGTAGAACAAGGGGACTGCTATTTCTTCATTTCCAGGATTGCACTTCCTGGCCCTCGGTGTTTGGCACTGCATATGTTGCAGAACTGGACAGAAGATACCTGGAAACAAAAAAGAAATCAAGAGCCTCTTAGAGAAATATAGCCAGTTAAGAATGGGGGAAGATGAATAGAAATTGCTAACATTTGTCCCAGTGTCACTATTCATTGTCAGGCTGTTCCCTAAAGACATAGCCATGGATAGGTTTAGAAAGGTGATAAAATGGAGCATGGTAAAAAGGTTGTTTTGGAGTCAGAGAGCAGTACACCACTTACCCCACTTATGTTACCACCACCCTCCAGGCAAGTAAGTCAAATTCTCTCCACAACAAAGATGAAAAATACAGACTCAAAATGTCGCTGATTATCTTCATAGATGAAGAAAAGATTAAGTCACTTGCCTGGCTCCACTGACCACTGGATGTCTTCGTCACAGTCACACCTGAACACCCTTCCACTTACTATCAAATAAGTGCTCATTGTTACTACTGCATTTAGCCCTCTGTGATGCTTTATGAATGTACTACTTTCCTTTTCCTACATCACCAGTAACCAAGTATCAGTAACACAACAACAGGCTGTCTAAGGCCAAGAAATACTATAGCAGTGGAAAATTTGTTTCAGATATGGACAGATACCTGTATGTACATATATATATACATACCTGTATACCTGTATGTGTATGTATATGTAACACAGAATAAATATTATGTAATATGTCACATTTAAAAATCACATTTGATGAGTTACCCAGTCCCATCCCTGTCTCAGCATACTGTGATTGATAGATAAATTTTAGATTATTTGTCAGATAAGCACATTTGTGTTAAATATTATCTAGTTGATGGGCTTTCTTGTGCAAGTGATCTAATATTCATTATGACTATGATAACAATTTAAGTATATAAGCCGTACCGTATGGCTATAAGCACTCTGCTTGGTCACTTTGCGGTGACTCAAAGTGATTTTTTAACTAGATGTTCATTTTCAGAGAGAAACAGAATCTGCAAATCTTAAATCCTATTTCCTTTGTGATTTCAGTACCATTCTGATGTTTTAATTTCTAAATTAAAACATGGTTATATCTAGAAATTACTTTGTTTTCATTGAAAAAAATCCCTAATGAAGAAAAACATTCTAAGCATAAAAATAATTGCAAAAATATTTAAATATTTGCTTTCTGAAACATCAAATTGGGATCAGGATCATATAACAAAAATCACCTGAAAAATATCTTATTCTTTTCTTTAATTAAACATATTTAAGCTGTTGCAATAGAAAAGAACTAATAAAAAATTCAAATATGTCATAGGATGTGTCTGTATGACTCAAAGTTGTGTTGTCCATTCAGATTGAAGAAATTGATAATGTACTTCTCAAACAGCAGCAATTTCTTTTTAAATTACACGTACTTTGGTTGTGGTGGCCCAACACATCCTTTCCCTATTCATATTCTATTACAGGGTACCATCACAAGTAATTACTGTAATCGTATTACAATTTGTGATAGAGCCATGCCCTTCTCCACAAATGACAAAAGGAGACATGATTTGTCCTAGTGTCTTTGGCAAAGGTGACAGAGAGAGTAAGCTAGCTCCTTACTGTGTTAGATACCGGGAGACACTCTTTGTGAAACATGTGTCTGCAGTGGAACACTACCACATTGAAGGACTTGGATGCATCTGGGAAAAAGAAAAGTAAATCCATTACAAGAGGACAATGAAACAAAGAATTCAGTGACTGCAGCTGTATACACCCCCATTCCATTATACACATAGTATATACATCAAGTCATAACTTTATCATATTTATTTCCAAGTTATTCTGTCTTATTTAGAGAAACCACACAGAGTGATGCTATCAAGTAATGTGTCAGGTTTGAGCAACCTGGTCTAGTGGGAGGTACCGCTGCCCATGGGTGGGGAGCCAGAATTAGGTGATTTTTAAGGTCCCTTCCAACCCAAACCATTATATGATTCACAGCTGGCAAACAAAAAACAGGTTTTTATCTGTATACTTTGTCTTATATATTTTTGTTGAGGATGCCATAACAGATATTTTCCTAGTCAAACTACTACTACTTAAGATGCCTGTCAACTATGCTGATATTTCTGAAATATTGCAGAATGTACATATTTAAAAATAGTTTACTGAATTTCTAGTTTCAAGACTAACTTTATGTTTTAAAACTACAGTTGTTATAAGCTATTTCAAATATGCCAGCAGTGACTGAAGCCACGAGTTTTCTACCACTCAGACAAAATGTATATTCCATAAAAATGTATAGTTTGCGAGTTCCGTGTAAATCATACAACAGCTATAAGCAAGATTTGATGCAAACAGCTTAGTTTCACAGTTCTGATAATCTTTAAGAATATGTATGCTGATGGATTAAAGTTCCTTCCATTCAATATGTCACGAAACAGAAAATAAGAAAATCAAACGTGACTAAGATAAGAAGAAAAAAATCTGTGTTTACTACAACAAAAATATTCAAATTAGACTCTATTCCCACACTGGAATTCAACAGCAAAGTTTGCACAGGAGACTGAAATTTACACAGTGATTACCAAGGGAAGAGCATTACACATTTCTATGAATAACAGCAAACAGTAGTTCCTCTTAAAATATAAAAGTGGACGGACGGTTTCTTACTCTTCCAGAAAAGCATTGTACCTGAAGGAAGTATTGGAGACAGGCATGATTCACAGATATTCTCTTCTGGGGAAAAAAAATAAAAAAAAAAAAAAAAGAATGAAATGTGTATAAATTTGTAACAACTTCATTAACATACTCCATGTTTACTTCTTTTTTTTCTTCTTTTAATAAAGCAGGCATTAACATATTGCTATTACAGAAATGGATCTTGATCCTGAAGTATTTCATTAAGATACCTACCACAGACTATTAAAAATTAAAGAGCAATACTGAAGCAGTATTTGTATTAACAGCAGGAAAAATGTTCCACTCTTCTGATTTTGGTGCGGGCAGAAGTGCAGGAGCTAGACTAAGAACAAGAACAGGGCTGTAGAGGCACAAAGTATACTCCAAAAAAAAAAAAAAAAAAAAAAAAAAAAAAAAAAAAAAAAAAAAAA
>CM021732.1:60308268-60432752 GCA_011075105.1 Heteronetta atricapilla | reverse complement strand
ATGGGCACAGGATGGGTTCCTGATTTCTCTGCAGCGTTTTCTAGCAGAAGCTCTGATCCCCTGTCTTTCCATAAGCTTTTGCCTCATGGCATTGACACACATCTTGAATGTATCATAGTATCTCATGTACACTACAATGTACTGTACTGTACACTACAATGTACTCTGAATGTATCTCATGTACACAATTAGCACCTTGTAAAATATTTTCAACTATTTCTAAAAACTATCTTGTTGAAGACCATTATTACCTGACTGTTTTGGCACTGTACAGCATTTTCCCATTACAGACTTCAGGATGCAATATATTACTGGCTATGCCATGACTAAGAAAGTGAAAAGCTGCATGCTGGATCTTGTTTTTGCAATACAAGTGCTTTCTTTGCAAACAGGAAAGCAGCTAGCACCCTACTGTACTCTACAAATAAGGTATAATACTCAGGCTTTCTGTCAGCTTCCACAATGGACTGTCATGTGGCTTAGGATTAAAAACCAAGTAAAAGACTTCAAAACCTTGAAAGTCACCACATTTCTTCTGTACCCACCATCCACTAGTACACCCTTCATTTGAGTTCGATGCATTTTCTTCAACAAAGAAAGAGAGTCAGCAACAAGTATCTTCTTGCAACCTTCCCGCAGCAATATCTATTGTGCAAAGAATACAGAATACAGCAGTTATTGAATACATGGGTATAGCAACTACTTTGGCAAGTCACCTATGGGGTTTTGCTGTTATAGAAAGCACAAGAGATGTTTAAGCCTTTCCAAGCAATTATACCTTTAGCAGTGGGGGCAAAAAGGAAAGGAGGAAAAGAGGAACCTCCTGCTTTAAATAGAAGAACCTCTATATAATATATTTAAAATTAATGTTTAAATTAAAAAAAACACATTTAAATAAATATCAAAACCTTTGCAAACATACTACTGTTGTAAATTATGATGATCTTCTAGCAAACTGCTTTTAAGAAAATAAAACTGAGAGACGTTTTTTTACATTGTCCCTCAGAAATGGTCTCTAAACCACTTCAAAACTTTCTCTACCCAAACCCTCAATTACTTTAGCAAAGGCATTTACTAATCATAAAACCTTTCCAAAAACAGTAATTCTAAATATATTTTGTTCATATGTATTTCCTCCTGAGGTGTCATTTACTAAGCCACATTAAAAAGCTCATGCAATTAACCAAAGATCCGGAGTTTCTTCCTCCTTAGCGTTAGTGTTAGATTCATTTTATTTTTTATTTTTTAACTTATTCATTATTTTACATTAGATTGACATGTTACTGTCTGTCAATGTTGTGAAACACAAAAAGGGCATCAAAATTATACAGAGCATTATTTCCCAATGCCCAGTGAGGAAAATCCATGAAAATAAGACAAACTCAGATTAAACTTTGTGAAAGTTCTCTTCCCTCCACCCCATACTAAACTGATGTTTGGAAATTTGTTTTCCAAGACTGCAATTGTTCCAAAAAATGTTTTCAAAGAGGTTCACAATCAATTTTGAGCTGAACAAACCTACAAAAAACAAAAAAAGGTGCTGTAAAGAGGGAGTGTCCATTTGTTTCTCATGATTATTTGTACTACAGGAGACTTTGAAAAAAAGTCTTGTGAAAATGAACTTTTTTACACTTAAAAAAAAATGCACAGGACCATAAACACAATTAGGACAACATGTTAAGGCTAGAGAAAGAAGTTTTAAGTGGATATATTACTTTACTAAATTAATGAAAACATCTGGAACCAAATCATTTATTGAGGTAAAGGATCTGATTTTCTGACTATACTAGAGAAGGTGCTACTGTGGAATGAAAACCACAAGCCATGAAAACTACTACTTAATTTAGAATTCCTGATTTACATATGCCTAATATTATCTTTAAAGGAAACCACTGCAGTATGCAGAAGGGTATACCTGAAGCACAAGGAATACATTCAGGCCTTGATTCAGCTTAGCCCTCAACCAAACCCAAGTTTCTCAAGGACAATGACTTAAATGCTTCCAAAATGCGTCACAAACCAATCAAAAGCGCATTATTTTTAGTCATTATGACCAAGAAGCAGGAGTACCACTGTGCAAGCTGCCATCTGCCCCCTAGTGCCTCCGAGGTGTCTGAACAGCAGTTTATTGGTATTCAGGAGAGGAGCCTAACAGCTTTTCCAGATGCTCTTTCAATCAGTGTTCATCAGATTATCGTTGATGTCTGTTAGTTCATAACCTCTGCTGTGAATGGACGGACATGAATGCTACGAATGGAAGAATTATAGATGGACAGCCCCAGTTATCCATCACAGAGTTACTGCAGGTTCAATCCATGTTTAAACTAATAACATTTGAGTAAAATGGCTAATCTATAAAACCTAGAGGTACTGAATCTAAAGGAATTGATTTTATATTTTAAAACTGGGGTGGAGGGGGAGTAATATTAGAATAACAAAATCTTTTGAAGTCTTTTTCTAAAAATTGTCAAAAAAAGTTCAGAAATTAGGCACATCATTCTGAAATGAGGGAGGTGTTTACATCTCTTCCAACAACACAAGCTTTTTGTATATTTCACTCATTTATAGACAGAAGCTGAAAAGATTCTTATTTTATAAATTCAGAAAATGTAACAAACTTACGGCTAACACACAAGTGTACAAATAAGGGACTTTTTGTATCAGCCTTCTCTGTGAGAGAGATGTGTGGTACAGCAACTATAGAAACTACAGACCTGGAACATGATTACGTGATTTACTTTAAGAAAGTTCCCCAGATTCCTAATTCCAAAGTTAAGACAACTGTGAGATCAGATAGAAGAGACTTTAATGCATGTGAACAATTCCATATTCCTTTCCAGTTTAATTCCCAGAGAAGTGAATAATAAAGGCAAATACAAAGATTGACTACACATTAGAGAGAAGGTTTTGTTATGACTAAATCACTGTAACACTGACGAATTTCAGTCCAAAGATGATGTATATAAAAAAATAAAACAAACCCAATAGCATTAGTTTCTTTGGAAAAAAAAAAAAAAAGAGAGAGAGAGAAAAGAGAGAATTTTTACTTTGCATAGAAAACCTAGTAAATGTCAATTTTGCTACCATTTTCACATAAAAGCAATACTGACCTCACTCTCTTGGCTAAGGGAGGTTTAAAAAATAATTGCACTGGTTAAGTCCTAATGGGAACAGAGGACAGGTATGAGTCTAAGAAAAGTACCATCACTAAGTGTGGAAAGTAGATTACACCAGAACAATGATATTTTTTGGAGCTGATCAAGCCTAAACTGTTTGCATCCACTTCACTCAAGGGGCTCAAAACAGGCAAATACCATGCTTACTTAAAAGCAAGTAGCAAACTATCTGCATTTTCAGGATGGTCTTCAAACAGCAGAGCTTTTGGCTGTGAGAGCGTGAAGCGGGCTGTCCATCCCTCATTTAGAAGCCTAAATCACTATCAGCAGATCCTGACCTGTTCTTACTCCTGCTACTTTGGAACGTGAAATACAAAAACAGGCACCAGTCTAGGAAATGCCTTTTGATAGGATTTTACACATTACAGACTAAAGACAGGTTGGATATCCCAGGAGAAAGCATTCCTCCCACATTCAAATATTTCACTGTTGACAAAGAGTGTTAGAACTTCTTGAGTCTCAAATTTTTTTTGGTAGTTTTGCTTTGTTTTTCCTCCAGTGAAGGTTTCTTATATAGGAGCTCCAGTTAAATATAGTTTGACTCCAGATGACTGTAAAAAAATATTTTATTCTAACTGAATCCTGTCTTTCAGTAGAAAAAACAAACTTGCAGATTTAAAGAATTTAAGGACTGTTGGATGAAGAAGACAATACAGCTGGCTGGTGTTCTGATCTAGGTAAATGTAAAAGCCAGTTCTTAAAACCACAGCTTTATCTTGACAACTTTTCAATTGTACGGAGATAGCTAAGTTTTGATTCTTTGTCTTTAAAGATCTTTTAAATGCAAACAATAAAGATGAAAATTATTAAGCTTTTGCCAGGGTATCAATATGTCTTGGCTCAATACAGTTAGCCTGTTACAGATCTGAATGGTATTTAGTTATGTTAGAAATGTTGACTGTTAAAAAATGAAATGAACTAGGTAAATGTTATTTCTACTAAATATGCATGTCCCTCCTTAAAACAACATATCTTCAGAAGTTAATAAATTCAAAGGAAGTAGTCCATGACCTATTTTATCTACAAATTTACGGCACTAAAGAACTAGATTTCACAGAGGTGTAAGTTATCCACATTACTTTAGAGCTGAGGTGAAGTTAGGGTAGCACATAAAACAGTTGCAGCAGTTCATCTAATGGGCGATATGTTAAACTGATCAATCTGCAATATGCCAACTTTAATAAAAACTTGTATTATTCAGGCAAGATGCCAGATTAAAAAAGAAGTTATAACAAATTCTGTTGCATTACTAGACTTCCTCGCTGGATTCTCCAATGCACGGTGCAAGCTACATATGGCATGATTTGGCAGCCATTCAATTTGATTCACTCGATTTTGTCGTCATGTAAATAATTTTTCTCAAAGGGAGAAAAGTCTGTCTAAAGCACTGCTCTTAGCTCATACCAACATTTCAAATCACATCTAATGAAACATTTACTGCTACAGAAATTTAGGAGCACAATAGGAAATTTGTACCTGAATACTTGCATAAGTACAGTTTTGCATAAAACAATCTTACCAGGGCTTGCCAAAGGAGGTCACAATTAAATAATAAAAAGGCACAACTGCAATACCTTTTGGGAGCCGATGTTATGACAAGATCAGCACAGTTCTCATATTTGGCAGTGACTTGCAAGCCAAGCAATGGGTTCTAACTTCACGTATTCTCCTGCTTTGTGGTTCTTGGCACAAGATTTTCCTTTTTGCCTTTGAAAATGGGACTGATAAGACTTACACACATACAAAACTGGTGATCTGAAGAGATGAAACCACAGAAAGTCCTAACCAAAAAGATTTGGATCACTATTATAAGTTTGAAGTGTCTGGTACATTAGGTAATACAAATAAAGAATTTGAAAGGAGTTGTCTCAGGCCAGAATAGAGGACATACATTTCACAACATGAACCTGCACAACATGATGCAAAGGTGTGACCAGGCATCACACCAGCACACCAGAGACTAGCTAAGAAACAGCTAATGAGGCAGCAGTATAATGATGAAGTGAAGGTGGAATTGCCTTCTGCTAGGAAGGGCTGCTTAAGACATTTACATGAAGGTCTAGCTGTGTCATGAAGCACAATCTTAATGCAAAAATGGTTCTGCTATCAAAAACTGAGCTTGCCAACTTAAAGATACTTAGGTGAGCATGTTCAAGAGCTGTGATCATATCTTTAAATTTCAGTGTAGACACACCATCTGTTTGTAATGGTGCACTTCACATTCCTGTAACACTTCAGGAGAAGTCTTATTTTAAGCTATAGTTTACATTTCTGTAAAGAAAAATAGTCATTTTAATTCCTCCCTCCCTTCCTCTCTTTCATTTTCTTTCTTTTTTTCTCTCTCTCTTTCTCCCTTCCTTCCTGCTATATTGTTTTACTATTGTACAAGCAAGCCAAGCACAATTTACATTAAGCTTCCCTAATTTCTATTACTCTTAAGAGCTACAAATTTTAGCCCCAGAGCTATCCAAATCTACTTTAAAATGAATTAACTTAAAATCCATGAAGCATTTAAATGCTGTGAGCAAATAATTTTAGATACTGCTCTAGAGGTTAAATACATCCTTTTAATCCCAAAGTAATTTTGTTAAAAGCTATCTGAAGACAAAAAGGATTCTTTCCTCACCAAAATGTGACCAAATGACTTCTTCAGCCTTGTATGAGGCCACCAACATACTCCACATATAGGCAAAATCACTCTGTGTGCAGACATACAAAATATTCCATTTTGATTTCCACAGAATGCAGCAACAGTAGGATCAGCAGTGCAAGCAGCAGGGTACTGACAGCAACAAGATTAACATGCAACTGTTTAAATGCAGAATGCAACTTAGCATTATTTTGGAAGGATAGCGGTATCTAATTAAGTCAATCAAAAACCTGCAAATAATGCTACGACATGCAGTATACACAGATGTGTACCTGTCTATCTGGGGTACCTCCTTGCACATGACAGAGAGAACAAGGAGAACAAGACACTTAAAATGCTTCTTTGAAATACTCAAAGACATGATCTAAAAGAAATACCTATATCATCCAAGGTTTCAACATTTCTCCTTATGCACAAGGCTTATAACAGTATGAGAGAGATTTAGAAGAGACAGAAGCTATCTAGAGAAAAGAGTATTCATCCTGACTAATTCCTACCCTTTCTGTCAAAGTTTCATACCAACTCACATTGGTAACGGCAGACGTCCAAACAAAATGAACAAGCCTTCAGGATAACCATTTATCATGCTACTCAGTAGTGAAGTGTTTAATTTTTTTTTTTTGTCTTTTTGAAAATGATTATCACAGGAAGAATGCAACATTTACCTGCAAGTTGTAATCCTGAAGAATTTTCACTAGAGAGTCTCTCAAATTAGGAATCTCCATGCCTTCCTTAATGCGGTGGATCAAAAGAATGGGATCAACATGTGTTCCAATATTGTTCAACAAACCAGTAATAAAAGCTGTGAAAACCAGGAGATGAGTAAATTAAGACAAAAATCCAGGCAAACACCTGATCAAAGGATGTTTCAGTGACAGCTAGAGGCTTTGGCTGTTTCTATGACAGTTCTATACTGAGAGACAGCATTAGGCCTCTTTTATATAGCCTTTACATCGTTCTTGCAGTTATATTCAGTTGAAAATAGACCTTTGGGGAAGAGGAAGACACAGAGTTGGGCATTTCACGGAACTCCTAGGCTATCTGGAAAAGAGATACCAGAGTATCCAGTGCAAGTCATCAAAAACATGAGTAAATAACACATTTCAATTCAATAAAAAAGGCACTTGAGCAAACAGGAACAGAAAATTAACTTCATTACTTGAATATTCCATACTCAATTACAGGGTTAAAAACATATTTGTAAGTATTTAACCTAACTCCAAGGGAATGTGCTTCTCAACAGTGAAAAGAGTGATGCAAAAGTCTCGCTTTTTGAAGTGCAAGTGGCTAAATGAAACACTAGAAGGATGAACCTCAAAGCAGGCTAAGAGGCAGCCCTATTGCTCTCTACAACTTCCTGAGCAGAAGAAGTGGAGAGGGAGGTGCTGGTGTCTTCTCCCTGGTAACCAATGACAGTATGAGTGGGAAATGTCGAAAAGCTGTGCCAGGAGAGGTTATTATTCTAACGGTGTAAAAGATTTTGTTCACTGTTGCTTATCAGAATTAGTGGTCAAGTGATGAAAAGGTATTTATTCTGATATTAATTCTACAAGACATGAAATCCTTTGGATAAAGAGATCCCGACAGAGATTTTACAGTCTTGATTTAAAGCACCAGAAGAGGTTGTAAAACTAACAGGATAGTTAAAACAGTTCTCTATTTTCCCAGTCATAAGAACTCTGAATCTCCCTCCTGAACAAAACTGATTGCTGTTTAGAAGATTCTGACAGATTCTGATTCCATCTGAACTTTAAAGCTGAGTAGACGTTCATACCATGAAGAGCAACATGAAGAGCAAAAATTCTCGTTATTGCAGATTTTATCTTCGCGCCACAGAAACAGAACAACATAATTATTTTATTGAGGAGCAGACAGGTGTAGGCTCTTCATTTTCAGAATTTCAAAGGGAAGCAGCTGTAATAAACAGACTACACAACATCCTCATCAAGCCTGCTGATCATGTTTTGAACGTGTCTAAAAATAAAGCTTCATATACTGCCAAATTAAAAGCACTATTCTCTCTTTCTCTCTTTAACTTGATGTAAAGACATGACTATGCAGAGCTTAGTCAAGTGCTAAATTCCTAAGTACTCATTCTGTAGCATGCCCACATCCTGCCTTACTGGACATTTTTATGCCCAGGACAGCTATGGCATGCTCCACAAACCAAAACACCTCCCTGGCTATCCATAAACACCTTTGCTAACATTCGTGTGGATAATTCAATCTTTCACCTGTGATAGCATTTCACAAAAAAATACAATTACAAGGCTGCTAAGAAACCATCCTGCTTACGTGGTTTGTCGATAGAATATAAAATTAGATCTTCCCAAAGTTCTCCGTCATCTTGTTCCTTGGCAAATTCAATAGCTTTATCTACATCTTGCAATTCTTCCATTATCATCTTCAAGGCACTGCGGCTATTGCCCATTCTACCTAGAAGAATAGAATAAGTAAAGAGATTATAAATCCTACAGTACTGAGCATTGATAAGTACTTAAGCTTGTATTGCTCTTTCCATATGAATATTGTAAGTGTGAAGTTGCCTCAGACTAATTCAAGACCTAATTTAACCTGATTTGACAAAAGGTATGCAAATCCCATAGCAGTCAGTATAACCTGAACATGGGCTCAAATACTTTGCTGGGCTGGGACCCAGAGACTTTCTTCAGGATGTGTTGGGTCATATCAGGTGTTCCAAATGTCCGCAACATCTGATATATGGTCGAGCGTGTGTGTGTATATGTGTGCATGTAAACTTTAAAATGAGTTACCCCCTGTTAAGAGGCTCCATGGACACACTTAACTTGCCCTAAGTATATTGCAGCCTACACCCATGGAAAATGACAGAAAGAGGAAGCAGTAGTATAAATTCTGATCTGTTCTTTAAGTAAATCCTACTCTGTTCTCAAATGGTCCACAAAACATTCTTATTTAAACAAATATTGATTATGTCAATAATAAATGTTTTCCATTCTGTTTATGACTAATACATACAAATCTTAGAGTCATACAACGTCTCCCATTTAGAGGCAGATACCTTGTCCTGCTGAGGAAGTTAACAATCTAAACTTAAACAGTTTAAAATTAACTTTATTTTTTTAAAAAAAGGCAACATAAGCAAATCTTCCACCTCAGCAAGAGGTGGAAGCTTCTGAGATGCATACAGAGCAAAACATCTGTTTTATTTCTCCCCTCCCTTCAAACAGATAGTTATTACTTTACTCTTGGAGATCATCACAAAAATAAACAATTCCTGCCCCTATAACCTCTATCCCCAAAGCACACCAACAAAAAACCTCAAACAAAACAAAAACAAACAAACAAAACCAGAAAAACAACAAACCAGAAACACAGTAACACAATACATTCATGTAAAACATCATACAAATAACCCAGTGCTTTGTTTTATTTTCTAAATCATGTTATTTGGTTCTATTGACTATATACCAGCTTTGTCTTTGGGAAAGCAAGTTAAATGATCGTAGACAATACCTCACATATTTTTGCAGCTTAAATTTTATAACAAGATTAAATGCATGTTATATTTTATTAGAGCAAAAGTTACTTACTCAGAAGATAGACTGTCTCTTCTACAAAGTTCCTCTGTTGGCAGATCTCTAAAGCCTTGAATTTAAGAGAAGGAAGGAGGGAAAGAGAATACAGGGAACCATGTAACTTGATATTTTATTGATCATCAATGCTACAAGAGACTAAAGGATACTTTTCTATGAAGTTGCATTACTCATTTTGACAGGAGTAGAGCTCCCTTAATAAGTACTTGTCAGGTCCTCTGGCATTAATTAAAAGGAGAAACTCCTTGGCATTTTTTGATTTTTCTCTAAGATAAGTCTGGAGACAGGATGGGCATTTGAGTCTGGATCATGTCAATCTCTAGCTTTAAATCTGCTAGCAACTTTTTTCTGCTTCCAAAAGTTAGCTAATCCAAAAGCATTAAGGTTATCTACTGTTAAGACTTTTCCTGCAGGTGGACTCATGAGGTCTCTAGTGATGGAGGTCTACTTGGCATTCATTCTTAACACAATGAATGTAGATCTGTACATACCCATAGGGTAACCAGAATGGCTTGGGGAGGTAGAGAGAGAAACCTCAACATTTTTTGTGAGCAACCTCAAAGACAACAAAAAAAAAATAATCTAGTCTAAGTATGAAAGCATTTTTTGTAAATTTGGTTTAAAGACGTCAGAGCCAATGCCTCAAGCAGTTACAGAACTTGTGCATAGTTGACCAAATTACTAAGTTGACCAATTACTAAAATTATCAAACTGATTACCAAAGAGTTTTTAGTAACTTAAGGACTGGATATGCTATAAATGATGCCATGTCTGTTTCCAATCTGGAAGCAGAAAGCAAACTCAAGATTGATGGCATTGCTACAAAAACAAACATTCACAGTTATACTTGGAAATAAAAAATGTAAGTTGATAAGATACAACTACAGCTGAAGATATAGGTAGGAATTAACTCTTCCTTCCATTCTCAAATTGTTTCAGATGGGTTACTCTACAAGTTAAAGATACACACAATGAATTTCAGAGCAGGGGTAGTGATTTCTCTACTAGGTACTTTGGAGGCTTGTAGCTACCCATAATTAGTAATTAATATATTATAAACACAGCTGACAATCTTTTTTTTTTCTCTCCAATTAGACGTTTAAGTATGAAGTACCAGGTATTCAGTATTTCTGGGAGCTGCATGTTTACTGACTGTCATGCTCCCTCTAGAGGAAAATAGGGAACAACCGTACTTCTCTTTCAGTTTGTTTTATAAAACAGTTGCTAAACTAAACTTGAATAACAGTGGCTTACTTTTAAAGAACAGGAATGATTTATTCTTGCATGGTTTATCATTTATTTATGACAACAGTAAATGTGAATTTGTTCATTATAATGTGGGTTTTTTATTCTGTTTTTTGTTTTGTTTTGTTTTCCTTTGTCTATTTTTACACAGCACTGGAATCTGCTTAACAAGAATTGAAGATACGGGTACCTGGGAAATAATTGTTTCCCTTTTTATTTCCTTGGAGCAAAGATTTGTATGTGGCAAAAAGCATTATTATATGATATGTAGGGTAAGAAGTATAATTATAGATTATCAGCAAAAGTAAATTCAGTTAAGATTTGTAGTTTGTTGGTATCCTTCCTCTCTTCCTTAGCTTCTTTCTTACTGAAACATATTCACAATTTAACATGATGTTAAATTGACTCTTTTTCTAATATCGTTTTATTTCATTTCTATGATTATTGCATCAACTTTCTAAAGGTTCATGGGTCTCTGATGTGTTCTTATTCACAGCCCTTGATTCCAGCAAAGCAGTGCCAGCTGTGTGCTAGCATCATTTATGCACTACACTTTTCTGTATCACCCATCACTGAATATAGGTGGTTGGATCTGGAATAACTAAAATTAGTTTGCATCAAAAGAACAAAGAAGTGCAGGTAAGTTTTGATACATAAAACCATGATTGTGCAAATTATACTGTAGGCAAAAGCTAGAGAAAATCACAGTTAAAAAAGCAAGCATCACTGACAAAAGTCTGTAGCTGGAAACCTCTGAAGCTCATTGTCTAGAAAGATCACTGAGACAACCTAGTTTTTTGGATATTTTCAAAGACCAAGGCTGCAAGGATAACAGTATTTTCCAGTGCTTCCTGTTGCAGAAAAGAAGACTGACAGTTTACAAAAAGCAAGCAAAATAAGAGAGGTGCTAAGAATGCTACTGGTTCTGTTTAGAGTGTTAACCATGTAAAATGCAATATTTGATACTACATTTAAACTATTCCACTGGCGTCATCATTATATCGCACACAGAGAAGTAACATTTCAGAATGGCTGAGCAGAGCAGAGCTTAACAGCAAAACCACATATAATACAATAATGACCCAACTTAAGAGGAAAACTCCAATTTCCATTCCACTCACCTTAATACAAGAAGGGTAAAAACAAAACAAAAACAAAAAAAACACAATTGAAATATGACCATCATCAGTTTGTTTATTTTTTGTCTGATGAGAAAGATCAAGGAGGGGAAAACATAAAAATGATAAAGAAGGTGGCAACACCATACTTTGTAGAATTCCAAGCCTACTAGCAGAAGTACAATCTCAAAACATTTTTGGCTCTGTTAGTTTAGTGACTGTTACATTGCGTAAACTACTGGAAAGCAACTTAGGACATTAGAACACAAAGTTAGAAAAAGTCCAGTTACAGTTATTCAATTTTTAAGATCTGTCACTGAATAGCTTTAGGTCTTCAAAACAATTGTTGATTTCTTGCAACCACAACCCACTGTTTAATCAGCTCAGCCACTGATGCATGGATATGCTTCAGGTATGCATCAAGAGAAAATCTGGGAATTTTGCATTAAAAATAACCACAGTTTCTGCCTTCTGAGCTAAGAGAAGGTCTCAGCTATCAGCCAGCTGTGGGTGCATCACTTCTGCAGGTGATGATCACAAACTCAAGGGATTCCTTCTTTTGGCAGTAGAGGGCAGTACCAGACACATTTACAAATCGACTACAAGTCACACAAAAATCAAGGACTTGCTTTTACATCCTGAGGGGCTTACCTTCTCTAGTGGACAGTGTGTGCTGTCTCTGAGAAATGGTAGTAAATTTGGACGATCGTATTCAGCATAAAGGCTGATCTGTTTCTCATGATATCGTTGTCCTTTATGGTGATCTCTTTTGAAAAGCTTGTGCAAATACTAGGAATAATAAAAAAAAGAATTGGAACTAAAAACTCTTTATAACATTATTTGGACTCTGCTGTATAAAAATATCCTCCAAATTTCCTCAGGAATATAATAGTACATACTAAAATGCACAGAGATTAAATACTGATTCAGAGGACTAATTTTACATTTTTCTGAAGTACCCTCATCACAGCAGTCTCTGTAAACCAACTTTGTTAAAGAGGTTTTCAGCAACACTCGAATAAATGTCTTTAACTTTCAAGAAAACTACAGAATTTTGAATTTTATGGAAAACTTTGGAGAAATATGTCATAGGAAACATTTTGGTTATATAGATATGCTTGACCATTACGGATAAGCAAAGATTATGAAATTTTATCTGAAGTACTCATACTATAAATAGTGAGGCAAAGCTCCTTCGCTCTTGATGAGCACAAAAAAGTCTTAAGAATAATCTGTAGGGTCCCTTTTACCCAAAGGGAAGCAGGCTCACACTTTGAAACTAACGCACCTCCTCCATAAACTGACGGCCAGTCTTTGTAAAGCACTTGGGCTGCAGGCTGTACACTTCATAAAGCTGTTAGCTGTAATCAGATCTCTAAAACATAAACCCACGCTCTCCAGCAGATCGATGCACTGAACCCCAACCAGCACACAGCAGCCAGTTAAATTTCCCTCCCTAATAGAGCCCAAGACTGCGGTTACACGTTACGCATTCCACTGACAGCACATTCCAACTGAAGAGGTGCTCTTGGAATAGCAATGTGGAGCTTCCTGCGATATTGTAATTCTGCATGAACCAGAACAATCCTGAAGTGTATGGAAATTACTGCTCTAGAAAGGCAAGCAGTTTACTGCTTGGAACAGCAAAATGCTCTTCAGAGTTGCAACCACTATCCAACCCCATTTTAGTGTAGGGAAAGAGGAAGGATGCAAACAAGAAGTAATTGACCAGAGAAGACAAGCATCTACAATGTGAATAATGAGTACCTCAGAAGATTTAAAGTAGTAAGCAGTATGTTATCAAATTCTCACGAATTAATCATTTTAAGATTATTTTACTACTGGCAAAATGCTATTGCCATGATAAAAAGTGGATTAGCAGAAGCAGTCACTTTGGTTCTGATTATATATGCAATTTCAGTGTCATGTGCACATTGACAGTGTATCTATATAACATGTATCCTGCAAAGATCATATTCAGCTCAAAGTGAAACTAGCAGAATATAGAAATGCGGTTCAGGTACCACATGCTGTAGTTCAGGTCTGTTTTCTAACTCTTCAACAACTCTGTCGATCTGAAAAAAAAAAACAACAAATGAAAACTGAGAGATCAGCAAACTTGTGAAGAACATGGCATTCACCAGACTGAAAGCAGGACAGAAAAGGCGGAAAAGGCAAGCAAGCACTGGGATCACCATGCCATGAACTTGTTATACTCACAGAAATTTTATCTTCATTATCCAAAAGCATGTCTACTGCTTTCTAAAGTAAAGAAAGAAAACCCAGTTATGGAGTAAGTTTGCACAATTTCTCACTTTTCATACAATATTATACTTGTTCACTGCTTAGTATCCAATGGACACTGCAGACCTACTCTTTTCAACAGCATTAATTCAGAGAGTAGTTTGCATAACATCAGCATTCTCTGACAGCAGAGCATTACAGGTAAACACATCGCATATTCTTCCAGAACAACTCTCCTAAGTTTCCACACTATCACCAATCAATTCTATACACTTACATTGAAGGTAAAGTATGCCCACTGAATCATGGGTCACAGAAGCCTAGTGGCAAATGCTGTACAAATACTATTTACCTCATTGCAAAAGGCAATTTTAGGGTGATAACCACATAGGAAACACACAGCCTAACTTGCCTCACAACTAGATTCCTCCAGCCTACCTGCACACTGATACAGGAACACAAACAGCCACAATCATGTAGAGCAGAGTGGCCACCAGGGTTCCTTTTCTGCTTCCTCTTAAAAGCAAAATTTGTTTCACATTAAAAAGAAAAAAAATCACAGATGCCTGTGATATAACTTCTTTAAAAAAATATTTAAAAAAGAACTATACAGTATTTGTCGTATGTAGTTTACAAGGGGCATACCAAAGACAATCATCTTTGGTATAGTCCCAGTGCTGAAACAAGAGCTGCACAGAAACAGCAATCTACTGGGTTTTCTCCCAAAGGATCAAACACAGATTGTTTTCCCAAGGACCATACAGGTTCTTTCCCCAAAGCTCACACTAAAGCTCATTTGCTGAGGTTTTAGCCAGCTGGGGTTGAATTCAATACAATATGCATACTTCTTGATTTGGAGGATTTAACTCAATAATCTTGCAACGTTTCAGAAGTAGATTAATCAATTGCAATGAAAGAAAAGTGGAAAGTACATTTAAAGTCTGCCTCACAATAAATTAACTGTTTACTTTCTGTGGCTCATTAATAGTATTATTTGATTAGAAGTGCAGAAAGAATATCATCATGAAAGTCTACCTGAGAATCACAACAACAATCTCAGATACAGTACTCTTCTCACTGTGAATGGTAATTTGTATGGAAATACAAAGAAAAATTTAATCCTTGGGTCAATTACTTTGCAGTCTAGGCAAACATCTCCTTATCTCAGAAAGTATCCAAACATAGCAAACACACTCCCTGCCTCAACAGTATCTTGAGCTCATTTATTTTTCATCTGTTAAAATATCTCTAGCTGAAAGTGAATATAAAATCATTAAAATCACCGTACCTCTGAGTCAAAATCCATAAGCAGAACAATTTTATCTTTGATAGAACTGAAAAGATTGTGCTTGTGGATCAGCTGGAAGACATCTTTGTGCCTCAGAGTTAGGTAAATTTCTAGGGCTCTGCCATAGCGCTGGTCATAAGTATACCTGATAAAAACCAATGTTAGAATTTACTTGATCTAATTGTAGGAAAATTACCCAAGGGGAAAAAATAAATATACCCTAGGATACCACTTGATTTGATGAATGTTTGAATAGTTGCCATGATTCACTTTTGTTGATGGGGAACTAACACTGGGCAATGTTGTTTTCAATTCTGTTTACAGAACAGAACACAAATATGTGGCTGTTATGTGGTTCTCTGAGTTTTCACTATCCACTGTTTTCAAACCACAGGGGAAGCTACACAAAACATCAGCTTTTCTATTTTTGGAAGCTAACTGGAAGTCATTTCAGAGCTAAGAAAACATTATTCTCTTAAAACTTCGGGATGGGCTTTAACAGAGGAACAGACGGTATCTTTGCTTTCTTAAAAGAGGCAGTATGGAAAGAACTTAGTAAGAGAATTAGGCTGAGAAAACTGAAGAACTTATCCCTGGAAGAAGTAGCTTAAAACCAGACCACTTTTAACGCATTTTCCAGTCACATATTTCCAGCCATGCAGTAAACTTAATATACTACTTTTGAAAAAGAGGGAAAAAAAACAACTGTTTATTTTCCCATGGATAATTCTGAAACACACACCTCACAAAAGAGGCTTCCTCTGACAGCACAATGAGGAATGCTAGCTATTTGTTTTGGAAAGAGAAGTGGCAAAACTGATCTCATACACAACTCTTTGCCTTCATACACTGCAAAACTGCAGAAAAGCAAGTATTTCTGTTAAGAGAGGTTATTTATAACCTACAGTATACTATCTCAAGCTTACTTTTTGTAATAGGAGTTTGAATTTGTACTCACAGTTCTGCAAGTGTTCTTAGCAAAGTCCTGTTCTGTGGATCTTTCTTCAGGTGATCTACAACAGCTTGAACTATGATTGTGTTGTTGTAGAGATCTCCAGGCCACTCTTTTATCAGTGTTGCAAACCCCTAAAAGTATAAGAGATTGTAACAGAAACAGAAAGAACTGCCTAAGGAACATTTCAAAACATCAAAGCCTCTGAGATGATACCTGCTGTGCTTCACCTCTAAGCAACTTTTACGTGCCCAGAGACCTGCACAGTGTAGAGCACAGATTTTCCTTCTTAGGGCAATGTTATCAAGATTCATGAAGCTGGGTCACTTTCAGGTGCTGTACGCTTTGTGCAGCACGTGGAACACTTGTGCTATATTAAACAAACTAAAGGTATTCATAATAAGTAAATAATCTCACAAAATTTGTGTGCTCTGAAGAACATTCTACTTATTCTTCTGAAAACAAACAAAATCTGTCTTTTTATTTTTTCACTATCATGAAGTTGTCCACTGGCAACCTATTTGAACAAAATGGAGAATTTGTAATCGGAATTCTATGTTGCTGAGGGTATTTGGCTAGCAATAGCTACTACATGTGGACATGTCAGGCTGCAGTACCTCGTAGTCACTCTCCAAAAACTCATGCAGAACCATCTCATAGATAAGAGGTTTCAAAACTGGATCCCGTCTGGGCAAATAGCGACTAATTGCCTATAGGAACAAAGAGAACCAAGAGTAAGAAGGAGCATGATAAGTAACATCCCTGAACTTCAATTATATGAAAAAGGATTATTGTGAAACAAACAACAAAACCATGCACGTCTCTTGATAAACACTGGAAGCATTGTATAATCATATTTGTAAACAGCATAGTAATATTACTTGCTTTAAGATGGCACACATCAGAATCTTGTTACTTACCTGAAGAAATTCTCATTAGAAAGACAGCTGTAAGATACTAGTTGGTGCAATGGGCTAATCAGTCACTGGACTTACTGAGGTGTCAATATTAGTCATTAGAAAATAAAACACACACAAGACCCCTCAGAAGATGAAAGTTATCAAAATCCATTTTGTCCAGCATTGCTATTATATATGGTAAAAATGTATGAGCAGGCATTAGGTGAAAAACTTTTACTGAAATGGCTACTCCACATTGACAGGAGTAACGTCTGCAAAGCTGGGGTCCAGGCTGGGAGCTCAGCATCAGCCTGGGAGCCAGGGATGTCTTTGACATGCAGCTGGACACCTAAGCACCAGAGACATCCTGAAGAGACAATCAATAAGGAAACAACAAGAATCTGGGGAACAACTTATCACCTGGGAAGGTGAAAAAGAGCCTGGGCATAAGGAAATTGGCCCAAGAAAGTAGCAATGTGCATGACAAATGAAGAGTTGTTTAAAAAGTATGAGCAACATTGTCAGCTCTTGGCTGTCCCAGGAGGATGGGAGAAACAAACAGCATCTCTTGGTTTCCTGAAGTGGTGGTGTCCTATGTTTTCTTAGGTGTATCAGTTATAAATTGTATAAAACAGGCCTGATTTTTACCCAAAACAGAGCTCCTTTCATCTGAGAAGCTTCCTGTGCTGCTCCGTGGAGAGGAGCCCATGCTTGAGCAGTCTGCTCCTGAAGGACTGCACCCTGTGGTACGGCTCCCAGACTGGCAGTTTTCAGACCGGCAGGCATTTTCTTCTGCCCCATGTTCAGCAGACTTTCTGTCAGCCTTTTTCCCATTAGGGCATGGTCACAATTACGGCTCCTCTGACCACCCACACTTTTGCATTCCCCTGATGATTTCCCATCCCCAAATCTCTCATAGGTGCACACCACCTGTAGCCATTCCCCATCTACCCATCCCCTCCAAGCTGCAGCCAACATCCCCAATCCAATTTATGACTGCAGACATATAGGCTTTGTGAAACAGAAATTAAATTTTAAAATGGAATTTATTCTGGTTGGAAGTGTGGCTGCTGCCACCATCCCGGCCCCAGGCAAGGCCCAGCTGCCCGCACAGATACCGGTACGGCTCCTCACTTGGCAGTTCTCAGGCCGGCAGGCATTTTCTTCTGTCCCGGGTTCAGCAGACTTTTTCTGTCAGCCTTTTTCCTGCTAGGGCATGCTCACCTTTATGGCTGCTGCCCTCACCTGGTTCCCCAATCCCATGATAATTTCCTGTCCCCCAAATGATTTCCATCTCAGTTGCTTTTTAGGATTTATTTATTTTTTTCTTAAATGCCGGGCTTGGCCTGGCAGCCTGCATGGTCGCCAGCCTCTGGCTCCTCCTGCTGGGCTCTGTGCAGCCATGATGGATCCTCGGGGTTGATGTTCTGCAAGGACCAGGGCCATCTGCGCCCATCCTGCTCCCAGTGCCAGGAGAAGCTGCGGACGAGCTGTCGTGGCATGGAGGGGCTGTGGTCCCTGCGCCTGGGCGAGGCGCTGCGGGACCAGTTACTGGAGGGGCTCCGCCGCCGCTGCTGCTGCCGCCCCAGCCCCGTGTTGCACCGGAACCTTCCCCAGGGCCAGCGGGCGTGCGGCACCAACCCTACAATGGCAATGATGGCCTGGCAGCAGAGCGGGCAAGTGGCTCTGTGGGCAGCCCAGGGCTGGATGTACTCCCTGAAGAAGGGGTGCCCGCAGTGGTGTGGCCATGCTGCATCAGCCAGCGGGCCCAGGCAGATGGTGCAGGTCTGTTCTCTTGGGACTTCCTCTGGCAGCTCCTGGCATGGCTGGCTCATGGTGTCCGCAGCTGCTCCGACGTAGAGATGCCTGTCCTCCCCGAGACGCTGCTTCGATGTCAAACAGGTATCAAGCACCTCTGGTCCTCAGCACCTCCCTCACTGGTCGCTGGCAGAATCTCAAAGACTCGTGGTTCACAGCCAGCACCTCAATGCCCTGTGCTCCACCAGAAGGACCTCGATGCCTTGACTGCAACCAGAGGGATCTCAGCATCTCACATGCCCCCAGAAGGACGTCGACATCTCATGTTCCAGCAAAAGGACGTTGATGTCTTGAGTTCCAACAGGACCCGTATGCCTCACTTGCCACACAGAAGGACCTTGATGTCTCTTGTGCCACAAGAACTTTGACATCTCGTCTCACGTTCCACCAGTAACACCTTCACCTCTCACGTTCCAGCAGTGGGAACTCACCCTCTTGAGTGCCACCAACTGGACTGAACACAGGCTGGACACTCAGGGCACTTATGGCCACCTGCCTTTTGTGATGCCAGAGGGTGACAGTGACTCTGGGGTGACATCACTTGGGGTGCCCCTGATGGCAGCACTTAGGGAATTAACGTGACTGTTGTGAGAAAATGCTGACAGGAAATGGCTGTTCCACACTGACAGGAATAACGTCTGCACGGCTGGGGTCCAGGGTGGAAGCTCTGTCTTGGTCTGGAGACTGTGCCTTGGTCTGGAGATTGAGCCAGGGTCATCCTTGACATGCAGCTGGACACCTGAGTACTGGAGATGTCCTGAAGAGACCATCAATGAGGACACAACAAGAATCTGGGGAACAACTTATCACCTGGGAAGGTGAAAAAGAGCCTGGGTATGAGGAAATTGGCCCAAGAAAGTGGGAATGTGCATGAGAACTCAAGAGATGTTTTAAGAATATCAGGAACATGGTCAGCTATTGGTTGTCCCAGGAGGATGGTAGAAATGAATAGCATCTCTTGGTTTGCAGATTGCGGTGGCGTCATCATAGAATCATCAATGAACCACAGAATCACAGATTGGATTGTGGGTCCCTTTCAACTTGGGATATTTTATTGTATTCTAATACTGTGACGCCACTGCATTTTTGAAGAGTTCTGTTTCACCAGCTGTTTTTACAGACCCAAATAAAAATTAATTTGAGAGTATACCTCTCCAAGGAAACGTTGAACGAGTCTGATCTGTTGCTCTATAGGAGGTGTTAAGAAACTGCATGCTGGCAGTCAGGAAACAAGAACCTGCTATAATTATACAGCTCATGCCATTGAATTTCAGCACAGCATCTTATTAGCACTATTATTCCATGCACCAAGAGGCCAAGGCTATTACAGCTTGCCAAAATAATCCCTACCACTACCAGCCATGCTGGTACTCCTGGGTTTATAGCTGAAGGCCCAGCACTGATGAAATTCCTCCAAACACTCAGTGATGTTGCCTGTTGCTCACTAACATTACATGTTACAGTAGCATTTTGTTATTGAGGTTGCTTGAACAAAGCTGGAAAAATAACAGCTCAGTACACAACATCGGTTATTGTTTTTTTCCTTCTAGTTTTACAAATAGCAATGACTATTCACAATAAATTCTCCCTGTATTTAACTCAAAACAATTGCTTAAGTTATACATTTCATGATAGTCTTCTATCTGCAGGAAAAAAAAAGGAGATTAAAATAAAACATTGACAAAAAAAGCATTGTTAATGACTTTGCAAAAATTAAAAGTTCATTGCTCACAGGACATCTCTCCTCTCCCCACAGTCTGAGCTCGGACAGTCTTCAAAGCGTGGCATGCTGCCAACATCAGCTCTCACCATCTGCCACAGAATTTAACAGCTAACTTGAGGCATGCTCTTGCCAGCTGCCCCAGGGAACCAAATGCCTAAACCCAAATAAAAAGCCTTCTTTCAACAACCACGCAGTAAGAAAGCTGGAATATAATCTGGAGAGTTGAAGAAGAGGAAACTTCTAAACTGCTGTTTTCATATCACTTTTGTCTTCCTGCCACCTCCTAGGCACACAGCTTCATCCAACAGGCTTTGCTGCAACTCTCGGCTCCAGTTTGCCAGCACAGCTCTCTGCAGAGCAGGGCAGCTGCCTCATTACGTGGGGCCAGGATAATGTGGGAAGGAAATCACTCCTGCCCAAAGTCCCACTGCTGCAAAGGAAAATCACAGCCACCTGCTTCAGTTGCCAAACTGCCCAGCAAAGACAGAAAAGCATCCAAGCTATTTTTGAGCCTAGACATAAAGCTGAACCTAGACATGCTAGAGGTTACAAACTCTTCCTATTTTATTTTTATGCAGTAGTTGAAGAGTGAGGTCAGACAAAAAGCTCCAGAATTGGGATGCCTTTGTATCAATTCCTGATCCATGTTGGCAAAGTGACTTTAAATGAAAAGAAGATACTATACACAGAAACATTTTCTTTCCTTCTTTCTTCTTCAGACGTGCTTTCAGACTTCTGATCAATAAAAGCAGGGTTTACACAAGAAACGCCATACAGAAGGTGACATGAGATAGCCTACAACATCTCACCAATCAGCCCAAAACACAAATACGTATTCCTCAAAGGATACCTGTGAGCTGAAACAGGCTGTTTGAATAATGCCGCTCAATGCTAAGCCCACCATAGTCAGGTGAAGTTTTTGATGTGTCCTCTAGCCAACATTTTGGTCATTAAAGCATTCCTGCTGCTAGCTGATCATCCTGCACCCCTGCTGAAAGTCAGTGCTGCCACAGCAGAGTCAAAATAACAGAGCATATGCCTCATGCCACAACCAACAGCACTGACACGTTTGGCCTCTTCCTTCAAATCCACCTTCCTCAGTTGTTGGAGCCGAGTCTATGTATTTTACACTGAAGTGACTCATGCACAAGCACCTTAACTCTACCAAACTACAGCTTCTGGGGGAGGAGTGGGGCAGATAAGCTCAAGGCTCTAAAATCTTGAAACTGCTGTAACAAAGTTTGCTAGAGGACATTCAACTGAAGCCTCAACAGACACCAAGATACCAAAATGCAGCCTTTGGTAGCCAAATAGGACCTTTTCGTATAGAACACACACACATGCACAAACAACTAAACCCACAAGTTAGTTATTGGCAAATCACATTATACTGGAAATATCAGATAATAACAGCTAATAGATGCAGCAAAAATTCTTAAAGAAAATTCCATTTTAAAAGGCACAAGTAATTCTGAAAAGTGACAGTGTAGCACAGATATTCCAAAGCTAAGTACCCAGCATCCAAAGTTCATGTGATTTCATTTCTTGATGCTAGAAAACACTTTGTCTCCAAATTTCAAATACAGTCCCCTCATCAGAGCTAGAAGACATTATAGCACAGTTATACTTTTGTGTAATAGCTGCTGGTTGGGTAAATAGGTAAAAATTCCAAATAACATTAAAGAAACCCACGGCATTTCAATAACTTACAAAAGATAAGCTAAGTTAAGCCTGATCTAATAGTCTGCTTTCTTTAGTAACTTGGGAAAACTTACTTGTCATCGCAATGCTAAAATAAGCAAGTTTCTTCTAGCACTGCAGCTTGAAACTGAATAATGTAATGTACTGCGTCTTATGTTTTTTTATGTCCACTTTCAATGGGCTGAAAACAACCAACTGTTTAGAAAGGCAGTAATTTAGCAGAGATGTTTTTGCAGCAAACCTGCAAATATTTTTATATTTTACAGTCTGCTGGATGACTTAAGTGGAGTCAAGAAAGACATCCATTCCAGACACTTGCATCTAAAAACAAAATAAAACCAAGAGGACGAAGAAGCAATGTATCAAGATTTCACCTGCACCTGCACTCAGGCCCTTTATTGGATTGAAATAAAGAGACAGAAACATGAGATTTCATCTTCCAGTGTGGCAAAGAGTGCACTGGACTACTAAGAACTCATATACAAGGCAAGGCTGTTCTTGCACTGGTGTGACTCTAAAACAAAAGCCAAGCATTTCAAAAAACAGTAATGCTGAAACACTCGCTCTTTGAACAGAATTAAACAGCTCAAAAACAGCTATGGACTGCATGCTGTGAGATCTTTATAATATGTCCTTTTTGGCTCATTGAGTTTGAATAGGAAGACATAAAATACAGAAATAAATGTACATGCTTTACTGAAGGGAGTGTGCATAATGTTTTCTACTGGTTTGGCAGTGACAGCACAATATAGCCTTATGTCCTGGGCAATTTATTAACTGAGAATCTCACACTGAGCATGTACCATTATGGTAGTTGGTTTCCTAGGAGGGAAAACACAAGACAGAGCAGGCTGCTCCTCTTTTGCCACCATTTCTAACACAGAGTATATATTTTCCCTAAATTACTTTGCAATTTTTTTTTTTTGTGCAATTAAAGCTGTGTCTCTGTTGCAAGGGACTTGGATTTTCAGGAAAGGTTGGCATCCACAGAGGCTCTTTTTCCTTAAGAGTTGGGGCAGGATTTTTCAGGAGATATTGGAAGGAAGTGAAAAGTAAATGAAATGATGTATTTAACTGTAAGCATCTGTGAAAGTAAAGGCCCTGGGGGTGGGTCTTCTACTTGTGGGCTGTCAACAAGCTAAAAATAGGTAGCTGAGTACCTGGATGTGGTCTGCCTCCAACCCTGTTTGGAGGCTTGTTAACATATACATATCAACCTGAATGACAACTGTATGACAAGAGGTCTGGCCCAGGAATTTCAAGGGCAGTGCTATCTTGTGCTGCCACATTAGAGCCATTACTTGTCAAACCTTTAGATACTTGGTCAAAACACAGAGGAAACAGAGCATGCCAATTACTACTGTTCAGAGATACAAATTAACTTACCTTAAGCTGACCTATTTCTTTAAACTTGTAAACTTCAAATTCCCAGAGTTCTGTGTTTTTGCCAAGAATTTTCTGGCACTTTCTGGAAGGAAGATGAACAGGGACAAAATAAAAGTAAATACACAGAATCATACAAATGTGACAGCATTACGGCATGATTCTTTCCTCCTCTCTTCTCCCTTATCAGGACTCTTTCAAAGGACACTAATTTTGGCAAGCATTGCTTCAAGCAGAGTATGCCAGATAACTCCTCCTGTCAGGGCTTACAATTTCACTGCATTCAGGAGAACCTGACTGCTTACTATGCATTCAGTCCTATTGATTAGGACTGCGTTAGATTAATGAGTGAAAAATTTAAGTTTCAGCTACACAAAATTAAGTGCTTAAAGATATACATACACATACATATGAAAATACAAATCTCAGTGATTTCTTATGCTTCATATAACCCAATTTGACATTTAGGTTAAGTGCACGAAAACACAAATTATCTTCTGAAGATCTTACATGCATTGACAAACTAATAAGATCAATATCCAAAGAAAACGCCAGTGTTGAAAATCTACTGTGGTTTTGAAAAAATGGTGGCTTATTTTCAAAAATATGTATGTCCCAATTACAATTAAACTTAAGAAAGATTCCAGTAACTTTTGGGTCACTACAGGCAACAAAATGTAGAACACAGTAACACATCTATGTGTTTTTATATCTTAGAGACTCCACAACACAAAGAAAATCAACATTTCAACATTTCAAAATACTTCAGAATCAGTAAGTGCTTCCACTTTTTCTCACAGACACACTAGCCAACAAAGAAGATCTCATAGTATCTTACCGAGCAGCCAGATCATACTCTCCTTTCTCTACTAGGTGATTTATATAGGCTAAGCCAATGTCCTGAAGGGAACAAAAATAAGGAGTTTGTTATAAAAGTTTGGAAATCAAGTCCTATACTGCTACAGTAACTACCATTTCAGCTGTAGGCCTTGTGGTTAGGTCAAGCACCAGGCGTTAAGTGGATACCCCCTGTTCTTTAGATGTAGGGCCCACAGAACGGTCAACATGAAACATTTGCCTAAACCACTCAAGGACTCAAACTAAGATACACTTTTAAATAACTTTCATAATCTCATTGACATTGGGAAGGCTGTACCACTTCTGTATGTTAAGGACTGTTCAAAAAACATAGCTGATAATTCAGTACTTGCATTAATTATCTCAAGGATAAGAACATCAACCACTGTTTGAGACACCTTCTCTGTCAACACAAAGTTTGCATCCAAGAAAAATGTTGGTTGAGAATGTAAATTACTGAAGGGACCTTAAAGGTCATCCAGTTCTAACCCCCCTGCCATGGGAAGGGACACCTCCCACTATACCAGGTTGCCAAAAGCCCTATCCAGCCTGGCCTTGAACACTTCCAGGGATAGAACATCTACAACTTCTCTGGGCAACTTGTTCCAGTGCCTCACCATCCTCATAGTAAAGAATTTCTTCTTAATATCTGATCTAAATCTAGCCTCTTTTAGTTTTAGGCCATTACTTCTTGTCCTGTCACTACACAATCCCTGACAAAGAATCCCTCGCCATCTTCCCTGTAAGGCCCCCTTTAGCTGCTGAAAGGCCACTATAAGTTCTCTCTGGAGCCTTCTCTTCCCCAGGCTGAACAACCCCACCTCTGTCTTCACAGGAGAGGTACTCCAGCTCTCCAGTCCTAATGAAGTCTTCCTGGTGCTTCACAAAGTAAAGAAATTATATATAATAGTATCACAAAGTTCTCAGTAATAACATACTAAATTCATCTTCTCAAGAGTTTATCACATAGGTCAACCGTAAAGTAATTTGGTAGGCATTTAATATATTAAGTCAAACAACCATGCCTTATGTTGTAATCCCAGTGGTAGTGTCAAGGTCAACATAGACCAATGTATTCATTGCATAATGGAAGAGTCATATTGCTAAAAATGCATTTTTTCCAGCCACAAAGAGGGCTGTAAAATAAAAGAAAGAAGTCCTTGTTTCCTGCAAAGACAGACATTTGGGAAGGTCTTCTCAGATAGAACACATTTTTTTCTGATCAAAATCAAAGACAGTACTGAGAACAGCAGAATATGAATGGAGGTATCCAATAGCTTCAATCAGTCAATCTATTACAAAGCTGGAAAAAAGAAAAGCCATAAATATACTCCAGACTTCAGGATTTCATGCCACTATATGAACCATCTCTGTATTTTCAACTTCACCATTCCTAAGAATGAAGACTGCTGGCAGCCTCTCTCTCCTGTGGACCAGTCTCCCAGCAAGCAGAGAAGACAGTTTAAGGAAAGGGCTGCAGCTGTGTAAGATCCTTGCACTCTGCTGAGGAGGTACAGAGGGGCATGCACATTACTGCAAACTAAAAAATACCCAAGATGATTACCTGACTTGTCAGGTGGTGCAACTGTGGTGTCATTGGTCTGATCACTGATGGGCACTGAGAACATGGTTTGTTCTAAATCCCTGTACCACTAAGACTTCCCTTAGGGCTTGATATCAACATTTTTTCCCTTAACTCCTTCTGTAGGTTTTGCATTAGGGGCCAAACACTCAACGACTGTGCTTGTGTATACCCACAATGAATTGAAAACTAGTGGAATAAATTTTTGCAAACCAAGAGAAAAGTATAAATATATATATATTCTAATGTATTGTCAAGATGTCCTCTAAGAATTTTCTACATCTTTTGCAAGGGTCATGAAGCAGCTAAATCATGCAAACTGTGATAGGTGATGGCATGCCATTAGGACTTGATTCAACTTTTGGACAGCATCAGAAGAAAATAATTTTTAAGATGTATTTATATGTAGTGTGCATATTGTAGAAATAATCTGGCTAAAAATTAAATACCTCTTCAAACACTTTGTACCTAAAAAGAACACTTCCATAAAAGAAACACCAGTATTAACAAAATACCAATGTGTTCATACTGAGGTCAATTTAAAAATAAAATAAAAAGTGAAAATTAGTGATGCTTTTGTGGCTGTTACATTATCTCCCTCACTCTTTTGTCTACAACAACAATACCCTTTTTTGTGTTCTGAAGGAACTATAAACATGGAAAATAACTATACAGGGGAAAAGAAGCTTAACTATGTAAAATAATGAGAATTGCAAAGCAACATGAGAGCTAGATGTGAAACCACAACTGAATTTCAATAGCATTTAAAAGGTCTTCCAACAGCACATTTGAAACTCCTGCCAAAACCCTGTCAAACATACAAGGTAAAAGTTAGAGAAATGTGTCACCCCCCAACCCAATCTCTAATATTGTAATACTGTGTTACTTGAAACAACAGAAAATTTAAAACAAAAGTAAAAGCAAACAAAAACCCCATGAGCAATCAGAGAAGTGCAATTCTCTTCTTTTTAATGTCAATAGCACCTTCATAAAATCCACATCCTTTTGTGTTTCACACACTAACATTCCTGTTCTGCAGCTGAAACCAGGAAATCGAATGCTAGTCAGAGTATGCCTGACAGCTATTGTCTGGTGTGACACAGAACAGGGAATGTATTTGTAGCATCTCACAGTGCTCTAAAAGAAATCAGATATTTTGTTTTGAATAGAAGTTTTGAGACTTACCAAAATCTTGTGCTTTTTTATGGTTTTCTGACTGATCTCAGCTGCCATCAAAGCTTCCTATATTCAAAAAGTAGAAAACAGAGATACTAGCCAAATACACAAACTTTCAATACAGAAAGCTCTAGAACTGCATAAATCAACTTTTTTTTTTTTTTTTTTTTTTTTTTTTAGAGCAGGGTGTATGAAGCAGTAGAATTTTTAATGCCATGGTTGAATGAACAGCTTTGAATTCATACTCAAACAAAAGCAGTCAACCAAAGAGAAAACTACTTTTGTTTCCACTGGGTTCACTCCACATTACTATATTAGGTTCAAATCTCAAGATTACAAGGAAACAGACAATGCAATCCCATTGGATCATTTTCAAATGAGAACCCTTCATCACCAAAACCTGTGAAAAAAATCATCAGGCATTGGGGGAAGGGTATACTTTTCTCTCTTGTACCCCAAAAGCCTTCTCCAATCAGTATGATTTATGTTTAAGTGTCATTTGCAGTTCCTCTCCCTCCTTCAAGTGCACAGAAACAAAGCTGGTTCTTTTACAAACAAAATGAAACCTTTAACATACATCATAACACACAAGCTATCTGCTACCTTGAATAGCTTTCACAAATGCACGCACACAGCTGTCACTTGCAAATTACTGGAGTCTTCAGGGACCAAATACTGTGATTTACATAAACAGCATAACTGTGTTCATCATGTGAGTTTGCTGTTCAGATGCAAAAGCATCCACAAGGATTTAAACAAATCTGCATGAGGAGTATCATGACTGCATTAACAAAAGAAGCAAGTGCTGAACAGCATTTTTTTCTTATAATGGGCATCCAACAAGTAACACGTAAATAAGCATCTGAAAGTTACTTCACGCACAGTTACAAGTGTTCTAAATCACTGGCTGTGAGAAACCAGAATCCAGAACACTGGGTGCATGTTGAGATTGTCTGTAAGAATTTAATATTGTTTCAGATGTTAAGATACACATGCTTAAAAACACTAATATTTAGAAAGCTAACTACTGAGCTGCTTTTTCAAAGGGAGCTAAGGGAGCTGTATATCCTTGGTTTTCCATATTGGTTCTACCTTTTTTTTTGTGTGAGCAATACTGCTTTCAGCACCAACACCTACACTTGGAGCCTGTATTATTTTACTTTTAAAAACTTCAACGTTGAGGGCAGCATTCACAACGTTTTTCAACGTTGAGGGCAGCATTCACAGCGTTTTTCAACGTTGAGGGCAGCATTCACAGCGTTTTTCAATGTTGAGGGCAGCATTCACAGCATTTAATTATCTACGTTGTTTGGGTGCAATTCTGGTGAGTTGTTCCAGTAAGAAGTCTAACTCTCCACAGAGGCGATGCATAGATGTATGGTCAACACCCACCCTTCACAATCATTTAGACAATGACTGAAGGAACAGAAAATATTTAATCCAAATGATCTAGCTTAGTTTATCACCCCACCACAACTTCAAAACCAGGTAAGTCTGAAGGAAAGACTGTTGTAAAAATTACTTCATATTTCTTCTTTTCCAAAAGCCAGTCAATGTGGTCATCTTGGTCCCGCTCTTTAGCCACAACCACATCTCTTGGGCTGATGATATAAAAAAGTGATTCACCTTCCGAATACTCTGCAAATACATATACAATTTTATTATTATTATATTTTCCTTAAGTAAAGCTCTGCTTTTTAGTACACCCTAGAGGGGAATTTAAGAAGAAGGCAGCAAAGCTACTCCAGCAGAACATGCTTCTTTGGGAAGCCAGGTTCTCCAATAAATTAGAACTGGTTTAAATGGCAAAATAGCTTTCAAAAAAAAAATCACTACAGCTTATTGGAAATTCTGATTCATCCACTACGTGTAAACTTTATGATGGTTTAGAACACATTATTATACTTTTAGAGGACTATTACACCACACAGCCTGCAATAAACTTATCCTCCCCATCAAGGTCAAGGCCATCAAAAGCATAAATGATAGATGCCATAACCCCTGGGGACACAGCACATCATTACAGCAATGCATTTGCAATGCTGTAAGTTAAGGTTGTATGTATAATGCATTTGCTTATACCATAAGCCTTTATTTTTGAGTAAGCTCAAAGTAAAAATGTACTTAAAGGTAAAACCAAGCACAGAAGATGGCTTTTCAGAATAATTATTATTTGCAGGGAACCCATGAAGAATCACTATCAATATTTTGTGGGTATGGGAAAGAAACCCATCCCCCAGCCTGTAGCTGTATCTATGCATGCATACAAATACAGTCCTGAACCTATAAGCAATCCACAAAATACCGCTTGTTTTAAAGCCATCTAAAAAAAATCTAGACTTGTCAGGTTAACTAGTATATTCATTAAGCATAAAAGTAGAACTGTGGGCATCAGTGTTCTGCTTTTGGACAGGTATAAAGCAATCTCAATTCCACTGATAGCAGCAGAGAGCAGAGATGTTTTGGAGATCAGGAGGAGATATAGTTTATTTCTAGTGGCTTAAGGGCACTGATGAACACAGAGGCCTGCCAAGCCTATGATTTGAAGTGTGCTGCCAGAGAAGTTGTTTAATAATCAGATTCATGGATTTTAAAAGCCAGAAGGTATGTTTCCGTTTAACACTGGCTATATCATCTTCACCAAGGATTTCTGCATCAGCTGTGCCATGCATCTTCCTGAACTACAATACATATATCAGAAAATCACACCGGCTTATTTAAAAGACAGGTATATGCTGTGCCAGAGTTTATTCTCCCTGCCTGTTACATAATTAAACCCATCTTCAAGGCTGAACTTGCCATACTCCAGTCTCTACTCATTTTACCAGTTTAAGGTCTGTCGTATGCTGGAAGCTTTGTCAGTACAGTGAAGCTAAATAAATACTAACACGAACCTTTTAAGCTGATCTTACCACTGAAATTATGTTTATTCCATCTTTGGCTCTAACATAGCTTTTCCAGACACTGTTTCATTCATTTCAGTATTCCTGAAGCCCTTGTAGGTTTGTCCAATGATATGCAAGAGCTCCTAAAGATCATGTTGAGTAGGTCTCTATCAACGATAATTCTTTCCATGACACTGCGCATTACACAAGATCTAGATTTCTCCCTTCCCCACTGTCTGGCTTAATAAATGGCACTGAAAATCATGTGCAAATACACCTCTTTGTAAATAAAGCACGTTTGTGTTTTTTCATCTGACTTGTTCTTGTGGACTTCAGTGTACACTTCAATGTCATAAGCAGTTACAGAGAGTTATTCAATGGGATGACAAAAATGAAAAAGGAGGCTCAACGTATTTCCAAATCAGATCATTTTAATTCACTTCCAAAACCAAAACAAAAAAAAATACTAAGGACACCTACCTAAATGATAATCTCTACATTCATTCTCCTGAAATCCTCGTACTGTTAGCGCATCAGAAGAAATCTCTTCACAAGACTCAGGCAGGGGCTGCACAATGTCCAGTCTGGGCCTCGCACAACACTCCACCTCCTAGAAAAACACAAATGTCTTAGCTGCATCCTACACAATTTACTTAGCAATACCAGCTCGTGACCTATGAATGAGGTTGAAGTTCAACAACTGCAGCCATTCCCAAACATGCAATATCAGTATTCACTTGGCACTGGGTACTCAGTTGTGAACCACTTGAGTTGTAAAACAGTGACCCACCGAGGAGCTGTAATTGTATCTGGAACACAAAGGAAAGTTATTCCAACTCTTGGCTTGCTTCCTTGAAAAGGAGATTCAGACAAGACACAGGTCTAAATTCTACCCTGGGTCTGACCATTATTTTTCTACCCTTGGTCACAGAAGTTTCCAGAGCTATGACAGATGATCATCAACCACTGCATTCAACAAGCAACGGAACAATTTCAGAAACATTGTCAGCCAGGCTCAGGCCCTGGAGGACAGAGCTCTACAAATCTGTGTTATTCCAGCACAAAGATTCACTTCTTTTTGAGGTGTTTTTTGTTTGTTTGTTTTTTAGAGAAGTTTGCACTTCTAAGCATCCAACAGCAACTGAGATAAAATTAATTTGAGAATAAACTAAAACCTTTGCTGTGCTGGTGATCTTCAGTAATGTGAATTTTGGCAGTGCAAAGTAGGTGGTTATGGGAAGACAGCAACACAAGGAAATCAGCTAGCTTTATTTTCAGTTAAGGTCCAAGACAATGCCTTATTTCATACTTCTAGCTATCAATTGTAGCAAAATACAGAGTGAGAGAATAGGGTGATGCAAGAAGTGGATTTACATAGCTTCAGCCTACCCATTTGGCTGCAGCACTACTCAGGTCTTTCCCTGATTTAACTGTTCCAGAGCAAGTGAAAAATGAAACACAGCCGTTGAGTTCAACTCGGATGCAATTTGTAACAAGTAAGAAGTTGTCATTTGAAAGCTGTGAAATCAAGCGTAGCAAGAACAGTGTTCCTCACAAGCCAGCAGCATCCGTAGCGATCAGTGAGCTCAACCAGCCTGGGCTCTGCAGAGCTGAGGTGGTAGCAGGGGGCTCCCAGCAGGCCAGATCACATCACAGTGCTGGGGAGAGGAGTCCTTTTGTTTCCTTATGATAGGTACTCAGGGGACTGGGAGGCGATCAAAGTCCAGCTTGCAGTTTGCTGTTTGTTTAAAAAGCTAATTAAAGATAAATACACGAGAAATCTCTTTGCTATGTTCTATTAGCATTGTATTACCTGGAATCCTCTTTTCATCCTTCTTCCCTAAAGCAGCCAGAATGAGTCTCACCTTTCTCAGTTACTACTGGCTTTCCACTAGCTCCCTTTGTTACTGACAACTTCCCCGTTTCCTTGCTTCCTGGCATTCCAGCCTTCCTTTTCCTCCCCCTTCTCATCCCATTTGCTTGCCTCCTTTTCTTTCGCTGACTCCCACACAGTAGAGGAATACCACACCAGCTCTCTGGGGAAACTGTGCTGTGACATTATTTTTCTCCTTCGTATAAATAAAGAAATAATAATCTGACATCCTGCAGCAGAGCTGGAAGCTAACCCTATTGATTTCGGCAGGCTCGAGCATTTGTTTGAACCTACAGCATTTTCATCGCCTAGCAACTTGTGCACCCAGTTGCTCGAGGTTACTATGGCGATGGGTGCCTAATGCAGACGTGCTATCAAAGAGATGATCAAGAGCATCTGCCACTCTCACACTGTGACTTCAAGGGTTTCCTCCACTACCTTGCCTTTCATTCGGCAATACGAAATAAATGTCGGAGCCAGCCGCCGTACACACCCGCTCGCTGTCGGAACAGCTGACACAAATCCTAATTTTTAGCTATGTATGCACAGATCTTGGTGCACACAGCTAAGGTCTTGGAGGCGAGGTGAGCAACAATGCTATTTGGCTTGCACCAACGCATCCCACCCAGCACAGTGACTCCTATTGTCTGAGTTCATCGGCTTCACTGCTCTCATTACTTCTGAGGTGCAGTGTCAAAAAAGTGCTCCTTTGGCTGTAAGGATCCTCCAGTTCTTCTGGTGCAGAAATAGCAGAAAGAATGAGAGAAAAGGAGAGGAAAAGAGAGAGGGAGGGGAAAAGGGAAGAAAAAAAGGAAGACTACCTAGGGACCTTCTCCATTTCCTGCAGGAAACAGAGGAACCTAGACAGGACTTTTAAAAGGTAAATGCATTAGTCTTCAACGTGACCTCCACTGCCCTGATTTGATAGGTCAGAGAAGTCTCAAGCACTGCTCACTACAAGCTGACTACAAACTCTTTCACGGGTAATCAGATCTGCGTGACTGGTACAAGCCCTAACACACCAGACGTGGTTTGGCACCGTGATGAAATTGTAACGTAAAAACAATTACCGTTTTTTCCAAAATCTCCTTTACATATGAAAGTATAACAAGCTGGTCACAAAGAGGTGCGAGCCCACTGATATAAAATTCAGTATCAAACTGGAAAACTGAAACACAGGAAAGAAAACAGATTGTTAGGGAAACAAACGTATGAACTGCTCCCTAAGAAAAACACACAACTTATTTTTCAGAGACAACCAACGGCACACAGTATCAGTTGAGAGAAATGAAGACATGATACATATAACAAACCTACAGTCTTCCCAGTTGGATCAACAAGATGATGAAAAATTACATTTAACAGATTAAATTCCATTAAGGCTTGCAAGAAGAAATGTTTGTGCTCCAGGACATGCTAGAGATGAAACATATGAAATGAATGGTCCGCTAGACTTTCAGTAATCACACTGGGGGGGGGTTGGGTTGGGAGGACTAAATAAAAAAACACCACCAAACTCAGTTAAATACATAACATATGAAACATCTTTGTAGGTTTGCATATTTGCAGCAAGCCATGTTGCCTTAAGAGAATCACGCTTACTACATCTGATATGATCTTGCTACATCTGATATGATATGTATGATAAATGAAAACACAAAGCTCATTATTAATTCATCATCATGAGAAGATTTACAGATACACTCGTTACTAAGAAAAGATACGGTTAGATAGTGGCTTTTCTTGTTCTTAAAACTGAAAATGTAATTTCCTAGACTGTCTTGATTTCAAGACTAATTTAAGTGTTGATTATTTTGAGATAAAAAGAAAAAGAGTTGAACTGCATTTACAAAAAGGCCCATTGAGGCACACGTCTTCCACAGATATAACTATTTAATTTTTATTATTTATGGGTTTAACAGAACAGGCATTAAACATCTGGGGCTCTCTTTTTTCTGAGTGCCTCTCTCACGGGGCCCAAAACACAACATTGGGCATTTGATTAAGTACCAAGACCAAGTGTTTTCATTAATTATATTTGTATTAGCAAACTTATTTTTGTACAATAAGGTATATCAGATCCACCGTAACTTTCTCCCAATAAATGGCTTCAAGAAAATCTAAGTATAAGTAGAAAATAAATGTCTCCTTGCTTTCTAATTTGCAAGCTACATTACTATTACCTATTGTTCATCGAAATAGATACTAATTATTTTAGTAAAGCAAATAGAAAATACAGTATAATGACAGTAAATATAGAGTTAATTTTCTTCAGCTACGCTAATAAGAAGAAACAAGAGAAATAATCATCCTCCTGCAAAAGAAGAAAAAAATACTGACAAATAAAATAATGATTTGACATCTGTCTTTCCCTGAATAAGCAAAAGCTGTTTTTCTCTTAATGACCGCTGACACTTTGAGATCACTAGGGGTCCAAAGCATGGCATAAGGGTAAAATGCAATCTATTCTAGGAGAGAATAGGTTCACATTTGTAATCCTGTATGCAATTTTTTTGTTCTATCCTGCAAGACTGATGAGATTACTTGTATTGCATCACATATTGCTCTGAATGGTGGCTTTAAACCAACCATGTTAAGAATGTCTACATAATAAATCTTATTCCCAGTTTACAATCTAATATTTGGCATTCTACAAAAACATGTAAGGCAGACACAAGAACACAGAAAACTAAAAAAGAAGTGAAATCCAAAGCAGTAGGTAGAAGGACAGCAAAGAAATATTTGTTGACAGCTTAAAAAATGACAAGGCTTTTGGAGGCATCTAAAATATTTGAATTTGGAGAGGAAAACAGGGTGGTGAATGGTATCTTCATAAAGATTATAGGGGCAGTTTTCAAAAACCTTGTGTTTGACCTGCACTGGAGCTTCAGTTCCTTAGCCAGGGAGGCACTGCTAAAAACGATTGTAACACCCCTGTAATGGTGCATTTAGGATAAAGCAGCACTGCTGTTCAGCGAGACAAAAAAGAAAATCACTTGAAGCTTTGTTTTTTAATAGAGTTTAGTTTCCTTGGTTTCACTTTCAGCTTTCTCTCAGCTCATCCTCCTCAAGAGGCCTTGTGGAAACACAATGCTCCAGTTCTGCTGCGACAGCCTTGAACAAAGACCACCTGGCACAGACAGTGCTTCTTGACCTAGCAGAACCTTTGAGGCAGCTCATCAAAAACAGTTTTACTGAAAAATTACAGCAGTTATAGCTTTACAGAACACCACGAGGTTAATTTGACTTATTCTCTGGGCAGTTTGTTGTGATAAAGGCAGGGGGAAATCCAACATGGAGGTACTGCAGAAATGCTACTAATTTGAAAAAGATCTAAAACAATTAAACCAGGCGTAGCACTGAAGTAAATGGAAATGAAAGCGGTATTACCATGTGTCTTGCATGTTTATGCCTGTCATAAGAAAGGATGGAAGATATGTTGACAGTGGATCTACTTAATGTTCACCATCTATATACAACTGTCAAACAAATTACCAGGAAGCACAAAGACAAAACCTGTAAATCACCTTGTTCATTAAATGAAATGTACAAAATACACAATACAATACATGCTACCTTGTTTCCCAAAGAAAACAACTTTCTCTGTATTTTAAAGATACACAGGCAGTGGACTGAAACTAAAAAGGTCTGTTTTGTCTAATCAAATCTTGAAAAAACAGTCTCTGCTTCTCCACTGCAGATTTAGCATGTGGAATTTGTTTACAATGATATCAGAAGGTTTTTCCATTAATTTCAACACTGCCAAGGTTTCAACATTATCCTTTGAGAAAGTAGCCAGGAAGCTGCATAGAGTGAACATGAAACTTAATGTGTAGAGGAAAAAAAGTGTTGTTATTGTTGTTGCTTTTTGTTTTTTTAATTTCATATGATGTATGATAGAAATGGAGAGGCAGACAGGCTAGTTTTCAGGTAGCCCATTCATACAACAAATGAGAGACAAAAAGCAAGGTGAACCTGCAAAAACCTACCATGAGTTCCGGTGCACTGCTAGTTGCTGGGGTGATGTCAGTATGCACTCCCAAATTACCTTTTCACCAGCTGTTTCAAGCACATCTGCAAATTTTGCAGTCATTTCTGCTGGCTGCAGTGTAACATACTGTTTTTACAGTATGTATAACATAGTGTTTTTACTGAGCTAGGTTGTTTATGTAAAACAAAATAGTATACAAAATGGCATGCTTTGATTAACTATTATTATCAGGTTCACGAAGTTGCATTTTATATAAAATATTATTTCTGCCCCACAGTATATGAATTCAGTTCCAATTACAGGACCAGCAAAGGCTTTTATCCAACATTATCATTACTTAAGTTGTCTCGAGGTGCATACAGGCCAATTACATATACACAGTTTACTTTTAAAGAAATAAAAGAATACTATTACTTTTAGATGTATTATCAACATAAACCTTGAATACAAACCTCACATATCTAATATTCATAAATTTCTAATATTCATAATTTTCTTTGAAAATCATTATACATTAACACCTGCATCAGCATCTGAGTTTTTCTGTACTCAGATGGTTTCTCCTGTTAGATTCCACAACAGTCTTCATAAATTCAGATTTCCAGGGTAGACCTACTTCTGGACCAGGAACCTGAGCAGAAAGCTCAAGACGTGCCCAGTCAAGGAAATGTCAGCTACAACTCAAATGGAAACAGAAATTTCTGGGGAGGACCAGTGAAGTAACCCACGTGAGTGTACTTTATTTGTGCTCGAGTATCCTTACAATTGCCTGCAATTTTTCTCCCCATATAAGTGAAAATTAAGCAACTATTTACCTAATCATACACATGTTGCAATGACATCTTAATGGACTGTTCCCTTCAATTTGAGTAGGAAGAGCAGTAGGGTAGGACTCAGATCAATGGTAGGATCTATACTCCAATGATTACAAAAACACAATTTCTCAGTTTATGGTCCCAAAATCAGAATTCACAGCCTCCACTCTTCATTTAAAAAGACTATGTTAGAAAAAGTGTGATCTCCAAATCTATTTTTGTTTGAATGCAGAAAGTTTGGAAAGGCTTTGACAGAAAAATTAATAGTGATCAACTAATCATTCTTAATATAACCTCAAATGCCACATAGCAAAGAGGATGAGCATTTTCACTGAAATAAATCAGGGCACTATAAATTATGTTGTAAAATTTAATATGATGACAGAAAAAAAAAAGCTTAAAATCGGTGAAAACTCTGTAAAGCCTCTATACCTGAAAGTTGTTGCCCTATTAGCTACCATCACAGAATGGAAATAAGCAAGAATTTTGCTACTGAATATAATTTCTCTCAACTACAGTATCATTCGAATTAGAAACATCAAGAAAAAAACAATAACAAACAAAACAACTGCTTGGTCATGCTAGTAATCATCTATCTGGGGCATTCTGCTCTTTCAATTAAATTACAAAATGTTTTCTGTACTGTAACCAGTGCCATAACTTGCTCTCTTACTTGCAGTCAGGCTTTGTGAAATGGCAGTGCTACACTGGGGCTGAAATCCTCTTACCCCTATTCTCTCCCACACAACAATAAAATAATCTTCAGAAATATGGCAATTGTACAGTTCTGCAGACAGAAGCACCTGCAAACTTTAGGCAATTCCCAAATCCCATAGAAACCTAGATGACAGCCAGAAAGTCAGGACCCTAAGTTTCAAAGCTTCTAAGTTGATTTTCTGAAAAACTTTTTTTTTTTTTCCATTACGGATTGAATTAAAAAGACTTTATCAACAAACAGGGAAAATATTCAATAGTTTGATAGTAATTAGTTTGATAGTCTGAAGTAATTTTTATCAAGGAATTTACAAATAATCCATTTTTGTCTCATGACAAAACATGATGAACAGAAGTCTAAGTGGATTCAGTTATACAAATGGATCTTTTTTTCCTTTCCTTTTTTCGGCAGTTTGCTTTTCAGAATGTAGACAGACAAAGTCCAATTAAATGTTTGCATAAATCAGCATATAAAGTTGATGACATTTATTCATCATTGATTTACTGCTCACCCTATTTGTTAAGCAAGCGTTAAGCTCTGTCTATGTAAAGACAAATATGCTGCTATGGTAGATCCCAGTATCTCACTTTACAAACCAAGTATAAATATTCACGTTTTCTTTTCAGATAAAAATGTGTGATCTCAGTACTTGATGGTAACTTGGCATGCAGCGGTACAGCTATTCCCTCACAAAACATGAAGATATGCTGTTACAAAAATATCCACATGCAGTTCTTACACCAGAAGTCTGCTTTGTCTGGAATGTGGGGGAATGCACATGGGAGAAAAGTGCTCGAGGCATTGCTCGCTGCTTGGCACCTGGAATTAAGCTGAGATTCCTCAGATAAAATCTGCACTAACATGAATTGAATGGGAAGTCTCTAATCAACTTCAAGTCTTTTACTGACTTTCAATGTTAATTTTTGTTTTCCACTACTGTTAGAGAGCCAAACCGAAGCATAAGTAACTCACAAAGGATCCATAAACCTGAGCTGCCTGACAAAGTCACCAGAGGACTACTTCATGCTTGTAAGATGCCCAGTTTCACTTTGAAAAGGAATTGCATTAGCTGCAAAGTGCTAATTAGTTCATTAGGAAGCAGCCTTCTAGCAGGCTACATTTGAGTAGGGCTCCCTCTTTAGAACAGAAGTTGTCCAGCAGTACAGCTTTTGTACATGTATCGGGAGCAAGCACAGAGGTCAAGCACTCTTTAAGAAGGATCACAATGGCATTTAGTCCATGTTAAGCCTGTAATTCAATACCAATACTTTCTAATCAATACGCTACTTCACAGTGGTAGCTGACAGAGCTAAACTGATAGGATCTGCTCAGCTAACATACATTTAAACCTAAATAGAAACATTTCACCAGAGTTTATCTTCGACACGGAATGGAGACTCATGTAAGCAATGAACTGTAACATGGAACCAGGGACAACAGAAAAGATAAATAAAGAAAAGCACCATTAATATACCAAAATGTATAAATAAACCTGGCAATATCATACAGATCTCAGTGCAGGAGAACTATATATTTTTTTCCTAATTTCTCTTGCATGCAACAGCTCAGTGGTGGTACTTTCCCAAATCACAGGCCTTCTGGTTTAGAATCAGGGTAGGTACCATATTTATTTCCTGCCTCGGAGCAAATATGGCTATGCGTCAAGATAAAATCCTTGCACCACAGGATCCTGTGGACCTAACTTGCAAGGCTGGAGATGCTCCGCTTCCTTATTCACTGGGCTGCAAGCCACTGAAGAAACATTTATGGTCTACTGATGCCACCAAAGTTTGCTATGATGTTATTGTAGAACCTTGAGGCCTTCAGAATGTCTCTAAAAGCACAAATCTGAAGCTGCTGAGATATGAGAAATCACTGTATTGTCGTAGGCTCCATATGTATTACCCTGCTGAGCTGATGCCAAGATGGCATACAAAAGGATATGTATGGCAGGGTAGCTGAATATCCTTCAGATATTCTTGTTTTCTGTAAATTCTTTATGTTATGAAAGTCAAACAGCTTATGCATCCAGTTAGGATATTAATACTCTTGCAAAAAACTATACTGGTTGCTGGTCAGTCTGCCCAATAATAATTTCAGACCTTACAGCTATGCATCTGAAAAGTAAAAGTTTATAGTAAAATTGAAAAAGATGTTGTGGAATAACATAACTCTCAAAGACCTTCTATGTGATTACATCAAAAGCTATTGGACTGTCTATTGAGACTTGAACAAAACACTCTTTTCCCTCCCAGCATCCAATCCACGTTCCAGTGAGTATACTGGCAGCATTTGGCAGAGCCATTTCAGTGCATTAACATGAAACCAGAAGGAAAAATCTCAAGCACATCATTAACAGGCTAAGTGAGATAAAATTGCAGTCCTCAAGAATACAGAGAAGAAATTTAGGCTAAAAATTGAAATATGTAAAAGTTAGTTCTTCAAAAAACTCTAACCTTCAGAATTCCACCTAAACAGTTGATGACAGCTTTTTATTATTTTTGAATGACGTTCCAATAGTCTTGTAAGGCTAACTCCCTCCCTGTAAACATACTATACTGAAGTTGTAGAAGTTCCCTCTGTTCACTTAACACTATGTAACTCACTTTATTTATTTCCTAAAAGCTACTTAGAGGTACAGAAAAGATTTATGTAAGAGTTCTGAAGGTAAAACTCAAAGCTGAACATTTCCTTGACATAATTCTCTCAAAAATCCTAAAATTTTATGGTTAATTATTCTCTTGGGACTATATAATCTTTACCAACAAATAGCTTTCAAGAAGTCTCAGTTAATGGTCAGGCATGCCTTCTCTCAGTATCCGTAATTCCTAAAGAGTTTAACGTCAGAACATCCTCGCTGATTTTCAAAAGCTATTTTAGAACTGTTCTTTTCTGAAATCATAAAGCAGTATACATCTACGTCATATACCACTCTGGTCTGCATGCTGACCTGAGTCAGGATTTTGTTTGAACACTCTTGTTTACAGTCTCATGTCATTAGTCAAGACAAGGAAGCACAAAACTTTACAGTTTTCCATTCTGCACTTCAGAGTCCCAGAGGGCCTGCTATCTTGGCAGTGTTACGTCTTCATAGATCTTTCCTCATCAGAAGCTTCTTTTGGGAACAGAAGAGTTTTTGTTTACCCGTATGCCCCCTCAAATTTTGTTTGAATTTCTTAACATTTTTTGTCAAGACGTTTTCCATTAATCACTAAGAACAAAATTATTAACATCACCAAAAGAAATGTGAAAGCAAAGTACAAAATGCAGAAGCAAAAAAGGCAACAAGAAGAAATTCAAATCAACTTTCTATCACTATACTGAAGAGATGCTCAGAAAAAAAAAGAAGTTATGAGCAGGGCAGCTAAACAACAAGTAATTGATTAAGTTAGTGTCTGTTTTCTCCTTATATTACTACATCCATCATCATTTAACCGAGACGAAAACCCAAGTTCTCTGTAAAAATCTGCCTGAAAGGAAAGTTGAGACATCCACTCTTTCTTTACACAAGGCTCTCTGATTTTGGGAGAGCACAGAATTTAAGACTTTATGATTACAAAAAAAACATGCAGAACATTATGACAACCTCATCAAGTAAAAACGAGGAGACGTTTACATTACATGTTGTCTCTGTAACAGCTTTTTCAGGCTGAAAGTGAAAACAAACCTTTGAAAGCTTATCTGATTGTGAAAAGGCACGTGTTCATACAGTCATACCTATTTCCACGTAGCGGTTTGGAAGGTCACGCATTTCACTGGCATGCCGCTCCTTTACTGAGCAAATCTAGGAAAACAGATATTTGGATCATTATGATGAATACACATTCCTAAAATTATGCTAACTTTCCCCAGAAACTTTCTTACTGAAGTGTTCTTGGACAGGCATTTTTCTGCTTTGAAAAACAATGGCTTTAGAACAGTGATGATGCATCACTGAGGAAGAAAACCGGACAGGGAAGTTGTGACTGTAGCCCACAGCCTTATAAATATGCTGGGAGAGGAGAAGATGGGCCACCAGAGAGAAATCTGAAAGTATCTGCTCACTACTGTTTCTTCACAGCAGCATATGAGAGTTTGATTTCACTATCTTCTCACACGTAGTGTCTCGTTACCTTACTATTTCAGAAAGCATATGCTACTGCAACTCCAAGTAACAGGAGGAAGAGAGCACATACGTAAAAAGAAATGCAGGCACCCAAATGTTGTGAAGCACATGTAATACAAAGGGGAAAGACAGATGCCAAACTCATGACAAACCTTCTCATTTGTAAAACTCTAAGTTTAATGCTCCAAAAGCTTTTTATGCTTCACCTACTTCACTTTACCCTCCCTCTCCATCTACTCCTACCAAGCACTTTTAATTTCCCACTGTGCAATGATGTAGCAAGCTGTTATTAGAAAACATCTAACAGGCTCTAACAAACTCCTGTCAGGTACTGGTCTGCACAAATCACAGTCTGCTGTGCACAAGTTCGAAATGCCAGTTCCCTGCTGAAAGTGAAGCAAAGCCCCAAGCAACCTGTCCCCCACCCCCTTTTTTTCCCCTTGGCTGGCTCAAATTCTGTGTCTGTCTTAGCAGCAATAAACTCCTCAGCCCCCAAAATAAGTCCCTCCAAAAATAACTCACAGTAAGTTGTCCTTCCTTAATGCTAATCAAAAGAAATGAATTCAATAGTCCCTCTAAAAGCTTCCAAAAGATGAAATCTCTTGAAGGCACAGAGGAGAGAAGTGTCCCTGAGGATTACACTTGCTGCATGCTCACAGACAGAAATCTGTCTGACTGCTGGGTGTCCATCACTCCTCCTCCTCCTCCTCACGAGGGTCAGTCCAATGACATTTCTATGGCAGCAGGAGTTCTGCAGACTACAGTCAAACCAAACTATTTTTTTCAATTGTCTTTGCTTTTCAGAAATAATTCTCTGTTTGTCTGTGATAACAGTAAGCATTTATTACAAAGACAGGTAATTGCACCTTTACTGAATTTCCCCAGCCAATAATCAGTGTTAAATTATCCTTCCAGCAAAGGCTGCAGGGATACATATCGGGGCGAAGGCTTATGTCATCTCGAGGCACATTGGTAATTCGTTGCTTGGAAATCATGTCAAGTATCTTCACGCCCTGAAAGTTTAAATACAAGAGAACTTTATTCAGTATGACAAACTCTTACCCACCAGAGCCCATTTTATTCTGTACAGTAAGGCAGTCATAGCAGCTTATGGCATAAGTTGCAGGGTAGGGTAGGGGTGACAACACAAACAGCCGTTGATACAAAGACCATTCTCACCCAGGAGATGACAGGAGAAATGATGAGATTAGAGTAAATTAAGTATTTTAAATTTACACGCTAACCACAAAGATATAATGAGTCAACGAGTGACAGATTAGCAATTCCAGTCATGAAACAGACCAGCTTGTTTAGGCTGGTGCTACTAGTGGAGAAGGAAAAGCATCCCAGGCTCTTCCAAAAAATTCCCCATCAAGAAACAGAAATTTCCACCTCAGAAAAAAAGAAAAGATGAAGTAACAACAAATGAAGGTAAATGAAGACAATCTGTACTTCTATAAAAATGTATTTATACTCTTATGTTGAAAGAAATAAAGGAAGCATACTTAAATGATTCTTAGTTTTATATGGTGTGATTTTCCACTGCCTCCTCAGGAAATATCTCAAACTAACATAACAAAAAGTTTAAAGAAAGGAAGATTAAATTCATTTTAAAGGGAGGGAGAGGGGGAAGAGCCAACGATTGTGTTTTTCCATACCATTTAGAAAATGTGAGCTATAACCTTTCCAGTAGCAAAATGGAGATTAATTTCATGTCAAATAATAACTTCTTTGTGATTTAAAAACAAAAGTTGCCAACATAAAACCAAGCATTTTAGTAGATATTTCCCTTAAGCTCAGTGAGCAGAAAACCATGTCTCATGATCACAAAAAAGGGATGGAAAGGACCTTGAAAGGTCAACATCCAGGATGCCATTCCATGTTAGGATTTTTCTAGTTGCAAAACTGATTCAAAAAATTCCCCTGCCTGTTTCTGCCCTGCCTGCTCCCCTCCCCCCTGAGTTTCTGTTCCCCAGCTATACCAGTTCAACTGTTTTTAAGTAAAAGAATCTAAACACAAGGGGTCATGGTCTAAGCCAGATCTAAGCTAGAAACTTGGTTTTCCCTCCTCCCCACACTCTCCTTTTCTTAAAAAAAAGAAACAACAAAACAAACAAACAAAAAAACTTAAATCCTTAAATCACAAGGAGCAGTAAGTAGTATGGAGGTGAACAGAAAGACTCCTATTGGCATCTTTTAGGTTAAAAGTCATCAAGCTTCAAGGTTTCAAAAAAAAAACAAACAAAAAAGACAAAAAAAAAGCACCATCAAAACAAAAACAAAGCAACAAAAACTTGTACACATCATCTGCAATGTACAGAGCCCAGATCTCAGGGTAGCATAAAGAAGAAGCTTATGCTTTGTGTTTTCTAAACTCATCTAACAAAGTTTGCAATCTTGCTTGAACTGCATTTTAATAAAGCTATCTTCTATTAATCTCACCATTTTGTCTTTAAGTATGATTTCCAAATTAGTGCCCCATATGACATCTCCTGTTTTTCAACAAGGCAGCAAATTGAATTCTGTATGGGGCAGACGAGCTTACATTTAAAGTGCCTCTCAAACCAGCAGGGTAGAATCCTCTGTAGTTAAAGCATGCCATTTGCACTGTAACTGAAAAGACTTCCAGTCTCAATTTCCTGTCATGAAGGAGCCTAAAATGTGTTTTGTGAAAGTTAGGCAAGTTAATGCTGCTAAGGATTTGGTCCTCAGGTGTTTCAGTCGATGAGACTTACACTCTTGGTCATGGAAAAAGAAGAGGAGAAGAGCAAAAAGTGGAGAGCGTGGGAGCAGAATTAGACCCTGCCTAATTAATTGGGAGCCCATCTTGGAATGTCCAACATCTATCAAGCATGCATACAGTGTGCAAAAACAAAACAAAGCAAAACAAAAACAATAAACACAGGAGAAAATAAGAACTGGATATAGACAGTAAATGGCAAGGCTATAAATGATTTTCTCCGACTTACTTTGAAAGAAAGAAAAAAAAGGAACAAATACCTTGCTAGAGGATGGAGAAATTTTTGAAAAGGTAAAGGGGGAAGGGAAGGGAAAAGGCCAATAACCAAATATATTAATCTTTTGGAGGGCAAGTGTCATTTCATTTTTCATTGAAAGATAGGCCCTGACCATGGCTTTTTGTCTCTGACAGATGGCTCTCAACATTTTATTAGTATTCTGTGTTCTGATGTGACACATCATCTCTAGGGATAGCTCTCCTCAACTGTCCTATCTATTCCCTGCAGATTCACCTAGAATATATATTTTAATTGTATGGCTCTGAAAAGAACAAAACCTTCCAAAGAGTTAATGTTATGAAAATTAAGCACTTCCTTAAGTTTCAGTGCTAATGCAGTCATTAAAGGGGAGCAAATAAGCACAAAGTCCACCACTAACAATTCCATATCAAGCTGTTTTTACAGGGAATAAAAGAACAATGGCTTTAAAATATTTTAATAAATGCTTCCTTCCAGGGGGGAAAAAAGAATGGAGAAAGCAGATGTTTTCAGGAACACCTTCACCACATTTTAAAATAAAAATCTGGAATTTAGACATGATACATACTTAAAAATGTATCCCTCTCTGCTGAACTTTAAAACACAGACCTTGACTCATCAATTACATATACACTGTTAGGTGAAACACAACACTCAGCATGAAAGAAAGAGTTTCCTTTAAAATATGAATTACACTTAGAGCAAAAAGAGCCTGTTTTCTCTTAAGTCTAGCCTTTTCAAGTGGCTTACCAAAATAAGGAATTATTACTATCATTTTTTACAATCTGCTACATTAGGAATACAAATTTCAAAACTTAGACAGTTTTTTTTGGGGGGGAGGAGGATGGATTAGGAGGATATTATGAAGAAGAGTTCACATTAGCATTCCTTCCTCAAGCAATTTGCTTCAACAAATCTCACTGGCCAGAACTCTGATATACCATAGGGTACAGCTGTGACCACCCCTAACATTTGTATGTATGTAGAGCTGCTTTTCTAAATTTCTTCCGCGGCTGCAAGTCATGTGGACAACACCGAATAGGCAGCAGTAAATGCAAACAGCAGGGCTCTCTATGAAGAAATCACACCTAAAGCACTATCCTTCAGTGCCTCATGTACTGGATTCTTCTAATGTACCAGTTTTCAAAGGATTATTTTAGCAATTAACACCATTTTAAAACATTTCAAGTATCAGTGTAAAGCAGCAGTATTTCTGCTCTTTTAAGAGAGATGACAAAAACTCACCATATTATTGGCCCAAGCAATTAAGTGTCCTCTCCATTTTATGTTTCTTATGTTTCCTTCCCCTTCATGTAAAACCGAAGGCTTCCATCTATTCATCCAGCCTCTCTCGTATAGCAGCAACTGTGAAGAAGCGCAACAAGAAATATTTTGGTGACACAATGCTGTATGCAGACAAAAGAGTTTTTAGCTTCCTTATTTCTTACTCTGCTCAGATTCGAAGCTAGGGAGAAATACACAGCTATCACAAAACAAAAGTGAACACAATCAAACACTTTCATATAGTACATTTACACTGAGAATCTTACATACTAAAAAAATCAAGTTACTTTCATAATTATATTAATCAGCAGCCTTCCTATCAAGTTTTTTTTTTCAAATAACAGTAAATATATTCCTTTCCATTTGAAAGATAAAGCACTTAAGGCATTTGAGAACCTAACAATACTTGTGACAAGAGCTAGGAAAGCTAATAAAGAAACCAGGCTGTCTTACACCTACCCACTGATCTCTTGATAGGCTTTCTTCTCTCCAAAAAGCAGGAGATAGTAAAAAAACATCTCTTATGCCTGGGCTAGTCAAAATTATTGAAGATCTCCAAGTCTGAAGCCTTTCGCTTGGCCCCATATGGAAGTACACAGCCTTCAGTAGGGCTCTAGAGATGCTGCATGGTCCCGCACATGCAACTGCACTCACAGCAAGCACTGCTGATTGTAAGACTTGTGTAATGGGGGATCCCAGGTTCTGCAAATATGGAAGGCTTTTACAATATCTAAAAAGCACTGACTATTTTTTGAAATATCTTGCACAGCAAAGAAAAACACTACTACATGCAGACAGTCTGTATGACAGTCCAAGTTCTTTAGCGCTCCTGTGTGGTTTCAGGAAGTTATTTAATAGGATTATAAGACACAATCACTTCAAGTGATGCAAAGCACAGTGCTTGGAGAGGAACAGGAGTAAGGTACCAGTCCTGCCAACTGTTGCTTGAGTACACACATATGGACACATACACAACCTGAACCCAAGCTCATAAAATGCAGAAGAACCATTAAGAAGTGTAAAATTACAAATTGCAAGGACCTAATTTGAGTGACTATGTTGCTACTGTTCCTCCACCTTTATTTGCATAAATAACGATAAGACACTAATTGTTTAAAATAATGTCTTTTAATAAATAAGGGACTTTTGATAATTACACTGACTGCTTATCTCTCCCACAGCCACCAGATGGCACCAGAAGACAAAGATTTTCTCCAAAAGTTTGATGTAGTCACTATCCAGGATGGTCTCAAACTTTTGCATGGAGCACACAGCAGACATCAGAGCACACCTGGCCACTTTAACACCACCAGAAATGACCCAGTGTCTTTCCTACAGCTCACGTGAAGGACTCTCTTTTAGACAGTCACAGGGATTTTCCCACCCGTGAAAAGGCTACGGAACAAAACAAAACCCAAACTAACCAGCTCCACTCAGAAGCTGAGAATGTTACTTAAAACTGAGTACCATCCTGATTCCGACTTTAAAATTACTTTTTTCCAGTTCACAAACTTCTAAGGGAAAGCCACGCAGACGCTTCTTTCAATACAATCCAGTAGAGACAGCAGCAAATACATAGGGTTTTCACCTGGACTTTCTGCACAAGGCTGTGAAAACAATGTGGATGAAGTGAAGTAAAACTGTCTGATACAAGTTACATTAACAGATCTTTGTTCTGCTTATGACTTATGTGTGATTTAAGTTTATTTAGGCTACAAAATCCAGCTGGAATGACACTTGCAATGACATTTACCTGCTATTTTGTTACTGTTTTTGGCTTGTGAACGTCATGCTTTTTTCATGCCTCTCTGAGTATGAAGGAAAATAATTGACCTGAGAAAGTGGTGAGGAGAAAAGTAAAAACAAAATCCTGCTTCAGCATATGCTCAACTTTACACGTGCTTAATTAAATTCTCAAACCAAGGACCATAGAAGACATCAGACTGATCTTGCCTGTAAAAGATGGAAAGTGAATCTGAATCACTGCAGCAACCCAAATTCCCCAACTAGTATCACAAAGTGCAATAGAAGCTAAAGGATGCTCAACAGCTTCAAGACGGAACCATTTTCATCTCCAAACACACCTTACTACTTTATCTGCAGTGGAATTATCTCAATTTTACTGATATATAATGTGATTTATTTATTATTTCCTACAGCGACACCTGGAAACTGAAATACTGAACATACAACTTCGATACTTGCTTTGGAACTACTATGCACTGAATGCAGCTCTCTCAAAATAAGCAGACTAATTTATTTCTCGGTCTTCCCTTCTGTCTTTATAATGAAATATTTATTGCACCAGAAAGCCATTTAAAACTTCAATAGCAGCTAGACACATAACAAAAATCCACCATTCTTGGAGGGGTTCCTTCTATCACTTCCCACTCTTTCTGGTAGGTGAAAATATTTTCGGATTTTATTTCCCATAAATCCCCTATTTTGGCAGTCAGCATTCCCAGTACTTATATTTCAACAGCAGCCACAAAATCACTTTCTTGCATTCTGTGCAATAGAGTTTATACTTTCCTCGTTTTGATTTGCTCTGGTAAATCTTTCGAGTTCTTTGTTACAATACAGTAGTGCTTAGAATGCACTTCCAGCACCTCTTGCATGTACCATAACACAATAATACAGCTAAAACAAAATAAAATTAACTTTGACTGCAAGGGTCCTCACCCACATTCCTTCACAGTACATTGAAATCTTCCTGTATCTCTCTACTAATTTTCCTGTGGGTCTTAACTGCTTATGCTTGTCTACTGATTACTGAGAAAAAAGACACATGGAAATGTGTGAGACAAGGATGGTGCAGGTCTTGATTCTTTTTGGTTTTAAGAATAAGTTAAAATAATTATCTTGTATTAGGACTACATCTCTCCGTATCTTTCACTACCAGGAGATTAAACTCCTCTGAGAGCTCCAAACTCTATTTGTACTGTGCATCCACTAAGGAGAATAGACTAGTGCTTGAATTAAAGGAGCCTATCATGCAATTAGCATTAACACTAATTGTGTGTAATCCCAGCTTTTAAACTATGCAGAGGAATTCTCAGTCCTCTGAATAAAGAGGCCAATGAAGTTTTGGTCATATCAATACAGTGAAATAATTACATTTAACTTCATCCCACTACCAAATAGGAAACTGCTAAAATCAAAGATGTCTATTCTCACAGAGTATAAAGTTTCAAAGTACAAGTCTTTTGCTGTAGCACTGCGCACAGCATCACGTGTGAAGAACATCTCTCTTCTACTCCACACAATTGCTTTGTTTCAAAACAGTGCCTTCTCTGTAAAGAGCTGTAGGACTTCTGCTGAAGCAAAAGGCTGAGACTTCAATTTGTAACTGAAGTGCCACCCTTCCTTTTCCTACAGCAGCCCTGCTGGATTAGTTTTCACATTCAATGAAATAAATACCAGGAAAAATATTGTCCTTGTCCTGTTCTTTGTTTGCCCGAGTGTGACGACATGCCTATCTGTGGCATTTGTTCTGAGTTTTGGCACCTGCTTCACCAGCTCTCTCCTCAGCCAGGCAAAATCACTAAAACCTAAAATGCTACTGCTACAGATGCAACTGATCGCTACAGATATTTATTGTTTTAAGCATAAAAACAACATTTACAGGCACAGCCGAGATTAACAGATACCTGGCAGTAACACAGAACAGCACACCACATGAAGACTTACTGTTTAATCATGCATCCCTAGGAAAACATATAGCAACAATAAAAAATTATCACTTCTGTGTGGTGCGGCAATGGGCTGGACGAGTTCAAACGAGGAAGGGAATATTGTAAGCCTCAAGTTTTCAGCTGAAGATAGGTTCTCAAAATATCATCACCAATCACTGTGGTACAAGGGGCTGGGGTGTCGGTGGAGGGAGGGCAGGAGGCGCAGCACTGGGTGTCTGGGGAAACCAAACACAAAGGCAGAGACAAACACGGCTCTGGGAAGTGATGGCAGTGGTGAGATGCAACACAGGAGCTTCTGCTGTACAGTTCATGGGCAGAGAAGCTAGAAATTTTGGAGAGTTCAATACAAAAAAGTGCCACAGGACTTCTAATAGGCTACACTTTTAATAACTCAGCCACTAGATTCCAGCTGTCGCCTATACCCAAATAGCTACAGACCTTAACACCTTTGGAAGCAAGTCCTGCAGCCTCGCAGGCAGAGCCACAAGCTCTCCCACATCTCACATATTTAGATCCTCTTTACTTGCCACCTCAGGCAACAACAACAAAATCTTCTACACAGACTTTTGCAAAATACACAACTATAGACTTCCTGCACACAGGACTACATACATGCAATCTCTTCTCACTTTCCACAAACAAAATTAGTCCGTTACAGCACAAGATGAATGTTTCTCTTCTTCTTCATTGTGAAAACCCAGCCTCAGTCAAGCACAACAAAATAAGCTGCTTATTAAGTAAATCAAACTTCATAGCACTACATCTCCACGTTTCATCTGTTGAATAATACAGGATACATCCAGGCACCATACATCACAGCACGCACATGTCAGACCTGTACTATTATGGCTTGCTTGTTGCTACAGTTTGCTTCCTGTTTATGGTAAATTATCCAATGCATGGACAGAAATTGCCATAGTATTTACTCCTTCTTCACTTAAACCGGACCTTTGAGTATTTACTGACTGACATTTTATAGCTTACAAAGCAATCTGCCTTTCTTGTCTGGTACTCTTCTACCCAACATAATGCCAAACAGCTGACTATCTGCTTTCTAAAAATGGACTGTGCTGCAAACAGCATCCTGACAATTTAATAATTTGTCAAAGTAGTCCAACCAGTTATTATGAAGTACATATCATAGGGTTCAGAGGTAAAGGTCATCTACTTACTCACAAAGCAAAGTGCTTCTGCTGACACTAAAAAGCAGACAATTAAAAGAAAAAAAAATCTGAGACATTCCCTGGCAGACTTGACTTTAACATACAAATTCAACTATCCGTAAGAGCAGTTGCCGTTCCACGAGAATGCTGTTTCTCTTCCTGTTTGTGCATTGTTTGCAATTGCTATTCTTCTTCTGTGTACAGCACTGCTTTACCTGGAGTGGAAAAGGAATTTAGATCATCTTGTTTTGCCTCTCAGACAGGAGGCAATGTGGGTCCAGTCCAGGCTTCTAACACTGAAATTTTATTTTTGATTTTTTTTTTTTTTAAATGAGAAATTTGCCCCAGGCAACACTAAGTTCTCTCTGCGTTTATAACAGACAAAGAAAAGAGTCTAATGTTCAACCACGGGCATCTATATGCTCAGATGCTAATTCTGAGAGGATAAATTGGACTTCAGTATGTTGACATAAGTATCTGCATTTGAAAACCATTTCTTATAATGTATTTTCCCCAGCAACAGAAACACAGACTGCATTAAAGATATGCTTTTAAATATTTCCACCGTATATATTTCATATACATGTATGATACAGATACAGATAGATATGAAGATGTAACTACTTGCAGTCGCCAGGCAAATTTTCAGTTTTATCTTGGTTCCCTAGCTCTGAAAATCCAGCTGAAATTGTTTCAGATTGGATAATCAAATCAACAGTTATAATGAAAAATGAATGTCCTATGAATGCATCTTTTGAGATGCTGAATGTCCTCCTCCCATACTGGTTTCAGTATTCGTTTGCTGAATTGTGCTTGGTCCTCTACTACCATGCTGAGTAGAACTCATCCCCCCAAAACTTTAATAGCACAAATTCAGCAGAGTGACTTAATCACTCCAGAGAATTCATTCTTCTACGAACTTTACTAAAAAATCTGTCATGCCTAGTTATTGATCTTAATTAACATCAAATAGGGAGCATCTTCGATGCCTCTGCCAAGAAAGAAACCTCCAATTCTCCTGCTCTCCAAAGTTATCTTCACACAAGAGGCAGTCGCCAATACCTTCACTTTGGAACTGCAATATCCTTCAGTCTTCTCTTTTTGGTGGTTCTGCCTCTTTAACCCTCTGGATAAAATGGATACTCCAACTCTGCAATAGTATTCATTTAGATGATGTATTGGGAAAGACCAGCATTCTAATAGTTAAATGAAGAACACCTTGTTTTCAGCTTTACCACCCTCATTTTGTTGGCTTTTACCCTGTTATTTTTTAAGATTAGACCCTTTTTTAAAAGGTAGAAGGTTACGGCCTTCAATAGCACAGCATTTGTCTTTTCCCTTGCTTTGAAGCTCTACTGTCTGCTCTGGACAGGAATGCCCTGTTATTTACAATATACAGTATTATTATTTCAGGGTTACCATCATCTGCCAAGGCACCACAATGGTGCTGAAGTTAATTGCAGAGGTAAGGGGGAGGGGAGAAAAGAAATGCTTCTTTTGAGTATAGTACCTATTGCTTCTCACTGAGTTCCCATCAACATTTCTGTAATACCTACCTTTTCATTAAGAAAACAGAGGCAAAATGCTTTTCCAGCCCAAAATAGAAGGTAATGGTACTATTCCAATCTTAATGGAAGTTCTTTACTTTTAAAAACAAAGTTTTAATAAGCAAAGAGTTTAAACTGTTTAATTAGTTCATAACGCAGTCTAGGAAAAACATCCTTAAAGGACTCTAGCATTTGCCTAGTTAAACATATGCCAGGTAGAGTTAAACTTCCAGCAATCTGTAATGATTTAAGCAGTTACCCCAGGGTAACTATCCTCAAGTCAGCTTTAGGTCAGGCTGCACTTCTAAGCCACAGAAAATCTCAGCACCACCCAATGGCTCACACCACTCCCAACCATCCACCTGCCTTTGGAACCGAGCAGCTGTAACACGTGGCCCCAAAGCATATCGCTTTGCTCCTCTCCATTCCTCTTTTACTTTTTTTTTTTTTTTTTTTTTTTTTTTAAGACATCATAGCTTGCCTTGAACTTGGCAAAATGCTCTGCAGTGGGTCTTTGAACTGGAAAGCCTATTGTACATACATTTCATATTATTATGATGAGCTGTATTTTTCTCAAAAAAATAATTAAGGAGGTGGTAACTTACAATTACAGCTCCCCACCCTGTTCACAGAAGTACTACAAATAAGGATCCTATTAAGGCAGATGCTCGTCTACAAAATTAATAAATTTAAGCAGATTTCTAAGTACTTTATTGATTTAAGACCAAACAGCATTAAAGTTAGCGGGTGGGAGCAGTTCTTGATTTCTGAGCGCAGATGTGATTTGGCTTCTTTGCTTTATTTTGCTGTAAACCAAAGTCAGCATGAAATTCAAGTAAGAAATCAAGAACATCCTTCTCATATTCTGTGACAATGTTCATAATGCAACTAGAGGGGTTTGAGTACATGACCAAATTCCTTTCTGGCTTGCTCCTTTTATCTGCTTTAAAGGCCTTGGCGAATGATTAAAAAAAAAAAGAAAATTAAAACGCTAATATACGTAAAGTCACCATCTCCCAGAGTAAGAAAAAACAATGATAGACCCCACAGTGTTTGGGCACAGAGTTCACATCCCTCACACTTCACATTTTTGTGAATGCAGCTCAGGCAAGGAGCATACTATGAGATCCTTAAGCAAAGCTTTTCTCTCAAGATTGATATAAGTGAGGATAGCCTTATTTCTACAACAGCATCACAACCTCGAACAGCCATCTTCATGCAGCTCCATGCTCACCGCCTCTGTGCAGGTGGGGCAGGACAGGGAGTGTGCCTCGCACCGCTGCCAGCTATCAGGCAGCTGAAATCTCTGTGTCCACACAAAAGCTTGAAAAGCAGAGAGACCTCAGGAGTTGAGCGTCTCCTGACTGAAGGAGTTGGCACAACTGCACAACATACAGGCATCAGGCCTCAGCCCGAGGGAACGTGCTGCAGGCTCCTTGCTCCTGACTCTCGTGGACCAAATTCCCACTGCCTGCTGCCCCCCACGTAGCTCGTTGGCTTCAGACTTAAGGAAGGGTATAAAGAGCAGAGATGTTTTTCAAGGCCTTTTCAGAAAAAAAAAAAAAAGTATCTTTGATAAATAGGTAGGCAAAAATTAATTTCCTGAATCTTTACAGAGCATTTTGTTGTCACCATTATACAAGTAAATACACTCCTTTTGGAGGAAGGGAGAAAAGAGGAGTGGTTTCTACCACACGGCTAAAAGGTTTTACTTGTTGGTTTTATATATCAGTAAAACCAAATTATAGGTGTCAAGGGACATTTATTTCAATGCTAAATACCTTATGTTAAGATGTCAATTAAAGTTTTCCTGAAGAGGAAAGTTCCTCAGCAAAAAATGAATGCATTAAAAACAAGTATACCATTCCCCAGAGGACAGAATATAAAACAACCTGTCAAGTAATCAAAGATAACCAAAGAGAATGTGTTAACTCCCTGATGCTTTTTTCTGTTCAGCAGCAGGTGAATGCAAGCTCTTTTACCACCTGACAGAGCCCTGTTCTATTAACTCCCTGCCTCCTTCTTTCCATACCACTTCTATCAGCACTAAAAAGCTTCACAAACTGGTGGCTGACAAAGACATACACTGACTATGCATTCTTTTAAGGGCAACACCAGATCCAACCAGCCTACAAAAGCTGCCAAACATGCACACTATTTACAAAACAAAAACCACAGCTATTCTTGGAAACATACTGAACTGTTTTTGAAAATTTAGTTGTAAGGAGCACAAGTGTTTAACATTCAGTTTAATGTATCTACAGGTGAGGATTGTTTACCCTTAATTAGAGAAGGCAACAGGAAAATTCCATGAATTCAAGAAACTGGTCCAAATCAAACTTCTCATATTTTAACTGAAAATATGCCATGTGACACATCATGTTTATAGAACCTGGAAACATCTGTACTCTGAAAAATCAGAATCACATCCTACACCAATAAAACATCATAATGTGCATATAAAATAGCAAACTCCTCAAAATAAAGACTTCGATTACACAGATAAGAGTATATAAAAAAAGAAAGTGGGAGCTCTTCTCTATTCAAAACTCTCCTGAATTACTACAAAAGACCAATGTATACAACATACTTTATAAAAGATCAGTAATAAGGTCTAACTTCTGCTCCCACTTCAACAAATTAAAATGAATATAAATGAGTAGAAAGGCTACCCTAGGAAATAAAAATGAATTATTTTATTTTATTTCCAGGCTGGAAGGCCAAAAGTATTTTTATTCTGAAGCTCTAGTTGTTGCAACGTGTTTTTAACATAGTTAATGCATTACTTTTTTCCTGGAATCTCAATTAAGAGTGTGGTACAACACAATGCATAAAGAGAAGGAAAAAGATTAATTCTTTGTTCTAGGTGTTAAAAAAAATCACAGATACAAGCCTTCTGAGCTGTTTTTAAAAGCTGTTTAAAGATAGATCTTTACACTGGGACTGCTTACCTTTTTTCCTCCTGTTACAAATTGCTTGAAGTGAGATCTTACAAAATGAGGATGAACAGCAACAATCTGAGTATAAACAGGAGAAAAAAGATGATTATGACTCAAATAAGAGTTTAAAAGGTGCATTCTATCATTATTTTTTTAACTAGATAGCTCTTTGCCAAATATCTAACATTACAGCTGAGTTCTGCCTCTGAAGTACAGAGCAGTTCTTTTAGACATCTCAGTCTGTTTCTTAGTCCAACTCATTTTTTCTTAGAACAAAAAGAAAATTCTCCAAATTGTAGGGCACATGACATACAAGATGCTGAGGGACACATTAGGCAGGACAACCACTTTTTTCCACATCAGGCAGCAGAACAAGGTCCATGTAGCACAGTAACACTGCAAGCGTTCCTCCAAGTGAGTCTTCTTTGTGACCTACCTAGAGGACAAGGCTTGACATTGTCGCACAACTATCTTGTGTGTTGTTACACAGCTTAAATAGCCTCCTTACTTCGCCCCACCAAGCACCAGGCTCATGTTCCAACTGATAGCTGGTTCTGGCGTGTTGAATCACAGTGCCAAAAAAGGGCTTTTGTGTTACATGTCAAGAGATAAAGCTGTAAGAGCAGTACGACAGTAGGAGCCAAGTGAGTTGCATCCACTGTGTGTGAAAACTTCATGAGCTCGTTCTTTTTCTCCCCTCCAAGAGCAAATGCAAACATAGAAGAAACCAAGCAGCAAAATACAGAAACTTGCACAAGCCACCTTTTCTCCTACAAGAAATGCTTCTTGCTAAGAAAGCTAGATCTTCCCATCTATCTAATAGAGGCATTTTTTTCAACAGCCAGCCAGCCAGCCACACTTATCTCTACTAGAGTAAAACTGAATTCTTCCCTCCACAGAGAGTACATCAGCGTCACCACCCATTGCTCTATCCCGGGATAGGCTTAACAGATATGAATTGGTTGCAAAATATTGACCTCACAGTTAGCAGAACCCTCAGAATTTATATCACACATCTACAAAGAGAGAAATATGTTGAGACAGGTAACAGCTGAAACAGGACTATTTCTCTTCCACTTTGCCTTTTGTATTTGAAAAACTCAATAATACTTCTTACAAAACCTAGATCAGCTTTCTTCCTGCCTAACCAGATCAAAAGCTTTTATATTGAGATAGATAACTATTTTCTAGTGACTTGAATAACATTACAAGGAAGCAGTATTCCTCTCTCATTTAGATTCAATGTGACCTTTCTGTTATTAAAGACAACAACAACACAATTACTAAAGATTAAAACAAGCACTTACTTTAATAGGACAGTCAAACGTTTCATGAAACTCTTCCGCTGAATACAATCCAAACACCTGCACCTAATTTGAAAAAAAAAATGTACCCAATAACCACTTGACAATTAAAGGTGAATGTAAAACACTAACAAGTAGAAGATTACTTTGAATGCCAACAGCTACAGCATTTTCCTGAAGCAAAAAGTCATATTTAACTATTCAGTTAATTGAGACATCTTTGACTTCTATTTTGGCTTATCTCTAAATATTTTCAGCAGTGCAGAAGTACTTATTTGAATCTAACTTTTTTTTTTTTTTTCCCTAAACAGAAACCCAGAAACGACAAGTTCCTTTTGCTTTAGGCTGATCAAATCTGTTTAACAGATACTGATCTAGGTAAGGTATGAGCAACATAATAACATTCAGGGGAAGATAAATTAAAAACTCTTCCTTTCTGAGAAGGAACTGGAAGATTTTTTCCCCTCCAAGCAATACAGGCTTTACATAAGAAAAAAGAAATTTGTGACAATAAAGCAAAACCAGCCTGAAAACCAAGTCCCGTATGTTTCTTGGCATCCTCTGCTCCTCCCAGGTGCATTCAGTGCTACTTTGTTTTATTCCATGACCACTGGGAACGTCTCTGAAGATTGCTCCCTTCTCATCTATGTTGATGTCTTAGTACATATAACAGTCAGCACTGGAGCTGTAACCATGGGCCATCAGAATATCTATCAGAATTAATTCATCTTAAGAAGGCTCAACATGAATAATAATAATAATAAAAAAGTATCTTTCTACTGTCAAGAGAATTAACGGATTTTTAAATGTTTTCTTCTCTTTATTTACAGAATTGATATGGAGGTATAAAGTATAAAAAAAAAAAGTTAGATTTCTTAGATGCTGTGATCCCAGAGTAGGGTTTCCTCAAGCTTTTTGCAGGCGCATCCCTCTTTTGGTCTAGCGTCTTGTCACGCAACACCCCGATTCCTTCCCTGATTCTCATATGAAATGATGACAGCTGATTTCCTCCAGAGCTTAGGAGTAAAATGGGGCTGAAGACTGATGGCTAGGAATTAGTAATTGATATACTAATTATTATTCCCACAAGGAATAATAAACGGTTTGCTTTTACATGATGATTGTAAGAGGTTTGCACCCACTGCCAGAGGCCTCAGCTGCCGGTGGGAGAAGGGAGGGAAAAGAGCATCCCGGGAAGTGAGTCCATGGAAAACTGTATCTAGCAGCAAATCTATTTTAGAAAGCTCCTGGACAGGCTTAGCCATTCATCCTTAGTTTCTGGGAGAGGTAATCCCTTCAGTAATTCTGCTCTACATGTTCAGCTAGTTGGACTAACTACGTGTTGGACTAAAAGATTTAAATCCTCTTTTAACTCTACTGCGTTCTCTCTCTCCAGCCTCACCGCGACTACTTGAGTTGCAAGGCATGGGGGACAGCTACAAAAAAAAAAAAAAGGCAAAAATATAAATCAAAAATCACTAGAGAAAGATCTGCAGAACAAAGCCACTAAGTCCCAGTAATGGGCCACAGAAATAAAGCTTAATGGCTCTAGAAAAGACCAATTCAGCTATCAGAGGATGAGAACCCAGACGACCAAGTAGACAGAGTTAAAAATTAGAGCCCAGGTAAACTACAAGAGGAACTAAGCCATGGGAAAGGAAATAAGCCATCCTCAGACTGTCTCAAAGTTTGGCAGTGGTGGTAAGCTAAAACTACCCCACAACACCTCATCTCGCTTTCAAGTTCATCTCCTGGATACATTTCCGAAGCAGCATTACCAGCTCTATCCATTACTCATTAGTGAATATACAGTCTCTAACAACATGCGTTACAAATACTGCAGCATGCACTGCGTGGGGCTGAGCTACTGCTCCAAAGGATTGGAAAATCAATATTTGGAGACAGTGAGATGCATCACAAAGCTGTGATTATGTAAGCCAACCAAAGGGTTATGTTTGAGTTGGGCCTGGCTGTGAGCCTAGAAAACCTTCGGGCTGATGTCTAGAGGATTTTGTTTTCTGTGTTTTTGTTTTCATCAGTCGGCACAGTTTACCCAATGCAACAGACTAAACAAAATAAGGTACAGAGGAAAGAGAAAATACAAGGAAAGGAAGGAGGAAGAAAACAAATGAAAATGGTTAACACACAAGTCTAGAAATTCCAGGAAAGCAATATTCTCAAAAATATCTCTCCAATTAAAAACAATTAACCAGAATTAACATTGGCAATGGTGCCTTCAACATTTTCCTAATACTGAAGCGAATGCGGCAATAAGATGTTTCTTTAAGAGTTTGAAAACAAAATGAAGCCAGTTAACTAAAGAGGAAAAAACAACTCAGCATAAAATACATGTTATCATGTTTACTCTAGGGACACCATATAACAGTTTATTACTTCTTAATGTCTTTTATTCTTCAGAGAGAAAGTGATTCTTTTGATATTACAAAGCTATATTGGATTTATCTATTTCTACTTTCTATCCCCACTCAGCTCATGATGTTTTTAGGTAGCTGCAAAAAGGAATTCATGATGAGAGCCTGCTGTATTTTGCCAGCCCTCTCCAATTTTAAATATCCAGGATTCACCATTCCTGAAGATCCAGACTTAGCTGTTCCTTCCACATGGTGGAAGAAGCAGCCAACCTTTTGGTGGTTAAAACACAAGAACACACACATAATCTATCTGAGCCACATTTTTTGGAAAATGTGGAATTTAATACTTCATAAATCTTAATGTAAAGGTTGCTGCAGTAAACATGACACTAAAATGTGTAAACACATGGGGTTTCAATATTCTTTATGCTTCTTTGTATAAGTTCAAAGTCAATAAAGATACAAATTATATTACCATTCTGTAATGACATAGGAGAACTTCTGCAAAACAAAGAGTCAGACCAAGGTTTTTCAAGATATTATACAAGCAAATATCTAACCTAAAAAAAATGCCACAGCTCTGAAGCTGCAAGTGTGCTTCCCCTTCTATTTATTCCAGTTCCAGCATTTTCCTCTTATACCCTCATATTTTAACACCTGGCCAGTGGCTATAACCAAATGGCGGTGGGGGTTTTGACTTCTGTTGCTTTCCATGGAGATGATGATCAGCTGCAGAGTTAATTGGCAAGGAACATTTTCATAGAAAAAAAAAAACTTTAAGGAAAACCTGTAAGTGGCTCCAAAAAGCAATTGGGAATGTATGACACGCACGTGCCAGGTGTTGATATTGTATCTGGATACTGCCTGACAAGAAAATGATTAGAGAATTGCACTGTACTGCTATGCCAACTTCAGTCAACATCATTAGTCTAGATGTAATTTGAGTGTGAAAATAAAGAAAAAAGCAGTAAAATAAAATGCAGAACACAGTGGAACAGATACAAGAAAGAGGCTTCAAGCCTTCCTTTGAGAGGCAAATGGTTTCCATCTCCCTCATGTTGGATTCACTCTGATATGGGAAAATGCACTCCCTGCCTACTGCAAGAAGCTTTTACAGTGGCCTGTGGGACACATCTTCAGTAATTTGTAGAAAATACATATATCAACCTAGTTAGCTCGAAATGCACAGCTGTTACCATATCCTTTTTGTTTGTTTGAAACAGATTTAACAAAATTAACTTGTTTCTTTTCCTCCTCCTTCTCTCCCTCCCTCCAAGCAGTTCACTATTTCTGATTATTTCTCTGAGTTAATGATAATCTTGCAACCACTTGAACAAGCATTTAACTTCTTACAATACAAACACAGTCACTGAGGTACGGAAAGAGGGATACATGGAGTGTGAAGTTACACTTTTCCTATGACCAAGAACGTTGAAGTGCTACATTACCTAGCCAGGAATTTATGCCTTTTTATTATACGACAGCAAAATATACAAGTATGTTCTTTCACCCACTCCTTGGGTGTATTCTTTCATAAAGACACACCTTTCTGAGTAAAGTCAAATGTTTAACTTCTAAAACACCCAGATCTTTTAAGTTTTTAGTGTACAGTATGGTGAGGTTGCAGTGCCCCTGGACTTCATGAACACAAGTGTGATTCATATTGCACTTGTGTTACTCCAACCCTGTATCAAAAGCGTTATCTGAATTAGCTTTAGCTTGAGAAACAACGTTTAGGTTGTCTTGTATAGTGCAGTGTCACCTGCTGGGTCCACGATACCTATTTCACTAAATGAAGGCAGATTCATCATTTAAATAAATGGAGTTTTGTCCTTTTCAAATACAGCCACATCAGAATAGGGATAATGAATTTCTGAATATTTCTGCAATCAAATATATAATTTAACATTAATGTATTATATTAAATAAAAAGCGTGGCTTGGAGCCTTACTGCAACATATATATTTCAAGTAAGTAATTAACAATCATATCTAAGGAGTCCTTACAGCAAGTGCTCATTCCTACACACCATTCAAAACACCACAACCACCAATGCAAGCTCAACGGTTTTTTATTACTGTGCACAATTACCGACCCTTCCCTTATCTTGCTAAGACAATTAGGATACTGTTGCTGTGTTTCTCGCAGGCTGTAAAATTCTACAACCCCCTTTGATAGGCACTAGTATCCCAATTACTGTGTCAAGATACTGACATCAAGAGATCCCTGAGAAACAAAAGGCTTGGATACATAAAGTGGCTCTCTGCCTGTTCCCTATTTGGAAGGGAAAAAATCCAAGTGCATACAGTCTAAAGAAGGTTGTTTCCCCATTTTGCCTATTGCAAGATTCAATTTTACTTTTCATGTGTACAACTTATTCTGAATAGGACAAATCCATTAGGATCACCAACGCTCCTCTTCCCCCCCCAGATCTACTCTATATGAAATGTTCTACTCAGGAAGTCAGGAGGAAATTGAGAAATTATTTAAACGATTTTTAATGCACTGCATTTGTATATGAACATCACATTCAAAACAAAAGCTTAAAAACACCCTGTGCATTAGAATCTTATCACTGCAAACCAACATTAGAAAAGACTGCCATTGACTTAAAAACAAAAAAGACATTCTTGTAAGTGGAAAATCAATCACCAAAACCACTAAATGTCACAGCTCAACATTCCAGAGAAGCACTGATAATTGTTAGTTATACACTGCACAAATGATATATGTCCTCAGTCAAGGAAGTAGGTGCCAGTTTTTTAGGAAACTGTACATATATTGATTTTACATTTATTTAATGTGGCTGTTGTAAGACACTTTATTCTTCTGATAAACTATGATTGCTTATCAAAAGATTCTATAATTCAAGAGAAACATTCATAACGTGTGTGGAAATGAAAACCACCAGCCCACAGAAATCATGCCCACAAAATCCAATTTTGTGGATTTATAGCAGAAAGGCATTAAACTACTGTCTTGCAGGAACAGCAGACTAGTCACTGAAGTATAACTGGCACAGCAGTAATGATAAAGGTGACGTGTCCTCCTGCCACAGCTGTTAATCAGCTTAATACCAGTTACATTATTGACATTCTTGTAATTAGTTTTCCTACAGCACATTTGTGCAAAATATATTTGACTTTAATTTTGAGTATTCAAAGGTGAGCCCAGTTCTCAAAATGGATGGTCAAAGAGGTGCTAAATGCAGGAATTAACCCCACAAGTATCACAATTATCACAGGTTTAACATTGAGGACTGCCTTTTTCCTTGTCAGATACACAAATGGGTTAGTTGTACCTTGCCATCTTCTGAGCAAACACCCATGTGTTCTCCACTTTCATCCAGACTGATCTGATTTATCTTCACCGGGCTCTAGAGCAAGAAAAGTAAAGAAAAAGAAAAAAGACTTTTAAAGTTACATTTAAAGTTGCAGCAGCAATCATATGCTTTAATGACCTCTACGCTTTCTGAGATTTATGTATGAAAGGTTGAATGATGTTAAGTTGCACAAATCCAAAAAACACAGAATAGGTCTTTTTTCAATAATGCCAAAACACTGCCTTCTTTCCAGCCTTTTGCCTGACCCAGAAACCTGACATTTTTTGCAGTTACCTGCCCCAGAGGCCTAGAGCCCTCACAAAGGGCCAGGCTCCCAGGACTGGGGCATCTGAGCCTGTGCACCACGGCTATTCATTAAGAACCTCTCCTGCTATCAAAACTCAGCATAAAACATGCTGACAACACAGGCATCAAAGCAACTGAAAATTCTTCTGGTTTGGTCTGATGGCTGTACTGGTAATTATTTCTTCCTGCAAATCCCCTCTCTGGCTTTCATTTTTGCCTCTAATAGTGCTTTCAGAAGCTAGTATTAGAAGGTATTGAAGTGCAACATAGTTGTACTCAGAGAAATATTGAGAAAAGCCTCAAGACTGTACCAATTTAATAAATTTTCATTTTTCCTATCAATTTAAGATACTCTTTTACCTCTATCCTGCAGGGTTAGACAGCTTGTTACTGTTTACTTTAGCTTAAACATCTGTCCTTAAGTACCGAGGACTAACATAATATTATCCTCTCTTGTATAAAAAAAACCTTTCAATTATTTTAAATATCAAGAACTTTCTTATGTACTATGAACCTGATCTCACCCTCCATAATATATCATCATTTCAAGCATCATTGAAGGATCCTTACCCAAGTCAGTCTCTCTTAGATATTTAAGAGTAAAATTTCAAACTCTTACAAAGTTTTGAACAGATGGCACCACGAAACAGATCACTTCTGAGATTCTGAGCATCTTAAAAGAGAAATTAATCATAGGTTTGTATGAAAAGAAAGCATCACTGGAAGAGTGCTAGAGTCATGGGGTCACATTAGATGTTACAGATGTGTGTCTAAAATACCAAAAGTCCTTATAAATGCTATGGCAGGTGGAATTACACCACCATTAAAAGTTTTATGAAAATGTGCTGTTCAGATGAACAGCTTACAGGGCATAAAACCAAGGTCTTCTCAGATTCTTTGGAAAGCTTTTTTGCCTTTTCTTTCACACAAACACAAAATGTAACTCGGGAAAATGAAGTTTTCCTCACCTCCACCTTGGAAAAAAAAAAAAAAAACGCCAGCATTTGCCTAAATTATGTTTTCATTCTCTAAAATCTTCTTTCTAATAAAGTTTGAACAACCGCATGCTGCATTGAAGCTGGGAAAAGGATGCTGCCAGCCCTTTTGCTCTCCTGTTTCCTTTCACGCAGAAGACATCACTCTTGGTCATCAGGGAGCGCTGCACGGAAATAGCGCGGCTGCTGCCTATCACAACCCGGGCTTTCCACCATGTCGCCTGCCAAAAAGCACGCTGCCAAGGAAGCCATCAACCCAACTTCCCTTGATTTATGTGCTCCAGCTGTATTTTCATCTGCTGCAGGGTGGATATGCTGACTCTCTGCCTTTCAGAGCCAAAAGTGAGCATGGCCCTGGTCTTGCAGACAGCTGGTGCTTGTTCCTCCTGCCACATCTGGGGGCGTCCGCTGACGGGCACAGCTCACATCTGCCGGCTTGCTGGTGTGGTCAGCGGCCTCATGAAAGCTCTGATTCTCAGATGTTACACCCTCACCTGGCTAATATCTTGAAAATGCCTTTCTAAATTTCTGGTTTGCTCAGGAAGATGCAAGAGAAGATTTTTGTCTCTGCTGGGGGGGAGCAGGGGGACAGACAGCCACCCACAAAATAAAACAGCGTATCTCCACTCACTGCCCCCCCTACCATGAGAAACACCTCTGTCCCCCTGGAAAGGAGGAGCACAGACTGTTTGACTGAACTCATCATGTGTCATGGTTTTTGTTCTCAGTGATATCTAATTTCCCGTTGCAACAACTTCCTCACAGAGGTTCTCGTCTTTTATTACTCTGCAACTGGAAAGGCAAAAAGTCCACCCTGAAATAGCACTACCCAGACAAAGGCTTATACGCTAAGTTCCTGTGTTCAGTCAGCCCCACTCTTCTCATCTCTCCAGCACATAAAACCTGCCATCAGTGCTTGCAGGAGAGCAAGAACAGGTCTAGCACCATTCCTTCAACTGGCAAGAAAGCCCAAGACAAAAAGAAACAAAAGACAGGCCAGAAGACAGGCTCAGACCAAGACAGGCCAGAACAGGCTCAGCCTGTAAGCCCTCACTGTGCTGGTAAATGGCTTGCATAAAGTTTGATGCTCAAAAAAGTGCGGTAAGCAGGCAAGGAAGGCTGTGTTAACTGTCTTGGTATAAAAGGTGAAGCTGAAGAGCAGGATGATGGACTTGATCCATCACCCTGCTGTTTGGAGGCTGCACAGCACACTTTGGAGATTAAATGTGTGATTGTGCTCAGGTAACCAAACGGTGCCTAGCAAGGCAAAACTTCACCACGTACATTATTTCACATTATGCGCATTTTTCACATTCAAGATTGCACGCAATAAATACTTCAGAAATGTTTGCTAAGTAGAAATTTGTTAGGAAGAAATTAAGTATATGTGGTATTTTATGACACTGTATATAACTGGCAACTTGTTTCAAGCCTTCTGAATGCCAAATACTTCTTTCATTTATTTTTAACTTTTCCTTTTTTCACTTTCTTCCCAGCATTTTTTCCCCGTTGCCTGTACTGTACGCAGAGGACACTCAGGGAAGACAAGTTCATCTAAAAGCAGAGCTGCTCACTTACACAGACTTCCAGCTAATTTCCAACACAAGACACTATTCTAGATGACGAAGTAAAGCAATGTCGGAGTATTTTTTTCCATAGCTCAAGCTGAACTGGCAGTGTTGGTTACCAGCTCATTTGCTGACTTTACCCGTCAGAACTTGCCATGTAACTCAGAAAGTGATGATAGACCACAAACTCAATAACAGTCAAGTCTGAATATTAAATGCATTTTACAGTGAAGTTCTAGCAAGGTGAAGAATTCCAGTGCCATGAACTTCTAGTTTGGCACTGAGTAACAATTGAGGCTGTAATTTCCAGAACTACATTCCACAGTAACGCCATTTAAGATACGTATATAAAGCTATCCAGAAAATCAAAAATACAAGACCACCAATAAAATTAGTGTGCTACCTAAATCCAAGATGTTTCTCCTAGAATCATCTATTCAGATTAGTTATTTTTATAAATACACAGCTGCGTGCCAGCCAGCAAAGCTACTTACCATTTCAAAATTAGTCATACTTATATCCTATCAACAGCTTGTGGATAATTTTGAGATTTCAGAAAAGAGAAGCACAGACAATTTTGTGGCTTCCCCTCCCTTTCCTTTTTCTAATATAGATATTTATATATTAAATATATATGATATTAAATATTCATATATAGTGTGAGTATATATATATATATGTAAATTAAATGTTACTAACTCAGCCTTGGAGTTACAACTATTTTCCTTGTGTTTTTTTTTTTTATTATAAATTATATAAAAGTTTTTTTTTTTTTATTAAAAAAAAAAACACCTTATTCCAACTGTCCCATTGAAGAGTTTAATTTGATTGTCAAAAGGAATAGGTTTGGTTTTTAAAGCATAAGCACCCCTTCTCCAGCATCTACCTGCACAGCATGACAAAATAAGTAGAATTGCTGAAGGTCAGAGAGGACACGTAGCCACTAACCCACTGCCATCTGGAAGACTGTTCATTTGATATACTCTGAACAAGGAAATGCTCTGGGGTTTGGTCAGTTAGCTATTTTAAATCTTTTTTTTTTGAGGGGGGGAAGTAAAGGGGGAGGAAAAACCTCAAATTTTATAGGCATCATATTTAAAAAAAAAATACAGCAGTAAGGTCAAAGTGTTAATCCAAAATTTAAGAAAATCCTACTCACGTATTACTCAATAATAAATATGAACTAATCTCAAATCCTATGCCATAAAAACCTGGGCACCTGTGTATAAAATTCCAAGTTGCTAACAGTTATTTAATTAGCACTACTTTGGGTAATATTTTTTTTAACCTAATCAGAACCACTAGCTTTAGGCCAACCAAGGGAAAGAAAAAAAAGGAAAAAAAAAAAGAAAAAGGAAAAAAGACACAAGCAAACCAAAAAATCACCAACAACTTCTTTTTAGTCTCAAGGATACTTACCGGACTGCGTAAGTAATAGTAACACACACAGTATCTATAAATCGACACAATTCAAGTCTGGCCATAAGGAGGATCCTGCTAGTTAGAAATGGAGATACACTGATTAACCTGAGAACAGCTTCTGAATTTCATAAAGTGTGGAAGTTCTGGCAAAGGAGGAAGAAATGTCTTCCGCTGAATTTCCATTAGCTGCAGTTTTCTTTCTGATCGAGACATGTTTGGAATTCTCGACAACATAAGTAAGTTTGACTGTTCAAAATCAATAATGTCAAGCTGACACTACAGAACAAAAAAATGTTACCTTAATGGAAGAAAGAAAAGTTTAGGGAGAAGGAAAAAGAGCTAGCTGGGATCTTGTTCAAACAGATCTAAATACAGGCTTTTGGAAAACTGTAAATTTAAAGGAAAGGAAAATCGAGCATCTACCAACAAGTGTACCTCATGCACTAATCAATTACCTAATGTAAAAATGCTTGAAATAAACACACTTAGTATGGATTATGTCAGCTCTTCAATTAGGACTAAATTCACGGCTACTCAGAAAGCTTCTTTTAATTGTGTTCTTTGTGGCAACTCCTTCTCCCCTGACATTCATCATCAACCCACCTTATACTATCAGTCCCCCAGCAGTGAACCTGAGAAATCAATCTGCTAATGTATAATTTGTAAAGCTCCTCTGACTAACAAATGGATAATTGATTCTTTCACAAATGCTGCATCCCAATGGATATGAACTGGATGAACAAGAAACATAAGACTGGATTTCACTCCAATTCTGTGAGAAATGTAATATTTACAAGCCAGGAATCTAAACGTTTTAATAGTTGCCTGTGACTTCATGCCTTTTAGCCATGGTTAGCAAGCAAGCAACAAACACATTAAGAGTGTGAAAAGCAAAGCAGTGTTCGATCATACTTGCTGCAAAGCACATTCTACTTCAAGAGGCTCCCAACGCTAATACAAGCCATTTATGCAGCATTTTCATCCACTCTTTAAGAAGTATTTTCAAGAACTTTCCCTAAATTAACCCAAAGATTCTTAATTATCCACCTACACACATGCGTGCATACGTACTTACCCATAGGAGAAAATAATCCCTAAGTCTTTTTTACTGCGTTACGTTGTTAGTTACCTAGTCATTCTGTAGCTGCTCTTCATGCTCCAGGAAAACTGTATAAACTAGAGTTTAAATTGTAATAAAAAATGAAACAAATCTGTCTCCTAGAAGTTCCCATTTTACACTTATTCATGTGTTTCCATCTGCACAATATTCACATAAACACGTAAAACTCCAGTGTTCAGCAATACAACCTCACTTTTTAAAAAGTTAATCCACGGGAATATGAAGTACTACCTTTTTGTTTGTATTGCTTCCACCATGAAAATGGAGGTTCTGCCATGGAGGCCTGGTGTCAAATGCTGATTTGTAAAAAAACGGCCTTAGCTATTGTCATATTTAAGCAAAGATGTTCTCTAGCCTTGCACTAGCAGGATGAGGAACTTGCTTTAAATGAAGTCTCAACTCTTCAGCTTTTACATCCATATATTAGATGTTCTATACACCACTGAATTATGAAAAACAATGTTAAGGCTACTGGAAAAAAAAAGAACTAGGCACGTACTGAAAGTTCTTTATCCAAGGGTTCCTTTCCAACTTGAAATGATAACCTCAGCCCACCTAGAAGAAAGCCTAATTTAACTAACTGTCCAAAAAAGAATTTCTGCTTTTTAAGGTCTTTTCATTTTGGGAAGTGAGAGGAGGTGACAGGAAATACAGCAAACAGTTGAAGACTGTCAATATTTAAAAAATATTATCGTGCTATGCTGACTTATGCATAGTTTACATATTTGTTGAGTCTTACTAACACATTAGAGTGAAAAGGAATCCAGAAAAGCAAATTTTGATGCTATATCATGGATTATATATAACATGGTATAAGTACATATACGCCTATGCATATATGCACATCTGAGAAACATGCAGCAAAACAAAGCTTTAAATTGAAAAAGCAGCTTTAGAAGTTACAGAACAAGATGTTTGCCACTGTCTCCAATAGAAATAACATATTCTGACCTTACAATATGAATTTTCATTTGATGAAAATGTACTAATATCCACACCAAAGAGGTTTTGTTCAGCAATACTGGCAGTATTCTGGTAAGTGAGGATTCCTGCTCCAGTGCTTTTCCTGTAACACTCTTGAATCTGTCATTCTCCAAATGAAAAATGGGAGATTATATTGGTTAGACAAAAAGGGAGGGGGGAAGGCTGGGGAGAGTGACAAGGTCTGGGACACAGAACAATAACAACATTAACTTTTATTTTGTCTGCGGGAAGGCAAACCTTGCCTACAAAAAAGAAAGATCTCAAAAGCTTGTCGGAATGTAAGGGAATATGAGGACAAGGAATCTCTAATATACAGTCTGAGAAAGTGAGGAAGACCAAAAAGCCTACAGTGATTTCAATATTTTCCGCATCAGTGGATCCCTTAATCTTGTTTATCAACTACGGGAACTAAGCAAAAATACATCCAAAGAGAAAAATTAACAAGGGATCTCCCTAAACCTGTAGTAGTTGCTAGATAATCAGAATGCTCGTCTAGGAATGACCAAGCTATGATTGAAAACAAATCTATATTGAAAGCCTATACCTCCTCCTAGCCACATTGAACTGTTAGCTAATTTCTGACAGATCCAAAACAGAATCTCATTTCTCTTAAAACACTGCCGTGTACAGCTGTGTCCTTCTGGGAGCTTTGTGCCACGGCAAACAAATTACTCCCTTTTCCTCCTCTCCCCAGGCCCCCTTCACCATCCACTGCGTAACTGCAAGGCCTCAAAGATGAAATGTTCTAAGCCTGCCTCTACTTCACTGTTGCTATCTCTGTATTAAAGCATCTGAGAATATGGAACAATATTCCCCAGCACGCACTTATGGGGAGGGCTGAAGTAAGGGCTGATGTTGGGGAGCCGAGTAAGGGCTGCAGGTGATAACGACATATACATGCCTCAGACGATGCAGCACATGGTGGGAGAAGACTATTCCATGCCACCTGGAGGCTCACCTCACTGATTTCTCTAACTGCTTTCTTTTCAGAATGGCTCCCCAAGCACTGCGAAGTAGGAGAACTCATCATGGAACATCAGTTTCCACACAGGCTACCACGTTATAAATTGGGCTTTGGAGAACAATACCAAAAAAGTATATAAATCTCTGAGGATCAAACTTAGTGGGGCACTTTCACAGCCTGTTTTTAATAGAAAAACCACCAGTACTGTCATTAACGCACTTAACAGGATTTTGTAGAATTTTAGAAGTGGGAAGTTTGAGATTTTTCTCCATTTCTTGATAGAAGTGACTGATGAGAGAGGCCAGGACAACCAGGTCATACAGTGCACGTTCTTGTCAGGACAGGTTTGCTTTAGAGATTATTTTATTGGTGTTTTTACCAAACACTTTTAAAGAAGCAATGAGGCTTTTGACTATCATTTTCAGGGATCATTCATTGTTTTGCCAGCATCACTTCCTGGAAGGTTTTCACCACAGCCATGACAATCCCCCTCCCCGACATAACACAGAACAGAGGACACGACCACAGGCACCCAGCATCCCTGCTTTTCCTTATGCCCATTGCAAAGCTATTATCCTCGCCACAACTACATAGTTTTCACTTTCTATCAGCTCCTGCAATGAAAAACTGCACTAAGTATTTTTTTTCCAGTTATTTTAGCCTGCCAACCATTCTACTAAAGATAATGATCCCAGTCCAGTATCTACTGAAACCAGTGAAAAGATCTCCCACTGACTCAGTCACAGAACAAATGTTATGAAGGAAGAACTCCCTTTCCTGTCTAAAAAAGACATAGCTAGTCACATCCTTGGCATTGTTGAATATTACACTGGGTGATCAATGCTGAAGTTCAGCCAATAGCTAAAACTGAAGTGACATTTTTCCGTGTTGATAACATCCAGTTATCAACACTTGTACAGAGCTGTCTGCAAGAATAAATACATTTCTTGATTACTGAAAGCATTCTATTCTCTTTGGACAACAAATCAGAAACTTATTTTATTTGCAATTGCGTCATCTGAGCAAGTCTCACAAACATGGAAGAGAGATCCTCAACAATGATCAATTTCGGGTTTTGGATTCTTGACAGGATCCTAAAAAAATATGCAAATCAAAAAGATGGGGGGAGAGGGAGGAGAGTACTCACAAGTAGAAACTATTAATCTTGAAGTGCACTGTAACTTACTATAAGTGGCAAATCATATGCAGTATTCTCACTGTGGCAGTAAGATAGGGAAAGCTAAATGTGAAGATGAATTGATCCTGTGCAACTTCCACGAGGCATTTGCATATAAAGAGGCTCTATTTCAATACCAGCAAGTGTAGACATCCTTGCTTATAATAAACTTTATTTAATGTCGATCCAAAAATGCAAGCAGATTCATTCATTCTTCCTTCTTTATACTGCTCACATTTCAAAGCTCCTATCTTCAAGAACTGCCAAGGCCTGTAGCAATTACAGATTTCTGTTCAGAGTTAGGGTTGCAATGCTAAACTCAAAACCAGCAGATTTCTAAAATTTCTTAATCTTTTACTTATTTCTCTGTGCCACGGGACTACGGGACTGTGAGTGGAACTAGCTTCCTCAGCAGCATTACAATAGAGATGATCAGCTTTTAAGTGGCTACTTTTGTTAACAAGCAATATGAGGGTATTAACACCCAAGACCAGTGAAATCTGGATTGTCCATATATAGCATTCCATCAAGAGGGCAATAAAAACTACTATACACTGTCATGTCTTTTAAAACAAGTTGGCTCATCCTTTAGATGTGAGTCTTCATTAGATTTACAAAGTTCATTATCAACAATATCTTACCCCCTGTGGGAAAAAAAGGCTTAGTTTTGCCTTCATGTTTTGTTCATCATATTATGCCCCTGTTATGTCATTCTATGTTTTAAGTATTGTTGCATTTTCATTGTTAACAGAAACAAAGGGCTGCAGCTCTATCATTAGTGTCAACTTATATAAAAAACATCGTCCTCCAGAACTCAGTTGCTTTGGACTTTCTAACTATGAAAACATTTTATAATGCAAATAATATTTTATTAATGCCAGAACTCTGAATGATTCTGACAGGCAAACTGCTATCATTTTTTGTATGTGCATGCAAGTGCCTGCCTTCGGTGTACACAAAAATGTCATTCAGGTATAATATGCCATTTAACAAAAGGAAAACAGCTCTAGGAATCAGCAGTATACCAGATTATTCGAAGGCAAACTTTTCCATATCCTTCCTATGCTTTTAAAGGTTGTATGGATTTAGAAGACACATCTGTGTTACCTGAAACTAGCTGTTTCATTGCTGATAATAAAAACTCTAGAGCAATTTGGCCCAGTAGTCCAGCAGCATATCAACAAAGAGGACTTGGGGAGGGTATGAGACAGATGTGGCACAATATGCTTTTGAGATAATTGGAAAAAGGAATACACAAACACTGAACATATGCCTTTAGCCAGTAAAAATCACCTGGTCAAACTTGGTCAAGTTCCTAGCAGGGCACAAACATCCTCAATGGCTGAGAACCTGAGGTTTCTTCCAAGAGAGAGAACAACCTAGTCTTGCCAGGGACAATGCCACTGGAAGGCATGGAAAAGTATAAATACCCTGTATCAACAGTTGTTTGAAATATACTGGCACTCTTCTGAGCATTTCTTTCAGGTGCCAATTATGCTCTAGTAAAATAATACTCTATTTGAATCTGATATGAAAAAATAATACTGTGTATGGTTGTTTCTTTAACGGTTATGTGCATGATTATGTCCTTCAAATTAGAAGCTATGCTTCTGTGTTATTCTTAAAAGCAGAGAAACTTTGTTGCTTAATTGTCAAATTATGGGGTGTGGGGAAATTTAAAATAAAAAAAACAGCCAGTAATTGTTGCAAACAACATGAATTTTCTAAATAATCCCAAGATACAAGATGCAGTATACATTCAAGCACCAAATGTTACCAAACCAAGATGGTGAAAGAGTTCGGGAAAAAAATAAAAAAACAACCAAAAATAACCTTTTTTTTTGTTTCTGCATAATGTCACAAGTAATTTTGTTTGAAAATGCCACATGTAAATACATTTAGCAGAATTACAGTAGGTCTTCTACTTGATCTTTCACAAAAATAGATTCAGAGTTCCTGCAAGGTCTGATGAAAAAAATCAAAAATACATTGAAAGCTTTGCCCTTTGGTTGACCAACAGGCTACATTAATAGCTATAGAATTAATGTTCCAGATGTCTAGCATAATGAGATATTTTCCCCTAAATTTTTTCAGATTTATTTGAGAAAGCCTACAGAGCAGGATAGAATCCTACTAAGTCAACAGAAACTGACTTGTTTGCTATCTCTAGATAACTGTGACAAAACAGTATTCAGTAACAGCCCTTCACCTCATTAAAGAGCGACATTAACAAACTCGTTCTGAAATCAGTGACATTGAGGAGGGCGTCTAAGGTACCTGAATGTAGTACCTTACGTCATGACATATGACTGACAGACAGTAAGACATCCACTCTGAAGAAAAGTGGTGGATATTAAAGAACAAAAAGGGAACTTCTTCCTATACATGTCAAGGAAAAAAAAAAAAAAAAAAAAAAAACATAAAAATATCATGCATTTTAAGAGTAATAAAGTTACAGAAATGCATTCAGCCTAAGGATGGGGTTGATATCCTTCTCAAAAGAAGGTATGTTGACAACACAACATAGCTGCTAGTGAAAAGTCAAAGAAGGAAATGACTGCAGTCCCAGAAACAGCTGATAAAGTACACAAGCTTTATAATTTTAATAGAAATTAAATATACAGCATATAGATTACTGTTTGTGACTACACAGGCCTATCTTTGACTTGTGTACAAGCTAACCTCATTTAAAAAACAGTGTCTGGACCACGGAAGATCTTCTGTAGCTGAACCTATACTCCCAATTAAACTAAAAAAATAAAAGAATAATAAGAATAAAACTTCAAGAATTAAGAAAATAATTGAAGGCAATAGCCATCTTTCCTTCAGTTTTAAGCTTATAAAAATTAACTGTACGTGACACGACTATTTCACCCAGACACCAAGCAATATATCTACTAATAATAAATACTTTCTGCATCAGTCTGATCTATTTATTCACGTAAAAATTCAACCAACACTCCACTTAAGGTAAGAGGGATACAGTGGATAAAAGGTGATGTGCAAAACTTCTACAAGAGGTTTTTTGTTTCAGCCTTGTTGAGGGAAGTGAAAGTCCCACTCAGAGCTGGTGCAACCTCACCTTGAGCACTGCATGCGGTTTTTGGTGCCACAATATAAGAAGAGCATAAAACTATTAGAGAGTGTCTGAAGGAGGGCAACAATGATGGTGAAGGGTCTAGAGAGGAAGACATATGAGGAGCAGCTGAGGTCCCTTGGTTTGTTCAGCCCAGAGTAGAGCAGGCTGAGGGGAGGCCTCATGGCGGCCTGCAGCTCCCTCATGAGGGGAGTGGAGGGGCAGGTGCTGAGCTCTGCTCTCTGGGGACAGCAACAGGACCCGAGGGAACGGCATGGAGCTGGGACAGGGGAGGGTCAGGCTGGGGGTTAGGGAAAGGTTCTGCACCCAGAGGGTGGTCAGGCACTGAGACAGGCTCCCCAGGGCAGTGGTCACAGCACCAAGCCTGCTAGAGTTCAAGAAGCGTTTGGACAATGCTCTGAGGGATATGTTTTGGTTTTAGGTAGTCCTGTGGGGAACCAGGATTTGGAGTCAATGATCCTTGTGGGCCCCTTCCAACTCCAGATATTCTGTGATTTGTCATACAAGAAACTTTTATAGACCTACAAAATAATGGCTCTGACACCACAACTTTACCCAGTCAAGATAACTCACTTCTCATCAAATGACAGACACGTGCAGGTACACTATGACTCCTGCTAAGGAAGGGTCTTATAGTTCAGTGGCATCATAGTTGCCATTGAAAACACTCCAGATTACAAACAACCTGGAGTAGTTTGTAGGCACAATAAAAGGAAAGCATCATAATTCACACTTTCCAATCCTTTATAAGATCCAAAATTACAGACCCAAAGGCCATGCGAGTTACTCCCACAACTACTATAAAGAAAACCTCTGGACTCCCACAACTACTGTAGAAAGCTCGAACTTCCAAAAAATCTACAGCTAAAATGAAAATACAGGTAGACAGAATCAGAAGGAAGGCTATTAAATCGGGTGCAGACATCCAGGTCTTAAGAGCAAAACTCTGAAGAATGTCACTTTTCTCCAGTTTCCCCACTCGGCTAAGCTAGGGGTTAAACTTAGATCACTTGAAGCCATAGGACCACACCACCAACTTGGCTGGTAGGTCCCACAGAGGGGAAGGACACTTCCCTGCATAGACACACTTTTGTATCAGAACACATTTTTTTTTACTTCATTTTATTGGAGCCCACATTTATAGCAGCATTTTTTATTTTATTTTATTTTATTTATTTATTTATTTTTGCAAATAGCAGTATTTCAGCTTCAAATTTAACAGGCACACTGACACACTGCAAATACTAACACAGAGCTACCCAGATCTTTACTCTGAATTCCATTGCTTCGTTTCATTTCCCGACTAAGTCTTTTTTCATAGTTTGACAGTGACAACTAAAATGATGTAGTTAAAGTAATAAACAGGGAATTTTAAGTAGCCTGTCAAAATAAGTGACATTTATATCATCTTAGTCTTAAACTCTCATGTAAAGTTCCATTCAAAACAACTTCTTCATTATACAATCAAATGCTAAAAGTTACCTCCCCCATTGAAAGATGCTGCATTATCTCTCTCAACAGTTAGTAGATTTTGCATCAATTCCAGCAACAGCATTCAGTGCTCGGCAACTGCTGCTACTTCATTAGGAAATAAGGTTTTCTTGTTAACAATTAAACACTTTCAAAAGCCTGTCAAGTCAACAGAAACCTCTGACATTTGTTTGCAACTTTCTGAGGGATCGGCAACACCAAAAGGCCACTGATTCATCTTTAAACAAGCAACACTTGCTGCAGAGGCTGCAAGTGCCGTAACTTTCTTAAGTCTAAGGACAATAATATTACAACTGAAAGAACTCCCCTTTGAATTTTCAAGGTAGCAGAGAGGACCTGGTGACTCTGGATTTCTGACGCTGATTAAAACAACAAAAAAATGATTAGTACTACACAATGAGAAACAATTAGGAAAAAAAATGAGCTCAGGAAAAAAAAAATCTGCAAAAAATGGACCTCTGCTTAATTGTTTCATTCTCTCTTTCCAAAATACCAGGACTCTTGAACAGCTCACAGATGTTGCATGCAAAGACTACTTCAATTTCTTTGCACTAATAGAAGCTTTAAAATGCTATTTACATTTATTTTCTAGGCTCATGCATCATCTTTGAAGCACCTCCGATGCACTAAACATTTAAATCCTCCCCTACTTGTAAAATAGGCTGCATTTCCACTTCTTACGGAGTATCACTGGCACCAGCCACGACTTCTTACTGTTTTTGCTTTAAGTTCGATGTTTATTAGAAGACCAGAATGGGGACAGGTTTTCTTGCCCTTTAGAAGGTTTTTGATTTGTTACTTAACTAAACATGTTTGTATGACTTTCTTCATACCTACAAGTCCTTAATCCACAACATGTCAGTTGAAGCAATAATTATATTAATAAATTGTAGACAGTCTAAGAGGAAAAGAAAGATGGAGAGGCATTTGGAATTAACATGCTGTGAATCAGTCCTGAATCATCCTTTGTCAGTGGCATTAGCAGGCTTTTTCTCCCCCTTTCTTTTTGCCTTTTAGTAATAATTTTCAGTGTGTTTGACACATTTCATCTCACTCAAGGCACTGAACCCTAATACAACAGAACACCAGTTTGTCAAACATACGTTATTTGAGGATGCATATCAGTTAATCTTAGGCGGCTGACATTGTCAAAGACAGCTACACTGGTGAGCGCTAAAAACACACTAAGCAATGAGGAAAGGAGATCAGGCAAGGATCACAAGTGTAGCCACTGAGATACCAGCACCACCCAAGGCAACCCCCACAAATTCCTGTTTCATAATTCTCCCCAAACCAAAAATCTCCGACACGGTTTCAAAACAAACATTTTCACTTTTTTTGATAAGAGGAGTTGCAAACCTGAAAAGACTAGTTGTCCACCTGGTACAGATCCAGCATCAGGTATTTTAAGAGCAGGATGAAAGGAAGACTGTTCTGAAGACTTCTTAGCCATTGAGGTTAGTTTCACAGAAGCCTCAGTGAATTTTAAGGGTCAAAATAGAGCACACAAATAAATCTTTGCAACACTCGAAACAGTATTTGTAATTCAGCATCAAAACAATGTGGGTATTCTAAGGACATTACAGGATGAAGTTCTAAAAGATTTCTTCAAAAAATAAACAGAGTATTAAGGTAGCAGAACTTACATGGCTGCTAGGCTTTACATTTCAGTGTTCCTTGCAGGATGTTTTTTTTATTTTTTAATTAAAAAAATAATAATTCAGACTTCAACAGGAAGGTCATCATCCAGAAATGGAGCATCTTAGAGATTCTGCAACATACCTGTCAGTTTTCTCAAAGTTCACAGGAACTGAAGACATGATAAAGTAATTATGTTGTAAATCCTCTGAGATCAGTCTCTATTTCTGTGTCACAATTTGGACCAAATGCAAATGTGAGCCAATATAAAACACAACTGACTTCTCATAAAAACCAAATTCGTATTTGTTCAACTTCCATGTCCACTTCAATTATTGAACATGGTTATTTGAGATTAACAGAGAGAAATGGAAAATCGAGAAGACTAAAACAGAAGTAATATTTTCTACATGTATATATATAACTTTTTGAGGTGATGGAAGGGGAACATCCTTATGTCTTCCTCTCTACAGTACAGTTTTACTTAACTATGGCCAAAGCAAAATCACCAAGACTCAAACATGAAACATATCTACACCACTGTTAGAAGGAACACTAAAGATCACCCATTAAAAAAAAAAAAAAAACTCTCTTAATTCAGGTTTATTTCACATACTGACAGTATTTGGGATCTAGTGATTTAAAGTTTCACCTGTAAGTTTTGTTTTCGCTATTTACACATTTAACAGACTGAGATGTATAGAAGAGTAATTTTTGTTTTTACCTTGGCTTAAAAAAAAATAAAATACTGAGCAAGGCTCAAATGCATAGCAATTCCTTGAATTACATAACTGATTTCTTCTAGATGGAAGGCTTCACATTACTACCTTACTATTTCTGCCATCCCATAAGACAGAAAACATCTGCTAAATGTAATCTTTCAAAATGCAAAACTTGTAAAATTCACTCCCAAGGAATACTGTTCACTGCAAATAATTCAAGATTTCAATGTCTGATGTAATGTTGCCTACTCTCTAAGAGACTATTTTATTTACTTGGAACAATTTTTAAACGCTACCGATTTCCAGAAATTCTCTGGAAATTTTTCTCTTATTTAGAACTTCAAATCTTTCTCCTATTTGCTACTTCAAGGTAGAATCACACCAGCTATTCAGCAGTAGAAGCACTTCTCAGAGAGAACTTGCTCATTCCAGACTCAATGAAGAACCAAAGAATATGTAACCAGAGAAAACACTCTTTGTCACAGAGCATTTACAAGAGAATGTTTTGCATCTATAGGAGTTCAAGAAGTAGCTTGCTTTCTTTTCAAGAAAAATGTAGGTTTTCTTTGCTTTGCAATTCAACACACAGCAATGCTCTAATGCATAGACAGACTGTTCTATTCAACAACATCCAGTAGATCAAAATAAAAGATTTTCTTTAAAAGGCAAGTGCTTCTTGATCAACATAAATTTTCTTCAAATTGTAAAAAAAAAAAAAAAAAAAAAAAAAAAAATGCACCCTTTCCATCTGATCCATGTTATCATTTATCTGTTGCATAGAGGACGTGTACCATTACAAAAAAAAAAAAGACATACTAAAAACAGACAGAAATAAACATTTTCTTCCTATTCTTCATCTTAAAAAACAGCTTTTAATCAAAAATATAGTTAAAAAGTAAATAATTGCCATCTCTATAAGAAGGTACAGCACAAAAATCTTTAGCTTGAAGCCAGGAAAACTCTGGAAAAGATCTAACAACATAAAAGCTATTGAGTAGAAAGTGGTTTATATGGCCTAACCTTAACTTCACCATAAGAAACCACTCTCCCAGCAGCCACTGGTAGGACTTGAATTATAAAGAAAAGTAAAGCAAATAATAGTAGATTGGAGTGAATGGTGTAAAGAGGATGCAGGGATTTTGCTTTACAATTTTTAGTAGACACTAAGACCCCTTATGACTTGCTGTACACCTAGGCAATGCCCTACATCTTTACACAGAAAGATGAGGATTTCATCTTTAGGAATCAGTGTGGGAGAAGAGGGCCTTGGTCATGCACCTAAAAGAAAGATGACAGTACTACAAATGAACTCTTCCAAGTACCTGACCTAGAGAGAAATGAATACGCATCTAAGACATTTAATGCCTGTCTCCAGAGAAAATCTCCACTTCATTTGAGCAAGTCTTTGAGTCGAGTCATTTTCTTCAGCAATAGAAGAAAAGAATTTGTGTATGCTTTACTCTGGTCTTTCCCAAACAGATTACTGTAAAGAGAAAGAAACTGCATCTTTAGCAAATAGCATACATGTAATCTAATTGGTACTATATGGCAGACACCAAAAGCCTTTCCTCTTTTGAAATGCAGTCAGCATCTCCTCTGTAGGGCCAAGGAACATAAAAAGCTAAAAGAAATAGGAGAACATCATTAGCTTGACTTTTATTAATACCCAGGAAGGTCACTGTTAATCTGACTGTTGCTATCTATAAAATTTTCTCCAAAGGTTGTGCCTAGGAGACTGGGTTTTGGCTGAGACTTTTTTCCCCTTGCACAACAATCGTGTAATTAGATTTTTCAAAAATATAAACAAAACCTTTCACCCCTCCCATGCAGCTAGCTGCGTCAGCTTTAGAACATACGTTCTCTCTGCAAACATGCCAACATCTTGCGATGGATACTCTGACAAGGGCTGACATTCCTATGGAAAACTGATGCTTGGTTACCAGATTTTGTGACAATACCAGAAGGGGAAAAAAAATAAAAATTTAAAATTGCTAATCCCCTTCCTCCCACCCCCATGGAAAACGGGGAGATTGAAAAAGAAGTATTACATATATAAAATTAAAAATAATAAAATAATAATAAAAGATCAGAAAAAAAAACAACAAATATGCACAATTAAAAGAAACGTTTAACATTCTGAAATAGAATTTTAAATTGAGCATTTTATTCATCCTCTAATATTAGGAACCAAAACAAAAAAAAAGTCTGCCCCTTCTCCTTCAATCAATACACTCCCTTAAGAGTCCAAGCTTCAAAACATTCACATAAAATATTACCGTTATATATTTGCAGTAGATAAACTGAACTAGCAAGGCAATCAATCAATTTTCAATTACTTTTGGCAAGTAGATAAGACGATAGTGTACACACTAACAACTGACAATAGTCACCTAATGAGCAGGCTCAAACCTTATGGAAGTCACAAGCCTCCAGGGGTCCATAATTAATACTAGCCATTAACAATCATAAATATGTATTTCCTCTTCTGTCTTCACAAATAAAGTTTATTACATGTAAACTGAGATGCCCTCATCACAAAAACCATCCAGTGCAACTTCTTCCAAGGACCACAAAATGTCTCTTGCTTTGGGGGGGGGAGTAATTACTGAAATACATTAGCAAAATTTCAGGTGTAGCAGAAGCATTAATTTATTTATTACTTAGTACATCACACCATTTTACATCCCAGTAGATGTGTTCTAAATAATGCCATACTTACAACATCAAACTTCTGTGTGATGTTCCCCTGGACATCAAGTAAATAAACTTTGCCATAATGCGTTCCCAGTGCCAAAAACTGTAAAAGAAATAGATTGATTATACAAAGAGAAGACACCACAACCAGAACTACAGCAATGCTAAATGAACTCCAGGATGTTTAGCAGATTAATGATTAGCAGCACTCAGAAGAAAACAAATAATAACTTCTGTAGACAAAGCTTATTTTAACTGCACTTAAAGAATAAAACAGGGCTTCAAGCCCATATTACTGTGATAGTGCAAGTTAGCTGTCAGAATGAGTCATGAGGACCCTCATCTACTGACAACTAATGGTGTGTCTGCAGTCCGTACACACTGCCTGATGGACTGTGGCAGCAAATTAAAAATGCAGTGTGAAAGCAAGGACTAACACACAGACCTGAAACAGTTCTGGGTTCCCTTCCGCAGATTTCTTTCAATTGCAGTGGTTTCCTTTGGGCTTTATTTTAATTTTTCCTTCATCATTACCACAAAACAAACCATTGAAACACAGGAAAAGGCCACTGGTAAAATACTGCTGGATTATAGAAGGTCTCTGGCTGCATTTAAGCACTGAGATAACCACTGGGTTTGCTTTCTTTCACGTAGTAACACTTCTATGTTGATCACTCTCAAGATAAATAATACCACTCCCTTGGCAATCTCAGGGGTTTCATTCTAAAAGTAGGTAACAAAATAAAGAAATCTCCACACAAATATGTACAATCACAAACTTATTTTGATAAAAACAAGACTGCAATTGATTCTGAGAGATCTGCTGTTAATTGAACCATGTGAACTACTCCTAAGTAGTACCGAAGTTCTTCCTTTTCTGTCTGATTTATGACAGAGGTTTCTTTTATTCCCCCGCTCCTTTTCAGCATTACTTAAATAGTCTAGGCTCCTCAATTCTCTGTATTTCACTGCATGTGAGCATGCTTCATTGCAACCTATAATGAAATGCTCAAATTTACAGGCACTGCTAAGCGTGTCAGTCAGGCAGCACAATCTTTAAAAAATAACCTTACAGAAAGTCAAGGTTTAAAAGGATTTATCAAAATGGAATTGCTTAAAATGAAATTTCAGTTCAGGCACTTAAAATATGAAGCTACATTAAAAGGAGTCAAAAAAGGGAAAGAAGGGGTTCATTAGAAATTCATCCCCTGCAATGCCTTTCACTCCTGCAAGGTTGCCTTTTTTCAGGAAGAAAAAAGTCCCCCGGGTAAAAAAATCAATACTGGTTAATAAAACATCAGGTGTGCAGACATAACTAGGTATGACTATTCCACTGCACAGGCCTGCTTGAATGCACCAGGTGCCATGACGATTAGTCATCCAGTGCAGACAGCAAGCCTGGTGAAAATATGATGCTTTAGCAGTGAAAAGAAAAGAAAATAATAATAATTCTGCGGGGAAATCAGTCGGAATAAGGATTCCTAGCAAAGTTAAAGTGCTTTAATCAGAGACATATTTTATGTAGCACTATGTCATTTTGTTAATAATTAGTCTTTAGCAGGGCTTTTCCCATTTTAGCAGTAAAACAAACAAAAGATCTAACCAAAGAACACCCTCACAAAACCTATGACCCACCTTCATTCTTCAGCTCCCTGCTGTAAGAGACATATTCCTAAAAGACTCTGGCACCTACCTTCTAACCATATCGATCCTTCTTATAAATAGTGTATCTAGTTTGCTGGAAAACTAAAAGTGTTGGGATACTTAAACAGCTTTCCTGTATGTCACTCTTTGTGACACTACAGTTAAAGCTGTATCTATGCACTTCCTTACAGAAAAATCCTGTTTATTTCTTGGCTTTCAAAATTTACCTGAAGCTCAGAAAGGTAATGCAAACAGGTCACAGCCCAGGACAAAATGCTTGCCAATTTTCAAAATATCTGTTTAATTCTAAGTTGCCAAAAACATTTTAAAAAGACTTATTGTTTTCATTCCCACAGTTAAAATACATGCTTCATCTTAAGAGCCTCTTGAGCCATGGCAACAGTCCTTTGAGTATAAGAAACACAGCGCAAGTCAATCTAAAAATATAGCCAAATAATAGAGATAGATGCCTCAACAATAACCGTTAAGGAGCTATTATTACTGGCTGTGAAAGATTATACATTCAGAAAACAGCAATTATGTTTTACATACTAATAGTTACTTGACAAATCATTAACTCTCATACTTTCAGATGTTCTTTAGCGTTCTTCAATATTTTAAAACTGCTCTCCAATATTTATAAAAGACAAGAAAACAAAGCAATTGTTTCAATCAAAGAAACAGATGAAATTTCTTCACTGCAAGAACAAAGGAACAATTCTTAGTAAAATTTATTTACTTTTCATTGTTGATCCCATTCTCCCATTCATTCTTGTACATCTGAATCTTTAACAGTATTAAAGTGTTAAAAAAAAGATTAAAAAAGCATTGTAATTACTTTCCTTTACACTGTATTAACAGACATTCAGCCATCTATAACAGCTGGATAAATACTAAGCTGGCCCTTGGCATGATCAAGTCTGTTTTCAGGGATTCAGGCTGTATAAATCAGCATAATATATGACATATTATATGACAATTTATTTTCTGAGATAAAGGGGATTTGGGACTTTATCTCAACTGTAGCTCATGGTACTGTCCATAATTAAAATCTAGTGAGCATTTCCCAGTAGCTTATGTAAACATTGCATCTAACAAATTACTGCACCTTGAATTCTCACCTCATTTTCCTACTGACAAAGGAGGGACTGTTCAACACAGGTTTACCATGAATTTTGTTTATATTATTGTTGGCTTGCACTGCACCTCTAGATTTGGCAGTACTTCTACAGAGAAATATACTGGTGCATTATAAGCACAGATAAAATACATAAAACCCAAGCAGAAGTACTATCTTTGCCACAAAATAGCGTGATACCTTTTCATGCACTGTCATGCAGCTGGCTGCATCCTTCTGTAGAATTTCAGTCACTCCATTAGAAAGCCGTTCATACTTCAGCTTAGGCTCTTCTTCACTCTCATCTTCCTACGTTTTTAAAAGCATAAGGAAAGAACAAAAACAACAAAAACTAGAAGTTCATTTTAAATAGAAAGAAATTTACAGATACCCCACAACTATCACACAGCAATAGGCAAAGATGGATCACCATCATATCTTAACAACAGGCATTACAACCAAAAGCCAAACTTTCACATTTTTGTCATTCCAGAAGGTTTGGGTTGTGCTTTTTTTTGTTGTTGATTACTCTTTTCACTCCAAAGTTCTGGGTGCAAACAAAGACTGATTAACAGCATATCAATTCAGCTGCATTGTAAGAGGCACTTAGTTAATATCTAAAAAGCAGGAAAAATGTATAGGTGTACTTTGTTACATAAAGTTAGTCATTCCCAATTCAGAAGAAAAATATAAATGGCAGGGGGGTTGGAACTGGATGATCTTTAAGGTCCTTTCCAACCCAAGCCATTCAATGATTCTGTGATGATTCTATGATATGGAAAAATGGATGACAAAATAAAGTATGATGCTATAGCCACATTTAACTCTAAGCTGAAGCATGCAGGTTACAAAAAACTTCAGGACCTTTACAAGATGCTGCACCTCTGTAGGAAGGGTAGGGGCAAAACACTGTGAACAAAAATAAACAGAATCCACTAGGAATAAGTTAACTGTACAAAACATACCAGTGGGTTTATGTTCAAATCAAGAAATACAAATATGTTGTTGCAAAACTGTCTGGGAAAAGGATCTAGACACAGTATGCTGTTATGGATCACCTATATCATCTGCAGTAAATCCCAAAGCTTTCTTCCACCTCCCTCCCCCACATGCTAAGTATTATCACCAATCACTACCTAGATGCAAAGACAATGGCATACTGTGACCAAAGAAGAGACAGCTAAAACCACAAGGAACAAACTCACCGCTCACACAACAGCTAACATGTTTATCTCCTAAGAAAAGGAAATCCAAGGTTCAAAATAGGACTCTGGTCATTGGCATCTATCTGTAACAGACGGTCTACAGCAATACAATGCCAGAGAGAGATTTCATAACCTTCAATAAACCTCAGTTAATACTACACATGCCTAGACATACAAAACCCGTATATTTCCCTTGGTTCTCACCGCAAAACAGTATGTACCTTTCCTAATAATCTCCTACACACACTGCCAGTTCTAATGAATGCATCAACGTTGAGTGTATTTCCCACACAAAACATTTTTTTTCATTCCTAAGCCATCAAAATACACCAATGAGTGTTTTAGGAAAGCAGATCCCTTACTTCCCACCAACCACTGGTTTCCAGCTCCTAGAACAGGAAATAAAAATGCACTGTGTTGGCCTATGGCAGAATACATCTACTTGTGCAATGTTTTACTGTAGCTAATAATCTGAAATGTAAAGGTGGAAAAAGAGACACTATTAATAAAAATATTTTAAGTTGTCTTTGGAGTACCAAAGCCAGTCTTTCCTGTTTGCCCTGTGTGCTACCACCACACACGTTAATAAACACATATCCTCATACAAACCATATAAATGCCATACGGACTAATGGAAACATTCAGTATTTGGCACCCTGCTTATAGAAATACACTGCAAAGAGAAGATCTTTTAATATGTTATTCCGGAGTTTGGTGACAGAATACAAATGAGATTAATATAGGGATGTCAGCAGTCCATGACGTAGCAGTCTGAAGTGAGGTGTCAAGATGTCCACCAAGAAACAATTTTATTCAGTAAAGCCCAACCCTGAACAAAGTTGTTACTAGACAGAATGACAATGTCAAATTACAGGGCTCTATATAAATCAGCCAAATTACTTGTGCCCACAGATCCTTAATAAATGACTGCAGTGGAGCAGGAAGAGGTAATGTCAAAGAAAAAGGAGTACAAGGAGTGGAAGGAGTATGCGTCTATTTTACAGCAATTAATGCATTACTGCATTTTATACATTGCTTACAAAGATTACACTTGAAATGCATGGGTAATCTCTGAATAAATTCATAAAAGTCAAAATTGAACTCCAGTCATCTAGTTTTTATAAGATCCCACATGTTGCCAAAGTCTGGACATCCAATGTGCAACCAACGTGAAAAGTTAATTCTAGTCTCTTCAGCAGTTTGCATAAAGGCATTCATCCATGGACCATTAGATAAAGTTACTGTAAATAAGTTTTGCCTGTCTTATTTATGAGTGAAAACTAAGTGATTTTGCCTGCACATGCATATACAAAAAATATATACTTTCAGAAGTCAGTGCACTGAAGCATTCTGCCAGGCTTCAAGAAAAAATAAATAATATGAAAACTTCAAACATAAGGCACAATGATGTACCCATTTCACGCTTTCTTGACAGGTATCTTTTATGTTAAGTAAAAGTCAAGCTAAAAGGTGAATTGAAATGTGTGTGTGGAAAGAGGAACTTCGCTGTAAACAAAGTGAAACAAAAAAGGTGATCTGCAAAATTGCAAGATTTCCCTATTGCTTCAGACTCTATGCACTAAATGTATTTGATGATCCCTTCTTCAGAGTATCAGAGTTTAATCATTTTCAAGGCATTTTTCTTTCAGGAGAAGCTGTTGTGCAGTCTGAACTTCTAAGGTAAACACAAGCCAGTGTTAATAAAAAGCAAATCAATAATTTTTGTTAAATTTTAATAATCCTGAAAACCTACAAATAAAACCATCAGCAGCCTGAGTTGAGATGACAGTTAGCTGCGTTTCTATGACAACCTGAAGGAATTGTACAAGTCCTGACTCGCAGCAAAGCTGCGATATAAACAGAGTGACATTTACCCCAGACAAGAAAACTCACAGCTTTTTTTTTAAAAAAGAAAAAAAAAAATAAAAATAAAAATAAAAATCAATTTCTCAACTAACATGGATTTTTACTAAGTGTATGGCACTTTTAATTAAAGAGAAGTCCTTTAAACCATCCTAGAGGAATCTAAACATTTGAAAATAAATTTGCTAGCACTGCTACTTGTACCACCGCTGAACACTTCCTTCCATATAGCCTGCCTAAAAAAAAAACACCCCACAACACAAAACCCTGAATTCTGAAATTCTTGTCAAATGTATTGAGAGGATAAGAAATATATACTCTACAAGATGTTTAAAGTACTCCACAGATGGCAGCTTTCAATTCTGAAAATGAAGAAGACCACAGAGCTGACAAGAGGAAGGTACCCTTGGGTGGGTTTAAAATAAATAATAACCACTTTTCAACCACAGGAATGCTAATTTGAAACTCATTTTCCATTTATTTTTCTCTTTGCCTGTTACTGCTGAAGCCAAGAATAAAATTGCTCAAAACACACAACAAAGAACTTGTTCCAGGTATCCATAAATATTTCCCACTGGAAGCACACTTCCAATTGAAAGACATATTCTACCCAGCCAGGGAAACCAATATACATCCCTTCCTATTGAGGGCTCTCGTTTGTCACTGCTGAGCTCCTGAAATGAACACAAAACGAACACAAACTCCCCTTCCTGCTCCTACCACCCCATGGGGACGAAGCTCACTACCACATCCTCCTCAGGAAGAGACCGACTCAAACAAAGGGCGCTGCAAATGTGCAATACACTCTCCAAAGGCCGGTTTCACTGCAAGAAAACTCATCTGCCTTACTAAATGCAAGATCGTGGCCTTCTTCAGCTATTCTGGCCCTGCCTTTCCTAGCTTGGAAGCAGGCACAACCACAATGAAATCATGAGTCGAAAACCAATCCACATAAATTGGTCCTTGCAAAGCCAATTTCCAGCAAGAACCTGTGGGCAGCTCCTGGAGTTATTCCATTAGCCCACATTTGCTCTTGTAGCAGCGGATCTGCCCACAGGACAGTCTGTCACATGAACTACATGCTCTACTGATTGTGGATACTCTAATTATATTACGGGCATTGACAGCGAAGTGTCATCCTTTCTGCACAATTTGTCCTCTAAGTTTTTCAAAGCCTTTATGGAAATAAACGGTGCATACATTATAAGGCAAGTGCCCTTCATCTTTGCTCATGGGTTGTCCGTCCAGTTCCACATAGAGCCCCAATTACTAGAGGTGGTCATCCCAGCGTTGTTTATGCTTTCAAGTTTTGACCCTGCAAAGCACTGAAACTTAAATGGAAAAATACCTGAGCTAACCACTCCTGGGATTTCAAGGGAGCTCCACTTGCATCCTACTGCAACAAACCCTGGTGTCACTGGTCTTAAGAGGACATGTCTTGAAGAAATGAAGGAAAAAAAAGAAAAGAAAAGAAAGAAAAGTGCCAGATCATTTTCATGCTTTAAAATTCATATCTGTTGGAGAAACTGAGAGAAAACTGTTAAATTGGCTCAGTTTCTCCCAGCTTAGAAGCCATTAAAAATGCTCTGCTGCCCAAGTACAAAAACAACATTTCTTGACATTTAATGCAGGCCAGATCTGTGGAAAGCCATGTAGAACCAACTAAGAAATTATTTTTTCCTTCCAAAAACAATTATCACTCAGAAGAAAAAAAAACAAACTAGTTACAGTTTCAGAATTAATTAATTGATGAACTGTGTGAAAATCTTGAGTTGAATCAAAGAAATTAACACAGTTTATTTGGAAATTGAAATTAAGGTTCATAGAGCATCCTCTGTTATGCAAAAAATAAACACATCCTTTGTGCATTGCTGATGGTAGGTTCACTTATTTAAGAAATCAAACAAGTAATAAAATACGTAAAAAGACTTCTAGTCCCATAACAGTCTCCACAGAGAATTACTTAATTCTGTAAATGTAAAGAAGCACAAAGTGCAGCAACATTTCCAGAAGCACTCCACTATCAAGATCACCAATTACCTTCGCAGACAAATCAAGGCTCTCTCAACAACTTCTTGACTTGATCCAGAAGAGAAAAATGTCCAATTGTTAGATTTATGGAAGCGGTGTCTTAACTGGAGGGCCAGATTTTTATTTTAAAGTTTTATTTTGGAAGGTGAACCTCTCTCTCTCAGAAGAGGTGCACCATCAGTGGGCATTTACACCAGTGCACCACTTTTAAGACAGCAGAGTCCTGAGTCCTCATGAGGCCAAGGAAATACAACCCAGCCGCCCCTAACCACCCATTTGCAAGACATGGGAATATGGCTAGTGAATTAAATAATCCAGCAAAAACCTGCTGCAAGTCAGCATGTCACACAGGAGCAGCACATGATGTACCACACGCAGGAGGTTTAATATTCCTAAAGCAGTTTTCAAAAATATTAAAAGACAAGTTGTAACACATTGCTAATGTCTGTCGATGGATTTAAGGAATAACATCCTAATGTTACTACACAGTTTGTATATCCCCTCAACTTCCAGCCCAGATGACCTCTTAAAATGGTTTGGGTTTTATTTGAGAACATGGCTATGAATAAAACCTCCTAATTTTAAAATACTAAAAATTACGAGCATGATAAGCCATTAAGTACGATAACACCTTGGTTATAATTGTGATGGGGATAAATCAACATTCTCTCTTCTCCTCATTATATTCCCATTTACTAGGCACAAAACAGTCTTCATAAATGCTACTCCACTTTATGCCTGCTGGTATCAGGTTATTACCTGTACTTCAAAGACAACAGGTAAGAGGTAAAAACTTTGAACCCATATATTAAATCTGAATCAGTGCATAATCTATTTCATATCAGAAGGGATCGAAGAATATTTCTGGAAAGTTGTTCACTTTCCTCTACCCCAAAATCCAACATGCTTTTTGTTTCCCTGCAGTAGATCCAATTAACCTTATCTGATATTAACACAGGTGGCATTCAGCATGTATACTAGCAAAGCCCTGCTCTTCTTCATGATTTGGAAAGATTACTTTATTTGAAAAGCATGACCAGTTCTGGTCAGAAATGGGAAGAGGAAGGTTTGGTCTGGAAAGTCTTAGAAATCGGGCTTCTTCCATTGGACCATCCAACCAAGCCGCTTACCATCATTTATCAACAGTCCTGGCTATCGGGGGAGATCCCAGTTGACTGGTGGCCAGCAAACGTGACACCCATCTACAAGAAGGGTCGGAGGACTGACCCAGGAAACTACAGGCCTGTCAGTTTGACCTCAGTGCCAGGGAAGCTCATGGAGCAGATTATCTTGAGAGTCATCACGCAGCACTTGCAGGGCAAGCAGGTGATCAGGCCCAGTCAGCATGGGTTTATGAAGGGCACGTCCTGCTTGACGAACCTGATCTCCTTCTATGACAAAGTGACGTGCTGGGTGGATGAGGGAAAGGCTGTGGATGTGGTCTACCTTGAATTCAGCAAGGCTTTTGACACCGTTTCCCACAGCATTCTCCTCAAGAAACTGGCTGCTCTTGGCTTGGACTGGCGCACGCTTCGTTGGGTTAGAAACTGGCTGGATAGCCGGGCCCAAAGAGTCGTGGTGAATGGAGTCAAATCCAGTTGGAGGCCGGTCACTAGTGGCGTTCCCCAGGGCTCGGTGCTGGGGCTGGTCCTCTTCAATATCTTCATTGATGATCTGGACGAGGGCATTGAGTGCACCCTCAGTAAGTTTGCAGATGACACCAAGTTAGGTGCGTGTGTCGATCTGCTCGAGGGTAGGAAGGCTCTGCAGGAGGATCTGGATAGGCTGCACTGATGGGCTGAGTTCAACTGCATGAAGTTCAACAAGGCCAAGTGCCAGGTCCTCCACCTGGGGCACAACAACCCCAAGCAAAGCTACAGGCTGGGAGATGAGTGGTTGAAGAGCTTGTTTAGTGGGGACTGTTAGTGTTAGGTCAGAGGTTGGACTCGATGATCTTGAGGTCTCTTCCAACCTAGAAATTCTGTGATTCTTTAGCATTTGTCTCTGTCATCACAGTATTTGAAGAAAGGCTCCCACAAAAAACGTTCTCACCACTCCTGTCATGGGAGTCATAAAAGTGCATACCCAAACTCAGGTTTCTTCTCAAAATCAGTGTTTAGGTCCCAGTTATTGCGAAGAACCATTTAAGGAAAATCATTATTTCTCATAAAAAGAGATGAAAATTCCTAACACAAATAGTTTCTAACTTTTGTGTTTCATTATTGTAAAAACAGAACTGTGTCACTATAATGAAGAAACACCATCTGCCACTCAGAAGCCCATTCATTCCTAGCAAGGTAACACCTTAAAGTTATAAATTAAAGATCTTCAAGTAGATCTGGCTGTATTTGCTTTTCAAACAGATCCCTGTGTCCTGAAATGATGCAACATTTCGCTTTATTTGCGAGGAAGCATCTCAAACATCACCTTCCCAGCTGCTCATTTCTACATTTTACCTCCATTTAAAAGAAAAAGAAAACAAATCCAAAAGCAAAACCAGAAGAGTGCTCTCCATCCTCCACTGTTTTGGGACCTATATCCACTCGTGCTGAAAGAACAAGTGACATTGAGCCAACAAAGAGAATTATACTAGAAAATTATACACCTATTGCATAGTGCAGCTTCATCATTACTCTTTTTCCATCCCTAGGATTTGATTTCCAGACTTCTGTTCCTGTCTCAGTGACAAAGAAACTACCCATGCTATTTTCAGGATTAGGATCCTGACTCAACTTCTCTCAGTGCAATTAAATCTCTACCACTAGAAGGATGCTAAGAAAAACTCAGACTAAGGCCTTTAACCTCCAAAAGCTCAGTCTGTTAGGTAATAAAGGAACTAGAACAAAATTTCATTGCAAGTTGTTACCTTATTTATTGTGCCAAATTTAAATATTGTGTGCTTCACCAGACTCTGTGGAGGCTAAAAGTGACTGAGAAAATTCAAGCCTCTTTTCAATATTGGAGTTCCAGAGGAAAAGTATGTTCCCACAAAAAGCTGAATCAGACAAAATCTGAAAAGACAGTTTCCTTTAAAAAAAAAAAAAGCCAAATAATAGAATTACTGATCTGAAGTGACAAACTGGTTAGTAATATCAATAAAGAAACAAATTACTGAGGTGGGCCAGGGATACATAATTATCTTTATAAAACCTTGGTTATTTATTTAGTTTTGTGGAACACTTGTATGACAGTGCAAAATACAGCAGCCTATGCACTGTTGACAGTATTTAAACACAGGTTCTGTGAGAATTAGTATAGAATAAATACTAAAATCACTCAGAATAAATCCAGTTCTCTAGCTGTAAAATTGGTTTCTATTCCATATCCACTGCTACACAAAACAACAAATACACAAAGACTGAAATTTCTAAACCATGGAGTCACACTTGTAACTTCAGGTGCTAACAAACCTTTTCCTCTAGTTCTCTGGTGAAAATCCAGTAATGCTAGCTCAGTGAAGGAAGTAAAGTGAATAACCTCCCTTCCAGTTCCTTTATGATTCCTCTTACACAAATTGCCAATACCTTCCCACTATCTGGCTGTAAAATTGGCAAACATGGATTACGATGTCAAAATTTCACACAGCTGTTTTCTGTTCTTCCCATGCATTTTCTACAGGGATTTATTTAATCCCTCAGCCTCTTTGGGAAAATGCAGATATCCACCAGGAGCAAGGAATTACGATGATACGTCTGCCTGTGAATATGTATCAAAACGGGCTGCATTCAGAGTATGAAATAACACATAGATGAAAGGCAAAGCAGAGAGCATTTTATGTCTTCTCAAAACCGTTGTGGTATGCAGAATGTCATACTATATTTGTGGAACACCAATTGAGGATTCACTCGCACAGGCTTGAAGGAGCTGGGCATCAGCCAAGTTGTGAAGCAGAAATAACGCAGATGACATACTGCAGATGAGCAATCATAAATCACATGTACAAAAAAAAAGTGGTAAAGTCTATATAGCATGTGATTTGGTTTCAATTCAACTCCCGTAAGTTTTTTATTTTACTGGTAATTTTGTGCATGGCAAATAATACGTGAAAACTTTTAAATCTGCTCCGGTGTTCAAAAGCACAGGATTAGTCCATCCACTTCAACTGCACCATACACAGAGGCAGCACAGGATAGGCTGTTTTATCTTCCACGTCTAAAGCCAACTCCAGTAGTGAAAAAAAACCAAACAGTTCAAATCTCAATGGAACTACACATTTCTACTTGTACTTTCCATTTGCTGAGTAAGGAACTTGGGCAAACATTTGTTTCCTCCGTGAGCACCACTTGAGCAGTCCAGTTGCCACCTTGTGATGTACTGCATATGAAAACCCTACAGTGCAGTTTTGGGAACAGTAGTTTTTAAAGTTACTTCTACCCAACCGCTACAGTGAAAGCTGAAAGTAAATAGGTGAGATGTCCCACTACTTTCCATTTTCCACCCCAGAGTGTTATTCCGCCCAGATGAATGCATTTAGTATTTTGGAAAGGCCACATCTGCATACTCTGTAAACACACTAGTTTTGCAATTGCATTTAATTTATGTAACATGCTCAGCAGCATTTTTACTTTTTATGTATTCCACATCACACAGACAGAACAGGCACTTCTGGTTAATATTAATAGCTCATTAAATGAAGTATCTAATTTTCACTCAAAACCAGAAGATATTAAAAGAATTTAGCAATAATCCATTTTTTCCTGCACGTCAATCCTCTAATGATGTATATTATAATGTTAGTTACTAGTCACCGCAAACTTGTTTTTCAAATTAATGTATGAAAAGATTCCATTTAAACTTCAATAAATAATTTACCACACTCATCCTACTGACTCAAATTGATAAATTATTTGCATGATACGTTTTCTCATTAAGGAGGAGGATAACTTTCTATTTGGAATTTATATATCTTTTCCTTCCATTCACCCTAGTTAGAAGGCCAATTTCACTTAAAGCCATGCGGAGAGAAGCAATCTCTCCCTCCCCAGATCGCTCAGGTATGTGAAACGTTCTTGAGCGTTTTCCTCCCATTTTGTATTTTTAAAACAATGCGAAGAGATAATGGCAACCACAGTATAAAGCTATTCAATAATAAAGAAAGGAGGCATGATGGCATGAAATGATTTGCCAAAGGTCAGACAGAAAACAAAAAATGGCAGGTTGGGCTGAGTTACAGTAGCTAAGTCTACTTCTCATTCATTTTCTGTTGCAGTGGTGATGCTCCCTAAAAAACTACGAGCCACAGAAGAGCTCACCTCTTCCAGACCAATGCTCAACCCTCCATGTTAAGAGAGCATTTTGATGGAAACAAAGTATGACAAGGAGCCTTTTTAACCAGATGCTTTATTTACTTGAAATGATTTAATTGCTTTGACCTAATCCAGACCTAGCCTACAAGACTAAGATCTGGAGTGCACTGAAAAGGAAAAGAAAACATCAAGGCTTTTTAGTTGTCCTCCTGTTAATGTTTACATATTTCCTAACTATGCTCATGTTCAGATCACAGTTTTTAAAACCTTAATGAACAAAAACACCACCAATTTCAGTGGAAAAAGCGTAAAGGTGAGGGACAGTCGTAAGCCAACATAAGCCATTTGAACACTAGGTTAAACAAGAATTTCTAAAATAGTTTCCCTCTACAAATTCTCCTAGAATTTATTAATACGTTAATAGTGTTTAAATAGCTAACAGAATAAATTTAATGAACAAGTATATCCCTTTCACAAGGTAGGGGTGATCAAAGATCAGAAAACAGGCCAGAAAACAGACTAGGAAACATAAAATGAAGTGCTAGAACGGAAATATACAAAGCCATACAGAAGAGAGACATGATCCCTAACAAACACAAGTACCTAATAAAAAAGAGCAACACACATATTTACACAGCATTTTAATTCTGAGAAAGCAAATTATTACTCTTCAAAACTATTTGCAGAACATGAGCATCTGCCATTTTTGTTGGTGGTTTCCTTTAATAGGCCAAGAATCCAAATCAAAGAGTTTACCCTCCACACAGTGCAGCCCATATAAAAAACAAATGTAATTCTTTACGTATCATTGAATCGTTTTACAGAATCAAGAACTGGCTTTATGATTCCATTGACACTTCTTTTTGAAAAATGTCCTTCCTGTAAAGGAAATAAGTACTGGAACAGGGCAATCCACTCCAGTAAATTAGAAAGGAACAGAAAACAGACTGACCAAATTTCAGGATGTTAACTTGGCTCCAATTCCCTCATCAAGTTGGAAGGTTCTGGTTTTTGATACTTCCCAAACTTCATTTCATCAGAATCTCATACTGACAAAATGTGTTTCATGAGCTAAGAAACTTGTCAGAGGTAAGAAACTACTGTTCCACTTCATAAGGGAAAGAGGAAGAGCATAATTAAGCCAGTATACCAAATCTGAGGCTGAGACAGGAGCCAAAGGTCCCAGGATTCAAGGACCTGATTCAAAACACTTCTACTGCATGCAAGGTAGACCTGGAACAACTGCTAATTTATGCAGACCAGCAATTTTCAAGGATGCAACATAAAGGATATGCCTTTATCAGTACAAATTAATTCTCCGTGAGAATGTTTTGTGCTCTATCTATACAGTGAAGACAAAACAAAATCTGCTTGATCTCAAAAAAATTCATAATGTGAAAGGGTGAATTTTAACTTTCATGTTATGCAGCACCAACAAACCAAATCATCACTACACATCGATACAGTGCAGAACGGCATGGAGGTTCAGAGAGAAGAACTTCAGGATGACTGAAGTTGACTCTTTAGTAAGCTTTTGTTTGAATTAACAGACACAAGAACTCTGTTCAGAGAAAGCAAACGACTCATGGGGGAACTTCACGTTACATGGTGTTGTGCTACTGTAATCTAACTATTGCTTATGTTAAGTTTTGAAAAATTACTTGTTTTCATGTAAAAGAAACATTTCTTTAACTCACTCCATCATGGTCCATTATGTAATATAGCAGGATTCTCTCATTAAAATAAAAAGCTTCCAAGATCAAATTACAGCCTGAGCAGCAGCCGCAACTTCAATACAAGAAAAATACTATTGTGCATCCCACTTCATCAGCATGTTGCGCTGCTACTGAAGAAGTCTCAAGGACTTCCTTAGTTTGATTAGCATCATCTTCTGCTAGTTCACTGGCAACAGCTAAGAAGGATCTGCCTGACAGAAAACAGCTCAACTAAGAAGAGTCAGATGTTAAAGAAACAGACACATTACAAAAAACAAGAAAAATATTTTGAAAACAGAAATTTTCAGGCTATACATAATTTATGCAGATTTTTTTTCTCCACAGTTTATGAACAGCCAAAGTCAGATTACTTTATTGTCTGTTTTTAAGGTCTCATCATATGTGACAGTCCAAACATGCAGCTCCAGGTGCTGTAAAATAAAATTAAATAAGCTAATGAAACCTCATTATACTAGGAATTTTCAATCAAACAAAAATGCTCAGGCTCAGCCCCAAATGCAGCCCATTTGATGATGGGGTTGGGAGAAGTAAAGCAAGTATACTTAATAAGCACAATTTGAAACAAATAAACAAAGAGGAAAAACAAACAAGGAGACAATATAAAGAGAAAATCATTGTGTTTCAAGAGCACAGCAGAAATACTTAGCAAACCACGTAGGTTTTTCTCTTGAGAATTAAAATACGGTGTTAGATACACTGCTTCCTCATCATATCAGTCTGTCTAAAAGAAAATAAAGTTTATAATACCCCATATCATATGTAAGTATATGAAATAAAGTCTAAGTTGTACTGTAATTACCAGGGAAGATCTACAGCATCTCTATAAGCGCTGACATAATCAGGCTTCCCAGTTAGAAGATACTGATAGTTGTTTAACATCTGAACATATGCATCACCTCTGCTAATTAACACCTTTGAATTTTACACATTCTGACAAACAGCTGGCAAGTATTAAACCCATTTAAGCAGCCTTAAGAACTCAATTTCCTGAGAAGCAAGAGTTGTAAGCAAACTTACAAAGAGGGGCTCTTGGCTGATGTACATTCAAAACAGTCGTTTTTGCAGACTCTCACATTTGAGGCCTATTGTAAAGCTTTACCTCCAGTCTGTGCTAATAAACATCCTGACATTTGTTAAAGAACATTTCACTCAAAACAAATCAAGCAGGTAGCAGCTTAGGATTAGCATGTTATTTGCTAAGAGCTAATAAAGGAATTCACTAAAGGAGTTGCTGCATAAGAGAAGCACTGCATGTTTGACTCTGTACTAAGGCAATGGCAAAGCAGTGTTAAAAGCACTGAAAGAAAAACATTTCATATTTTGCTTATACATCCAGTTCAGACAGGGACAACATTTACTTAAAATAAGTTATTTAAAAATTTATCTTCCTCCATAATAAAAAATATTCCTGTAGTATAACTTACCATATATTCACTGAAACCAACATCAATAATTTTCAATTGTATGGAAAGCATTTTAATGAAATTAAGTGCAACCAGTTGTATATGTAAAAATCTTTATTACTGTGATGGCAAGGCTTCAACAAAATCCATGCCACAAATATTATTTTAAATAGATCACATAGGACACAGACTGCAAGGATTAGTCCCAGACTGTAGTACCATCACTATAGGATTCATCCCCAATTATTCAAACTGTGAGCCACCCAAAAGAAATCATACAATTTTATAATCACAAGAAGTAAGAGTAAGTTCAATCACCAGTTCAATCTTATCTCTGTCCATGCTTCAAGCAATATAAGCGAACACTAACAACATTTAGACCTGGTGGTTCTACCACTATTTTTATACCACCTTTGATATTGCAAAAGCTGTATGATGCCTATGATTTCTTGAAGTGAAAACAAACAAACAAAAACAGTAATCTGGCAACCTAATTATACTAATACCACTGCAAATACTTAATTTGTAATGGGCCAAGTATTGAAAGGCTATTAAAATACTATTAAACCAAGCTCGTCCCTGCAACAGACTTTAAAGAAGAAAAATCTTGACAGGTAGCCATGCTCACTTTCCTGCAAATGTCAACCCTTAAGAGAACATTGTTTTTCTACAAAATGCTGAGTACTTGGCCCAGTCACTGTTAATGTGCAATTCACCTCCTTAAGCCCCCTCCACATCCAAAGTAGCTCTGTAACAAAACCATTTCATGCTAGGCAAAAAGAGTCTGGTCTCAGCAGCTGTCCCACACAGGAAAAGCTATCCCACACAGGAAAAGAAACACATCAAAGAACTCCTTGCTGATCGCTAGGAATGCCCTACAGTGCCACCACAGCCACTCATTAAAGGCAGAGGAAAAATAGTTATCCCACAAGCAAAGCCACTGTCCTCTGCAGAAGGATTCTTTCAAAAGCCACCACCACAGCCTCTGCAGAATCTAGCATCCTGGAAATTAGGATTTAAACCTCCTTTGAATTTAAATACAAAGCATGAAGATTTGGCACTAGGAAAAGAACAGAAAATCTTCCTACCAGCAAGTCCTTTAAAGTTCTGAAAGCTTAGGAGCCACTTTCATTTTGATAGATAATGGATGAAAATGCTCAGTCAAGCTAATACCCTGCTCTGTAAAATCTGTTCTTGCTGGTGGCCTCAACTGAAGCTGCTCAACCACCCCTACTTCTTCCTTCCTATAGTCATCCTAGAACACACTAAAGTCAAGTATCTCTTGCCAAGTATCTTACGACCCCTTCAATGATTGCAGCTCTGGAGTTACTATACTACTGTCCACAGACAAAATCTTGAGTTCTCTGTAGTTCCCTTTCTCTCCTCACCCCAGTCCACTTTTTCCAGCAGGTAGGCAAACCTCCCTCAAACACGAGACAGTTCTTGACAAAATGCAATGTGAAGAACAGAGACTCTACAGAACATGATTAAATCCAGGCCTTGAAGTTATTAAATAACACAGAAACTAATGTATTATTACTGCTTATATAATTGCACTGTCAATTAAATTTTCATTTGTTTCATTTTCAAACAAGAGTGCATACACCTGAATCTTTCTCTCAACCTAATTCACTTTACTACAATTTGGTGATTGTGTTTTTTTTTTTTTTTTAAATATAAGGAAGAACTTACTAGTAAAATCACAGCTCCTTTTAAATACTTGAAGTGCAGCTTAACACCCTTGCTATATAGTACCAGCAGAGCTTTTAAGCAAGCAGCTACCAAAACAAAACAAAAAGTGTGGTATTTTTTCACACCAACAAAGAAGTAGCACTAACACCAATTCAGGTACCAAGCATTTTAAGCAGGCTTACCTCAGATTCATCTGTTGATTCTTCATTATAGCCACTTTCCTGAAAACGATGCAAAGAAAATAGGGAAAATTAGCTAAGTGCATACATAACCCTAGACAACTGAGCAACAGTTCCCCTTTTAAGTACTTTTCACACCTTTATTAAGAGGCATGAGAAAACTGGGAGCAACTCTAAGTTCAGAGTGATTCTGTATATGTCAGAAATTATCCTTTTCTTTCAACCCCAATTCATGCACATGTAATCTAGTGCCACACTGACACTCAGTGGCACCAGCTGACTATGAGACTACAGTTGGTTACCTGGCTAAGAGAGTGAACAGCATCATCTGTGAAGTTTCCCTCCCCTAAGAAGCAGCAGTATGTTTTGCAATGTCTACTCGTGTCTTGATTCACATGGCAGAACAGCATTTTCTGTTTATCTAGCAACTAGCTCTTGTATTCAACTATTAGTTCACTTATTTTAAAATCAACTTCAAGCCATTTTCTGTAGACATCAGCACTGAATGACTTTCTCCTTCCTATCTTTCATCAATGCAAACCAAATGGCTTTCTCTTGCCTTTGAAGCAACGGCACCTTTAAAACATCTCTCTCTGGCAAGACAGTGAATCTTACTGTCCTACAAAAAAAATTGACTTCTGCTAATCTCTCACCTGTCCACTGGTAAATTCTGCTGATGCAACGCCTCCTCAAAGAGGTCAGCAAAATGAAGATTTACTTAATGTATTTATCATTATCAATAGCAATAAAAGGTTACAACTAATATGGTGACAGTGAATGTAAGCATTTTAACAACAAAATATGATATAAGCAAAGAATGAGCAAGAGAGAAGGCAGCAACTTCCTATAAGTCTGAGATAATATTTGGACAATACAATAAATAGGTAGGGAATTTCATCAGAGAAGGCAAAAAAAAAAAAAAAAAGAGACAATTACCAACAGCTTAAGGAGAAATGAAAGGGGAAGAAAATTTAATGCACCAATGACCAGTGTCATCTTTAGTTTGCTACATTGATTTGTTTTCCTTATTTAAAAAATGCACTGCTTGTGACCTCTAGGCAGAAAGCAAATGCATGCAAATGCTTCGTTTGCATTACAGGAGGTTCACCTTTAGTGACCATCAAAACTGATCAGAAGAGATGTGAATGGGGGAGAAGAAAAGCACCATTTTTATTTCCTACCTGAAACACACTACAGGATGTTACCATGACTCCTGCCATCTCTCTCCTACATTTTACTTACCACAGTGATGTCTACCTCTAAAACATGTATCCCATAGAAGGGTTATCTGCCTAGCCTGTATTTATGACTTGACTTGGGAAACACCAAGTAGAAAGGATATGGGAGTCAAGGGCAGATGAAGAGGGATTAAAACCTAGGTATCTTTTCAAGTCTGGGTTTGACTTTTTGTGTAGCACTGTTTCTCTGTCATTCTCACTGTCTCCACTCACTAAACACAGTTACCTTTCAGGAAACAGCAATTTTGTCATACAGAATCTCTGCATCTCAAATTCAACTTAACAATAATAACCAAATGATACATCATGATACTTTAGTTCTCATAACATTGCCAGCCTATAGGACAAGCAATAACACACAAAGTCCAATGCAAAAGATCACCAGATTTCTATTTTTTTTTCTTCTTCTTTCAGGAACACTAAGAGTTGCATACTCAACTCCTTTATACATCAAAACCATTAGATGTACCATTTTGATATTTTGATACAATTCTCATAGTTGATATCAAGAGGTGAATTTGTTTGGAAAAAAAAAATGATCTATTCTCCCCCCAGAAAACATGCAATAACAAAAAGTGACATTTTTGCTGTTACACAGGATATGCTAGTAGTGCACCTATAACACTTAAGCTTTTTCCCCCGTAGTTCCTAATTGTTTTGGCTATTCAGGATAACACAGATGTAGGGAAAGTGACAAGAGGGTGAGTTCACTACATAACACCAGACAGACAGACAGACACACACAAAGCGGAGTAACAAAGCCCCCTTGCTGTTACACTTGTTGATCCTTATATCCACCCATTACTTAAGATTTAGTGTAATCTTTCTTGTTTTAAGTTGTTATGTTAAAGGACATCCTTTGAAAATATTGGCCTACGAAATCAGGGCATACCAGAAGTTGATTCAAATGATCAATGTATTTTGATCTGGGACAACTTTACTGTTAATGCTACCGTATTTGAAAGCTACTGCGATTGCGGCTACAAAGTTTCATAACTGGCAGAGAAATTCAAGCAAATGCTTAGTGGCCTTCGTGATTAACTAGGGAAAATGACGTTTAGTAATTCAAAGGGAGTCTTGGCTTAGGAAACAAATCACAGAATCACAGAATGGTTTGGAAGGGACCTTAAAGATCATTCAGTTCCAACCCCTGCCATAGGGGTTGGAACTCCCACTAGATCAGGTTGCCCAAAGCCCCATCTAGCCTGGCCTTGAGCACCTCCAGGGATGTGGCATCCACAGCTTCTTTGGGCAACCTGGGCCAGGGCCTCACCACCCTCTGAATGAAAAATTTCCTCCTATTTGTTCTTTGACAACTACTTAGTTGAAGGCATTTAGAATTGACTCGTACGTACCAACTCACTTCGCTAGCAACTTTCTGTGAAAAGCTTTTTGCCTGACTTCTCCCACTCGCACAGGAAAACTGGAACAGCAAACTGCAGTTATGACTACCCTGGGGTTTTGTCAGGTTACTTCCCCCTCCCACCAAATGCACGAACCAAGAGGACTATACTCCACTTCTACTTTTTAGTAGTCTTGTAACTGTGGAAAGGAAATCCCTCAACAGGGATTTGTAGACGGCCAGAATCTCAAATCATGTAGGAATGACTGTCACTGGTAGGTCTCAGACTCTAAGGGAAAATCAGTGGCACGCTCCAGTCAGCTGGCAAATGCTCGTGCTCAAGCAGCCTAAGAATAGAGAAAGGCAACACGGATGAGGAAGCCACAGAAATGCAAAGTTATCTCTGACCCTTACAATCTCTCATTTAGTAGATCCAACATAAGCTTTCAATAGATTTTCCTTTCTAATAAAACGGGTATAGAGTTTTCCCTTCACTTACAAACCCAGATGTTACCAAGTATATTTTTAGACACATAACTTGGATCTGCTGGGAAGGGAAAATTATGAACTTGGATTTCCAAGAAACTGTGCCAACATTTACCTACATGGTGATATACACCTTCCTTCCAGTACACCTGTGCATACTCCGCACAGAAAGTAAACAGAAATGAGTAAAATACGATTATGAAAGTTTGCAAAACACAGACTGCTTTAATCCCTTATGTTATTATAGAAGGTAAGAAGATTTATCAGGGTTGTTTTTATCCTGAGAGCTCTCTTAAGTGTTGTTACAGTTAAAAATTCACCAAATCAGGCAACAAAACCTCTCCAAGAGAAGCCAGCCCCTAAAATAAAACCCCTGACAGCAAAAAATGTGGAAACCAAATGCCTTTTCCAAACCAAGAGAAATTTCCCTGGAAGGGTTTTAAAGCTCTCCAACATTAAGGCTTTTAAGAGAGACAGAAGTCACATTGTTTAACCTCTTGTCAAAAATAAAAGCCCTAAATCAGCAAGAAAAATGAGAAAGTATTCAGAGTAGTGAGGAACTTCATTACTAGCTTGTGTTTTATCTTCCTGGGAAGGAGTCATCTGGAAAGGGTGAGCTTTATGAGGCCACTCACTTCAGAGAGTTGCGGCTCTCAGGTACCAAACCGTCCCCATTTACCTGGGAAGAGTCCCCTGTTGAGATGCACTCACCCACATGCCCTGCACCGCAGGGCACAAGCAAGTTTCTTAGCCCTTTTAGGGTTCTCAGCCCCATTTAGGGCCCCTTTTAGAGCTGAGAAGGGCCTTTTGAGGCTGAGAAAGGCCCTTCCCTTCCTTCACCCCCCAACCTTGGCTCTGTGAGGGTGCCAGCTGCCTTCCAACCACCCACCCTCACGCCCAGTCCCCGGGGGCTACCTAAAAACCTTCCCCCCTCCTCCATCTTCTCCCCCTCTCCACCCCGGGCGCAACAAGGCTCGGACAACCGCTCCTTAGCCCCTCGAGGACCGTGCCTCGCCGCTTCCAGGGGCCTCCCCGGCCCTGCTCCCCACTCCCCGGGTCTCCTTGCCCCCGGCCCCGCGGCGAGGCAGCGCCCTGCCCGCCCCTCTCTACCTTCTCCGCGGCTTCCGCCATGGCGCGGCCGGCGGCCGTCATGTGAGAGGCAGGGAGGCGGTGGGGCGGAGGCACCCTGGGAAATGTAGTTTGGGGAGGTGTTTGCTGCTTTGGGTTGTTTCCGGTCCGCCCTTCTGTCCGTCTTGTTAAGCCACACGATGCCGAGGGCCAGGCCCAAGCCCTTGTCTGTGTCTGTCAGTCCTTGCGGGCAGGGCGCTTTTATTAGTGCCCGCCTGAGCAGCGCTGTGTAGGGCCAGAAGGGCCTTACAAAGCCAACATCTCTTTCTGCAGTTCTAAGAGCTGCTGTGTTTTCTCTTTTAAAACAGAAGATCTGAATGCCTTGCTTACATCCAAGCTACTTTTTTTTTCTATATGTTAAAAACATAAACAATGCTAAAAAGCTGTAGGCTGCACTTTGTATCGCTCAAGTTCTGTCAGTGGAGCAGGCCCAAATCTAATCTGGAACTACTGCGTCCACATATGAAGTTCTTACAGTTGTGATCAGTGAATTTAAAACGTGTTTTAGTTCGGCAACTAAAGAGAAATCTAGACTGTTATGCTGGAACCCAATGACCATAAAGCCATGAATTGCAAGTTAAATTCAGAGTCTTACCATGGCACTGGAAGTCAGGTATATCATTCTATGCTTTTGGAAAGGAATAGCCTGAGTTTTGACAAAGGAAATACAACTGTCCCTTAAAGACATACCAAGGGGTTGACACTGGGCTGAGGGAGAGCTATCAAGTCAAAAGTATTAATACAAGAACATATAACTATCATGACTACATTTCAGTTGGAAATGAGATAATACAAAAACACCTCAATTTTTTATCCATTACCAGATGTCTACAGACTATCAGGTTACCACAGCAAAGAAATTTATAAATGCCATCCTGGTCATACAAACCAAGGGACTCCACAAAGAATATGTTTGGCTGTCATTGTACAAAATATTGTTGAGACCTCATCTGGGAAAAACTGAATTTCAAGCCACCTTTGGTCAAAAAAAAAAAAAAGTAAAAAAAAAAATAATGAATTCAAGACGAAAGGGGGCAAATCTGAAATGATCACAGAAATTTAGTGCCTGTTTTATTAGTTTCTTCAGTCTAGAAATAAGAGCAACTGAAAATGAAAACGAGCTATTAAAATAAAAGGTACATCAGCCTGAAAACAGCTGATGCATTTCAGCTGGAAATGAGTAGATTCCCATGTATCAGACAAGTTAGGTCCTCAGAAGAATCTTGCTGGCAGGAAACGTAGCTAATTTCAAGATGAGGCTTAATAAACTTCTGTAAGAGACTGTGAGAGACATTTGCTGATATCTGTGTAGCTTACATAGAAAACTCATTCCAGTCCCATTCTGACCTCCTTGAATCTTAGTCCTGTTTCTGTCAACGGAGCCAGGATGTGTCTTCTATCTTATCTGGTACTTGAAGATAGTGTATATCTACTGAAAGGAAACTTTGCCTGATGCATTTTTTTTCCTTGTTTGGAAAAAAAAAAGGGGGGGGGGTGTTCAGTTTTGTGGGTTTTTGTTTTTCCTAAACAGAGACATTTTGTAGCACATTTTAAACTGGAATAAGCATTAATAACTGACATTATAATTGCCAAGAAAAACAGAGTGTAAGGGAGGGATGGCAGATCTTGTAAACTTGGCCATTATAACACCTAATGGGACACATTTGTTCCAAACAGAGAAGTCAAAGAATGGCTGTTTTTATTTTCCACTGCACATAGAATAAGTGGTGTAAACAATGTGATTTACTTACAGCACACTCCTTATGTCTGGCAGAAACGTGCAAAACTGAATTTTTTCTTGTTTAGGCTTAAGGTATGAATTCAATCTGCCATGATTATAGGTTTTTATTGTGTCAGAAAAATTTAATATGTTAGCATCCAATTCTGCCATCCCTACCACGCCCATCCCCCAAAAGTGCTGACAGTCATCAGATTGCAATGACATCTATGAGTCTGAAAATCTTTCAGCACCTCCCACAAAGCACTCAGCATCCTACAGGCTTGGACCTGAGAACCTCCCAGTCAACTGTCGGAGAGAAAAGGCTTAAAAATAGTTCAGCATAAATGGAAAAATACAGTACCACCTAAGGGAAGTGAATGTTCCAGCCTGACCATAAAAGTTGTTTTCTCTCACTGTCTGCCAGCACATAGATCTGAAGTTTTGGTGAAGTTGGTTGTGCAAATGAGAGACTGTACAAGTGAGAGAGGTTTGGGACCCCTGGTAAGATTATGAACACTTTAGAGTTTAGGTGGAGCGTTTGGGCTCAGATCCATCTCAAGTGATAGTCGGGCTGTACCTTATAATTTAGCTTTAACTTGATTCACCTAAAATAACACTTTTTGTAAGTCTTTTTAAGTAACAATTTCAGCCATATCATTATGATTTTAATGTTCATAGTGCCTTCTTTAATGCAGAGTTGACAGGACTTCAGGACATGCAAAAAAAGGATGCTGACACCCCCATCAAGCTTTCTAAAATTCAAGTCTGTCAGGAGTTTCTGATTTATCTTTTGCCACAGAAATTGGAATTATCATTGAAACTTGGACCTTGACCATTACTCAGATTTCAAATGCTGGCTTGAATTTTTATCTCTTGCTTTAACACGCTTTCTCCCTGACTACTGCGAAACATAACAAGTAGCAAGTATCCATGCCATTTGGTAAAGATTGTATTTCAGGCTCCAAGAGCTCTCAGTTGCTCTCAAGTAGGACTGATTCATCCAACAAAATATTCAGCTGAGTTATCTCTTTCCACTCTCACCACCACTTATTCAGTAAAAAAGAAGAAGAAAGCAGTGTTGTCTGTAATTTAATAGCATTTAAAAACACTATGCCAGATAAAACATAGCTAATATTGTTGTCAGAACAATAGAAGTTCAAAGGCTTTCCTCTTTCTGTTTTTTTTTCTTTTTTTTTTTCAAAAAAAAACTTGCAGAAGCTTTTCTTTTTTTCCCTCACTATCAAAGAATTATTTCTGTGAAAATACTTTCAATTTGTACCATAGCTTCTCTTTGTACTTTAAAAAAGATCCTATTTCACCTGCTAGCATTATATTGTTTTTGCAAATGTTTACTTTTTTCTTTTTAGTCCACATCTAAAATTTATTTTATGAAATTTCCTCCTGAAATTAGTATCAGACCAATGACTACAAAAACCCTTTTAATTATAAAACAAACAAAAAAAACCATATAAATATATTTAAATGACTTGAAGCTAGATTAACCATGCTTATAAAGCTAAACTCATATTCAAATCATCATTGCATAGTCATTAACAAGGATAAATAAATACCTTTTTGATAAACATAGTAGTATCATGTGAACATCATAGTAACTGTCTTCTTTAATTGGAGCTAAAAATTACCTCTGTGTAATTTGCCCTATCACCAAAAAGGCAAGGTAAGAAATGGAAGTACACATTACCTCTATGTCCTACCGCTGTGTCAAATATAATTAAATAATCTGCCAGTTTTATAAAAATGAGAGTGGTAAGGATATCAGAAAGATTACTACAAATTCTTTAAAACGGTTGATCTCTGTTCCCTGACATTTAAAGACTTTTCAAAATTATAGAGAATTATTTTAAAATCCTTCAGGAATAACATTTCCCTTAGACTTTTCTTTCTTCCTCTGACCCTTTCTCCCTGCCTATGTTTCTTCTGCTCCCTTTCTTCATCTCCACTCTCAGGCAATCTTTATTGAAAGATACCTTCTTGTTCTGGGTAGAGCACACAGAGAAGATGAAAAAGTGTGAAGAACAGTAAACAACATAAAGCCAGTACAATTATCCATTTATTAAAGATAAACAAGCAGTATATATAAAGGGAAAGGTAGTAAGGGACCCTCTTAGAAACCTTATAGTTAAAAATATTAAGGGTCTGGGCAAGAAGGAGCAAGTCTGAAATTGAAAAATGATTATACAACAAGAAAATTTCATAGATCTATAGATTATGAAGCCAGATGGGAATAGCCCTATGATTTAATCTGAACTCCTCCCTAACATGGGCCATGAGATTTACCTGAATTACTTCCTCTCTTTGTGCCAATTTTTTAAAAAGAAAACATATCCCTGACATAACATTTCCAATTGAACAGACCTCCCCACACTTCTGATAAGTCATTTCAAGGAAAGTTATACGCACTGCTGGAAGAATCAAGAATGCAAAATAAATGTCTTACCAGGTCATTGCAGTGGTCCACCTAGCCTATTACTTGATCTCCAATAGTAGCAATAAGAGGTGCTATTCGGGAGTGCACTTAAATCTGACTGCTGAGCTCCACTCCCCTTGTTTTACTCCAACATATCATTAGGGATGGTAGAAGGGTCATCCCTGCCTGCATCTGTTAATGAACCCACCGTTCATTAATTTGTCTCTTGGGGATGTGCTGACACTGCTTGCCTCCACAGTCTCCTGAGGCAATGAAGCCCAGTTCTCTGCCTGCTGCTTGAAGGTTTTGTTTTGTTTTGTTTTGTTTTGTTTTGTTTTTCTGTTTTAAACTTCTCTGTTATGGATCTCCTGTGGATCCGTTCAGTTTTGGTAAGCACCCTTTAGTTCTAATATTGCAGGACCTGGTACATAATGATTTTTCTTTATCCCTATTTAAATTTAATTTTGTCTAGTGTCAGCTTTGACCCACTCCATTATGTCCATTATGGCATCACCCATCAGCAGCTTTCAAAAGTTCACTGTTATCAGCTTTTTGTTCCCCATAAGAGTAGTCATAGCCTAATATGAAATCACTTCTTAATTATTTGTAAAATTAAATATAAAGGTGACACTGAGTCTTTCACAAAAGATCTTTTACATCCTGCAAATCACTTTTGTGGCTGCTGTCTGCTGTATCTCCAAACTGTTAAAGTCTTTCTTGATTTGTGCTTATTGGAATATGACTGTATTAATGTTAAACTAATGCAAAATGCTTGCCCCTCTTGCATTTATTTTATTATTGTGAATAACTATACCATCAATTCTCATAAGTCATACCATGACTCTACCTGTCATTTCATTTTTAGGATTCTTTCTCCTTTCTAATAGAATTAAAGCACTCCTTGTCTTTAATTCTACTAACATTGATTTTTTTTTTTCTGCTTCCCATAATATATATTTTTACGATTTCTAGCTTTTAATTTACAGTTAGTCCCATTACTTTTTTCTTTTTGAAATGAAACCCTATAGGTATAAACTTATAACGGATGCTTTCACTCTTCCTCAAGGATATTTTGTGGGGTTTTTATCTTGTTGTGGAGTCCTAAGTATTCTTTTTATAGTTCCTACTTCTCATTTATATATTCCTCCTAGCTGATTATTCATCAGTTTCATCTTTTTTAAAGCACCATTTGCATTTGTTTCTAATAATATTATATTGTCAAACATATTGTCAACATTATGTCAAACATAAATGTAATTTGAGTAATGAGCATTTTCATCAAAGAAAACACTCAGACCGATCTAATTTAAAATTAATGCATAATGTTTTTAGCAATCTTAAGATACTGTTTGGTCCAAGAGTCTCAAGAACTAGCTTAAACTTAATCCCAATGTTCTTATTTAGGTTTTGTTAGATTTTAGAAATTGGACTTCCTTTCAGTGCCAAGAGCTGTTGTCCATCTTTAGAAGTGAGACCAATTCTTAAAATGAAGTACAGATTAGGCTATCTACATATAATCCTAGATCTCGAAACTAGGATTTTAAAATTGTATTAACATTTCTGGAATTTGAAATTGAAAATCCGGAATCCCAATATCCAAAACTTCAGTCTTGGTTACAATATTCTTTTAGAATGTATCTGGCTTACGGTGTGACTTTAGTGGAACTGTTTATCACATTCAGTATGATCAACTGTTTGCCATATATATTGCGTGGTATAATGAAATCCTTGGCATTACTGAAGTGATGAGATGCTTCTATCTATATTCTTGCTACAGGTTGCACCAGCAAGAGAATCCCAGTTCCCAAGGTGACTGGTGCAGACTGGCTAGAGTCCATTCCTTTTTTGTAAGTTTCCAATTTTAAATACCTGAAATGATGTGGAAATAGTGTTTCTGTTTGTCAGGTGGGTGTCTGCCATTGTGCTGAGTTTTGTCATATTCAGGAGGGAGACATAAATGAGCACACAAAGGCACAAAGTGTTCTGGGATAGTGCTAGAGGACTGTCTTAAGAGGAAGGAGCCACACTCTCTGTGGTCCAGTGTGGTCAGTCTCTGTCCCTGCTTCATGGGTCCCTCCCGCGGCATGCCATCCTTCCCAAACTGAGCCAGCGGGGGCTGCCCACAGGCAGCAGCTCTCCAAGCACTGCTCCCACATGGCTCCGTACCATGGGGTCCATCCCCCAAGAGCAAACTGCTCCAGCACGGGTTCCCCACAGGCGGCAGCCCCCCTCACACCCCTGCTCCTGCGTGGGCTCCTCTCCATGGGCTGCAGCTCCAGCCTGGGGCCTGCTCCTGCGGGGCATCTCCATGGGCCGCAGCCTCCTCCAGGCCACATCCACCTGCTCCACCGGGGGCTCCTCCACGGGCTGCAGCGTGGAGATCTGCTCCGTGTGGGACCCATGGGCTGCAGGGGGACAGCCTGCTCCACCAGGGGCCTCTCCCTGCAGGGGAACTGCTGCTGCATGCCTGGAGCACCTCCTGCCCTCCTGCTGCACTGACCCTGGGGGCTGCAAGGGCTGGTGCACATTCCTTGTTCTCCCAAATGCTGTTCAGAAGTAATTCAGCAGTTTTTCGTGTTTGTTTGTTTGTTTGTTTTGTGTGTGTGTGTGTGTGTGTGTTCATTTTCTTAAATATGCCACCACAGAGACGCAAACAACATTGTTTATTGGCTCGGCTCTGGCCAGTGTCAGGGCCCTTATCTAACATGGGGCAGCTTCTGGATTCTTCTCGCCAAAGTCACCCCTACACCCCCGCCCCCCTAAAAAAAAAAAAAAAAAAAAAAAAAAAAACAAAAAAAAACAAACACCTTGCCATGTAAACCCACTAGAGAGGGCACTGGTTCCCTCAATCCCTCAATACAGAAGCAACATCCATGTGCACAGTTCTGATGATCTGGGCAACAAGGCACTGCAAGAGAAAGAATGAGCCAAGCTGGCAGTGTGGGCCATACACAGAATCGTTTTGCACTCTGGTGGTCTCTCTACATGTGGGTGATATCACCCAAGTAGTCTTCCATTATTTTTATTGGCCTATTACAAGTCTGCATGAATCCTAGTAATATATTGCTGCTTTCACTAATACCTGCTAGAGCTGCTTCCAGATACTGACTACTTCTATGGTCAGAAAGATCAGAAGATGATGTAGAATTAAATTACCTCTGTGTGGTGTGTTTTCTTCAAAAGAAGACCACCTATTTGAAAAGGATCTTTCCATGTGGCTTACCTAAACTGACATGTCACAAAAATCTCTTTTCAATATCTTACTTGGTAATATTTTTGTACATGGACTGTATTACCTTGACACACAGACATGCCTTGGATATCATTGGCCTACTTGTATTTTAATTTGAAGAAAAAGGAAGTTTCAGGGTACAAAGAACAAAATTAATAGAACATAAACCGTTCTTTCAAATTTCACGCGTGGTGAGTGTTCTTCATGTTATTTAATAAGTGTTCACTAAAAGGGTCAGCCATAGCAATATTTGTTCAAGTACCTTAGACAAGAATTTTGAAAAAAACATTGAAGGAACAGATTGCTACCTAAATAGTAAGATTTTTATCAGATTGAGTCCTGAAGAAAATATAATATGGTATATTTATATATACAGTCGATGAATGAGTTGTCATTGGACTATGAAGCTTCTCTTATATTTGCCTTGGGCTGCCTCACTTGCTGTGTCTTTCAGACAGTAAATCACTTTATTTATGCCACATCTCCCTGTTAAAGTTTTGGAGTTCTTTTATAAGTCTTTTCCACCTGAAACAAAAGTGGTACTTTTGAACTTCTCATATTTTTTATGAGTTAAAGGTGTATAACCTACAAATTATATGTATTTTCAAAATAACTTTCTCCCTCCACACACACAAAAAGCCCCTATAAAGCGATATTTTCAGAAGTAGCTGTTTATCCCTGGTGCCAGTGAAGTTGATAGGAACTTTATTATTGATTTCAGTAGAAAAAGATTTAGACCGACATTTTCTTCCTTTGAAAAGCTCACAATTGTTCTTCAGATTATTAATGTATAAGAAATACATATTTTAAATATTGGCATCTGTATCATTGGATACAGAAAGTTTGATTTCCCTCATAGCCATGTTGTATCTTGCCTTTAACTCTCAGGAGTCAAATCACCCAAGCCTGGTAAAACTCTTTCCCATTCCTTTTCTTCACAAGTGTTATTTCTGATAATTATTTTTCCTCACTTCTTCTGATCTGCTGTTATTGAAGGTTTTTAATGGAGTCAATGTTAAATAGATCACTGGAAAATCTATTTTGTATTTACAGTGAAAAACACTTTTCTTCTTCTTCTTGACATACACTTAACCTCAAGGAAAAATACTCAGTTTTCCACTTACTTAAGTAGTGTATATAATGCACAGGAAATGATTGATGAGGTTATCAGAGTTCCTACCTCAGGAAAACTGTATGCTTTTCATGCATAATATTCTGGTTATAGCCATTACACTAACATTCTGAAGTGAATTTTCAACTTTGCCATCTTTGTATATATATTTTGTCATACTGTTTAACTGAGATCCAGGGAGCAGAAGGAAGTAAATAACTGAAAACATGAAAATGGAGGAGAAACAGCAAAATAAATACATAAAGTCACAATTATATTCCTGCCAAGCTGGTAACTACAGGTACTGTCATTTGACAACTCTGACATAAAATTTCAGTTCCACTAAATTCAATGAGTTTTTCTGTTCAACAAAAAGGGGCTAAGGCTTCACTCGGATATTCCATATTGCCTATTAAACTGAGGTCTGAACACTCAATAGTTATGAGAATATGAAATTAGAGGCACATGGCTGGCTCATGCGTTCTGATTATGTAAGGCTGCCTTCATTCCCAGGTATGACAACATAACTGAACTATCATCCCTGGGGACAGATTCCGCAATTTCACTCATGACAGAAGTTTGATTAACTTTCCTGCAGCCCAAAATATTACACTGAATGTCCCTTGTGCCTGCACAGCCCTATGAGCACCAAGGGGAATCTAGTAGGCCTCTAGACTGGCACTACCACCACACCTATGTGCTACCCTGTTTGAGCAGAGGTGCAGAATGGATCCTGACGAGCAGAATAACCCCTTGATTGTCTAAGTGAACCCCAACTTTTTTCAAGTTGTTTATGACATTCACACAAATAATCATTTACATTTCAGACCCTTTTTACACTGATAGGAAACTAAATAAAAAATAACCTCAGCATAACTAAGAATGAGTTATAAACATCAGTTTATCACAATCAGGCCTTTTAATCACACATTCCTATACCTATGAGACAAATATTTCCATTTACTGAAAGTACAGTCCTCTCTGTGTGTTCTGTTTTCTGATGTTCTAATCATAAACTAGTTTAAAAAAAAAAAAAAAAACTCTTAAAAATCATTCTTTCTTTCATTACATCTTTAGCTGCCTCTGTCAGCCTGCGCCTTTGCACAGCTATGTTTTCCTTGACATCTCTTCCAATCCTCTTACATCCCCTCAGGATCTCACCCCAGACCACATAGCTGAAGTCTGACAGTTCACCCTGGGACAATCCTTGATTATGAAGCAATGTCAGAGTCAAAATCCAGGTCCCTGGGGTGCAGGGTAGTGCCTGTGAGTGGTGCCTGAGGTAATATATGGGCCATTTAAGTATCTCCTCTTACATCCTTCCACCCTGGAGTGGAATAACTTTTTAGTCAAATACAAAATCAGTGAGATTTATGTTGATGTAGGAAACATAGCTAGCTCTGATAATGTATCAACAGGTTTAAGTAAATTCAAATGTAAGTCTGTTGACACTGTGTTATCCAAAGGGTCTGGATTTAAAAAATGCTGTACAATCCACCAATCCTTGACACAGAAACAGAACTAATGAAACGTTAACAGTCATGCTGAAGTCAATGATCCTTACAAAGGAAGTGATTCACCTCTGAAGGTTTTAAAAGATATGAGTATCCCATAGAAAAAAAAGGCCACACAGCTTTCAGAGGAATCCACAGCATTCCTGCAGCATGTGGTTATAGTATAAAAATGTTAACGAGATGATTGCTCTCAACGATGGATGTGGATAAATACAGCTGCCACGCAGCAATAATAGGATGATATCCTCCCCAAAAGCAATTTTTTGAATCTGAAATAAATTGTTTCCATTCTTCTCATTCTTTATCCCCCAAGAAGGTATTTTGTGGATAATAACACTTTTATGACCTGTTGGGTCAGATATTGAGGGGCTGCATGCTAAGTGGGCAGAGCAGAAGCAGAGCACCAGTCCTCACCTTCCCACTTCATTTAAGTAGATTTTTAGTACAATGTTAAGAAGCGGCCTCAATTCTACTGGTGCCTGGTTTGCTGTCAGCACATAGTGACAGGTCACCTGCAACACTTTTCTCCACAGTGTTTGCTGCCAGGCCAGCAAATACCCATAGTGCTTGAAAAGTGTTATCATCTCTTTGCCTTGTGCAACCTCCACGAAGAACAACTTCCCATTTGTCAGGTGGGGAAAGTGAGTAAAAGAGCAATACTAAGTCATTTTAAGCAATTTGAAAAGAAAATCTCTGTCCCCTGATTGCCAGCCTTATGCTTCGGCTACAGGACAGCCCTTCCTCCCTTGATGGGCTGCCTTGAGTATTGCCTTTTTCCATTAAGCAAATATTGATTTTGTTCTCTTGCTTGAAAACAGGATAGAAATTAACATGGCTCTTTTTGCTTACTTCATTGTATGTGAATCACTTGGGAATAGTATTTATTAGCTAACTGCTGTTGCATCCAATGGGCACTTGGAACCGTTTTTTCCCCTGGTATGTGTTAAACAGCAGCTATTAAGAATGCTCCTCTGTGACAAAGTGCCAGGCATCCCCTTTAACTATTTAACATCATGCAGACAGTCCAGCCCCCAACACGTACAACAGATGATATGATTTAGAGGAAACAGGACCGGGGCAATCTAAGACCTTGTTATTTATTTTATGGGTGTCTGCATCATTATAATTAGCAATTTATATTGTGGCTGTGATGACAGCATGCTACCTATTTTTGAATGAAGATGAGGGGATACAATTTCTGGCTGAAAGAACAGACTTCTAAATCAACACCAGATCTCATTTGAATGCCATCTAGTCCCTTGAAGTAGCTGGTAGTAGTAAGAGATGGCGGGATCAAAGGGCGATAGGAAAAGATGCAAGTGAGCTGCCATGAGGAGAGTTGGTGGTGGCAGGCACAGCATGCTGGGGTGTTGGAATTTTTCTAGCACATCTCGCAGTCATCCTGAGGGATCGGTGTACAGATCTCCCCCATCAAGCTCTACATAATCTGATACTTTGGAGTTTAATCACATGGAGGTCAAAATTATTTGAACAAGTCTATTATTTCCTAAGGGAGTTGTTGTGAGAAAACTTGATTGAGATGGTAGTAAGAGAAAGTCACGGGAGCTGTATGCTCTCCTATGATGTGCCATTGGCTCACTAAATGATAGGGGGAGAATCATTTCACTCCTCTATACCTCAGTTTCCCCATCAATAAAATGGAAGTAATGAAATGTACTGATTGTAGTGGAGTATTTTGATATCTAGAGATGAAAAGTCCTAAGAACTTGAGGCTCAATCCAAAGCCCTTTGAAGTCCTTAGAAGGCCCTTGATTCAGCTTTCATAATTTGCATTTGCCTTACTCTGCAAGTCACCTCCCAGTCTCCTGAAATTTGGAAAAGTACCACCCAATGCATTTCTCAAAGACAGAAAAATAATCTCAAGTAATCATTATCATTATCTCTGACTATTTGACTATTCAGTTTGAATTTACAAAACAGCAAAGCAATATATGCATTTGGATTATTTGTAATATTTACAAGATCAAGGTGAAAACTTAGAAGATAGAGAAGGAAAAACCCAGCATGTTTCCTTGACACCAAAGAACGATCTCTGACAGAAACAAGCTTTTTTTTTTTTTTTTTTATCTTTCTTCTCTGAAGATAGATGAAAAAGATCAGGAGAAACTATGTCTCATTAGAAGTAAATGCAGTCTGTGGCAATCCATACTAAATTTCCAGGTCATATCTTCTAAGAAGATATTAGGCACCAAAGGGCAGGCAGTTAGATTGGAGAAAAAAATGCTAAAAAAGTAATTAAAAGTTGGTGTTTAATTTTTTTTTTTTTCAATATACTAAACGAAGTGGCACAGACTTTCCAGAAGAATTTTAAATCTTTCAGTGTGATGGGTAAGGTGAGAGAAGGTTGTAAGACGAATGACAGTTCTGCTCATTATTCAACAAAGCTCACAACAAATGAAATGGGTGCCTTCAGAACAACTTTGTTTTCTTTTTCTGGAGACTAAGCAGCTTCTTTTTGCTAAAAGAGAAATATTATCTTTATGAAGAAAATATTTTTCCTAATCAATATTTTTTTAACCTCTGGGTTATTACTTCCTCAAATCTCTTTTTAATTTTTTTCCTCAAAATTGGTCTATGTACTTTAATGAAAAATCTGCAGAACAGACACATGCTATTGTTCACATTAAAGCTTTCAGAGGTTATTAACTGTGATGGGGCATTACTTGTCTTCAGCACATTTTTTCTGTAATGTATCACGTTTTTGGGATGTATGTGTGTGTATATATATAATTGGAAGCGGAAAGAATTAGCTGTTGGCAAAGCAGAAATATCCACACACCAGTTACAGTCAGAGATCCAAGAAATACACATTGCATTCTTGCTGTGCCTTATATTCCCTTCATCATCTTGTGTATGTCATTTAGCTTCTTTCTGCTTCAGCTCAGGTATCTTTTAAAAGGAATTAATACCTTCAGAACATGTGCGTATCTTTCTCAACCACTTGAGAAGCCTGGAGATTAGTGGAAACTTTAAAATTTGTTTTTATTAGACTTCTTGTGATGAAAAATCATTTAAGTCTTCAATTTTTTTATTTGTTCACTTTGAGAATAGAAAATATGCAAAGAGTATAAGAAAAAAAATACATCTAAAGAGCCCTATGCCACCTAGTCACTCCCCAGAAGGAATACTTTCCTCCACTCCTGCCAAGTCATTAGGTTGCATCTCAAAGCAGTATAAATTCTCAGGAGTCCAGTTTACTTGCATCAGGACTGTGACTGTTCAAGAACTGTTAGAATTAGCCCAACGCTATTTTTTCTGGAGCCCTGATTCCAGATCTAAGGCTAGTCAATATGTTTGAATGTATTACCTCTAACCAGATGTAGACTGTACATCAAAACTCAGCCTTAGATTTTTTATTATGTCTTGAGCTCTGGCCAGAACAGGATGATGAACACTGTTTGAAACTGCTGATGCTATTGAAAAACACTACAATAAAATCTCTCTTGCTATCTTTTGTAATTGATTACCAAGCCAAAAGCAAGATTTTATAATAAATGGCAAATCATGATCATTTTCTTTTCTATGTCTGTCGCCTATCTTGTTTGGAAAATCTTGGATAGCTTTTTCCCAGTTGCTGGGCATAACTCCAGTAAGCTTTTAAAATTTCAGTCTTCTCTCATCCCACTCCCAAGTTATCAAATTTCTGTGTGCATTCTTCCTCCACCCCATAGCACTCCCCTTCTACATGTTACACTCTCTATCCCACATGTATTTGGATGCACTATTTTGTTGAACCTATGTCATTAACTTGATCACTCATGCAAAAGTAGTCATGGCCTTAACTGCCTTGGGCCCACTTTTAATTAATAATCAAGCTGAGACCAGAAATAGGATTTTAGAATAAAGATGAATGTATAAATGGGATTCCATGATATAACAGTATGTGATATCATGAACCTGGACTTGATCTTTGAGGTCCTTTCCTGGCATAATTGCTATGAAAATGTGTTTGGTTGTTCTTTTGTTGGTTTTTGTTTGTTTGTTTGTTTGTTTGTTTGTTTGTTTTTTCTTTTCTTTTTCTCCTGTGTAATTTTCTTTTTAATTTTATTTCATGAGTATGGGGAATATTTCCAAAGTGGGGGATATTGCTTCTAAATATACACAAATTCTATAATTATTTGTTTTGTTAATGGTATAAGAACTACATTTCATTTGGGGAGATCTGAGCTGACTGATGTACAGGAGGACGTCCCTGGCTCCGTGAGGAAGAGTGTGACATTCTAACTTTAGAGCCATACTCTTCTGCAAGCTGAGGTTGTTCAGACTAGGGGCCAGCCCTCTCCACTTCAAATTTCTGTTTCCAAATTTTTTATATGTAAGATTTTGGCACTTCATCCTGTGCTTAGGAACATGATCCAATGCTATTAAAGAGTACTAGAAACATTCAGATCAATTTCAATTGACATTGCATCAGAACAGAATATATTAAAATACTCTCTGGATTAACTTTTCACTCTACAGGTCCTTAACATTACATAATTTTTTAGAGCTTGAATAAATCATCAGAAAGGAAGAAAGTATCTCTATGTTCACATCCACAACAGAAGAGCTTTGTTAGCAAAGTGTACGGTATTTTTCTTGTTCATAGTGTAGTGGACACGTCACTAGATTGAGCAAAGGAAAACTGGTAATGACAGTTATTGTTTTCTAAAAATATAATTAAATCTGGTGTAGTGGAATAGGTTCTCCCAGGCAAGTAAACAGATGAGAAAGCATGTCATAATCAACAGATATCTCAGTGAACCTCATGCTCCTTAAAGTTTAAAGAAAGCAATAATTCCGGAATCCTTGCTGTGCTTTCTGTGTCAAGTGCCAAATTCACTTCCCTTCAATACTGACAAAACAATTTAGGTACGTCATAATTAATGGTTCAAAAATTAAGATTCTGATCTTGTAATAGACATGGCTCCGAAAATGCAAATGGAAGACCCTTATCATTACAAAGGTGAAGACTCCAAAGCACTCTGCAGCATTGCCCTAGCAAACTCTGTTTTTCTGTCACATGCTGCCTCCCTCCCATTTATACTGCATCTGCTGCAAACACGTGTTTATGTCAGCCAGGTGGTCACAGATTCCATGATAGCAATAGTCATAACAATTAACAGAAAACCTAATGATTTTTTTTTTCCTGCTGTCCTGCTGTATCCTACTTGCTTTATTTCTGCTCATGTAAAGAGTACTACTTATGGTATCAAACCGATCACAGCAATTCATAATAAACACCACTGTTATCCTTTGACTGGATGTTTTCTTCTAAAGCACAAAATCATGTCTGCTAGTGAATGAATATCTAAGATACAAGTTTACTGAGATTAACATCTATTTGTTTTTCTAAGACTTTTCTTCCAAGCAAAACAGTGTACAAAGTACCTTTCAAGGTCAAGTTCAATAGCAGGAAATCTCCAGCTGACAAAGGTATATAGGATAACTGATACAGGCACATGCTGGAGAATGAGAATCTGCAATGAGTGAACATTCACCTGCAGGTTTTCCCTCTGAAGCATTAATACAGGACCACAGGAAGCTTCTGTTGTTTCAGCTTCTTAGGAATTATAGGCTGTTTCTGTGCCTTGGCAGTACATTAAACAGAGACTGAGCAATGCAGATGCATATGAAGAGCATTCTTCTGACATGCTGAGCAGTTAAGGGACATTGGCACCTCATGGAGTTGGGCCTCAGAGGAAGACATCCCCTATAGCTTTTCTAAACTTCGACATTTTCTGAAATAGATGTTAAGGTATAGCTATTCTAAAGAGCTTTATATCAATATATTTTTGTCTTGGAACAAAATTGTGTATTCATAAGAGGTTGAAGAGAGGGGGCTGGGGAGATCAGGAGACAGAGAAATATTTTGTGCTGTAGTCAAATTTCTTTCAGTATTTATTTTCTGGTTTACAAATACAAAGAAAATGTAGGCAAATTCACAAGTCCCTTCAGCTTACAAAGGCATTTCTCTTCCTCTCTGATAGCAGAAAAATCCCCCATCTCCTGATCTTCTGGAGGATCCAGTCTACCTCCTTCCACCCGAGTGCCGAGCTGCTTCTTTCTGACACGTTGGACCCCTTCTCTGCACCAGCTTCCAGCCAAGGTCTGATAAGAACAGGGAATACTATGTTCCAGAGTAACATAACCCAGGTGTGTGTGCTTGAGCACAGAAACAGTCAAACATGAAAGTCTTGAGAAGATTTTTGCTTTTGCTGATCAGTGACCAGAATCTCTGCCCTACTTCCACATCATGCCATGCAATTTACTTATTTATTTTTTCTACTCATTAGCCAAGTAAGACCAGCAAGGCATGTCTTCTCTTTGGGTCTGATCTAAAGTCAAATTAAGTCAATAATGAACAACCACCATCCAGTTTTGCTTTGACTACTTCTAAACCTGTTAGGTTTTAAAACAAAATTAACAAAACCCTGAAAACTGAAAACAATTAAAAGATGTATTAAATCTCTTCCTTTCTGTGACTCCCTTCTCTTCTCCCACTTGAAAATTTCCAATTCAATGGCTTAAGGTGGATTTTGAGAAATCATTCTTAGCACTGTATTCTTTTCTCCACCATTGCAAAATGCAATTTTATCAATTGCACTCAAGGCATAGAAATGCAGCAGTTTATAGAACGCTGTAATTACAGAATTACAAATAGAAACACCTCTAAAAGGCATTTATCATTCGTTAATTTATTTTAACTACCTTTGCCAGTGCCATATTACCTCGGCCCTCTGATATTTTAGGTTGGAGAGAAGGAACACCTCTGCAGCAATACTGACTAGCAGAGAGTTTCACTAGGGTAACACTGCAGTGCAGATGAATTATGAAAACAGATGGTGGCTAATGGCAGCTGAATTAAAAATAGCACTGTTATTAATCTAGAGGCATTTCTGCAGAACTCTTTACCCATAGATCTCTAAGCATTTTATAGACAGATTTTGAAACTGAGGACTCTATTTTGCCTTTCAGTTGCAACAAAAACAAAGCCCAATCCTGGCACCTGTAGGTAGCAGTCTGTGCTCCATCTGTTGTGCTCTACATCAAGCCAGCTCTGCTGGCTTTTGCTAGCAGGTGAGACGGTGGTATCATATGTTGAGTAATGTATGCTTTACAGGAACATGAGCCCTTACCACACTGTTTAAGATGCAGAAGGACTTTGGGGAAAGTGTTGTTCCCATAAGGCAGAGACATTCTTTCTCTCCTTTTCAGAGGAGCAGGAGACACATATTCTTTCCCTGATTATTGCTCAGCAAGCTTCATGAAACATGGCTGTGACTGGAGTTGATGATCCTTGTGGGTCCCTTCCAACTTGTGATATACCATGATTCTAACAGGCCACATCAGAGCAAAAAGTCTGGGGTTGGGTGCATTGATCTGTACTTCCTGAGGTGCTGGACCTCCATGGACCGCAGCTTTAGGAGATACCAGCTGAGAACCTTAGGAGGTACACTCAAAATCAGTGAGAAATGATGAAATATTAGCTGTAGTAGCCTGGTGCCAGGTACAAGATCTTTAGACTTGCACTGTTGTGATAAACTATGGAAATCAAAGGTCATGTGTGAAACAAGGGAGGGTCTTATATATCTGTAAATATAGCTTCATTGCAGGATGGCACTGATGAGACTGTAGTCTTTACATTCTAAACAAATGCAGGAGCAGAAGCAGAAAAGCCAAAATTCAGATTCTGAAAATGAGAAGTGAAAAAATGAAATTCACAATAATGTAATAGAAGCAGCCTGAGTGGTCTTAAACTAAGACTCTTTTAGAGTTAAATAAATAGGTATTGTTCAGAGGACAGGAAAGATCATGTTTGTTTTTTTTTTTTTTTTCTGAGGTGCCAACAAGACTTTCTATCCATTTGCAATATGACTTCAGACATCCATTTTGTAATCTTCTTCTCCCTTGGTATACTCTGTACTAAATGCAGAACTGGTATAGTGCAGATAATGGTGTTTTCTGCTACCTCTAACCAAATTCTAGAATGGGAAAAACAAACAAACAAAAAACACTAAAAAATTCTGATTATTGTTGTTAAACTGGTACAGAGGTAAGAAGCAATTATATCAGATAGTTGTTCTTCCTTTAGAAAGAGAATATTAAATTTTTCATTCTGCCATTTACCTCTCTCCTTGGTAAAAATAATTACTTTATCTCACAAGCATAGAAACTTGCTCTCTTAAAGATCATGAACAAAAAAAAAAAATCACTGAAAGTCAATAAAAATTCACAAATAAATGAACAAAATAAAATAAATTCTACACTCAGGAAGGATTTAAATCCTGCAGTTCAGAACAAATATATTTCACCAATGCTGGTAAGAATTAGAAAACAAACTCATAATGTTTTCACTTTAAGACTTTTGTAATACTTTTGGGTTTTAAATTGTTGCTTTTGCTATCTTTCTGCTCATACTCAAACACTTCTGTCAAACCAGCAATATAAAGTAAAGGGACATACTATTTTACTGTATTTACTTGTGTTGTGCTTTTGTATTAGTGAAATCTTTCCCAAGCAGCTGGTGTGATTAGGTTCAAAGCTTTTGACTGGTTCACAACTGACTGTGATCACAAATACCACCTTTCAGTTCAGGTGTCTTGGACAGTAACCAGACTGCAATTTCTTATAACCCTTTCTTTTGACCAAGGACAGTGCTGGAACAGAAGTTTTACAAAAGACCATCTGTGCTTCTTTATTTTCTGCTACATCATTTTTTATTTATTTATTTATATTTTAATCACCTGTAAAACAGTCAGAAGATGGGCCATGGCTTGCTGTTGCTTAATTGATGCCACCAAGCCTGTCTTCTTCAACCTTGTTGTCTCAACTTCGTTGTCTTGCAAAGCTTTAAGTTATGCAAACAAACAAAAACCCCGGCATACCACTTTCAGATTTTTTTTTCTGAGCCATGGCAGAGATCATTTCTACTCCAGGAGAGTTTTAAAGCAGCTATGTTTGAAATTCTGTCATTAGCAGCCCATCTTTCAGACTACTAATATTAGCAGTGCTGTCAACACAGGTTACAGATCCTGCTAAGGAAATGAGGACTGAGTTCCTCTCCCTTCCCCTCTGCCTGCCCACAAGTCCACTAGACCATTGCATGTTCTAAATGAACAGTTCTGTGCTTCTGCTCAGACTGAATATCTATGTGTTTCTTGGCCTGTTGGAAGACTGTTGGTATTCAAGGTACACAGTAAAACTGAGGATGGCTATACACAAATCTCTTCATCAAGGCATCCTAGACCAGACTTTCATAGAAGTCATGAGTGCTCAGTGAATTCGACAACTCTTGAAGTTCTGAAAGAGAAAACACAGTATTTTATGTAACCAGTTGCTGGAAATGTGTTTCATATTTTCTTTTTGACAAAGTTCTGCATATAGGATATATTCACTGTACTGATAATTCTGAAGCAGGAGCAAAATTACAAGTCCCCAGAGTGTTCAGAAATCATGAGCCAGGAGTATAAGACTGGTTTAAATTATAGAAATGAAACGTGCTTATACGTACTTTTTCTCTGCTTTATTTATTTTTTAGGCCATGTTGCACAGTGAATTAATATATTTTTTTCCTTTTCCTACATATACCAGCACTAAAAATTTAAGATTTTAGAGGAAAACTGAGATTCCCAAGCAATAAAGACTCCTGGAACTGGAATTTAAAGGAAAAACAGTGACTGTGAGACTCAGCAATTACATTTGTGGGGTCCTTTGGGCCATTTTGCCTTCCTGAAGAACATGATCACTGCCATACTCATTTACACTACAGATGTTTCACACAGTGGTTGCTCCTAGGTGTTTAGCAAAATAGTATAAAAATAGGTACATATAAAGAGATACTTCTGACTTTCTATTATATGGGTAAAGGTAAACAAACAAACAAAAATAATTTAATTAACTTATAAATCCTCCATAATTGAATTACATTCTTCTTTAAAAAGTCACTCTGTTTGAAAAGTTATTCCATCACACCACTTTCTTTTCTTGAGCTTGTGTATTGTAAGCAACAGTGGCCAACCACTCTGTGTTTGAGTTGTCTTCCTTTGCATGGTTTCAATCTTCTATTCTATCTCTTAGCTGTGGCTGGCCTAGCTCCTGATTTAACTCATACCTCTGGAGACTCATCCTTAAGAGACCTTACTCCGTGGAAACATTAATGTTTAGAGGGACTCTGATGTATTCACTATAATTCCTCAAAAATCATTCATCCCAAAGGTACAGGCACTGCAGCATCAGTCCCTTTTAAGGAATTCAATGAATTGTGAAAGTCTGATAGCCAAGAAACTGCATTTGTGCACCACAGTATTTTTTGGGGACTGGAAAGTAGCTGTAATTGACTGCAGATAGATTCTGAAGTGACTCTATTTTATTTATTTATTTATTTTTATACTCCTTCTTTTCCTTCTACCTCCAAAAATAGTTGGGAATAGTGTCAGCTACCCAGGCAGTAGAAGACATCAATAACTACTTTACCTATCTTGTTGTTTCAGTGACTCGTGACCGAGGACTTGGGAGCCACTTAGTCAATACCCTAATGGAGATGCCTGTTAAAAATACACTGTTGTCTGGTTGGTAGGTAAAGAAGATAGAAGAGGAATGTTCAATAGAAAATGTTACAACAAATCAAAATGGTGGCATTCTACAATGTCTCAGAGCAAATGAATACATGTGAATTGGAACAATAGGGAATAAAGCCCCAAATTTTCAGGAAGCCTTGATATACCAAAAATTTACATGCTACTGCGTCAGTTCTTCCAATCTTTTTCTGTTCTTATTCAGTGTACAAGTGAACTTATGATAGTATTATTTCCTCATTTACCTCCTTTGTTAGTCTGGGAAAATCATATCAAAGTAGAGGGGAAAAAGAACAGGTAATTCGGCTAGTTTTTCTCATGTCAGTTTTATAGAGGTATACGTTATGGAAGCAGGGATGACAGTGAGGTGAGAGCATGAGAGCATACTGGCTGGGGTCACCTGGGTGACCCCCATTCTCCATTGCGCCAAATTTTCTATTTAATTTTTTCCCTCCCCTCAGTTTCCTATCACCCTCTTTCTTTCCTTCCCAATCTTCTTCATTTAAAGATTCCCCAAAAGTTGAGATGAAATATGATATAAGCTGAACAAAATTTCTGAAGCCCAATACAAGTAGTAGGATATTCTTGCAGCTGCCTCAGTCAGTTTAATTTGGTTGAATGTCATTCTTTCTTCCCACAGTTTCTTTAAATAGTGAACAATTTGGATCAGAAGTTGTGTTTCAGTTGTGTCTCATTATGAAATAAGTGATATAAGTGGCCAAAGTTCAAAATGGTGTGATATAAATGACCATAAAGGTCAAGATTTGTGAATGTCTAACTGCAGGCGTGGATTCTGTATGGTTTTATCATGTCAAAAGAAAGAACTACTGCAGTTCTGCGTGGGACTTCCAGCACAACCAGGGGTTTGGCTAGATCCAATGTAATGTCAGCTATGTGAAATGTACTGCCTTTACATTTAGGTACCATATTTTCATAAGAAATGGTTCAAAAGTGGAATATTTTCTCAAAGGATTTTCCTTTCCTTTCCTTTCCTTTCCTTTCCTTTCCTTTCCTTTCCTT